>OZ010716.1:16055271-16500779 GCA_963932345.1 Ophion ventricosus | reverse complement strand
CCAATAACGAAATAGTAAGAAGAATAGTATAATTATAATTTATATTATATATAATAATAACTATGTATAAACTGCCGGGAAAAAGTTTGGATAGACTAGTTGAAATTTCTTACCGCTCTAAAAGTTAGATGGCGGACCCAAAAATAAAGTTAATTGAATTTCCCAAGTGGCGTTTCAAAGAGGACAAGCTTACCTTTATTTTGCTTTTTTAGTAAATCTCTACGATTTTTTTTCGCCTCGGTACGCACTTTTGAACGTGGCCATTTTTCGACTATTTTTTGGCTGCCGAAAATTAACTGCAAAGTTTGTCGAGATTTTTGTTCGAAAAAAGATATCAAAACCTACATTTTTATTTTTTAGAAAGTGTCGTACGATTTTTTCATCGCCCGAGTATTGTATTTCAGCTAAAAAAGACGTGTTTTAGAAAAAAAAGGCGTCATCGAAGAAATATAGGGTTTCAGTAGAAATGTCAAGAGGGTAAAAAGTTGCAGGGGTTTACACTAGAGTGGCTAGAATTTTTGCAGAATATTTTTCGAACATTTTTTTTTACCATTTTTGGTTGATACTTTGAAAAGTGGAGAGGCTCTACTCGAGAATTATGGGATCTAGGACAATATATTAAGAAAGGAAAATTGTTTACATTTTCATTTGCTGTTAACTACAATTTTTCTAAATGTTTATTTTTTATTTTTAAAAAATAAAAATGAAAAAATAAGGAAAAAATCTCAAAAAATTGTAGTTAATTAAAAATCAAAATGTAAACAAATTTCCTTTCTCAATATATTGTCCTAGACCCCATAATTCCCAAGTGGAGCCTCTCCACACATCAAAGTTCCAACCACGAATGGTAAAAAAAAAATTCTAAAAAAAATTCTGAAAAAATTCTAGCCCCTCCAGTGTGAATCCATGAAACTTTTGACCCTCTTGACGTTGCCTCTGAAACCCTATAGTTCTTCGATGACACCTTTTCTTCTAAAACATGTCTTTTTTAACTAAAAATGCAATATTGAGGCGAAAAGAAATCGTACGAGACTTTCTAAAAAACAAAATTGTAGGTTTTTATATCCTTTTTAAGTTTACCGTGGAAAAATTGAGGAAAATTTTTTGCACAAACTTTGCAGTGAATTTTCGACGGCCGAAAAATAGCCGAAAAATAACCATGTTCGAAAGTACTGGGGCGAAAAAAAAACGTAGAGAATTTTCTAAAAAGCAAAATAAAGGTACTTGTCCTCTTAAAACGCCACTTGGGAAATTCAATGTTCTTCATTTTTGAGTCCGCTATGTAACTTTTAGTGCGGTAAGAAATTTCAAATAGTGTATCCAAACTTTTGGCCGGCAGTGTATAAAGTACATAATATATTATTATTATTATTATGCATTATTATAATACATGGGATGATGGTATAATATTACTATGCAGTAATAAAACAACATTATTTACCACTATAATTGTGCGAATTATTATATTTTGCTGCTTACACAATATTCAGTAGTATTTTTTATGTTATGTAATAATAATGCATTACTATATTCGAATACAGCAGGATACAACGACCCTCTAACTGTGGTACCATTGTACCATTGCCATTGAAAAACATTTACCATTTCTAGATACAGATCTTTTTATCGCAAAAAGATTCCAATGGCACAATTTTGAGTGCAGAGATAAAATATTGGATGAACATTTTTATTGAGCTTGATTAAATCATTCGAAAAAATACCATTGACAGATAAAGATTTTTTGTATCGTAAAAAAGGTTCCTATAGCACAATTTTGACTGCAGAGATAAAATAACGGACAGATATTTTTATTGAGCTTGATTAACCCTTCGCGGTCACACGTTCCGGCTATAAAACACTGGTCACAGGGGGGTTGCAATGACCCCAGCCATGTTTAAACGATTGCCGCATCGACCGTATCGTTCTTAATGACTCATAAAAATTCAGGATATTAGTTTGAACATTCTAGAATGTGGCATTCTCAGTATTATATTTTTATCGAATTTTAAAATGGCAGGAAAAAATCAGCAAGAGGCCAATGCATAGAAAAGCCCTTTTTTATTAAAAAAAAATTCATAACTCTTACAATTTTCGATTTATTTTCATAAAATTTTAGGGTGATACTCTTGAGATATGCTAGTTTGAGGAAAAAAATAGCTTCATAGTGGGCGTTTCAAAAAAGATATTTTGTCATATATCTGAAGAGCTATTTTGGAGTGAAATAAAGAACGATAATTATGAAAAATGAGCGATTTATTATAAAACATAGCCCTCAATAACTTATAGTAATTTTGGCTTAAAGTTGCGCTTGGGGTCATTTCAACCCCGGGGAGACGGCGGAGGGTTCAGGGGAGAAATGCATGTGGAAAATGAAAAAAATAGCTAATTTCGATCATTATTTTTGGAAAGGAGAAAATTTTTTTACATATATGTAATTTTAGGTACAATCTATTACATAATTGAACTGCTTAAATGCATTTTTTCATTCAAAAATATTGTGTAACGGCAACGTTATGGCGTGGTTTTCCAGAAAGGTTTTGGCGGAAATTGTCCGTTTATGGGAAATGCAACGATTTCAATATTGATCTGAAAAATATGAGCGAAGAATTTTTAGTATTGTAACATCCAAATGCCGAACTTATATCTAAGAAACTTTTTAAACGTTTCCGGGCGGAAATACAGGGCGGGTAATTCACTTCGTTCGAGTGCCTTACAAAAATTGAATACATTTTTCTGCCTAGCTTATCAATTAGTATACTATTTTTTGACAATCACTTTACTGTTGATAATTCATACTGTGCGCATATAAATTTTATTTTTTACTCTCCATTATAAAATCATAAAAACATATCGTTCTACAAGTTCTCACTTGCTTTTTTTTACAACCGTTCAAATGATCGGAAAACAGACAACCAGCTGATAAAATAATAAAAACTAATAATTCAACGAAAATCACAAAAATCGTCGTTCACTCTCGTAACATTTCCCAGCCCGGTTTTTCCTCCTCAATAATCAGAAGAAAAAAAAAAAAATCTTTCGCGACAGCACTTTCGATCGATTTATTCGTAATATCGAGGCCGCCGAGTCTTCGAGATCAGGAAGTTACCTCTCGTCGTCTGTGCAATTCACGCGGTACCCTCGCGAGTTGACAAAAATGGAAAAAAAAAAATAGAAAAAAAAAAAATGGACTTCGGTTCTCGTCGGGAGCTTGCCGATCAAGTTACACTTTAATTATGCATTAACGTCGTTATATCCTGTAAAGATATATAGTATCCAGTTATCGAACGCTGTGTTTCGTACGCGTTTTCGCCGGCTTTTCGAACCCGCTTACACGCAACAGCGTGAACACAAGTCGGCGATACTCATTGAGGCTGTTATCCACGCGCTCAGCTTCGAGCAAAACTTCCTGCTCCAAGACGAGGTCGAAAGACTGGAACGGAAAGAAAGAGCGCCGCGGTCAAGTCGGGAATTCGTTGCATAGATCTATAATCATATACATATTGCATGCATGCTCTTGTACATATGTAAATATGAGTACAGGCGTTTCGTATTGAAAATACTCGTGCATTAGTATGAAAATGTTAAACTCTCTCGCGTACTTTCCTCACGATTGATATACACGTGATCGAGCTGCAGCGAACCGCGACAAACATGTTATTTTTTTTTTTTTTTTTTTTTTTCACTATACGAGAGGTCGCCAAACTTGTCTGTTACCCACAGACGACATGCAGATTGATACGACTATGTAGAAATGAGTCTTATAAAATTAGACCGTTTTATCGAGGCATAATGAAACACGTAAGCGTGAACCATTGGATCACAAAGGGAAAAGACTCGGGCGTTTCTTTTTCACCCTCGTGCATCGTATATATACGTAGAATTGAGTTTTTTGAGATGGATTTTATGGCAATTAGTTTGCTAGCTGCGTACTCGAGCTTCGTAAAGTTAAAAGCCACGGTTCATTTACGTATGGCTTTGGTATTCCGATGCGCGTTCGTCTATTTCCCATGGAGACGAAGAGTTCGTTGAATGACGCTCTCGTACGCTTGAGAATGAAATGGTAGATGAAAAAGAAAAAAAAAAACCTGCTTGAACTTACGTGGCGAATACTAATCTTTCGTACACTTGTGTTAACTAATCGTTCCGTAGACTTTTCAACGGCGCCAGCGCATAGTTTTCCATTCTGCAAGCAATCCCAACGTGTTTGTTACGTTCGTTCAACCGAGTGCAAAGAGATTTTATAGACGAACTTCTGGGAAGTGATGACAGTAAAAACCAAAATGTTATAAACTTTTGTCAATTTATTCGACTGGCTCGATCGAGCTCATTTGCGTGATTTGGTCCATATTTTATTAATAACATTGATAAGCTTAAGTTCATCGATTGCGTTCATTTGGTGATTTTTTATGGTAGGATGGCACGACGCCCTGTTTCATTAGGCCCGAGATGTAATTTGCTAGTTACTTTTTGGAGACTTGGTGGAACAGAAACTCCCTAGTTACTTTTAGGGACTGAGGCAAAAGTAACGCTCGAATTACTTTCGGGGAGTGAGGAAAAAAGTTATGCCCCGGTTACTTTTGGGGTCAGGGGAGGTAGTGACTTCCTAGTTACTTTTAGAGAACTGAGTGAGAAAGTAACTCCCTAGGAACTCCTGGAGACTGAAAGAGTCAGTAAACCTAGGTACTTTTTAGTGGCTGGGGAAATCAGTAAATTCCTAGTTGCTTCTGGGGATCAGGAGGAAAAATGACTCCCCAGTTACTTTTGGGTACTTGGGAAGAGGCTATCTCCCAAGTTACTTTTGGCGACAGAGGAGAAAGTACCTCCCTATTTACTTTACGGCAACTCACCAGAAAAGTGAAAATACTCTAGTTGCTTTTTGGAAACTGAGAAAAACAGCGGCACCATAGTTACTTTTCGGAACTAAATAAAAAGTAACGCCCTAATCACTCTCCGGGACTGAGGGAAAAAGTTACGCCCTGGTTTTTTTTTGGGTCAGGGGAGGTAGTGATTTCCTAGTTACTTTTAGAGAACTGGGTGAGAAAGTAACTCCCTAGGAACTCCTGGAGACTGAAAGAGTCAGTAAACCTAGGTACTTTTTAGTGGCTGGGGAAATCAGTAAATTCCTAGTTGCTTCTGGGGGTCAGGAGGAAAAATGACTCACCAGTGACTTTTGGCGACAAAGGAGAAAGGAACTTCCCTAGTTACTATGCAGCAACTCACTAGGAAAGCAGAAATACACTAGTTACGCTTTAAGAACTGGGAAAAAACAGTGCCTCCATAGTTACTTTTAGGGACTGAGTAAAGAAGTTGTGCCCTGGTTACTTTTGGGATCAGGGGAGGTAGTAACTACCTAGTAACTTCTGGGAGATTGGGTGCGAAAGAAACTTCCTAGGAACTTTTTGGAGGCTGAAAGAATCCGTAACACTCTAGGTACTTTTTAGCGACTGGGGAAATCAGTAACTCCCTAGTCACTTTAAGATAACTCATTAGGAAAGCGGAAATTCCCTAGTTCCTCTTCGGGAACCGAGAAAAACGGTGGTTTGATAGTTACTTTTTGGAACCCATTCATTTGGGAATCATACAATCCTATCGTCTTTGTACACCTCAATATAGATTCGATTTGATGGATTGTTGATTTTTTAATCGTTGCAGAGGTAGCGAACGGCTTCACGTGTCCGGCAGCCGGCGAGGTTAGCGGTGCTTCCGGTAGTTTCTCGAGGCACGCCCATCCCGATGATTGCAGAAAGTATTACATATGTCTCGAGGGAACCGCGAGGGAGTACGGTTGTCCGATCGGTACCGTATTCAAAATCGGCGACTCCGACGGCAGCGGAGCTTGCGAGGATCCGGAAGACGTTCCCGGATGGTGAGTCTATTTCTATCATTTTCATTGTTACACTTCGATTGAATCAGCGATTTCTTTTTGTACGAGTACTCGACACGATCGACGAGGAGAGAGAATACGAAAAAGATCAAATACACTATGAGAATGTAAATGTGGTGGATGGGTGAATTGATATCGATGTTGGGTGTGTTCAATGTGTACTTTAAGAAAAGGAGAAAAAAAAAACAATCTTCCCACGAGAGGGTGTGACCGGTTGGCTGTGACACTAATCACGAGAAATTTAATTATTAAAAAAAAAAAAAACAAACGTACACAGTGTAAAACAATTCGATCGAATAGATTGATGGGCAAAGATGCAATTTTATAAATAGTTCTTTGAAATATTAGAAAAAGAACCAATTTTCGTCTTCTGTCAAGCTACAAAGAAATACCCATGACATTAGGTATTTTTCTGAACGATTCCAACTTCCTGAGCTTCGATAAAATCTATTTTTCACTGTGTACGTAGAGAATTTGAACTAATGCGGAAATGGAGGGCACTTGGTGGTTTTGGTAAGGTAAATGCACCCTTACGAAACCTGTCTTTTCAAAATTACTAAAAAAAAAAAAAAATGACGAAAAATCGGCAAAAATTACGCTCCTGCTCGAGCATTTGGCAAAGAGATTCCGAAGGCTTTTTCTTTTCTGCCGGAGCACAATATTTTTGCCGCAACGATGCTGAATCCTCTTCAATGTTGCACGATTGGCACTCTTTCGCGCTCGACCTTATTGTAGACCAGCCAGATGACAGGAGCATGCGGAAAAGAAAAAAAGACAGAGAGAGAGAGAAAGAGAGATATATAAAGCACAGACGGTGGCGCACGCATCCCCTGACCCCCGGGATTTCTCGGTTTTGCTTCACAGTGAGGATTACTACGGCGACCTGGACCTGAAGAGCATAAGGAAGAGCGAGCTGTTGGCTGGAATCTCGAGCTCGGGAGAATCGAGGATCTCGCCGAAACCGCACAACAAACCGAGACCAACGCCTGTCGCGTCGAGGCCCTCACCCATTCAGGAATAATTTTATCCTCGTTCTTCCTGTAGCCATCCTTGAAAAAAAAGAAAAGAAAAAACAAAAGAAGAAAAAAGATTCCTTCGGCCACGGGCCAAAAAACTCATCCGCGTGTTCTCGCTGTGCCGAAATGTTTGAAGGAAAAAAAAAAAATCCTTCGGTGCACGCGAGAACGCACAACGAATAAATTTCAAATCCCACGACGATTCGAATCTTTTCGAATCCGAGCTTACGTTTCTTCCTTCTGTGGACAAAAAGGGACGAGAGACACGAGAAATCTCGTGAGAAATCATTGAAATAGTATTCCTTGAGACTCCATCCTCGTTTCTTCTTCCTCTCTCAACTCTTACTTCCCTCTCGGGGAATAGGAGATCTCGAAAAACGTCTCAGTCCTTTGATTCCGGCCTCCCTTCACTCCTATCTCCCGAAGACCATCGACTTTAATTTTTAAATGACGAGAAGAAGAGAAAAAAAAACGACAAAAACGAAGACAAAGTAATAAAAAAATTACAAAAATATTCAGCCTCATGTTCGACTCTTGTTTGTACATTTTACCTTTTTGTGTTTTGCAAAGTCGCCCCCCGGTCACTTGTCCCGAGCCCTCCTCGGATGCCTTTCGGCAGGGTCTTGCCTTTCAATCGATTAATTTTTGAGGTTTTTTTTTGGCAGTGAAAATGTGCAAAAGTTCAAGTTTCCAAGAGATTCTCTACGTCATGTACGAGAAAAAAATGGTCATTATTTAGACAACTTAGCTCATGTTTTTAATGAAAAATTTAACATCCAATTTTTAATGGAATTAAACATTAAAAATCACAGCTTAGAAACTGTGCTACATTGTGTGAATTTCAATCAATTTTTTTCTCCTCGTAAACCATGCAGTGAAACTTTTTAAAAATTTCAAAATTGAACTTTTATCGGACACACGAACGGCCAAAAAAATAATCAGTATCCTTCAACATTGATCGATACAACGATCGCTCCTTCTCAAACGTATCGTTTTTGTGCCACTTAACCTGCATGAATTTCTACATGTGTGTGTTCTAATTCTCTCACTTTCTCTTTGTGTGTGTGTGTGTGTGTGTGTTTTTTTTCGTGTCTTTAATTAATTAACTCTGCGAACCGGAATGATCGCATTATTTTCATCATCGCCTAGGCTTCTAACATCTCTGACGCAGTGATGTTTGCTTGTTGTTTCTATTTGGTTTTGTTGTACGGGGAAAAAAAAAGAAAAAATCGTCGATAACGTCGACAGAAAAGTACTCTGGATTACCGTGCTACTTTTTCGTTCAATGAATATTAGAAGTTAACAATGTTTTTTTTTCCCCCCGATATTTTGCTAACAGTATTAAGTGTGCGTTTCTTAGCGAGGATTACTACGGCGACGTCGATCTTAAAGCCTTACAAAAGTTGGGCTTCCGGAAGTAGGCGTGAAAGAGGAAGAAAAAAGAAAGAGGAGAAGAAATCGAGGATTATGCGGATGAAGATTGACTACTGCGGGCGTACGCGAGTCATGTCTTCAATGATTGACGGGAACGGAGATTGAAGCACGGAAGAGGCCGAAAAGTACCTTGCAACTGTCGAGCTGGACCAAATCTTTGAACATACCTCGAGATTACTCATAATTTATTGAACAGTCACACGAGCGAATCGATTCTCGATTAATTATCAACAACTAATGAATTTTATTAGTTAGAACCCCAAGCAATCCCCAAACCAATGGATCAATTTAAATATTCGATTCGGTATCTTGTTTTGCATTGAAAAAAAAATGAGCAATGTTTGTGAAATTGAACTATTCCGCATACGAACCTCTATCTCTGGTCATCAAGCTCTCTACGTTAAAAAGATAAGACGAAAATCAGGCTCCTATGTCGCTGCTGGGAGGCTTTATTCTCGCGCGAATTGTATATGCAAACCAGGGTCGTCATACATTTGTAGTTCTACATAATGTGGTTTTTCATGTAAATAAATAATATTAAGCTACTTATGATGTTTTTATTTCCGTCGATGGAACATGAGAAGAACCGACTTTAGTCAGCCGGGTTGCATCACTTGGACGTTGGATGATGAGCGGCGCGTTGCTGACGCCAAAATTCCTGACGTGTCTGCAGAAAAGCTATGCCTTCTTGCGCGTATGACATTATGCCTTTCGCCGAAATGTTATGGCCCGCTTTGATATCTAAAACCCAAGAAGAACGAATATTTGACAGCAGTGTCAAAAGTGACATCACTTTTTTTTCGCAAATTCACTGCCAACGACGTTGCCGAACGAGAGACAACGAAATTGCGGAAAATGTTGAGACGCACTTTGCAGACTTAGTGCAAAATGTTGGCAAACGATTGGTGCAAGTCTTCCGTGAGTTGGGCGAAAGTATCGACGATTTTGTCCTCGCCGTCTTTGATGGGATCCATGAACTTCATGTAACCGAGACGATACAACAAGTCGCTCATGGAATTTTGTATATTCCTCCACGTTATCTTGTTCTCGGTTGAGGCCGTCGTTTCGACGGTTTTTCTCGCGAGATCGTGAAAGCCAATCATGTTTCTGAGCATGCCAAAAGTCTTGTAAAAAGGGCAGAATCTGTCGTATGCGGAGTAACTATTTTGTTGAAGAAAATCATCTTTGAGAAGCCTCGCGGTTTCGAGGACTACCATATCGGATTCCGAGAGCGAGCCTCGTCCTACCAACTGAACGATCTCGTGGAGTTCCTCCTCTTCCTGTAGAATGCCTTTAGCCCGGTCTCTCAGTGCGCCAAAGCCGGGAAAATGTGTCTCGTAAAAATCATCAAGACTCTTGAGGTACTTGCTGTAACTGGTGAGCCAATTGATAGCGGGAAAGTGTTTCCTCTGTGCTAACTTCTGATCCAATGCCCAGAAGACCTGAGTGATGCTGAGTGTGGCGCGTGTCACGGGGTCGGAAAAATCTCCACCGGGTGGAGAAACGGCTCCTAAAATGCTGACAGAGCCTTCCCTTCGCTCGCTACCCAGACAAATGACTCTTCCGGCTCTTTCATAAAAACTGGCCAACCTAGCACCGAGATAAGCCGGATATCCGGAATCGGCTGGCATTTCACCCAGTCTACCGCTTATCTCGCGCAACGCTTCGGCCCATCTTGATGTCGAATCCGCCATCATCGAAACGTTGTATCCCATGTCCCGGAAGTATTCGGAGATCGTTATTCCCGTATAGATCGAAGCTTCCCTCGCTGCGACTGGCATGTTGGAGGTATTGGCAATGAGAGTGGTCCTCTTCATTATTGATTCTGGATTGCCGTCTATTTCGACCGAGAGTTCGGGAAAGTCGCGCAAAACTTCGGACATTTCGTTGCCGCGTTCACCGCAACCGACGTACACTATGACGTCGGAATTCGAGTATTTGGAGAGTGCTTGAGATATGACGGTTTTGCCGCAACCGAAGGCGCCCGGTATAGCAGTCGTTCCGCCTTGTATACAGGGAAAAAGAGCATCGAGGACTCTTTGACCCGTGAGGAGAGGATGTTTCGCCGGAAGCTTCTCGGCCACTGGTCTCGGTTGTCTTACCGGCCAAACCTGGAGCATCGTGTGTTTCGTGATCACACCATCGAACTCCGTCTCAAGGATCACCTCGTTGACACTGTAATTTCCGGTTGGTGCTACGTAACACACCTTGCCGTAGGACTTTGGCGAAAGAGCCAGCGAATGTTTGACCAGGCTGTTCTCGTGAACGAAACCAAACAGATCACCTCCCGTCAATGGACTTCCAAGGCGGATATTCCTTGGCACGAATTCCCAGCAAGTGTCACGCGATACCGCGGGTACGTTGAAGCCTTTGGGAATGAATATCGAACCGGAAATCATTGATATGTCCTTCAGAGGCCGCTGTATGCCGTCGAAGATGCTTCCAAGGATTCCCGGTGCAAGTTCAACCGACAACGGTGTGCCGGCCCGTAAGACAGGGTCACCAACCGTCAGACCATTCGTATCCTCGTATACTTGAATAGTCGCTGTGTCACCATCCAAACGTATTATCTCGCCGACCAGCTTGACGTGACCTATTCTTACGAGCTCGTACATCGCTGCACCTCCCATTTTTGTTGCTGTCACCACGGGACCGGAAACTCCCAGTACGTATCCGTACTCGGACTCTTTCTCGTCTCTCGCATTCCAGGACATCGAATGTGCGAATTCCAATGGCGATCAATTCTGATCGATTCGCGGAAAGGCGAGAACTGTCAACGGTCGTTTGATGAATTTTTACGATGAAGGATCAGCTACACTTGGCAAATTTTGGTTATCATCTGTAGATAATTTCACGCGGTTCAAGGCTCAGATTTTCGTGTGTCATAATTCTTCGAGGCTCCCGTTGACGATCCAAGAACTTCGTTCCAGATCTAGTTCCAACACTAAACGTTACTAGAATTTCGCTGTATTTCTAGTAACTTCCAGTTAGGAACTAGACGTTTTTTTAATTTCGTTCCAGTTTATGAGATGTCCAAGAACGACTTGGTCATAGATAGGTGTCCTGTCCGCGTTTTTTCTGATCCATGCTTCGTTTTACGAAAAATCCTTCATCGTTTTTATAAAAATACTCTATCATCTTCATAAAGTGTCGAAGCTATTTTTATTACAATATATATACACTACTTCAAAGAATTAAAGGAACATTTTTTTCCTTTTTTTAGTGTTTTTTGAAGCGCTGTATCTCTGTGAAAAATGGTCGTATCGAGATGAAGAAAAAAGCATTTTGAAGCTTCAAGTCTCTTATTTTGAGAACTTTTCGCAAAATTTTTTTATGAGCTACAGTTATCTCGCCATCATAAGAAATAGCGCGAGACAAATATTTTCAAAATTTTTTTGTTTTTTTTTTCATGGGTCCACGGACTCGGGAAAATTTTTTTCACTTCGATAAATGTATAGGTCAGTTACCTTGTTTATTCAGCTACAATTTCTTTTTTTCTCAGTCTCTCTACATCAATTTCTTGCTGAAATATCCGACTTTGAATGAAAAAGGATCTTTTTGTCTTTGATCATCGATATCTCAGCAACCAATAATCGCACAAAGAATTAAGAGGCAGTTTTGAAAAGTTGAATACATTTCCTACAAGATCCTTTCATTGATTTTTGAGAAACCATTTTTTTCCACCCTTAACATTAATTTGAAAAAAGTAAAAAAAATGTCTTTTTCTGGTTTTTCAACAACTCTACCACTACTTTACAAATATTCATGGAAAGACTAATGGTGCCAAGTAAATTTTCAAATTGATCCATCGAATCCCATTAGCCCAGTAAATTATCAAACTGATCCATCGAACCGTTTTTCCGGACCGATTGATCAAACTTTTACAAAAAAATTAAAGGAACAAGTGTATATCGTTCCTAAACATCGTGTAATCATCATCAAAATGAAAAGAACAATTTTTTTCCGACTTTTTTCACAACTTTGCACTAGATACTCGTTAAATTTGAGAAAAAAAATAAAAAAATAAAAAAAAAATATTAATTTTTTTTTTAAATCTGTAAAACATTCAGAAAACAATACTGACTCATATTAGACACGATTCGACCTTTGCGTACCATAATTTCACGCATCTTCAATTGCATTAATTAAAAGTTGATATTCTCAAATTTTTTTTTATTCAAATTTTTTTTTTAATTGTTGGAATTTTTTTTCTTGAATTTAACAAGTAACTAGAGCAAATTTGTGGAAAAAAGTCGAAAAAAATCGTATCATCATTTATTGATGATGACACGATGTTTAGGAACACTTGTTCCTTTAATTGTTTTGTAAAACTTTGATCAATCGATCCGGAAAAATGGTTCGATGGATCAATTTGAAACTTTACAGGGCTATTAGGAGTACATTAAGCGGAAAAAAAACCTGGCAACGTTAGTCTTTCCGTGAATATTTGTAAAGTAGTGGCAGATTTACTGAAACACGAGAAAAGGTCATTTTTTTGTACTTTTTTCACATTGATGTTAAGGATGGAAAAAAATTGTTTCTCAAAAATCAATGAAAGGGTCTTGTAGAAAATGTATTCAAGTTTTCAAAAGTGACCCTTAATTCCCTGTGCGATTATTGGTTGCTGAGATATCGATGATCAAAGACAAAAGGATCCATTTTAATTCAAAGTAGGATATCTAAGCAAAAAATTGACATAGAGAGACTGACAAAAAACGAAATTATAGCTGAATAAACAAGCTAACTGACGTATGCATCGATTTAACTTAAAAAAATTTCCCGAGCCCGTGGACCCTTGAAAAAAGAAAAAAAAATTGAAAATTTTTGTCTCGCGCTATTTTTTATGATGGCGAGATAACTGTAGCTCATAAAAAATTTTGCCAAAAGATCTCGAAACTAGAGACTTGAAGGTTCAAAGATACAGCGGTTGGAGATACAGCACTCCAAAAAACACTAAAAAAAGGGAAGAATTGTACTGTTCCTTTATTTCTTTGGAGTAGTGTACAATCAAAACCGGTTATAACGACATTGAAGGAACCATGCAGTACCGACGATTCGTGCTGTAAGCAATCTCGTTATAAGCAGTTTTGATTTAATTCCCGTTCATATTTAGGTCACTGATGCATAAATTGACGCAATTGAACACACACGGAGAAACAGAATAATGTAGAAATTGGCTTTTACCTGGGCACTTCAACAGATCCTGAAGGTACTTTTTATCGACGTCGAGTTGACCTAAAAGGTTTGGCGGATTGACTTTTTGCTTCGGAAGCGTTGAGCTTATCCTTTTTGGAAGGACATGTGCCGATTTTTTGGGGGTGGTGATTTTTCTAAAACTTTTGTCATCGTTGATGCTGACATTGTTGTTCTTCTCTTTGATTTGATCCGAATGAGCTTCCCCGCCCTCAAGCATCGGAGCTCCCGCCAGGAACGTACTCGAAGATTCGGGATTTGGGGTCGATTTGGCACGAGCAGCGATTTGGATTGGCTTGCTGTCGTCTGAAAGGAAAAGGAAAGTTCGACTTATGTCGATGTATTTTTAATAAATGTGAAAGCAACAATGGTAGCGACGATTAGAGTATTTTAATATCGCAAAACAGTAGTCGGATGGGTGACCGCTTCGCTGCATTCTTGCTTACCCTCCGTCTACAAAGCACAATGCAGTATTACTGAATTTCTGATGATGATACAACTAAAATTCAATGAAATATAGCCACCACTATCGTAAATATGTAAAAATGGCAATGGATATAAATGACCATACGCCCAGCTGGACATGGAGAATGAAGATGTGAATAAGGGATGTAGAAATAGAAGCATAGAAAAGAGCAGCACCTACCTATATAAGATAATGAATATGCCGGAAGATAAGTGGACGAAAAAGTGTTTGGAAGACGAAACCAGAGCGATAATCAATGCAAACCCATTCAAATGGCAACTGGGAATGGAGAGAGTCATGGAAGAGGCAGGAGTCAGAGTAATATGGCAAAGGATACAGTGCTCAAAAAAATGTTTCAATTAAAATAGGATCTATTTAAATCTATTTAAATAAAATGTTTCCTTGTCCCACGGCCTACTATGACCCTATTTGTTTCAAATGGTTTTTTTGTTCAAGCTATTTTTTTTACATATTAAATATATTCAAATTAAATAAATAAAGATTAGATTCAAATTAAATAAATAAAGATTGGATTCAAATTAAATAAATAAAGATAAAGCACGATACATCGCACGAATACGAAAAAGGAATATAGGTTTATGACATGAAAGTGCGGTGAAAAAAGTTGAATTATTTTTATTTTTTTTTCGCCAACAAGGCTGTTATTTGCAAAAAAAATGAAAGGTATTGTCGTGATTTTTATTAACAAGCGCGACTATTTATGTATAGAAAGACCCTTTTCCTCAACTGCAGAATGTTGCAACAGTCTTCTAATAAACACGAAGCCATGAGATTTTTGAGAGACTTAATCGTGTAGCATTTTTCCATCTGTCTCTTTTGTCTTATACTACCAAATGAAACCAAATCACAGATTTATTAGGAATAAATAAAATATTTAGTTATTAGACGATATTAAATAGATCTTGATTTGAATAAATAAATATATTTAAAAAACATAATTGTAATAATGGAATGCAATAGGAAAAATTTGATTTCGCGAAAAAACTAGTTAATCCAAATTTAATAAAATAAAATATACACATCTAGTTAATATCAGAAGTGTTTTTCTGTCAGTGTAAGAGACGAAGATATGGAGGGAGTAAGAAAAATAATCAAAAAAGGTACACGAATCAAAACGAACCAGTAAATACAACAATACTGGAACAAAATTGAGAATTCGACATATTGTTGGGAGTCCAAAGATCAAAAACAACGTATAAAAATGGAAGCGTAGGTACTGGGAAGTGAAGAGCATAAAGGGAAGAACTGAAGGAACATGGGCAAGGGTAAGATGCGGAAATATAGGGGAAAAAAGATAAAAAGGGATACACAGATATGTCGATGGTGTAGAAAGGAAGAAGAAAGTTTGCAACACATACTTGAATGCGAGAAAATATAGAAGAGAAAATGAATAAGGAAGTGGTTTGGAAAAGTGGCGAAGTGGCTACAAGGGGGAGGAACCAATAGGAAAAATTAATAAAGGAATAAAAGGAAAACCGATCAAATAATTGTGCGGGCAGGGGAGAGTCGGGCACAATGTGTCACGGGGCACTGTAAGCCACATGCGGTTTCTCGAAGGTTTGTAGCTCGTAAATTCCGAAATTTTGTGTGTTAGACCGCGATTTATATTTGGTTTCGTCAGGCCTAAAAGAAATTCAATAGCAGCTCATGAAGAATTATTAAAAATACAAAACTAATTTGAGCCTTGAAAAACAAAATTTGGCTTGCCGGGAAAACGTCAAATATTGTGGGGCAATTGTGTGGGGCACAATATGTCATGGAGTTGTTGAGCACAATGAGTCGACTCCCAATGTTATTGGCAAATAATACCTGTTGTGGAATTATCGGTATGCATGAAAATCTGTTATCTATGTTAGAAAAATATAAGAGTTTCAACCGGCTCGTTGTACCCGACGTTTCGCAGCACTTGACACACTGTACCCACCTATCTGACACATTGTACCCCACCCGTGGGGCACAATGAGCCAATCCGCAAATTTCTTTCGAACCCATTATTTTGGGGTTTTAAGTTTTTTTGCAAAAAATATATTAGCTTTATTGTACGCCCAAAGGTCTATAAAATCGGTTATGACCTTTTTTCCTAATCAGACTACTTTCGTAAGAGTAAAAATTCGTTAGAAAAATAGTGACACACCGTGCCCCACCTTCCCCTATATGAGAGTCTTCGAATGCATGGTAAGAAAGGAAGCTTAAAGGAGAAAAAAAAAACGAAAGATAAATGTGAACGAAAAGAAAAGGAAACGTGTAAATGGGGATCAATGTATAGAGGGGGAAAACCCTATCGGCACAGGTTTTCCGCAGTTTCCCAGTGCCCTCGTGCAACCGCGGTAGTGCATTGGGCAGAGAGTGGCCGTGGTCAACATGTTGGGGACACCCTTCGGAACCGAAAATAAATGTAGACTAAAAGTGAAAAAGGTTGGGCTTGTCGGGACATTGCAAATAAAAACGAGTACCACTAAACAACGGACTAAATAATAAAAGAATAATAATTTAATAACTAAAGTAAAATAAAAAAATATCAATTTCGGGAATGTAACTATCTTTGCTAAAAAAAAATATACAAAAAAGAACACAAATATGAAACGATGAGTGCTTGAAAAATATGCTGCTCACTTCCTAGTATATTCTGGATGGCTTCCGTGGCTTTCTGCACACCGAGCCTGAATTGATCGAATTCCGGGCGAATCCTCATTCCCCGGTAATAATATACGAGACTGAGCTCGAATTCACCAAGATGATAGAGCGCCTCCGCCTTGTAATACATAGCACGGGCATTGTTCGGATCCTTAATCTTTTCGTTGAGCGCCGCCTCCGCATCCTGCAATGCTTTTTGCGGTTCACCGAGCAGCAGGTAACACTTACTTCTTGCGATCAATGCATTTTTATCGTTGGGACTCAGCTCCAGTGCCTGGTGACCAAAAAAAAACGGAAGAACATAGTAAAGATGGCGAACAGTAGGGGGAGTTGGGGGACATTGATACAAGGGACACGTAGATACAGTCGTCATAAAATAAAAACTAAACGCATGGTTCAACCAACCATACAGCAGAATCTCGGCAGAAAACAGTCACCGCTTCGCGCTTGACAATAGCTGACAGGTTTCGCACACTCGCGACAAAAATTTCGACCTCCCCTGCGGACGTGAGGACGTGCATGAGCTGCATGTACCGTTGAATGGTAAGGACATCTCTTTCATAATTTGATCCAGGACATAATTTTAATGAGTTCTATAATAGTTGAAAATGGCGACTTTTTTTAAGGGGTTACGTGTATTTGAAAAATTCAAAAAATCCATTTTTTAAATTTTATTATCTAATAGTTCAATATCTCTAGAATATTCTCCCAAGGTTTTAAGTCAATCGTAGTAAAAGTGTAGGAGAGAGAGCCTTTGGGAATTCCCCCCATTGGGAAAGGCGGGCTGAGACCAACGCAGGTATACGCATTTTTCTTAAAAGACTATTTTTGAAGTCGGTGGACACGATTTCTCAAAAACTAATGCGTCGATCTTATTGAAATTTTGTACACTTCTTCAAAATAGCATTGACTAGTGATTGAACGAAGATTTTTTTTTCGATTACAACTAATTTTACAAGGCTATACGTGGTGTAAATTGTACCAAAATTGAACTCTTTTGCATACAACTATGCCAAAAATTCAAATTTCAATTTTTTTTTTAATCCTTCGGTCAATTACGAGCTATCTACTAACAGAACAAATTTGGTTGTTTAATTTCAGATAAAGCTATCATGAGTTATCCTGACCACCACGAGGACACTTTTTTAGGGGTCTCCGGAAACCAGGTCCCACCGGCTGAAATTCCCAAATTTTTGGATGAAGTTTTTAAAAATATTGTTGAAATGTTGCTCTTTCATGTTCTTAACATTTTGAATAAAATAATTGATATATTTTATTTAAAAAATAGAGAAAATATGCTTTTTTTTGCTTCGAAACCCACGTAACCCCTTAAATAAAAAAAACGGTATGGGGCACATTGATACAACAACCCAAGGGGCATAGAATTGTTTTTCTATTTTATTTTTTATTTTTTTTTATTTATATTTTAAAGTTATTGATAAAACTTAATAAAACTTACGAACACTTACAAACACTTTAATATTGGGTGAAGAAAAAAGTTCTGAGTGTTTTCCGCTAGATGTCTTTAGTGAGCCATATCTCACGATGTATACATCGTATCGGGTCATACTATACGGCGATTTAAAGGTGACATTACGCTTCAAAAAAAGTTCTTTGACAGATTTGTGTTTGGTGAAGCCAATTGTGTGTTACAGCGTTCCAAAATGGAGGTAAAAAAAGAGAAAATTCAATACATTCTTCAGTACCACTACGACCAAGGTAAAAGGCGGAGCAGGCGGCCAAAAAAAATTGTGCTGTTTATGGATCCAATACAGTATCGAATGCAATAGCAAAGCGGCGATTCCAATGATTCCGTTCTGGTAATATGGAAGTCGAAGATGAGGCACGCTCTGGTAGGCCAATCGTCGAAAATGTCGATAAAATCATGGAAATCGTCGAGCCGGACCGGCATGTGAGCACTTATTCCATTGCCCAGGAACTGAAGATTAGCTAGAAAACCGTTTGGAACCATTTGCATAAGGCTGGTCTCAAGAAGAAGCTTGATGTATGGGTGCCTTTGCTGCCATTCTTTGCTGAAACGTGACGAAATCGACCCATTTTTGAAGCGGACGGTGACTGGCGATGAAAAATGGGTCACATACGAGAACAACAGCCGAAAAAGATCGTGGTCCAATCGCAGTGAGCCGGCCCAAAGATCGCCAAGCCCGGATTAACGGCCAAGAAGGTTTTGCTGTGTGTTTGGTGGGATTGGAAGGAAATCAGCCACTATGAGTTGCTCCCATCGAGCCAAACACTTAATTCGGACCTCTACTGTCAACAACTGACCAGATTGAAGCAGGCAATCGAACAGAACCCACATGGAAATAAAATATATAAAAAATATATCGAAAGATATATAAAACATATATAAAATATATTTTGTTCGAAAAATTGGATATGTCAATTATATTTTTGGATATTAGTCAAAACCTATGCGATATATAAATATAAATACATTTAAGATATATATTAAATATATCAGACATACAAACTGAATGTATGTTTTATATATTGGGGGATATACTAGAGAAAATATGCTGAAGTATATAATAAAATGCATATCAGATATATATAAAATTTATCGAAAATGTATTACTGATGTACATTTTACATATTTTGAATGTGAAATCCCATTATAATACCTAATATTTTTATAATTATAATTATAATATTAGAGCATATTAGAATTAAATAATGACATTTGGCACACATTTTGGCACTCAAATGTTTAGTTTGGAAAATTTGGATTTTAGAACATCAAATAGTCGCTTTAAGGGTACGCTCATTGCTATTATTCCATTCCATAGTATACTCTGCCCATAGTCAGAAGGTCAAAAATCTAACCATAAAGGTAGATACTTTCATATCTCAGCATAGGCAACTATTTTCATATCTCGATTTTGTATGGTTCGTCATCTGTCAAGAGACTTGACATCAAACACAGTTCCGAAGGAATAAATAACCGAAAGATCAATTAGACCAACGAACGAACCATAGTTGTCGAATTTATTGAAAAACGAAGTGATATCGTTTGGATTTGTCGGACAATTTATAAATAGGATTTGTCGAAGGACTCAACGAACCAACTATTCATTGAAAAACATCGTTCGATTTGGTTTGATTTAAGTATTTGTATTTACGTTTAATTTGTAGTTTAAAATTACATTTATACTTTGAGATTACATGCATCCTACTTTTTTTCATATACTCAGGTGCTGTCATCTCCTGGCCATGATCAGTCGACGGCCATGTTTTTTTTTAAATATTTACCGAGAGCATAACAGGAGATACGTCATCGTGACAACGTAAAATAATTCGATTTCGAACGTTTCACCGTCAACAAAGCGTACATAATAAATGGACCGTTTTTTGATTTTCGTATAATTAACATAAATAAATAGGATTGCACCTAAAAATTATTCGTTGTAAATATTTTTGTAATATCTGTTTGTTTCCTGCAGATATTTATAAAATTTATTTTATATAGATTTTATAAATATCTTAAAATATGCCCAAAATGTACTTATTTTAAATGTATTCCGTGTACACTTCAGATATATTACGAGTATATTTGAAATATACTTTGAATATATTTAAAGTATATTTTAAATATAGTTTGAATATATGTAATCGCATATCCAACATATATTCTCTATACATTCTGGAAATATATTTTTTGACGAAAAGTTGGATATCGCGAATATATTTTTAAAGCATTCCCCGTATATATTGCATGTATCTAATATATATCTAAGATATATAATATATATCAGAAATATATTTTACCTTTATTTTTAATATATCGGAAAATATATTTTTACATATATTTTACTTCGATGTGGACCGCGTCTTGCATAGGCCGGTATACTGGTCGTGCATTCGAGCGCTCTAATCCGCGTCTTGCATAGGCCGGTATACAGGTCGTGCCTTCGAGCGCCAGAATCCGCGTCTTGCATAGGCCGGTATACAAGTCGTGCATTCGAGCGTCCGAATCCGCATCTTGAATAGACTGGTATACAAGTCGTGCCTTCGAGCGCTCTAATCCGCGTCTTGCATAGGCCGGTATACAGGTCGTGCATTCGAGCGTCCGAATCCGCGTCTTGCATAGGCCGATATACAAGTCGTGCCTTCGAGCGCTGGCTTTCGTATTTCGTTTGAATTAAATGATATTAAAAAAAATGATATTACGTAAATATGAATTAATACAAATGTAAAATTAATTACGATATCAATTATTATTATTATTATATTTAGTTAGTATAATATGAATTTATTGATATATTAATATTAATATTACAATTAATATTAATATATTCATATTAATATTGTATTACAGCAGATCACACTTGGACAAGAGTTAGGAGCCAGAACTCTTTTTGAAAACATCAAACAATACAAATACCATAGTATTCTACCCAGAAAGTACCTAGAACTAACGCCTATCTATCAGCAGATCACACTTGCATAGTTAGGATGCTGATAAATTTTTATTTACAATTATTTGACAACAGTTAGAAGTCAGAACTCTTTTCAAATAGATCATACGAAACAAATACCATAGTATCCTACCCAGAAAGTACCTAGAACTAACGCCTATCCATCAGCAGATCACACTTGCATAGTTCAGATGCTGATAAATGTTTTTTACAATAATTTGTTAATAGTTGGGAGCCAGAACTTTTTCAAATACATCAAATAATACTAATACCATAGTATTTTACCCAGAAAGTATCTAGAACAAACGCCTATCCTTCAGCAGATCACACTTGCATAGTTAATATGCTGATAATTTTTTTTTACGCTTATTTGACAACAGTTAGAAGCCAGAACTCTTTTCGAATACATCATACGAAACAAATACCATAGTATCCTACCCAGAAAGTACCTAGAACTAGCGCCTATCCATTAGCAGATCACACTTCCATCGTTCAGATGCTGATACATTTTTTTTACAATTATTTGTTAATAGTTAGGAGCCAGAACTTTTTCAAATACATCAAATAATACAAATACCATAGTATTCTACCCAGAACGTTCCTAGAACTAACGCCTATCCATCAGCAGATCACACTTACATAGTTAAGATGCTGATAATTTTTTTTTACAATTATTTGACAACAGTTAGAAGCCAGAACTTTTTCAAATACATCAAATAATACAAATACCATAGTATTCTACCCAGAAAGTACATATAACTAACGCCTATCCATCAGCAGATCACACTTGCATAGTTAAGATGCTGATAAAGTTTTTTTTACAATTATTTGACAACAGTTAGAAGCCAGAACTCTTTTCAAATACATCATACGAAAGAAATACCATAGTATCCTACCCAGAAAGTACCTAGAACTAACGCCTATCCATCAGCAGATCACACTTGCATAGTTCAGATGCTGATAAATTTTTTTTACAATTATTTGTTAATAGTTAGGAGCCAGAACTCTTTTCAAACACATCAAGTAATACAAATACCATAGTATTCTACCCAGAAAGTACCTAGAACTAACGCCTATCCATCAGCAGATCACACTTGCATAGTTAAGATGCTGATACATTGTTTTTACAATTATTTGACAACAGTAAGAAGCCAGAACTCTTTTCGAATACATCATACGAAACAAATACCATAGTATCCTACCCAGAAAGTACCTAGAACTAACGCCCATGCATCAGCAGATCACACTTCCATAGTTCAGATGCTGATAAATTTTTTTACAATTATTTGTTTATAGTTAGGAGTATTCTACCCAGAAAGTACCTAGAACTAACGCCTATCCATCAGCAAATCACACTTGGATAGTTAAGATGCAGATACTTTTTTTTTACAATTATTTGACAACAGTTAGGAGCCAGAACTCTTTTCGAATACATCATACGAAATAAATACCATAGTATCCTACCCAGAAAGTCCCTAGAACTAACGCCTATCCATCAGTAGATCGCACTTTTGCATAGTTAAGGTGCTGATAATTTTTTTTTTACAATTACTTGACAACAGTTAGGAGCCAGAACTCTTTTCGAATACATCGAACAATACAAATACCATAGTATCCTATCCAGAAAGTACCTAGAAATAACGCCTATCCATCAGCAGATCACACTTGCATAGTTAAGATGCTGATAATTTTTTTTACAATTATTTGACAACAGTTAGGAGCCAGAACTCTTTTCGAATACATCAATCAAAACAAATACCATAGTATCCTACCCAGAAAGTACCTAGAATTAACGGCTATCCATCAGCAGATCACACTTGAATAGTTAAGATGCTGATAAACTTTGATTACAATTATTTGACAACAGTTAGGAGCCAGAACTCTTTTCGGAAACATCATACGAAACAAATACCATAGTATCCTATCCAGAAAGTACCTAGAACTAACGGCTATCCATCAGCAGATCACACTTGCATAGTTAAGATGGTGATAATTTTTTTTACGATCATTTGACAACAGTAAGAAGCCAGAACTCTTTTCGAATACATCATACGAAATAAATACCATAGTATCCTACCCAGAAAGTACCTAGAACTAACGCCTATCCATCAGCAGATCACACTTGCATAGTTAAGATGGCGATACATTTTTTTTACAATTATTTGACAACAGTTAGAAGCCAGAACTCATTTCGAATACATCATACGAAATAAATACCATAGTATCCTACCCAGAAAGTACCTAGAACTAACGCCTATCCATCAGCAGATCACACTTCCATAGTTCAGATGCTGATAAATTTTTTTTACAATTATTTGTTAATAGTTAGGAGCTAGAACTCTTTTCAAATACATCAAATAATACAAATACCATAGTATTCTACCCAGAAAGTACCTAGAAATAACGCCTATCCATCAGCAGATCACACTTGTATAGTTAAGATGCTGGTAAATTTTTTTTTTACAATTATTTGACAACAGTTAGAAGCCAGAACTCTTTTCGAATACATCATACGAAACAAATACCATAGTATCTTACCCAGAAAGTACCTAGAACTAACGCCTATCCATCAGCAGATCACACTTCCATAGTTCAGATGCTGAAAATTTTTTTTTACAATTATTTGTTAATAGTTAGGAGCCAGAACTCTTTTCAAATACATCAAATAATACAAATACCATAGTATTCTACTCAGAAAGAACCTAGAACTAACGCCTATCCATCAGCAGATCACACTTGCATAGTTAAGATGCAGATACATTTTTTTTACAATCATTTGACAACAGTTAGGACCCAGAACTCTTTTCGAATACATCATACGAAATAAATACCATAGTATCCTACCCAGAAAGTACCTAGAACTAACGCCTATCCATCAGCAGACCACACTTGCATAGTTAAGATGCTGATAAATTTTTGTTACAATTATTTGTTAATAGTTAGGAGCTAGAACTCTTTTCAAATACATCAAATAATACAAATACCATAGTATTCTACCCAGAAAGTACCTAGAACTAACGCCGATCCATCAGCAGATCACACTTGCATAGTTAAGATGCTGGTAAATTTTTTTTTACAATTATTTGACAACAGTTAGAAGCCAGAACTCTTTTCGAATACATCATACGAAACAAATACCATAGTATCCTACCCAGAAAGTACCTAGAACTAACGCCTATCCATCAGCAGATCACACTTCCATAGTTTAGATGCTGATACATTTTTTTACAATTATTTGTTAATAGTTAGGAGCTAGAACTCTTTTCAAATACATCAAATAATACAAATACCATAGTATTCTACCCAGAAAGTACCTAGAACTAACGCCTATCCATCAGCAGATCACACTTGCATAGTTAAGATGCTGGTAAATTTTTTTTTACAATTATTTGACAACAGTTAGAAGCCAGAACTCTTTTCGAATACATCATACGAAACAAATACCATAGTATCCTACCCAGAAAGTACCTGGAACTAACGCCTATCCATCAGCAGATCACACTTCCATAGTTCAGATGCTGATAATTTTTTTTTACAATTATTTGTTAATAGTTAGGAGCTAGAACTCTTTTCAAATACATCAAATAATACAAATACCATAGTATTCTACCCAAAAAGTACCTAGAACTAACGCCTATCCATCAGCAGATCACACTTGTATAGTTAAGATGCTGGTAAATTTTTTTTTACAATTATTTGACAACAGTTAGAAGCCAGAACTCTTTTCGAATACATCATACGAAACAAATACCATAGTATCCTACCCAGAAAGTACCTAGAACTAACGCCTATCCATCAGCAGATCACACTTCCATAGTTCAGATGCTGATAAATTTTTTTTACAA
The DNA here is from genome assembly GCA_963932345.1 of Ophion ventricosus. NCBI lineage: Eukaryota > Metazoa > Arthropoda > Insecta > Hymenoptera > Ichneumonidae > Ophion > Ophion ventricosus. The sequence goes on along the minus strand of OZ010716.1, from coordinate 16,475,850 downwards.
TTATTTGTTAATAGTTAGGAGCTAGAACTCTTTTCAAATACATCAAATAATACAAATACCATAGTATTCTACCCAGAAAGTTCCTAGAACTAACGCCTATCCATCAGCAGATCACACTTCCATAGTTCAGATGCTGATAAATTTTTTTTACAATTATTTGTTAATAGTTAGGAGCTAGAACTCGTTTCAAATACATCAAATAATACAAATACCATAGTATTCTACCCAGAAAGTACCTAGAACTAACGCCTATCCATCAGCAGATGACACTTGTATAGTTAAGATGCTGGTAAATTTTTTTTTACAATTATTTGACAACTGTTAGAAGCCAGAACTCTTTTCGAATACATCATACGAAATAAATACCATAGTATCCTACCCAGAAAGTACCTAGAACTAACGCCTATCCATCAGCAGATCACACTTCCATAGGTCAGATGCTGATAAATTTTTTTTACAATTATTTGTTAATAGTTAGGAGCTAGAACTCTTTTCAAATACATCAAATAATACAAATACCATAGTATTCTACCCAGAAAGTACCTAGAACTAACGCCTATCCATCAGCAGATCACACTTGCATAGTTAAGATGCTGATAAAATTTGATTACAATTATTTGACAACCGTTAGGAGCCAGAACTCTTTTCGGAAACATCATACGAAACAAATACCATAGTATCCTACCCAGAAAGTACCTAGAACTAACGGCTATCCATCAGCAGATCACACTTGCATAGTTAAGATGCTGATAAATTTTTTTTACAATTATTTGTTAATAGTTAGGAGCTAGAACTCTTTTCAAATACATCAAATAATACAAATACCATAGTATTCTACCCAGAAAGTAACTAGAACTAACGCCTATCCATCAGTAGATCACACTTGCATAGTTAAGATGCTGGTAAATTTTTTTTTTCAATTATTTGACAACAGTTAGAAGCCAGAACTCTTTTCGAATACATCATACGAAACAAATACCGTAGTATCCTACCCAGAAAGTACCTAGAACTAACGCCTATCCATCAGCAGATCACACTTCCATAGTTCAGATGCTGATAAATTTTATTTACAATTATTTGTTAATAGGTAGGAGCCAGAACTCTTTTCAAATACATCAAATAATACAAATACCATAGTATTCTACCCAGAAAGTACCTAGAACTAACGCCTATCCATCAGCATATCACACTTGCATAGTTAAGATGCTGGTAAATTTTTTTTTACACTTATTTGACAACAGTTAGAAGCCAGAACTCTTTTTGAATACATCATACGAAACAAATACCATAGTATCCTACCCAGAAAGTACCTAGAACTAACGCCTATCCATCAGCAGATCACACTTCCATAGTTCAGATGCTGATAAATTTTTTTTACAATTATTTGTTAATAGTTAGGAGCTATAACTCTTTTCAAATACATCAAATAATACAAATACCATAGTATTCTACCCAGAAAGTTCCTAGAACTAACGCCTATCCATCAGCAGATCACACTTGTATAGTTAAGATGCTGGTAAATTTTTTTTTACAATTATTTGACAACAGTTAGAAGCCAGAACTCTTTTCGAATACATCATACGAAACAAATACCATAGTATCCTACCCAGAAAGTACCTAGAACTAACGCCTATCCATCAGCAGATCACACTTGCATCGTTGAGATGCTGGTAAATTTTTTTTTACAATTATTTGACAACATTTAGAAGCCAGAACTCTTTTCGAATACATCATACGAAACAAATACCATAGTATCCTACCCAGAAAGTACCTAGAACTAACGCCTATCCATCAGCAGATCACACTTCCATAGTTCAGATGCTGATAAATTTTTTTTACAATTATTTGTTAATAGTTAGGAGCTAGAACTCTTTTCAAATACATCAACTAATACAAAAACCATAGTATTCTACCCAGAAAGTACCTAGAACTAACGCTTATCCATCAGCAGATCACACTTGTATAGTTAAGATGCTGGTAAATTTTTTTTTACAATTATTTGACAACAGTTAGAAGCCAGAACTCTTTTCGAATACATCATACGAAACAAATACCATAGTATCCTACCCAGAAAGTACCTAGAACTAACGCCTATCCATCAGCAGATCACACTTCCATAGTTCAGATGCTGATAAATTTTTTTTACAATTATTTGGTAATAGTTAGGAGCCAGAACTCTTTTCAAATACATCGAATAATACAAATACCATAGTATTCTACCCAGAAAGTACCTAGAACTAACGCCTATCCATCAGCAGATCACACTTGCATAGTTAAGATGCAGATACATTTTTTTTACAATCATTTGACAATAGTTAGGAGCCAGAACTCTTTTCGAATACATCATACGAAATAAATACCATAGTATCCTACCCAGAAAGTACCTAGAACTAACGCCTATCCATCAGCAGATCACACTTCCATAGTTCAGATGCTGATAATTTTTTTTTACAATTATTTGTTAATAGTTAGGAGCTAGCACTCTTTTCAAATACATCAAATAATACAAATACCATAGTATTCTACCCAGAAAGTACCTAGAACTAACGCCTATCCATCAGCAGATCACACTTGCATAGTTAAGATGCTGGTAAATTTTTTTTACAATTATTTGACAACTATTAGAAGCCAGAACTCTTTTCGAATACATCATACCAAACAAATACCATAGTATCCTACCCAGAAAGTACCTAGAACTATCGCCAATCCATCAGCAGATCACACTTCCATAGTTCAGATGCTGATAAATTTTATTTACAATTATTTGTTAATAGTTAGGAGCTAGAACTCTTTTCAAATACATCAAATAATACAAATACCATAGTATTCTACCCAGAAAGTACCTAGAACTAACGCCTATCCATCAGCAGATCACACTTGTATAGTTAAGATGCTGGTAAATTTTTTTTTACAATTATTTGACAACGGTTAGAAGCCAGAACTCTTTTCGAATACATCATACGAAACAAATACCATAGTATCCTACCCAGAAAGTACCTAGAACTAACGCCTATCCATCAGCAGATCACACTTGCATCGTTGAGATGCTGGTAAATTTTTTTTTACAATTATTTGACAACAGTTAGAAGCCAGAACTCCTTTCGAATACATCATACGAAACAAATACCATAGTATCCTACCCAGAAAGCACCTAGACCTAACGCCTATCCATCAGCAGATCACACTTCCATAGTTCAGATGCTGATAATTTTTTTTTACAATTATTTGTTAATAGTTAGGAGCCAGAACTCTTTTCAAATACATCAAATAATACATATACCATAGTATTCTACCCAGAAAGTACCTAGAACTAACGCCTATCCATCAGCAGCTCACACTTGCATAGCTAAGATGCAGATACATTTTTTTTACAATTATTTGACAACAGTTAGGAGCCAGAACTCTTTTCGAATACATCATACGAAACAAATACCATAGTATCCTACCCAGAAAGCACCTAGAACTAACGCCTATCCATCAGCAGATCACACTTGCATAGTTAAGATGCTGATAAATTTTTTTTACAATTATTTGACAACACTTAGAAGCCAGAACTCATTTCGAATACATCATACGAAACAAATACCATAGTATCCTACCCAGAAAGTACCTAGAACTAACGCCTATCCATCTGCAGATCACACTTCCATAGTTCAGATGCTGATAATTTTTTTTTACAATTATTTGTTAATAGTTAGCAGCTAGAACTCTTTTCAAATACATCAAATAATACAAATACCATAGTATTCTACCCAGAAAGTACCTAGAACTAACGCCTATCCATCAGCAGATCACACTTGCATAGTTAAGATGCTGATAAATTTTTTTTTACAATTATTTCACAACAGTTAGCAGCTAGAACTCTTTTCAAATACATCAAATAATACGAATACCATAGTATTCTACCCAGAAAGTACCTAGAAATAACGCCTATCCATCAGCAGATCACACTTGCATAGTTAAGATGCTGATAAAATTTGTTTACAATTATTTGACAACAGTCAGGAGCCAGAACTCTTTTCGAATACATCATACGAAACAAATACCATACCGGTATACAAGCCGTGCCTTCGAGCGCTCTAATCCGCGCCTTGCATAGGCCGGTTTACAGGCCGTGCATTCGAGCGCTGTAATCCGCGTTTTGCATAGGCCGGTATACAGATCGTGCCTTCGAGAGCCCGAATCCCCCACATGGAAATAATATATATAAAAAATATATCGAACGATATATAAAACATATATAAAATATATTTTGTTCGAAAAATTGGATATGTCAATTATATTTTTGGATATTAGTCAAAACCTATGCGATATATAAATATAAATACATTTAAGATATATATTAAATATATCAGACATACAAACTGCATTTATGTTTTATATATTGGGGGATATACTAGAGAAAATATGCTGACGTATATAATAAAATACAAATCAGATATATATAAAATTTATCGAAAATGTATTACTAATGTACGTTTTATATATTTTGAATGTGAAATCCGATTATAATATCTAATATTTTTATAATTATAATTATAATATTAGAGCATATTAGAATTAAATGATGAAGTTTGACACACATTTTGGCACTCAAATATTTAGTTTGGAAAATTTGGATTTTAGAACATCAAATAGTCGCTATAAGGATACATTCATAGCTATTATTCCATAGTATACTCTGCTCATAGCCAGAAGGTCAACAATCTAACCATGAAGGTAGATACGTTCATATCTCAGCATATGCAGCTATTTTCATATCTCGATTTTGTATGTTTCGTCATCTGTCAAGAGATTTGACATCAAACACAGTTCCGAAGGAATAAATAACCGAAAGAGCAATTTGACCAGCGAACGAACTGTAGTTGTCGAATTTATTGAAAAACGAAGTGATATCGTTTGGATTTGTCGGACAATTTATAAAAAGGATTTGTCGAAGGACTCAACGAACCAACGGTTCATTGAAAAACATCGTTCGATTTGGTTTGATTTAAGTATTTGGATTCACGTTTAATTTGTAGTTTAAAATTACATTTGTACTTTGAGATTGCATGCATCCTACTTTTTTTAATATACTCAGGTGCTGTCATCTCCTGCCCATGATTAGTCGACGGCCATGTTTTTTTTTTAAATATTTACCGTGAGCATAACAGGAGATACGTCATCGTGACAACGTAAAAGTATTCGATTTCGAACGTTTCACCCTCAAGAAAGCGTACATAATAAATGGACCGTTTTCTGATTTTCGTGTAATTAACATAAATAAATAGAATTGCACCTAAAAATTATTCGTTGTAATTTTTTTTGTAATATCTGTTTGATTCCTGCAGATATTTATAAAATTTATTTTATATAGATTTTATAAATATCTTAAAATATTCCCAAAATGTACTTATTTTAAATGCATCCGTGTACACTTCAGATATATTACGAGTATATTTGAAATATACGTTGAATATATTTCAATAATATTTTAAATCTAGTATGAATATATTTCGTATACATTTTAGATGTAGTTTGAAGACATTTAAAGTATATTTTAAGCATAATCTAAATACACTTCAAGTATATCTTGAATACCCTTAAAATATATTTCAATAATATTTGAAATATAGTATGAATATATTTCGTGTATATTTTAGATGCAGTTTGAATATATTTAAAGTATATTTCAAATATAGTTTGAATATATGTAATCGCATATCCAACATATATTCTCTATACATTCTGAAAATATATTTTTTGACGACAAGTTGAATATCGCGAATATATTTTTAAAGCATTTCCCGTATATATTGCATGTATCTAATATATATTTAAGATATATAATATATATCAGAAATATATTTTACATCTATTTTTAATATATCGAAAAATATATTTTTACATATATTTTATTTCCATGTGGGAAGCGGCCAGAATTGGCCAATAGGAAGGGTGTTGTGTTCCATCAAGACAACGCCCGGCCGCACACACCTTTAACGACGCGCCAGAAGCTCCGAGAGCTTGGATGGGAGGTGCTATCGCACCCGTCGTATAGTCCAGACCTGACACCAAGCGATTATCACCTTTTCAAGCATTTGCAAAATTTTCTTGATGGTACAAAACTGGCTTCAAGAGAGGCTTGTGAAAATGAGCTGGTCAAGTTTTTTACCAATAGGGACGAGGGCTTCTTCAATCGCGGAATTATGAAATTGCCTTCAAAATGGACAAAAGTTATCGAACAAAATGGCGCATATTTGATCTAAATCGGATAATCCTAACTATGTTAATTTCATCGTCGAAATGAAGCGAAAAAACTCTCAGAACTTTTTACTTCATCTAATATTATGTTGATTAAAACAAACACGAAAAAACATAATTCTTATAGAAAAATTGAATTAAACCTAAGTACACTTAACGTGCTAAATACTATAATATGATAATTATGAATGAATATTATAAAGAAATATGAAATTTGTTTTTTTTTTATTATTATTTTAGGTATTATACATAAAAGAGGCGTACTTTAGAGCACGAATCAAAGTGTCCCCGGCATGTATCAATGTCCCCGTATATGGGGCAGTTCGATACCCATGCCGATTTCGCAAAAATAGGTAATAACTCTTGTACCTTGCAAATCGAAGTTGAAATTATTTCTAGGAATTTGACTTCGATATACACTGAACGCATCCGAATAGTTTTTTTTAAATTATCCATTCTGGTACTTTTTTTCCGTTTGAAAAAAGAATCGTATCAATCTGCCCGCACTCCCCCTACCGTCAATCGAACGAAAGACAAAAAATGAGCTAGAACTCCAGTTTTCCGTGCTCAGTGAGTCGAGGCGAAATGGACGGAAATCGATTAATCAATTGAAACTCGGTAATAACCGAGTTTCGTTCGGTCGCAGAACGAAAGAGGAAGGCGAACGAACAATCACGCTGGAACGCGAATTGCACGACATTAAAAAATAACGGGTGCAAAGGTCGACGTGCATAATTAATGTCATGGCATCACAACGGAAGGCTTCCGTAATATACTCGAGTCTCGGCACATTTGTCCATACGTACAGGTAATACGTTCAATGTTGTACTTGTGGTAGAGTACAAGTAATCACAGCCAATACACATTCTATAGTCGCGAACTTTTCGAGCGAATTTAAACGATCGTGGTTCGACCTCAGCCTCGGGATATTACACTATTATATTTTCGTTATTTTTTTTCTTTTACGTTGTTCCCTTTCATTTTTTTTTTCTTCGTATTTTACTTGAGGAGAAATAGTCCTAGCAGCCTGGGTGGATGAGATTGCGAATTGAGAAGGAATATATATGGATTGTATATGTATTTATAGGTATATATATATGAACGCTAATAACTGTAACGAGACCCCGAGCCTCCCCGCCCCCTTAATCGTGCCCGAGGCAGGCGGTGCCACGATATTCCGAGACATCGTAAATCGTGATAGATTATCGAAAAACCTGTTTAGTATCTATAACCTACCCTTTCTCGTCGTCTATATCTCATTTATTCTACCCTAACGAATAATCTGGCTTCTTCCGAAGTTCTCTCTCTCTCTCTCTCTCTCTCTCTCTCTCTCTCTCTCTCTCTCTCTCTCTCATTTTACATTTCCATCGCGGTTATCATTGGGACAGCAGAGCAAATGGATTCAACGTAATCTTTCAATTTTGTTCCGTCGTCGATGACAAATTAACGATGTGCACAGAGAGATTTACAACAAATGTCCATGGAAAAAAAGGAAACAGTAAAATATTCCCTATAGTTTGTTCACACCACAATCATGGTATGGTTAATACACCTTCAAGCGAAAAGTATATTTAACCCGGGGGAGAACCCTTTACAATGTTCAAAAAATCGATTTTTTTCACATATTTCGAAAGTAATTTGTGAGTATACTGGAAAATCGAAAAATGAAATATTTACGAAGTTATAGCACATAGTCGAGAGCGCGCCGGGACCGCATGCTGTGAACTAGGGAAACTTTAACCCTTTCAGTCATGCATTTTTCATCTGCACCGATTTTGATGAAAATTGGTGCTCGGGGATTTTCGGGGTCGCTGATCACGAATCCGGCATTAGATTTTCAAAATTCAAAATGGCGGATCCAATATGGCGGACGTGAAATTCCAAATATTCCACTGTGACTGAAAGGGGTGGGACCGTAGCGGTCCCACTGTGACTGAAAGGGTTAAACGCGATTATCTCGAAACTGCATTTTCAAAAACTGCTCATGTTATAGTTCAAAAAATTATTGATCGATCTGGCTCAAATTTTGGGAGGTTTATCACTATAACGTTATCGGAAGGATATACCTAAAGTTTCAAGGTTATCGCGTAAAAAAATTAATTTTTTGCGGTAAATTGTCGAGAAAATAATCAAAAATATGAAAATTTGATTAAACAGCCGACTTAATTTTTAATTTAATACTTTTTTATATTCTTATAGATATATCCTTCCCCTAGATATGTCAATAATCGAAAAATATTTTCGATTTCTGTTTCAGATCAATAGAAAAGTTCAGACAAATAGAGCACTTTTCGATATCACGCAAGAGACGCCTACAGGAATACCTTAAAACGCCGCCATGTTGTTATGTTCAAAAAAAATCAACACTTGAAAGTTGTAATAAGATAATGTCAAAATTTTCAGATGATTCGCTTATTTTATCACCTTTAAAAAAATAATGAAAAATGACTCATTTTTGGGCGTCTAAAGGGTTTTTCCCCCTTAAACATGCAATTTGGATGATGTGTTTGACTATTTTTGTCGTTTATGCAAATTACCAATGTTGTATATAAAAATATTTTTTGACGATTTCAGTTTTATTTTTTATATAATTTTTTTGGCCACTGCAAAATGATGCCTAAAAAACATAGCGCCTGCCGGTAGAAAGTTCTGCTTCTCCAAAAATTGTCTGAGAGAAAAAACCAAAAAGATTATTAATCAGTATGAAAAACTGTAGAGGTGTACGGAGGATTTTTTCTTTTCGATAAAAATTAACAAAATGGTGATCATTTCAAAATTGAGTGTCAAATTAGGCCTCTTTTTCGACAGTTCTTCGTTCAAAAAAATGTGAAATTTTCAACAACAAAAAAAAACGCTTCCGTACGACGTTGCGGAATGGCGTGAAAAATGATGTGGCAACATTTGAGACGGATAGCTTAAAAACTCTGTATGTTTAAAATCTTTCATCGTTTTCAGAAACGACGTTTCGAGCAAAACGCGGCTTACGAAAAGCGCGCTCACGCAGCTGGTCGAATCCCTTTTTACCACATTTTTATTAACTCGCTGTCCTGTCTGTCTGTTTATTTATTCTGTACAATTCCAGATGAGCTAGAGACTTGAAACTTTAAACATAGCTCGGAACTGCATGACAAACAAACAAACAGACAGACAAGATAAATATAAAGATAAAAAATATATATATAATAATATAAATAATATAATATACGAATAGATATTGTATATATTTAAATAATATTTTTAACAAAAAAAATAAAATAAAAACTATTTTTGAAAATCCTAGAGTGGCCTAAAGCCTTAATGGCGCGTCTGAAAATAAATGCGCGACTTGTTAGTTCGCTAACGATCATAGGCTCCGAGAAATCGACTGTGTCACAACTTTCCTCTGTCACAAATCTCCTCGGTCTCCCCTATAACTAACAAAAAAAAAGGGGGGCCCTGTTTATGCGCCCACGCAACCCGGCCCTTCGTGACGGAGCCTCCACTGAGAAAAAGGATTATTTATAGTTAAGAAATATATTTAGTTGGCACTTTTACTGAACTATTTATTAACTGTTACAAAATTTGTTAGTTATTAAGAAATATTCGTGTTCTCATGACAAAATTTTATAGCCATAGTACTTCTTTTAAAAGAATGATGCATTTGATCACTTTCATTTATCTTAACTCAGTAGATGTTTATAGTCACCAAATAACGAGTTCGAACTGAGATACGATAATACAGTTTGAAGGAGTAGAGATTTGTTCACAATTAATATATTTAGATTTGGGGTCGTTAACGTATAGTTGTCGCCACTATCCTGTGTTCAACGCAAATGAACATGTCACAACAATTAACTGATCTTCATTCAAAATGACTAGTTCGGCCGCATTTGAGCCAACAGTCCCACAGTTTACGCGACAACTTCTCTATTTAACACAAACATAAATTTATTAACTATTAATGGATCTGTATTTAAGATGTTAGCCCAATAGTTCTTAGAGATAACAATTGTACACGTATTACAAAAGGAATATTTAGTAATAATTAAAAAATCTCCAGTTGCATCAAATATAGCCCCGTTAATAGTTAAGGCAGTAGTCTGCTTTACAGGCTTCAAAAAATCGATTTTTCGTTTTTGTCTTAAATCTATTCCAAAACTATCCAAGAATATGTGTTCAAAATTTTAGAGGCCAATTCGACATATTTTCGAAGCAAGATCAGTTTTAGTGGCCGAGCGTCGAGCAGGTGCGAATGCTCGGGCAGAACTTTACAGCCCGTTTTCTCGAGTTTTCATTTTCACAAGTTTTGGAAAACGGTGCCGGCGATAGTAAAAACAATATATGTCCGATCGAAAAAAACCAAAGTGATCTAGCTTCAGTATTGAATTATCTTCTATTTGAACTAAAAAAGTTGGACAAAAGTACTATTTAAATTACTTGTTTTGCAACTTAAAGTGAATTTTTTTTTTCAAAAAAGTGAATTTTTTTTTCAAACTTCGAAAAAATTTGGAATTTCGTCATTTCTTCGGTATTTTTTTAGTTCATATAGAAAAGGAACTTATAAAAACTAAAAAAAAATTTGGTTCCACTGTTTCAGATGCATCGCACGACCTCCATCACCGGCACCGATTTACGAGTGCACACTCCAGGCGCCCCAGAAAAATCGTTACAACTTTGGCAAATTTCAATAATTTGTAATAATAAAAATTGTTTTTTAAAGCTTGAATATAATATACTATCGTCTCAAAATTTCGTTTACCGCAATCATTTCCTTCCCTTTCAAAAAAATTGTTGAAAAAACGCTTTTTTTCGGCTCCTAAAGCAGACTACTGCCTTAACAAATTACTATTAAAAAATCGACGACTCGTCTCAAATAATGATTTGTTAATAGTTGACAAATCTATACTTGAGATGAGTATCGTACATTTAGCGTAACCGCTTACTTTGTGCACTACCATGGCCCTTTGTCACATAAGCTCGTTCGTGCGCAGACGCGACGTAGATACGATCGAGGTACACTGGGGCCTGTGCGTGACCGCGTGTCTACTTACCTAGAGAATATCAGTTTGTGACCGTGAAAACGTGAATTTATTCTCTGCGCCGATGGCCGAAATTATGCCAAACGATAGGTTTCAATGATCATATAAAAGCATAAGAAGTCGCAATGCCACGGCGACAAGTTCCATAAATTGCTGCGCTTCGATTTGAAAGAATATTTAAGACCGATGAAGTTCCATATAACTGCAGACGGTCGTAATGTTATTGCTAGGAGAGATTTAGAACAAGTGTATAATTGGATAAAAAATTCTATGTATGTAGAACATTTAATAGAATAAACCTTTTAACTACAAATACGTTTATTTCATGTTATTTTTTTTCTTTCGTTCAACAAATTAAATACAACCGTATATAGAGCTATATATAAAATTCCCTCAAATCTTTTAATTATTCCATTCAAATCTCTATACTAGTAACTGTTGATGCACCCTTCGTCATTGATACTATAGTGCTACATTGATTTAACTGCACATTTATCCGCCGACAATCAATGAATTCTTTGTCCAAATGGTCATTTGGCAACTATACATGAATCTTGATTTGTGCGAATATAAAGTATCGATCACTCAACTATCCTTTACATCTAGGACAACTTTTCTCTCCTGATCGCATTAAATAAAAGTCCAAGTTATTGGAAACAAATAGTTATAGTATATTAATACTAAGCATTGGGTTAAACTAACTGTATATCTATTGGCTGTTGAGAAAGGTTATGTTCCATTGAACTACCGATTTATTAACTATTACCAAATATTTATTCGGGGCAATTCCGAGGCTCAAATGAATGATTCATTAACTGTAAGAAGGTATTTATTTCGCCATATTCAACTTTATCATTTGTTAATAGTTAACAAATCCTGGTACATAGAAATATATTCTTCTCTCAGTGGTTCTTAATTACTGGGGAATGAGAATTGATTTATCGCGAAATTTATTTCAAACGAATATTTACAACGTGAATGACAACCTTATTGACACATTGTACAGCAATGGCAACGTCACCGGTTCGCATCTCTCGGGCAGCAAGCGCGAGCATAGCGTTCGGCTCAGCCTCGTCGGGTATTTGCAATTCGCGACTGCGTTCCTGTCGTCTCTTTAGCTTCAACGACTGTATGATATCGCGACTCCCCATATTGACAGCAGCGGCACGATCTTTGTCCGTGTAGACTTCTTCTTGGCGAAAAGTGACGTTTTTGTGTCTTCGACGACCTTTCATCTCTTTGCGCACGTCGAGCTCGTGCTCGACCGTGCCTTTGGCTAGTGAACGTGAAAAACCGTCGCGATTTTCCGCTCTCGTCGCATCATCGTTTCTGCTTCTTCTACCGGACGATCCACCGTCACGAGAATCCGTATCCTGGCAAATTTTCGACGTTTGCCACTTTAACGACGAATTTACGTTTTTGGGTGATTTTTGAGTACTCGTTGGGCCACTCCACTTGGTTGTTTCCTGGCTCGAATCATCGAGACCGATTCGTACGAAGCTTTGCAAAAAATCATTGTCCTGCAGTCGCGGATTTAAGATATGCGACGCCTGCAGCATCGCGTTATCGACGCACGGCGTCTCTCCCGATAATTCGGTCTCCATTGTTACACACGCAATGAAGATTCCTTTTTTTCTTCACCTTTTCCCTTCCACACACGCACACACACACACACACACTAGGAATTATCTCACAATGAACGCACGACTCGATCGCACTAAGGTCGATTGACTCGACGGATTTTTTCAAAATATTTACGATCGTATTGGGACAAAAATTTTTCGAGATAAAAGCGCGTTTTTTTGACGATAACGAGTGAGTGTCGATATCGACACCTTTTCGGGGTGACTTTGTTACCTTGGTTACAGTCAACAGTGCGCCACTTTCGGAAACGCCGACGGCGTCGTTTTCTTTACCTTCGCCTGTAATCTCAGCCGTACGGATCTTCGACGTGTGAGTGTACGTGATCACGTTAGTGCTATACATCTCTATCTAGTTTTTCGACTCAATGTGTCAAATTGTTACTGTCAATAGTTTGAAAAATCACGTCGATCGGCCAATTTCATCGATATATCGAATATTTAAATAAAAGAAAGGCCAAAATGGTCAAGAAAACAGGAAAAGAGAGTAACGACTTAAGGCAGCAGTCTGCTTTACAGGCTTCAAAAAATCGATTTTTCGTTTTTGTCTTAAATCTATTCCAAAACTATCCAAGAATATGTGTTCAAAATTTTAGAGGCCAATTCGACATATTTTCGAAGCTAGATCAGTTTTAGTGGCCGAGCGTCGAGCAGGTGCGAATGCTCGGGCAGAACTTTACAGCCCGTTTTCTCGAGTTTTCATTTTCACAAGTTTTGGAAAACGGTGCCGGCGATAGTAAAAACAATATATGTCCGATCGAAAAAAACCAAAGTGATCTAGCTTCAGTATTGAATTATCTTCTATTTGAACTAAAAAAGTTGGACAAAAGTACTATTTAAATTACTTGTTTTGCAACTTAAAGTGAATTTTTTTTTTCAAAAAAGTGAATTTTTTTTTCAAACTTCGAAAAAATTTGGAATTTCGTCATTTCTTCGGTATTTTTTTAGTTCATATAGAAAAGGAACTTATAAAAACTAAAAAAAAATTTGGTTCCACTGTTTCAGATGCATCGCACGACCTCCATCACCGGCACCGATTTACGAGTGCACACTCCAGGCGCCCCAGAAAAATCGTTACAACTTTGGCAAATTTCAATAATTTGTAATAATAAAAATTGTTTTTTAAAGCTTGAATATAATATACTATCGTCTCAAAATTTCGTTTACCGCAAGCATTTCCTTCCCTTTCAAAAAAATTGTTGAAAAAACGCTTTTTTTTCGGCTCCTAAAGCAGACTACTGCCTTAAGGTTTTCCTCTCACCGAACCTACAATTGAGTAAAAATATATTCCGATATACTCGTATAATTTCAAGCCAAGTTACCAAATTTTTAACAAAATATTATCACTTTAAAAATCGTTTTATTTATGCAGCACTTTATGGGGATGACACGCTGGCCACATTTCTATCTAATAATTGATATACTAAAAAACTCTAGATGTCTGACATAAACTACGCCAAGCATATAAAAAATTCGGAAGATTCCGTAGCGACAATAAAAACAGGGGTTTTCCGAATGTTTAAAGAAAATATTAATGATAAAACAGAAAAATGTGATTAGGAGGAGAATTTCCGTAACTGCGACTTTTCGGAGAAAATGTAAAAATGTCTGAAAATATTTGCGAAATTTTTCATTCCAGTTAATCGTTTGGTATAATAATTGATCGTAACTTATTTTTATTAAGCGTCACTGTAATCTACTAATGATTCAAAAGGGCCCTGCCAGCGTTGGGCAAAATTTAATTGCTAGGGTAACTAAAGATTAACAATTAATTAATTGTTAATCACGACTATAACAATTAAGAATGAATTAATTGTAATTGTGAAAATTCACGATTAACAATTAGAAACTAATCAATTTTCAATATTTTTGGTGTATTTGATTAAAAACTAACAATTAAAACTGATTATTGTGTAGGGCGCTGCGTAAACCTAAAAAACCCAAACAAACACGTTCTATCCGATATCTATAAAGTTAAATAGGTTAATTGTTAGTTTTAATTGTTTCTTAGAACAATTAAGAAAGTTAATTGCAATTGTTTTAATTGCGAGTTGCAATTAACATAGATTAATCAAAATAAATTAATTGCCACATGCAATTAATAGTTAATTGCAATTAATGTTAATTTCAATAATATGCTTCTTGTTTTTAAAATGACATCATCATATCGAAGATGTCCATCGTAAACGATACTCAACAATGAAACTACACCGGTCACTTTTTATTATATTTTTAATCGATTAAAAGGGCAAAAAGAGAAAAGAAAAAAAGTGAAAATATGTCCCCAAGTACGGCTATTGGATATACGTACACGAATACATACCTGGAGAAATATACGCGTAAGTAGATAAAATTATGTCCCTACAGAAACATATCCTGCCCGTTTCCGTATAATTCTCTTATAAGAACAAATGCAAGCACTGATAAAAAATAACGCGGTAGAAAGATTTTAAAAATAATTTCTAAAAATATAATACATTTATAAACAGAGAGGGCCAAATTATTTTCCGCCTCCACCCACGCCGTAAACGTTTTGCGGAAAGTTTAGTAAATGAAATGTGTCTGCTTGGCTTATAATGTTGTTCACAATTGGAGCTGCTGTTCATTAGTGTCTGGAGAAAATTTGTGAGCCATTTCAATAAAAATGGGCTGATATAAATTAAAAAATTAAATAAACGGCTTTATATTTCAATTGGACATATTAGTCCATGCATGAGTACTACCTAAATTAAAGAATACACTTTGTTTTTCTTCAACTATAGTTATCACTTTTTAATTATTAACAAGCAATTGATAAAAATGATGAGAGTATAAGCTGATGCTTCTGGAATCGGTCGTTTTTTATATGTGTAGAGCTCAAAATACTAATTTCTGAAGTTTGTCGTAACGACAACAGTAATATTAACCCTTCGTAGTCAACCTAAGTAAAACCGACCCGTCGATCAATTTTTGGCGTAAATATATAATAGTTTCCGGCTTCAAATGGGACTGTATTTACCATCTTACCTGGAGTTTGAAGTATTCTCATGCCATAAAATTTACCCCATTCAAAGGTCGGAATAAATACCTTTTTTGGAACGCACACTATGCTACCATTTTTTTCCCAAAAGCAGCATATCTAAGGAGTGTCACGTGCAAATTTTAGGTAAAAATGTTGAAAATTCACGGAGCTATGATTTTTTTAGCGAAAAAGTGTCTTTTTTGCGTTTTCACCTCTTCATGATTTTTTTTCAACATGTCGCCATTTTCTTTCTTATAAATAAATTTTTCGTACATCATCTAGAAAGTTCGAAGCATGTCCCTTAATTTTTTGAACCACTTCGGACGGATAGTTTGGTCACAATACTTTTTTTGAAAACTGACTGGGTAGAATCGACCCAAGTGTGACCACCGCGATTGAATTTGAAAGTGTGACCACGAAGGGTTAATAGCAGGAACTCCAAAAAGCACAACAATAATCATATTCATCATAATGATAATATCAATAAACAAATTCCGACCGACGGATACTTAAAAAGTGAATTATTTATTTTTGAATGATATTCGATACGCCAGCTTGAATTCAGTACATCACGATCACACTATATTTTAAAATACATTTTTGCACAAGTTATTCAATATTTGTTGCTTCAAAAATTCTACATGCAAAGTTGTATAAAAATATAATTTTATACATTTGAATACCTGATTGTAGAGAAGCAGCGCATTATTGCGATGTCCATTTCTGAGATGTCCCGTAGCTTCGTCGACTCTCAACTTTGTTTCGTTAGCTTGAGAGCTTTTTTTCGTCTTCGAATTAATTTTGTTCTTTTTGGTATTTACCATACTTGTGCACAATTATCTGGAAATTAAAGGAAACACGAAATTCATGCATTTTCCATGAATTAATTCAATATATTTTGTCGAAGTATCCGTTTCGTTGGTACGTGCTGCAAACTAAAGTACAAGCATTTCTAATCCTGCTTTAAATGTCACATTTATTAAAATAAACCCTCAATTGCACTCACTTCACAACGAAAATACGAATCTACCAATTAAATTGTTTAAACTCGTTTTAATGCGGCAGTCCAAATGAAACATCGAAACTGCTTTTGACAAAAAGGATAAGAAAATAAATGCCAAAATTGCGTGATATTTAAAAAAAAATTCAACTTCCAAGATGATTTGAAAATTTCTAATTTATAATTTCTTTTCAAAGGCAATTCAACCGTAAACCTAAATAACCCATGTTTTAACCCACATTTTGCTTCGAATTCAGGAGAATTGATCTCCGAAAAAAAAAGGTTCAAAACAGTATCCTACGAATTGTCAATAGAAATAATAATCTTGAATGAAAGTATATTGTTTGCTCACTTTATACTTTGGCGATGAAAATGTGAGATTTAACGATAACGAGTACGATGTACCATCCGTCGAATGGACTGCCAATGATCATCTTTGGATTCCGATGCAATTGTGACTAAAACTCAAACTAAACTGAACAAGGGGCGATGTGGACATCTCGAATAAGTCAAACAGAAGTAGCGCGCGCAAGTCCGTGAGACGCTCGTGATGTACGACAATACGTGTGGGTTCTCCGTGGCTGTACCGATTAACAAGTGATTTTTCAATGTGATCGATGCACAAGTATATACATATTCAGTTCAGCCAAAAAAAATATATCGAGCATTCCGAGTTTACTTGAAGTACTTCGATTTTCACATATTTTTCTTCCAGTCTTTGAAGTTCGAAAGCTTTTTGCTTTTCTAGATTTTTGTCGGTAACTACTATACGGCAGTGTTTAAAAGTATTTATTTTGATCTTACTTATTTAATTTCATGCTTATTCGTTTTCAACAAAACCTATTATTAATATTAAATATGCAAAGTTCATTTTTTTTTCTTAACCCTTCATGGCAACACATCCAAATTCAATCGCGGTGGTCACACTTGGGTCGATTCTACCCAGACAGTTTTCAAAAAAGTTTTGTGACCAAACTATCAGTCGGAAGTGGTCCAAAAAATTATTTACGAAACATGCTTTGAACTTTTTAGATAATGCAAGAAAAATTTATTTATAAGAAATAAAAAGGTGACATGTTAAAAAAAATCATAAACAGGTGAAAACGCAAAAAAAGACACATTTTCGATCAACAAATCATAGTTCCGTGAATTTTCAACATTTTTACCTAAAATTTGGACTTGTTACTTCTTAGATATCCTACTTTTGGGGAAAAATAGTAGCATAGTGCGCGTTCCAAAAAAAAAAAGGTATTCATTCCGACATGTAAAGAGTCCCATTCGAAGCCGGGAAATATTATTAATTTTCGCCAAAAATTTATCGACGGGTCGATTCTACCCAGGGTGATTACGAAGGGTTAATATAAAGGTTTTCAAGAAACGATAAGATCATTAGTACAATAATCGCATACAGCAATGTATTCTTCAAGGCAGTGTTATTGTCGACCGCGGTCGAGACGGAGCAAACTTTAAACGCATTTTTCTCGAAACTATATTTTTCAAATCGGCAGCCACGATATTTCGATGATCCGATTGAGCTCAGCATTCACCTTCAGTAGACTGTTATTCAACGTTGGTAGCAGAATTAAGTCGAAATAATTTTTTTTTATATACATAACTCGTAGAGTTGTCAGAAAAATAGGAAATATTGATAATCAAAGTGTAGCATGCTCTCATTTTGTATTTTTTTTTTGCCAATTCTGGTACCAAAAAAATCGCAACACTCATACAGATTAAGAATATGTTTGGTTTTTTTTTCACATTTGTACAACGTCCACAACCCTGATCACCAATTCGGGGCGTTTTCCGCCCACCGCTGTAAACAAACAAAAATACATGATAATAATGTTTTTTTCTAATTTGTACATATTCTTGAGGGATCAATAAAAATGTGTAAAAAATTTCAGAAAGAAAGTGGAAACATTTTAACCGTTATTCCATCCTAAAAATCACCTCCAAAACAGTAACCTGGACAAAAATAGTGCCTTAAGGGGGCACATTCGAGTGGACAGCGAAAAAAATAGGTGAATTTTGGAAATTTTTATCTCAAAAACTGTTTGTCCGATTTCATCGAAGATTGTTTATTCGAAAGTATAAACATTGAGGTATAGTGACAAAATTTTTTATAAATATATATCGACTGGGTTGACCTGATTTCGAAAAGATTTTTAAAATGTAAATAAAATAATTTAATAATTTTTTTTTAATGAAAATAAAAAAATCACAAAATGGCGCCTGATTGAAATGTAAATTTATCTTTCAACCTAAATTTCCGGCCTTTCTGGCTTAATAAAAACAATAATAATTAAGTAAGAAAAAATCCTATGATGTGAAAGGCTTTATTCATTACATTTAAAGAATCGTTTCGAATTTTTATTTTCAGACCAACCGACTGTATGCATTCATGGGAACCACCAGCGAGGTACATGCTTTACGCCCGCCACAATAACAGCGCGCCCAATCAATATATATTTATTTAAAAAATTGTCAAAATACCTCAATGTACTTTCGAATAAAACAAAATTGGATGAAATCGGACCAATCGTTTTCGAGATACTAATTACCTAAAATTACCTATTTTCCGCCGTCTACTCGTGTGTGCCTCCTTAAGGCCTTAGGCGACTCTAGGATTTTCCAAATGATTTTTTTTTGTTAAAAATGTACCTTAGTACCTATAAAATGATATTCCAAAAGATTATGGGTGTGACAAATCTCTAAGTACTCGATTTTTGAATTCTAGCGCAACCCACCTTGATTCATGTCGTGACTTTCTACTAATTTTAAACGCGTTTATCTCAAAACTACATTTTTCAAGTCGGCCGGACTCATAACTCAAACAAATTTCAACCGATTCACTTGAAATTTTAACTGTATATGTAGAATTACATTTTCTGAGGCACTACGTAGGTTTTGTTTTATTATATTGCATAGTTCCTTTTTTATAAACAATTTTCTGACGTTTTCTCATAGCATTTTATACTTTTTGTTTTAGAAATGCGCCATTTTGACAAAAAACAATATATCAAAAAAAATCCTACGTACTTCTATAGCTATTCTTATATATAATCGAAAAAACTTTAATGTCTCATCATAACTAAAAAATTAAAGGAGCTGTTGGTCCGGCCGTTGATCTTCCAGGAATAAAGGCGTCATCGAAAAAATGCTGCACAGTCGCCAATTTGACATGTATCGCTGTGAAAAAATCATTTTGTATAGTCAATTTCATGTATAATAAAACCCCTATTTTGCAATTCCGATTTATTTTATGGTTTCGCTGAAAAAAATCACAAAATATGCCCTTTTTTGGCCTCTTAAATGGTCTAAGGCTTTGAACAAATGAATATTTGACAGCCTTACATCGCGCTGCCTGTACGTGATTTATTTACCGTTTAAAAAAGAAGAATAAGTTACATCAACCGAACACTAACAGATCTTTAACTTTTTAAGTAATTATCATAGACTGATAAAAGAGGAAAATACGAGTAAATTTACTTTATCATTTAAAAAATTAGTCAAATCAAGGTTCAAACCGTGAAGATCAATTTTCAACTTAACTACCTTTCAATGTAGAACGCCCCATATGTAACTAATGAGTTTTATTTATTTGTATCGTGAACACAAGTAATAAATATTATGTCATCCACATTAGCGTGTCTGCGTATCACTAAAACTCATTATGTATCGCCAGGCAGTACGAACTTTGTACAGTAGTCAAGAATACCACTCAGTTATTACGTTTCAACCCTCAGTCGAATCCTGTAATTCGAGACACAAATTGTCCCTGATGAGGTTCGTTGAAAATTGCTAAAAAAATATACACTTGAAACTTTCAGAACTACTGTTCGTCGTCGTTGCTCCTTTCGCGATCGATGTCTTACAGAATTAAAATCGTAACATGTACAGATTTTCTGGAGTTCCACAATTTCAAACAGATCCCCACTGTTCTTCATCGAACGATAGTTCCTCGTAGTTCATGCCTGAAAACAATGTTTTGTCGCATAGAGAAAATATTTTTAAGCCTACGAATGCATTGAGAAACATTGCTAAGGACCAAACATCGATAAACCCTTTAGACTATCTAATGGTTGCACTTGAACTGATCAGCTCAAGTTCCGCTGTCAGTTTGTTTTGAACCCTAAAATCTAATCCCTGTGGCAGAAAATTGGCCACTGGCAATTTGGAAAATAAAAATTTGGAAATTCAGCCAAATTCGAAAATAAAACATAACCTATTATTCTTGTAATTATCTCGTACTTGAGCGATTAATTGCGTAGTATTAATTCTATTTTCGTTACTATTCGTATTTGTGATCATGCGGGTGTTGAACAATTGTGGAAACCGTGAACATTAAGTAGTGGTGATCATGCCGACGTCGTGCGTCGTACCAAAGTGTAAAACGGGCAACAAAAGTGAAAAAATAAAACAGAACACCAAGCAAGAGCATCTGAAGATGAAAAAAGAATTCGTTGTCAAGAAGAAACTGTCTAAATTAACGAATCAATGAAAAAAATCGATGCGAACAATCAAAAAAAAATTTTTTTTGACATGATCTTACTACAACTTTCAAGTGTTAAATTTATTTATTTTTCAACAAAACAAAATGACGGCGTTATAAGGTATTTCTTTAAGCGTCTTTTGCGTGATATCGAAACGTGCTCTATTGATTTGAAACAGAAATCAAAAATATTTTTCGATTATTGACATGTGTAGGAAAAGAATATATCTATAAAAATATGAAAAAGTATCAAATAAAAAATGAAGTAGTCTTTTTAATCAAATTTGCATATTTTTGACCATTTTCTCGACAATTTTTGCCCCAAAAAAGTAATTTACGCGATAATCTTGAAACTTTAGATATATTCTTCCGATAATGTTATAGTGAGAAACCTCCCAAAACTTCAGCCAGATCAATCAATTACTTTTCGAACTATAACATGAGCAGTTTTTGAAAATACAGTTTCGAGATAATCGCGCTTAAAGTTTTTCTAGTTCGCAGCATGTAGTCCCGGCGCGCTCTCGACTATGTGCTATAACTTCGTAAATATTTCATATTTCGATTTTTCGATTTTCCAGTATGTTCTCAATATATTATACTTTCAAAATATGTGAAAAAAAATCGATTCTTTGAACATTGTAAAGAAGTTTCCCCCCTTAATGAAGTTAGGGAAAATTAAGATGGGCCCGATCAAAGCCCGAACTCAATTTCCACACGGGTTTAGTTTGATTGATGAATTTCCGCTTGTCTCGTTAAATTATGGAATCGTTCAATAATGAATAACTTACCGTTTCATTAGCGATGTCGATTGATCGACGAAGTAATTCATCGGTGGAACTGTAGTTAAGGACAGAGACATGTACGAATGGGCTGATTGGTGCGATTGGAGTGTTATCCACATATATTTCTGAATATATGTCAAAGCAATGTAGGGGCGAAGACAGAATCATTTTTTCCAAATGAAAGACCTGGTCTAATTACATAGATATACAGTCTGTTTGACAAGAGCGTGTACGGCGAAACTAAAAAACTATTTGGGAAATGGAGAAAAAAAAATACACACACACTACATGATATTAGATGAAGTAAAAAGTTCTGAGCGTTTTTTCGCTTTATTTCGACGATGAAATTAACATAGTTAGGATTATCCGAATTAGATCAAATATGCGCTGTTTTGTTCGATAACTTTTGTCCATTTTGGAGGCAATTTCATAATTCCGCGATTGAAGAAGTCCGCGTCCCTATTGGTAAAAAACTTGACCAGCTCATTTTCACAAGCCTCTCTTGAGACCAGTTTTGTACCATCAAGAAAATTTTGCAATTGCTTGAGAAGGTGATGATCGCTTGGTGCCAGGTCTGGACTATACGGCGGGTGCGATAGAACCTCCCATCCAAGCTCTCGGAGCTTCTGGCGCGTCGTTAAAGATGTGTGCGGCCTGGCGTTGCCTTGATGGAACACAACACCCTTCCTATTGGCCAATTCTGACCGCTTCTGCTCGATCGCCTGCTTCAATCTGATCAGTTGTTGACAGTAGAGGTCCGAATTGAGTGATTGGCCCGATGGGAGCAGCTCGTAGTGGTTGATTCCCTTCCAATCCTACCAAACACACAGCAAAACCTTCTTGGCCGTAAATCCGGGCTTGACCAAAATATTTCAAAAACAACTCAACCGATCAGCTTCAAATTTCACAGACATTTTTTTGTACATCAAAAGGCAGTCCTTAATCGAAGGATTTTTTTTTCAATGCATTTTTTTTTATATCAAGGAAAATAGAGTGTTTTTTTTCACCGAAATTTCGACGATCACTTTCGATCGGCGACTATTTTTTCAAAAATCATTATTTTATTGAATCCTTCGATTAAAGACTAGATAATACGGTACAAAAACTAAATTCATTTGGTTTTTTGATTTCAGATGATTTGTTCCCGAGCAGGCGTGATCACCGCGAAGGACCTTTTTTGCACAGCGGTCTGTGCCATTTACTGTTACTTCGTCGTTTATAAATATTTCCCAATAAAAAAATTGTCAAAGATACTTGAAATTATAAGCTTTACTATGAAAAAAAAGTTAAAAACCTGCACCCATTTATTAAAGTTAAAAACCTGCACCCAACTAGGTGTAACCCGTTATTTTCATGGCATGATCTGGCGACAAAGACGCCCATATGAGTCGAATCTGTCGGAATTATTATTGACGTTCCAGATCTTTGGTGTCTATTGGTGTGGGTAGACCAGTTATGATTGATGAAAGAACGTGCCCAAAAAGAAGTCTCACCCGAAAAAATTACCTTGTACCAATCGCGGTCCAAAACTTTCTTTCGCCCAAGTGAGTCTTTCTTCGACATGTGTTGCCGGACAATAGCGGTTCATCTGTGACTGCGCTCTTTCGACAACTGACGCTTTCTACAGAAAGCATCTTGGTGGAAGTGTCCCGCTACGTGCTCGCGTTCGAATGTACCCTCTAAGGATTTCGAGGACTAAATACAGCCGTACAAGCTTTTGTCAAACAGACTCTATGTACATGTACACGTGTACTTTTGGATCTTTCGAATCGGCGAAGCTTACCATAATCAACAAAGCGGTGTTATCTGCCGGGATTCGTTCGCAACGAGTTGACGTTTCGAACGCAACGAGATAAGTGAAATCTTCTTTACCAACGGCAAGATCTCAGGAAAACTACGTACTCGTATAACAGATGCATCACCGAACCGCGAATTAATTTGCGGTTCGGTGATCCGGCGATCATATCCAGATGGACCCATATCTCTATAGGAATTCGTTAGGGATACCGCACATAGGGAATCCTCATCGAGATCCAATTGGATTCCGCACTGTTCCCCGATGAACGCCATTGGAGAATTCATACCACGTTCGAATTGAAAATATGTGAAAACTCACCCGAAAAAAAAACTCGACGTGTTAAAACATAATTTACATGCTTCCTGAGCTTTTACGTGTGCGTTGATATTGCGTCAAAGTGCAGTAAACAAAAAATAAGCAATAATTACAGTGGATTTTCAGTGATGTGATTCAAATCGATTTTTAAGATATTCGTTTTTCAAGCGATTTATATATTTTTTATAATAAGATTTATACTTTCTCAAGATCCACTTGTTTTGTATATCTATACCTTTTGTTAAGGCAATTAAGTTGTTAAAAAAAAAATCTTCGATCTTTTTATTTCGAATTGATTTTTTGTGATAATTAAACAGAATGTCAAAAGGGTTTTTCTTTGAAATAATTCTAAAGATAATTATTGATTGCTTTTATGTCACGATAATTCAAATTGTAGATGTTGGCGCGAAATGCCACGCTATTGGCGCTGGCGCTTGTGACGTCATCGTTCGAACGCCACCGAATAGGCTATGTATATGAATATGAAATTTGGTGTCATTTTACATCTGAAAACAACTCGAGCATTCTGAAAAAGTCGAAAACTAGTTTAATTTTCGTGCAACGATGTGTGAAAGTGGATTTGTGAAAGCAAATTCGAGTCATTTACCGACCGTGGATAACTGAAAATTTTTAGGTTAGAAGAGGCTTGATAAATTGTGTCAGTTATTGTCGCTACGTATCATAAGCATTTTGAGAAAGACGCATTAAAAACAAATATTTAAACACAGTTTATTTTATAACACGTTTACACTGACATCAAAGTCGTCGTCACATAAAAAATAAGTGGACGTTGATTTCGGGTTGACACGTCGTGCTGCATCAAACCACAGATTTCGACGTTTTGTGTCTTGTGGCACATTCAGAAATACCTATTAGGGACACTTTTCGTCGTATTTATACAAAGAGGGACGAAACAAAAGTTATACGATTTTGCCTTTGACATCGTTGACAGAATACTCTTATTACACGAGTAGTTCGTATACCGGCTTTCGAACAGTGACGTCACAGAGCGCTCGGGTAACTTCGGATGCTCGCGGCGCGTTTTTGCCGAGCCGAACAGAACAACAATTTCAAAGTGCTATATCGTTGTTAATTGTTGAAAAAAAAGAAAAATACTTTGCTTTAAAAACCGAACATGATCTTTACAATGAAAAAAATAATCATTTAATGACCCAGTTTAACGTACAGAATACGATGAAATCCATGGAGGATCGTTTTGAATTCTTCAGAATTCAGATTTGATTCGCACATCGGAGTTCTATGAGGAAACCCGATTTTAATCCAATGTACAAGCGTGACGTTTTAGTATAGAGATCCAATGGGTCATCCCATTGGATCCCTATCAGGAAGTCGAGATGAGTATGAGAATCCACTTGAATCCCTACGACAAGGGAAGTGCCAAAGTGGAATGGAGACTGTCAATTCATTTCGAAAACTATCTTTCAATCGATTCCTCCAGCCATCAAACAGGTACAGGAAGTATCTGATGCGCAATCGCCAAAAAAGCCTCGACTCCAATTTGTCTTCATCAATTCCAGGGTCTTCGGAAAATTGCCTGCACGTTCTACTCGCATCAAAAACCGTTGCTGTGCCGCACATTATTCGAATGACCAGAGGCAAAATAACCAGCCAAATTGTACAAAAGATTCGCGTTTATTATCATAATCATTAATCATTAATTACAAAGAACATTAATCAATAGGTAGTAAGATTAGCTGTGCATTCCAAAGCGCATCTGTAGGTCATCCTCTCGATTAGCTGTGGAGGTAAAAAGCAGAAAACAGAATTTGTAATTGTTCTTGAGTTGCTTCAACGATGCAAGATCCCATTTAGACACGTGATGTCGATAGTTACCATTTTGCAATGTTGAAGTGTCGGCAAGAGTCGGACGGTCTGTCGTACGTCAGGCCCTGAGGACACTGAACGAGCTGAGGACGTTTGTTTCTGCAGACAACGACACTGGCGCAAGCGTCGTCAAGTCGATGAACGCTGCCGTTTTCGCAGGGACCAGCTTTCAATTCCTCGGGGATCGAGTGCATCAAGTCCCAGGGGCTCTGAATCGTCGGTGTCTCCGTTGATTCGCCCTCGATCGATTCGTCCGATGAGTTGCCTGTCGAAGTTTCCTGTTTAGGGTCGAGTTCCGGTTGAGAAGCGGCGGATCTCTGATGCCACGGATCGGTCTCGGCCTCTCTTCCCAACCAGGAATTGTCCGGGTAAGCACTTGGAGGGAACGTTGGTTGAGGCCTTTGTGTATGGTTGAGTCCTTGAGATCCTGAAACCGTCGCATCGAGGGTTCCTAGACTGGAAAGCGGCGCGGGTGTTGGAGTTGCTGCACCCTGGCAGTCCACGTTGTACAAGTAATCGCATACACTGACGGCCTGTAACACCCACCCGATCAAAGGCTTACGTATCCATATTGGCTGCAGCCCAAAGACTCTCAGCCTAATAAAATTCTTCAAACAAGTCACACTGCAATGATGAAATTTACGGTCTGTGTTTGCAAAGACCCGCTACTTCTGTTGGATTCGTCATCGATCAGATGGGTCAACGCGATTGGGAAAGATCGTACGTTCAGAATGCGGGGGAATGCCAAAATTGATTTACATATACACATGGGAGAACACGATTATTCTGTTCAGGTACGAAAGAAAGGTCCCGCGAATGGGTCATGTCATGCCCGATCAAACAGGACTGATCAATGCAACACGCACGTTTTTGCACGATACACATAGTTCGGCCAAATTGAATATTGAAATTCAGGGAGACGAAAATACGTCGAAGAGAGAACTCGTACTCACGTCGTTGTACACGAGGCCGGGTGGACAGCTGAACTTGATTGGACTACCGGAAAGGCATATGTAGAATTCCGAACAGTTGGTCGAGCTCCTGTAACGTCCGTTTAAATCGGGACATCGCCTCGAACCTGCTAGCAGAGGGGGTTCTGTAAAATGCAAGGAACCATTATTGTTTAATTATTTATAAATTTATCGGTGAACTAGCAATTGCATAAACACAATAGAAATGGGTGAATGAGACGCAGACTCGGATGCAATTTAATAAATTTATAAATATCAATTACGAAAACGCAAGGGTTTTATATACATTAATATATACACTTCTGGTCAAAAGTTTGGATACACGAGTCGAAATTTCTTACCGCACTACAAGTTGGATAGCGGACTCAAAAATAAAGATAATTGAATTTCCCAAGTGGCGTTTCAAAGAGGACATGTTTACCTTTATTTTGCTTTTTTTAGAAAATTCTCTACGATTTGTTTTCGTCCCGGTACGTACTTTTGAACATGGCCATTTTTCGACTATTTTTTGGCCGCCGAAAATTAACTGCGGAATTTGTGGAAAATGTTTTCCTCGGTTTTTTCTATGCTAAACTTAAAAAGAATATCAAAACCTACATTTTTGTTTTTTAGAAAGTCTCGTACGATGTTTTCGCATCAGTATTGCATTTTTAGCTAAAAAAAATACATATTTTAGAAAAAAAGACGTCATTGAAGAACTATAGGGTTTCAGGGGAAATGTCAAGAGGGTAAAAAGTTGCATGGATTTACACTGAAGTTGCTAGAATTTTTTCAAAATTTTTTTTCAGTTTTTTTTACCATTTTTGGTTGGAACTTTGATGAGTGGAGAGACGCTACTTGGGAATTATGGGGCCTAGAACAATATATTAAGATAGGAAATTTGTTTACATTTTTATTTTGAATGAAGTACAATTTTTTAGAATAAAAAAAAATCATTTTCATTTTCTCATATTTATTTTCAAAAATAAAAAAACATCTAAAAAAATTGTAGTTAATTAAAAATTAAAATGTAAACAAATTTCCTTTCTTAATATATTGTCCTAGGCCCCATAATTTCCAAGTGGAGCCTCTCCACTTATCAAAGATCTAACCGAAAATGGTAAAACAAAATGTCCGAAAATAAATCTACAAAAATTCTCGCCACTTCAGTGTAAACCCATGCTACTTTTTACCATCTTGATATTTCCTCTAAAACCCTATAGGTCTTCGATGGCGCCTTTTTTTCTAAAACATGTCTTTTTTAGCTAAAAATGCAATACTGGGGCAAAAAAATCGCATGAGACTTGCTGAAAAAAACAAAAATATAGGTTTTAATATCCTCTTTAAGTTTACCATGGCAAATACCGAGGAAAAAATTTTCCACAAATTCTGCAGTTAATTTTCGACGGCCAAAAAATAGCTGAAGACTGGCCACTTTCAAAAGTCCGTACCGGGACGAAAACAAAACAAGGGTTAAACATTTTTTTTTTAATCGGAAAAAATTACAGCGTTACTTTTTACGTATTTCGAACCGATTTAGGGGGCGGAAAGGGTAAAATTAATTTTGACCCCAAATAATGACCACCCTAGTGGTGATGAATCTAACAGCATTCTCTAAGTCAACCAAGATCCTTTCAAAACCTCTCCAATAAGTTTACGTCACTAAAATAGGACCGACGCCGTATGAAATTTTATAAATTTAGCAATTTTGTAAAAATAACCAAAACACTCGAAAAATTGTTTTTTTTTTTTGTATTTTTCAAACTTTGAAGGGTTTATACAGTAGAATTTTTTTCGTAAGTCGTGCAAACGTGAAAGGGTATTTCCGTGTACTTTCGATAATTTTGGACGACGAATGAAAGTTCCACGGGTGATAAAAGACGAATTCTATTCCCACGTATCCAAAAGCTAGTACATAATAAATGAAAATAATAAAATATAAGAAAAAAAATGCAATACAGAAGTGAGATTAATTGAACAACAGACAAGTGAACGAATAATAATAACGAAGAAAAAAAATATTCAAACAGTATAAATCGCATGGCACGAATCCTGCGTTTGAATTTTATCCTAAATGTTTTCTTCTATTTTTATTTCATGCTTCTTTTTCTCTTTTGCATCCCTCGATTCTCCTCTACTTCGCCTTGACTCGGTTCTCCCTCGAGTTCTTCATTCCCAATGTGAATTTCGTAGCTCGTCGCGACTTCTTTTTATTCTTGTTACGTTTTTTATTTATTTTTATATTGTATTTGGCCCAGGGCTGCTGCTGGGCCTTGCAGTCGGCTGCATAATGAATGAAACCTAATCGCGGGGATCGATCTTTCGGACCCCTGACTCGTATTCAAAGTGACTCCGGTGCGCTGTCTTTCCCTATCTTCGCCTCACCTCGTTTATAATGTATCTTGTAACGTACGATCAAATGAATTATAATTCGACAATTTCGTGCAACGATGATAAATATTCCACAACCATACGAGAGTCTCGCAATGCAATTTCCCCTTCTCGATTCTCTCGTTCCCAATATTCTTCTTTTTTACGCGACTTTGGATTCGTGGCCAAAGTATTCCCTTGATCTGTTATTTCGCTTTGGAGTACGGGTCGAGGCTATTCATAAATTACATTTCTCGAGAACTGCACGTCAATTGAATTTTTGGTTTATCTTTTTATCTTCATTTTTTTACATTTTTTTCGACGTTAACAACGTGCTCCTAATAGATAAATAAAAAGGAATTAGACAATCTTTCGCGCAGTTTTTTACGTTTCAAATTGCTGTAAAGGAAAATTGCTGGAAAACGCTTTACAATGTTCAAAAAATCATTTTTTTTCTCAATATTTCGTAAGTATAATACAATGAGAATATACGGGAAAGTCGAAAAATCGCATGCTGTGAACCAAAAAGTTATTGATCGATCCGGCTGAAATTTTGAAAGGTTTCTCACTATAACATTATCGGAAGGATATACCTAAAGTTTTAAGGTTATCGCGTAAATAAATAACTTTTTTGCGGTAAAAATGGTCGAGAAAATTTGTAAAAAATATGCAAATTTGATTCAAAAGCCTACATAATTTTTAATTTTATACTTTTTTATATTTTTATAGATATATCCTTCCCCTACACATGTCAATATTCGAAAAATATTTTCGATTTCTGTTTCACGTCAATAGATAAAATCAGATAAATAGAGGACTTTTCGATATCACGCAAAAGACGCCTAAAGGAATACCTTATAACGCTGCCATTTTGTCCTATTAAAAAAAAATTACGACTCGAAAGTTGTAACAAGATAATGTCAAAAATTTTAAATGATACGATTATTTTATTACCTTTCAAAAAATTCCGGAAAAATGACTCATTTTCGGGCGTCTAAAGGGCTTTCCCCCCTTAATGATTCCGGCACAACGGACAAAGGTCCTGACAACATTTTCCTTCTTAAGGCAGTATTCTAATGTAGAAATTTGAAAATAATCAATTCTTTTCTGGCACTTTTTAAAAGTATAGACTCTTTATAATATGTCTTTAAGAGGAAATTTCAAAATTCTCAATATTAACAATCAGAATCGGACAATCAGAAGGTTCTAACGAAGCTAGAACTGCTCGCAGGGAAGAACGAGCTTCAGAAAATCATTATTTCGAAGTCGAGGAAGGCAAACTTTACGAAGCGAGAATAGCCGATTAATATAACGTAACTATAACATGCCATTATAACATTTAGATAGTTCAGATTGTCTGAAATTGTACTCGGAACTTTAAACGTCTTTCTCTCGAAACTACTTTTTTCAATCTGGTTGACATAAAATCTCGGGTTCTGTTCAGCTGATCGACTTCAAATTTGGTATGGACCTTCAGTATATATCCCTCTATCGTCCCTACTTCGGGCATTGCGAAATTATTATTATTACTATTTAAAAAAAATGTTAACTTCGATAAAAAGGGCGAAATATTAACATTTTTTCAGACAGTTGCCATTTTAAATCCTCTTTAGTACCTGCCATAATGACATTATTTGATTGATCAAGTAAATTGACTTTATTTCTGTTTCAGATGAATGAACTTATTCAATTTTTATTTTTTTTTGCACATTTTTTTCAAGTTCTAAGAACATCAATAAAAAAAACTAAAAATATATTTTTTTTATGAAACTCGAAAAAAAAACGTTCGAAATTTAGGCTTTTGGACGAAAATACTATCTTAAGTTATTCCTCACGATAACGGATAATAATTTTTTTACTGTCAAATGGCTTCCCGTTATTCTAGATTTATATTACCATACTCCAAATATATAAATGACGAATTGAGCCTGATTAGCACGAGACTACAAGAAGAGGATTGAAAGTGAGAAGAAAAACTCACTGGGCGTGGCTGCAGGTCTCCCACCGCAGTTGACGTTGTGCTCGAAATCGCAGAGTCCAGTTACGTCGTTGAAGAGCAGTGCATTGGGACAAATTTCTTCGATCACGATATCATCCCAACAGTTCAAATAATTCGCACAGTTGTTCGGACTGGGATATTGTCCGCGTGGTGCGAGACAACCAGGTGGCAAAGTCGGATTCTGTTGATGAGTCTGCGGCGCGTCCTGCGGGATCTCGTAAGGCTGCTCGGAAGGTTGATACAACGATTGTTGAGGTGCATAAGTGGCTGCCAGAGATGCTGGATTGATCGATGCCGCGATGGGTTTCGGAAGCTCGGGTGCCGTTTGAAGCCATCCCGGAAACAGTTGTCTAGATGCATTCGGGGATTCCGGCACAGGCATTTCAAGGTCACCAACTACTATAGTGTCGTCGAGATTCACCGCGGTAGAAGTGCCCGCGTCTTCCTGACGAGAATCTGGTCGGCGGTCAAGCTTATGTATGTCTCCGTTGGTCCACGCTTCTTCGGTCGCTGCTCGAGGAAATACGGTTAGAAATAATCCGAACTCTACTCCGATCAATTGGTAAATCATTAGTCAGTGGAATTGCGGATTTTATTATTTTTGGAAGGTAAAATAATGCACTTTTGGTGATGATTCCAATTTTTTTCAGAATAATCTTACTATTCAATGATAATATTAATTTTTCATGATAAACCCAAACAGATCCAGTTATAAAGCTAAACAAGAACTTGCTTTTTTACGTTCCGTTTTAGCACTCATTTTTTTGGCACAATTTCGGAGATTTTTCAAAGCCACTAGCTACACTGACGATCATCCAGCTATGCGGTGAAATTAATTCGAGTGAAAACGATAATAATTGTGAGTTTGATGCAATTGATTATCATTATTTCCCAAAAATGGCCAATATCGAAAGGCGACATCCAATTTGATTGAATTTGAAAAACATTCAAGATTGCCAATTGCTCAAGCCCGTCAGTTTCACGTTCGACGCAATTGGAATGATGCCCACACCTTCAACGTAACGGAAGCCTCCGTTGAGAATATTAGACACTGAGCAAATTTTGTCAATGGTCAGTGTAGCAGGAAACTTTTTCATTCAATCAATTTATTCTCTCGTGCTTTTTCACCAACCGGAAAACACAGACATGTTTCTCCTTACGATCACCATAAGCCACTGTATCTTACCATCGGGTTGGCCCGGAAAAGGCAGTTGCCTCTGATACTTGTTTCTCCCTCGGCGTGCAGCTTCGACGCCCACCAATACCGATATCGCGATAAACACGAGACTGATCCTCATATCGCGGAATATGAAGGAAAGTCGCGCGAAAAAAAAAAAAAAGAAAACTAAGTTGCAAGCACAAACGAAAAGAGAAATAATCCTAGGAGGATTATCGTTACTAGGGTTGCACAGTGAAGACTTCGATGACGTTCGATCTCGATCGTGTAGATATTGAAAAAAATCGCTACGAAGAAGCTCCTCGTGAGGTGTCCTTGGCTCGCGTCTCTTGATGCTGGATGGGCTGGACCACGATCGTCCGAGGGCTTACATAGGGCGAATCCCCACCACAATCTGAACTGTCCAGCTCCACGGAACAACGGACAAAACCACCGAGTCCAAGGGGAAGGCAATGGAGACCAGTGAAGAAGAAGAAGAAGAAGAAGAAGAAGAAGACGAAGAAGAGGAAGACGAAGAGGAGGAGGCGGCAGAGGAGGAGAGCCACAGGACCTCAATTACGCATGGGGGAGGCCCCTACCTCGCCTCTCGTAGGACCCCTTCAAGACTCTTAGGCCCAGGAAGTGCACTCCTGTACTCCCTCGGTAATACCACCTTTGGATCCCCCCCCCCCCCCCCACCCCGCTCGCAATCCCTCCCAGAAGTCCTCTCGTTTTTAACTCACCACAGAACCCCCCTCCCTCCCTCCCCCTCTTTCCCCTGCGCCTCTCCCCAATCCTCACACGCACATACACACAAATAACACCCAAAAATTCATGCGCAGATCCGCGAACGAAGAGAGACGAGGCTCAGTCTCCGAGGGAGTATAATATTTTCCGAGAACTAACGAATGTTCCAAAAGAAAGCAAAAAGTAAGTAGGCGGAGAGGGAGAGGAGCCTAATTGTTTGCCGGCTGGTTATTCGGTTATGACCATTGACCGTGGGTCTTCATTATTTTTGAGTCCCAGCGTGAACAAATAGCAGTTGCAATTTCGCAAAAATTAATTGTTGCAATTGAAAACAATTATTATGAGGGAAAAAAAAACGTTCGTTTTTATTTCGTAGAGAGAACGATGGAACAGACGAATGAAAATGGTCCTTTTTTTTACTTCAAATCCACGTGTGTTATTTTTCACACGTAAGTTGTGTGATTTTAGGTATTAACACGTGTTAATACCACGGCTTAGAACAAGGCACCTATGTGTGTTATAAAGAATTCAAGTACATTTTATGTGTATTTTTCAAACACTTGAACCGCATCGAACTTTCAGTAAATGCAGACATTTACACGTTCAGATATCGAACGTGCTTTGAACAATGCATTTATGTGTCTTACAAGTTGAATTAAGCATATTTTGTGCGGTTTTGTAAACAGTGGATCCGCGTTAAGTTATTACTGGATGGATATTAAATAATCGCAAAAATTCTTGAAAATTTTGGAAATGATAGTTCTTCATAGAATAATAATACATGAATTATTTTAGAATTGTTCACTAAATAATTTAGTAGTTATAAACATATGAATTTATGACGGTCGCTTATGGGAAAACAGCTTCTGCAGACGTTAATGATTGCAAAACGAATGAAACTAAATCGCTGTAAATTCTGAAAATATTATATGAAGATTTAGGATTAAGCGATTGATTATGCGAAGTTTCAAATAAATCAACTGAGTACTTGTGGAGAAATTAATTAAAGTAATGAGAAGTATCGCCGTTTTTAACGATGAATTAATAGCAATCATTGGAAAACTCAATATACAGGGTGAGGCACATAAAGTGTTACATAGCAATAGCACTGAAACTATTGATCATATCCAAAAATGTTTCAGACAAAAGTTTCAGTGTTCGAGAAGGCCGTCATACTGGACCATCCTATTTTTTTATCGGTGGAGGCGCTGAAGCTACGTCAAGGTCAACTCCACTTTTTTAAATGGAACCATGTATTTTTTTTTCGATTACATTATTACCGATTTTAAGACGAATTCAGCGACCTACAACACAAGGTCATTCTAGTCACGCAAAGTATGAAAATAGTCGAAAAATCGAAAAATATCGGAATAATCACTTTCAAAGGATCCACTAACCTTGGTTTGGGTCTACCTACAGAAGATGCTCGAAGAAAGAATACGCCGGGCATGTACCGAAATTACACCACAAATGTTGGCTGAAGTTAGACGGTCTTTTCATCAGCGAATTAACAAGTGCTTACAAGTCGAGGGTCATCACTTCGAGCATCTTCTGTAGGTAGACCCAAACCAAGGTTAGTGGATCCTTTAAAAGTGATTATTCCGATATTTTTCGATTTTTCGACTATTTTCATACTTTGTCTGATATACTTTTGTCATACTTTTCATACTTTTGTCTGAATCATTTTTGGATATGATCAATAGTTTGAGTGCTATTGCTCTGTAACACTTTATGTGCCTCATATTTGAGTGCTATTGCTCTGTAACACTTTATGTGCCTGTATATTGAATTTTTGAGTAATTATTGATAATAATAAGATGATCTAAACGTATTAATGCAATTTAAAAAATGAGAAATTTTTTTGTCGGACAGTTGAATCAGATGTACAGTCACTGACAAAACCTCAGTCAAGCGCGCCAAATCGTCGAATTTGACTTCAATTATTATTAAAAGTGGAAAATTAACATTTCTAAGTGTTTATTTATTATTGAATTAGCTGTTTTTAAAGCTAAACATCTACGACATAATCTAGACTTGTAAATACACGATTCGCCCATTTTCGATTAACTTTTTGCTCGACGGTCCATCCAGTATTTTAAGTATATTAAAATTTATATGTCAATTTTAATGCACTTGATACTAATATGACATATCAGTTTTGAGATACTTAATACATATTTAAATTAAATTAATCGAACAGGTCTTATTAATTTAAACATGACGATTAAAAATATATGTAGACATCTCTCTCTCTCTCTCTCTCTCTCTCTCTCTCTCTCTCTCTCTCTCTCTCTCTCTCTCTCTCTCTCCCTCTCACGCTCTCTCACCCCCCCCCCCCCCCCTCATTTCACGTATAAAACCCTTCGAAGATCAGTTTACTGTTTTATATATATATAACAGTAGACTGATTTATATATATAAAATCAGCCTACTGTGCAATTTCATTTCAGCAAATGTTTCTGTGAACCTTATACTTTCGAAGATATCCAAGGTGCTAATAGTTATTGGACCACCCTGTATATATATATATAGGTTATGTTTGAAAAAATCTATATCATGATATTTGATAAAACTATGTAATTATCACAATGACATTAACTACTTGATAGAGTTTATGTGATACAATGAATAATTATAGAAATTACTTCAGTCTGTTATGCCATATCAGCAATTAAGGAAGTTGGAGCGGTCCAGTTGAGTGAAGTGATGGTTTATGAGGTCTTTTTCAATGAACCTCAAACAAATGCATACGAGGTATCGATTTATTCTGTAAATACTAAGTTTTCATAAAATATAGAATTAAAGGGCAAAATTATGCATTTTTATACTATTATTACGTGAAAAATAAAAACTGTTGTGTTACTACCAACTTGAAAAAGTATACCAATATTTTATCAAACCTCGATGGCTCAATTTTCGATATATATGCTTTTTGCGAGGCAACATGAGTTTTTTTCTTATCTAAATGTTTAGTTTGTGTACCTCCCTTGTTAGAAATCTTGGTGATAAATAGCCAAAAATAATTACATCACCCGTAACGTGAATGTCTTGCCCATTTAGCCGCACGTACAATCACACAAATGAAACTATTTTTTAGCTCTTGTTTTTTTGTGGTGAAAAGAAAAGAAAAATTCGTATAGTATGGGCAATGACATATGTATTTTTTTAATCGAAAATCTTCCATTGTGGGTTTTGTTTCAACCTCTTCAAATTAAGGGCCCAGTCCACTTTGAAAATTTAAAAAAATCGATTTTTTTTTACTGTTTTCGAAATTACATACATTCAGAAATATTGTGTCAAAATTTTATGAAAATCCGAGCTCTCTAAGTATTTTTTTTTTTTACCTGAACGTCAGGACCTCATTTCGTCTACCTGAGCGTATAGCGCGTACCTCAAAGCTAAGGCACTTCAGCAACATTACAAACATCCTCCTGCTCTTTCTGAGGAAGTACAGGAAGTTTTAAAACCTATTTACGAGGATCTCACCAAAACAGAACTGCTCGAAAGGTGTTTAGGTGGCCATACGCAAAACAATAATGAAAGTTTTAACAACTGCGTATGGAATATGGCACCTAAACACATGTTCAACGGAAAAAAAATCGTAGACATTGCCTGCAAAGTTTCCGCGTGTGTCTTTAATGAAGGATTTCGTCCAGTGCTTAAAATAATGGAAATAATGGGCGTCAAACTCGGCCCGATCGCCATCGGATTCGCCGACAATCGCGATCACGAGCGTGTTCGCTCTGCAAACCGCCGCAGTTCTGAGTGCTCAAAAGAGACCAGAACCAAACGAAAGCAAGCAAGACTTGAAGAAATCGACGATGATGAGCAATAATCAGAAGGGATTTTGTACGGTGCAGAAATTGCCGATTGAGTTTAGGTAAGAGTTTTTCATAGTATAAACTTTAAACGCGTTTTTCTCGAAACAACGTTTTCAAAATCTAGCTCCATCGTATCTCTAAAACTAATAAACCGATTCTCTTGAAATTTGAACCACATATTGTAAACATGATTCGCAACAAGATGACCCTCGATGGTTTTAAAATTCTTATTTTTACTCTTTTTTTTGCGAAAAACTGCGAAAAAAGCGCGTTTTTTTTACTTTTTTCGTTTTTCATCTGCCATTTTTTTAGTTTTTGATAAAACTTTCTATCCGAGGGTCATTTTGTAGCTGGTGTCATACTGAATCTAATGGACTTTGATTTTTTTGTTTCAGACAAGCCGTTGCCGAGTTGTGATGGAGCTACCTAGCCCACCTATTTTTGAGGCGTTACGTTGAACTATAGTTTTTGTACTTAAAAATGAATAAAAATGAATTAAACAATTTTTTTAAATGTATTTCAAGACTTAATTTATCAAGCCCAACAACTTTTATATTCATATCTTTTATAAAATCCTCAAAAAAAAATCGCGAAAATAGCCTTTTTTCGTGGCTCCAAAGTGGGCCCCTTAATAAAATGCTGCAAGCCCTCGAAAGCGCTGGGGCAGCGTGTGTAGTATGGATAGGTAGGTTGTAGGTTCGATCCCGTGTGTAGACAAAATATTTTCTTCGACAAACATCATTTCCAGACGTTTGGCAATGACGAAGTACAATAAAATATCATAGACGTAGATTTCTGAATTGAGTATTTTATTCAATTTTGGATTTATGAAATATTTTATGCATCTGGTAGACCGGCTGTGATGCCTTGTGCCAACGCGCACGCTGTGTGTAAAAAAACATCAGATAACACAAGAAATATGCATAAAAATAATACACTTAAGTTTGCAATAAAAAACGCATGAAGTGAAACCGGAAATTACACACTCGGAAATGTGTAAAGAGTGACCACAAGGTAATAATACATGTAGCTGAGTTGAAACAACACACTTGGATTTGCAATGTTCGGTTATTCTTGTTTCGGTGTATACTTCGTTGCGGCCTTTTTCGGGGGCAAAAAATTGCGTGCGACGACCTCGCAAGGTTGGGTAAAGGCGTGAATGTGAGAAAAAAAAAAAGATCTAGACAGAGCTTTGTTGCAGAAGCGAGGAGAAATAGCCGTACGTTGGAGGACCGAGGAGGAGGAGGAGGAGGAGGCAAATGCCATCGTTTGTTCGCACAGCACGAGCGGAATTTGCACGGGTTTCTTTTCTCCCGCGAGGCTTTTGCCGCCGTGAATCCGAGTTCGTCCATCCTCCCGGAGCCTCGCATGCGATCCCGTCCCCGCGGGAACACAAAACGAGCAGGGCAAAAAAAAAAAGATAATTGAAAGAGATACAAATGGAGGAGAGCGAGTAACGTACTGTGTCCGAACTAATCCGATATAACGAGGTAGAAACTTGAAAAGTTACGGGAGCAAGGGCTCAACGGTTGAGAAAAATGAACCCTTAAGATTTATACGTCCGAGGAGATAATGACAATCGGGAAATAACGAAATATCAAAATTCGCTATAAATATTAGGTGTGTGCATTAATTTTAAGGGATTTTCAAGAGATGGGGTAACTGCTGCTAAAAGGTGTCTCAAAATTACCTGACATTTTTAGTTACACGCTATTTATTTTTAGGCGAACATAGAGTACCGTGGATTGGGGTTACTTTGATTTATTTTGAAATGAGAATCTATATATCTCTTTAAATGATATCGTAAACAAAATTGTTTCAAATGGAAACATCAAGTTTTATTAGTATTTTTATCGTCCAAATTACAATTTTAAATATTTAAAAATAAATGAAAAAAAAAAAATTAGTCGTGATCAAAATTATACTGAGAGTGGGGTTACATTGATACCGGCCTTTTTCTTAATGACAATCGGAAGTAAAATAAAGCTAATAAAGTCAAATAAAAGAAGGAGAATTTTTCGTAAAGAAGAAAAAAAATGGTCAACGGGATCGAAAGTTACAACGATTTTTATTGTTTTAGGGTTACTTTGATCGAACAAATATTACATATTTACTTTTCAAAATCAACTTTATCGATAAACAACTGATTTTTTATAATTAGTTATACGGTAACACATTCATAAATAAAAACTAGAAAAAACAAGTTGTAAGGTAGGTAACATACTTTTGTCTACCTAGGTAATCTAAATGACAAAAAGAGA
Source organism: Ophion ventricosus (assembly GCA_963932345.1). Classification (NCBI taxonomy): domain Eukaryota; kingdom Metazoa; phylum Arthropoda; class Insecta; order Hymenoptera; family Ichneumonidae; genus Ophion; species Ophion ventricosus. The sequence continues at coordinate 16,436,412 of OZ010716.1, read as the reverse complement.
TCAAATTATTCATTAAGAACATTTCTTAATGGGAATTCAATATAATTATTTTTATCGATAGGTTTCGGCAAGAATGATACTATATCAATGTTATCGATTTCAGATATATCTCCTATAATTCTCTTGAATCTTGTTTTACTTCCAAGTGATTTGAAGACTTTCACTAGCGAAGGGTCTAATTCCGTTATTTGGCAAACGTACTTGTACATTTTTTTGCCACGACTGAGAATACTGAGAATACTCTGAGACCAGCAATAAAGATAATACGTGGGGTGAAATTGGTCAATGATCGATGTTACGCCGTCGAAGCGATCAAAGACACCCCAACGAAACAACTGCCCCCTATAAAATATGTTTTTGAGGATATACCACACAACAAAGCGTAATGGTGTAGTGTAATAAATATCTGACAAGGTGATTTTTACCAAAAACGTGCCATTGCAACACTCTTAAATACACTATTTAAATACATTACTTACGTTTTTTTTTATATTTTCACGGTCACTTAAACCCGTTCGTTCGTACTGCGTCTGAGTGATAAAGAGACATTCGGGCTTGCCAACCGTAAAAAGAAAAGCTTTCGGTCGCCTTCAGGAACTTCTTAATTTGAATTAAAAAATAAAACAAAGTTTTTATCAAAGTAACTCCACGAATCAACGTAACCCCGATCCACGGTACTAATCTTTGAAAATTGACATCAGAAAGTATTGAGGTTTAGTCATGAAGAATTACACGATCGAGCAATGCATAAAAATTGTGAAAATGCAATGTGAAACAATTCAATTATTGCAGACGAAGTTTCATGGTCGTGTTATGTCGCGCCGTGGTGATGTGAATTAGCTCCCAAGATCGTGCGATTTGACGTTATTGGATTTCTTTCTTTAGGGTTTTCTAAAAGGAAAAGTGTATGCCCATGATCCACAGACCATTCTGGAGCTCAAGAAAGCAATTGGACGCGCCATTGGTGCAATTAGTCCGCAATTATGCCAAAATGTTATTGAAAATTTCGTGAAAAGAGTAAGCGTTTACAAACAGGTACGAGACGGCCATTTATCGAATATTGTGTTCCACACATAACCACCATGTTTGTGCCTTATATTAAAATAAAAATATTCATACTTTTCAAACAAATAATACGTTTTATTAATAAATAAAAATGTCAGATCATTTTGAGACACCCTGTATATCGTATCGGGTTATATTGTTACGAATCTTATGTCAAAGCATCATCACGTGGTTTTAGTTTTCAGTATGTGTTATTTTGTCGAAGTGTAAAAGAAAAAGAGATTAGTTTCTTGAGCGTTGAATATGTCGAATTTTGTACCAACAAAACGCAATTTGCGGGAAGCTTTGCTTTTTTGCTTCCATTTAAAGAAAAGTGCTGCTGAAAGTCAACGAATGCTGTCGGAAGCTTATGGTGATTATGCTCCATCGATTTCAACATATAAGTACTAGTTTCGACGCTATAAAAAAGGTGATTGTGACACGGAAGGTAAGGAACATTCAGGCGAGCCGAAAAAGTTTGAAGATGAGGAACTGAAAGCTTTACTCGATGAAGACCCGAGTCAAACGCAATAAGAACTTGTAGAATTATTAAATGTTGATAAACATCAAATGTTACCAACAACACTCGATGCAATTGAGCCGAGAATTGAAGCAAAAATGGCAAGATTACGCGAAAAGACACGACAAAGTGATTTTCCAGCGTGACATCGCTCGGCCTCATGCTAACAAATCGGTCAAGCAAATGTTAGAAGCGCATAACTAAGATGACCCACTACACCCGTCGCATTCTCCAGACATTGCTCCTTCCGATTACCACCTATTTCAATCGATGACGCATGGCTGGTCCGAGCAGCGTTTCCATTCTTATGAGGATACCAAAAAATGAAATTGAGTTCGGGCTTTGATCGGGCCCATCTTAATTTTTCCTAACTTTATTGAAGCCCTCGTCTGGAAGCCTCACATGGGCCAGCAGTGGCCAGTCACACTTTGCTACCGAGGGCCAGTGATGGCAAAGGACCTTTAAAATTGCCTCAACGTTGCCTCATAACAAATGATTGCAGCCATATGCGTACGTATGTGTGCACTGTGATTGCAATACATTTGAGGCTTAAGATTCTGTCCCATATTTTGACATGTTTGATCCCGCGTTGTTTCAATGAACGCACTGCATGCGTGTTGGTTCAAGGCATCACATCTCGTCTACTAAACGCATAGTTTAATTATTATATTTAATCGCTCTCGATAATTATTATGCCACAAATTCTTGAGTCAAGCAATTTATACTGATTCGCCCCTATAACAGCAAAGTCTAGTAGTATTGGAGAAATCCCTACTAGGGAATTTACAACTACACCCCTTAAACGTCTTTACTTGGTCTCCGTACTTAGACCATAGTTTTAGTCAACCTACCTACCCTACCATTCCCTAATAGGCGCCCGGTCCAGTCCTTTTATGGAAAAACTTACTATGAAATCCACAAATAATCCATTGAAGGCACCGAATTGTATTAGGAATTCCCTGCCAATTTTCCCCACGGGATGTGTCGTTCTTTCGTCGCGGAATCCACCCATTACCAGAAAGATTGGAAAAACTTGTAGATGGAGAATACTTTGAATGATCAATTTCTATCCATTTTTTTCACAATGAAGTCGTATTATTGCCAAAAAAAAATCCCTTAAAATTGATGCACACTTCTCATGCGTTGCTCTTAAGTTGCTTTGAAACGAAAATGTAATTTCGACGAGTGCGAATATTTTTTTTTGTTGCAATTAACGGTATAAACGAGTAAAGATTCAAATGAATCCTGATGCGATGAAATCCTGATACCGGTATAAGGAAGTCCACGAATGTTGCTCTTCTCCGCCTCTTTGTCGCTCATATTCTTTTGGAATTCTCGTACGAACGGGGAAAGAAAACCGCAAGCGTGAAGCATATATATATACGGAGAATTAAGTCCGGGAACTTGTATTCCGAGTGATTCCATCTTTGAGCGTAAATCTGCCACAGGTGGATGAAATTTCCAAACCTATGCGGGAACGCAAAAGATGCTAGTCTGAGATTCAAGCAAAGAATTAATTATTATTATTCGTACCAAGTTTCGTATTAGAGTCTGTTTTTCGCTAATGAAAAAGACGACGGACGTTACGAAATCTGCACAAGTTCAGTGAACCGTGCTCTTCGACCATCAACCTGCGAAATCAATTACGAATACGGAGGAAATGGTTAATGGCAAGCCTCGCGGAAGTCCCAAATTTGGTAATTATGGCTGGTGGTTGTAGCACGTGATCGATATCATAATCCCGTATCCATTTTTTGAACATACTTCCAAGAATTTTTTTTTCTTAATAAAATTTATCTTCATATTTGAATCTTTTTGTACATAAAAATAGAAGTTTCGAAGTGCAAGAAATTTTTTTTTTTAATATTTAAAAAAACATTTATCTTGGTGATCTAGCTCCCTAAAGTTACCCCTGCTTTTTTACCTCGTCGACACGAAATCTTAACTTTGGAGCATCTGAAAACAAAAAGTCGAGTATTTCATTATAAAGTGAAGTTGTAGTTATGAGCCCTACTAAAAACCTTCCACCCCCGATAAAAAGGAAACAAAATGGCGCACTTTTGAAATTTTCGATTGTTTTTTACAACTTAAATTGTTCAAAAATATCCCTGTAAATTTGAGTCCAGCGATTAGGCTCAAATTCACAGATCCCTGTAAATTTGAGCCTAATCGCTGCAACAGTTTTTTCAAAATCATGTCGACAAGGTTGAAAAACGTTGTTTTGAGACAAACGCGTTTAAGGGGTTACGTGGGTTTGAAAATTTTCAAAAATCCATTTTTTTAAATTTTATTATCTTATAGTACATTATGTATAGAATATTCTCACAAAGTTTTAAGTCAATCGGAGTAAAAGTCTAGGAGAGAGAGCCTCTGGGAATTCCCCCCGTTGGGAAAGACCGGCCGGAAGCGACGCAGGTATACGCATTTTTCTCGAAACACTATTTTTTAAGTCGGTGGACACGATTTCTTAAAAACTAATGCACCGATCTTATTGAAATTTTGCACACTTCTTCAAAATAGCATTGACTAGTGATTGAACGAAGGTTTTTTTTCGATTACAACTCATTTTACAAGGCTATACGTAGTGTAAATTGTACCAAAAATTGAACTATTTTGCACACAACTGTACCAAAAATTCAAATTTCAATTTTTTTTTAAACCCTTCGTTCATTTACGAGCTATACTTATCTACTAACAGAAAACATTTGGTTTTTTTATTTCAGATAAAGCTATCATGAGTTATCCTGATCACCACGAGGACATTTTTTTTTAGGTGTCTCTGGAAACCAAGTCCCACCGGCTCAATTTCCCAAATTTTTGGATAAATTTTTTTTTTAAATATTGGTGAAATGTTGCTCTTTTATGTGCTTAATATTTTGAATAAAATAATTTATATATTATATTTAAAAAAAATAGAGAAAATATACTTTTTTTTGGCTTCGAAACCCACGTAACCCCTTAAAGTTTATCTTGTAAAAATGTACATGAAACTTAAAAAAAGCATCTTACCCTCAATCAGCGATGCCTGGTCCATACATTGTTCCTTCAACTTCTTCAAAAGCTTCGCTTTCTTGGGATTTTTGGTTTCGAATCTCTGTTCTGCGAGTTTTGGACGCTCGACACGGCGGTTGCGCGCTGAGCCCGCAGAGACGCTTCTATTGTATCACTTGTTTAGCCCATTATCGGCCACTCCGACGTAAATAAGGTTCTCTACCATATTTCTACAGGTATGTAGTATACGAAACCGATGTTTTAAGAAATTCGAAAATTTCCGAAAATAGACCGATACTGATACCTTAAGCTGCAATCGTATTGTTCAAGTCTTTACTAGGTGCGCAAACATTTTTCATCTTTTATTAATTCATTGATTTGTAATATAATGACCTCGTCTATCGACAGTAGTAAACGTGCATTTGCGGCGCATCCACACGAAGCGGCGGTGGCTGGAGCCAATACTTGGATGGGTGTCCGCTCAGCTGCGCACTAACTTGTGCGCTGACTGCCGAAACCTAGTGAAAATATAGCTGCGTGCATCGACAAAGGTTTTTCACGATTTTCCTGGACCCTCGTGCTAATCATAGAACCGAACGATAAAGAATCAATCAATCGATTTATTATACAGGGTGGTCCAATAACTATTAGCACCTTGGATATCTTCGAAACTATAAGGTTCACAGAAATATTTACTGAAATGAAAGTGCACAGTACGAAAGGGGCCATCCGATAGCGATAATAGTTTTTTTGCAGGTGGAGGCACTTCGGACATTTGAAGGTCAACTCCATTTTTTTAAATGGATCGGTATGTTTTTTTTCTGTATCATGAAAGAGGAGCTTAAAACGAGTTCAACGACCTATAACATAAGGTCATTGAAGGTCATAGAAAGTACAGAAAGGCGTTTATCTTACTATAAACGTAGTAATTTTATTTACTACCGAAACTGTAAGTATTATCGCCTTTTTGTACTTTCCATGACCTTCAATGACCTTATGTTATGGGTCGTTGAACTCGTTTTAAGCTCCTCTTTCATGACACAGAAAAAAAAACATAACGATCCATTTAAAAAAATGGAGTTGACCTTCAAATGTCCCAAGTACCTCCACCTGCAAAAAAACTATTATCGCTATCGGAAGGCCCCTTTCGTACTGAGCAATTTCATTTCAGCAAATATTTCTGTGAACCTTATAGTTTCGAAGATATCCAAGGTGCTAATAGTTATTGGACCACCCTGTATATAATGATATTAATAATATATATTATATAAATGACAGTGGTGGGTGGACGGTCGGGGTTCGGCTCTAGCGGTTTTTCCAGTTAAGAAACGTTGTGCATGGTCGATAGTCGGAACGGTGACCGCTTAGCCGTGCACCGGCTGGCGCAACAATTTTTTTTTAATTTTCCGCGACTATTAAATATATAAAATCATTTTTATTTTACACACATACATTATAGTTTTATGTGCGAATAAAAAAAAACGAATAACATTTTTTTTAACGCTTCGTGGTCACATATCCAAATTCAATCGCGGTGGTCACACTTGGGTCGATTCTACCCAGTCAGCTTTCAAAAAAGTATTGTGACCAAACTATCCGTCCGAAGTGGTTAAAAAAATCACGGAACATGCTTTGAACTTGCTAGATGATGTACGGATAAATTATTTATAAGAAATAAAATGGCGCCGTGTTAAAAAAAATTCATAGAGGTGAAAACGCAAAAAATACACTTTTTCGCTCAAAAAATCATAGTCCCGTGAATTTTAAACATTTTTACCCAAAATTTGGACGTGATAGTCCTTAGATGTGCTGCTTTTGGGAAAAAAATGGTAGCATAGTGTGCGTTCCAAAAAAGATATTTGTTCCGACCTGTGAAAAGGGTAAATTTTATGGTATGAGGATACTTCAAACTTCAGGTAAGATTGTGAATACAGTCTCTTTCGAAGCCGGCAACTATTAAATATTTACGCCAAAAATTGATGGACGGATCGATTCTACCCAGGGTGACCACGAAGGGTTAAATGGTGGGGATATAAATCGTCCAGTAGAACCCTCTTTTAACAATCCTTGCCGATGTTGGCATTTTTTTATTTGCCAGGCATCGCCTAAAAAGGAAAGAAATTTTAAAAAATCCTTATAAAAAAGTAAAAGCTAAAGTGGAGCATATGGATTTTTTTATTCTTGTAGAAATGACAGCTGTTTGAAAAAAAAACTGATTTTTACCAAAATTTTGGAGTTTAAAAGTTAATACAAAATAAACGCGGCATCCAATTTAAAAAATCCTACAATATTATAAAGTCCTATAAATATTATTTTTTAAATCCTAAATAATATTATAAAGAATATGTGGTATAAATTTCACCAAAATCGGTTGAGTAGATCTCGAGATATTTTGTCCACCAGTTTGAAAAGAGGGTCCCACTAGATAACTTATATCTCCTACATTATAAATGAAAATTTATTCGTTTTTTTTATTTGTTTATAAAACTATAATATATATGTGAAAAATAAACATTATTTTATATATTTACTGGTCGGGAAAAATTTTTTATTCATTTTTATACCAGTTTTTTCCGAGCGCCAAGGTGGTGTTAAGACGGCTGTGGACGCAACGAAATTTAGGTGAAATTAGCGAAGTGCGGATAGAAAGTGATAGGCAAGAGCAATACGTAAAAAGAACCCCGAAAGGGTATACATTGGAACTCAGGAAATAAATTTAATATATTATATAATAATAAATAATTCTAAGAATAATATGTATTATATTTTCCAATAAAATTAATTAAATACACAAAGACGCAGATAAAAATCAATAATAACGATAATTCATAATAACAATAACAAAACGCAAATATAATGTGTATTAAAAAAATGGTCAATTTTCTTTTCTTCAGACAAGCCGAACTAGCAACGAGCTCCCAATTTTTGCAAAAGCTATAAAGAGCTGCATCCCGATCTTCCCGTCAATTTCTGGAGCTTTTTATCACGGCAACATTTTTCCTAACAGACGGAGTAGATTATCAAATCATACGATTATTATTACTACATTTTGTGATATAGCGAATTGTGTGGCCTCGGTGTTTCGCATCTGATTCTGAAAAATAATTCAATGTTTTTACAACGGTCAGGACGAAAGAGTAACGGAGCAACGAGGACCCTCGTCAAAGGCTTGCGTCCAACAAATAAAATATGCACAAGTACCCGTCCCGGCGCCAAATCGTTTTGACGAAGAGCATAAGGATTCGTTCTTTTTTTTCTCTCTTTGCCTACACTTCAGGAAAAGAGTCCTGCAGGAATTTGCATCTCCCACGATTGAAGTACAGAAGTGCAGTGTACGGTCCTTGACGTGTGATCAGAAAATGCGTCGACGGGGCGAAGGATTGGCCGAGGAATAAAAAAGAAAAAGCAGAGAGAGCGAGAGAGAGAGAGAGAGAGAGAGAGAGAGAGAGAGAGAGAGAGAGAGAGAGAGAAGAGAGATCAAGAAGTCGAGACTTCGGATATTTTATTTGAAGGCGCCGTTGCAACGGGACTAAAATTCGATGACATTGGAAGAATTTTTTATTATTCGAGTTTGTTTTTTTTTTTTTTCTTTGTTTTGCGTTCTCTCGGTAGGTGGCGATAAGGAAGAGGATCCGAACGGTTTTTCGGAGCGGTTCAACGTCATTGGCTCGAGGATCGAGGCGAAAAACACGTAATCCTGAAAATCGGGGACACTGGGAATGGCCTCGGAAACAAAAAACAAAAACAAAAAAAAAACGCTGTATCCGCGCTATCCCTACCACGCCCAAATGCACGAGGATCCTTCGAGGATGCGTTCGCGAATTCCGCAAATGGCCGGTCCCGACGATGCGAAGCGACGAGTGCGTAGACCTCGCCGGCGATCTTCGCTGCATTATAAACTGCACTCTGGGACTTGTGACTCGCTCACGACTTCTGGACGCTCTAATGTCCAGCGCGCAGTCAGTGAGTCACAGTTACGACCGTCACCTTGACCCAACCTCGTGGCCGGAGTAACCGCAGGACGCAACAGCTTCTTCTTTCATTTTCTTTTTTTTTTCCGCCTTGTGCAGATTTTGACTCGATGCTGCAGTTGTATCAATGTTCTTGATCCTGTTGTGGCACACCGGTGAATACCGCTGCCCCCTTTTTCCATTTTTTTGGACAAAACTCAGATGATGAAAATTACACTGAGTAAAATGTCAGATGTGTTTTCGATCACATCTTAACCATTCAGTTGAGCATCGATTATCCGAATCAATTGGGATCGGGCGGCTTTCGAATAATCGAAAATTCGAATAACCGAACAGCAATATTCCGTGAGCGAAAAAAAAAAACGTTGATTCTTTCAATGTGATAAAATATATGTATTTTAAAATACAATGAACATTAATATGTTAATACTACAAGTATATTTTTGGTGAATAGCAAATAACCATTGTATCATTTAAGGGCGGGGTAAGGTTACAAAATTTTTTGCATTTTTTATTATTTTTTAAATGAATGTATAACATCTCAAGAATATTGTGTCAAAATTTCAAGTCGATCGGAACAAAATTAACGAAGTTATGCAGCTGCAAATGCCCTGCAGTCATTCAAACACAGCTACACTGCACTTCCCCACTGATGTTTTGAAAGCCAAAACTGATGTTTTGAAAGCCATAAAACCGATTTATGAGGACTTAAGCAAAGATGCACTTTTGCAGCGATGTCTTGGAGGATTTGGTCAAAACAACAATGAGAGTCTCAACCAGCTTATTTGGGAAATTTCTCCAAAATCAATGAGTGGTACCTCAAGCATTGTGGAAATTGCAGCTCATGTAGCAGCATGTACATTTAATTAAGGCTGTTTTGCTTTGTTGGCCTTTATGCAAGATATGCAGATCGGTACAGGGCCGAGTTCTCATGAATGGGCGCGCACAGTTGACGATTTGCGAATTAGCAAAGCGGAGGAAGAAGCTGCGCATGACAGTAAAGAAGAAAGAATTTTACGTAGACAAGTACAAAAAGATGCTTTAGACATTTTAGATGAACGCTCTGTACTTTATGGACCTGGCATCGACGACTCTGTATGAGTATAATAGAATTATCGAGTTTTATTTTGGATTTTTTAGTGTGCAAAACTTTAAAGCGTTTTTCTGAAACTTGTCATTTTTGAAGTCGGTGTACGCTGTAACTCAAAATCTAATGCACCGATTCTTTTGAAATTTTGTACACTATTTCTACACATAAATCACCAGGTAACGCTGCCGAGTTTTTTTTTTATAATTATTTTTTATCTTGCAATAACAAATTTGCCGATTTCTTTTTAGCGAAAATCGCGTTTTTGACTTCCAAGTGCTACCGAAAATGAAAAAATCGATTAAAAAAAAACTCGGCAGCGTTACCTCGAGAAACATCTCACCTAATAAACGCATTTTGATTTTTTTGTTTCAGATGATCCAGTGACGAGTTATAGCGTACACCGCAAAACAACTTGTTTTTCGAGGCCTCTGCGGAGATTTGCTGCCAACGGCTTATTTATCAATATTTTGCAATGAAAATTTAGGAAAATATAGTTCAGATGTTGTATTATTATATGGAAATTAATTAAATAAACCAGCATTACCCGTATCGTCTAAAAAAATTCTTGAAAATATGTTTTTTTTCACCGAATTAACCTTACCCCGCCCTTTAAGGGTTTACGTGGGTTTCGCAGCCAAAAAAAGCATATTTTCTGTATTTTTTAAAATATAATACATAAATTATTTTATTCAAAATGTCAAGCACATAAAAGACCAACATTTCAACAATATTTTTAAAAAATTTGGGAAATTCAGCCGGTGGGACCTGGTTTCCGGAGACCCCTCAAAAAAAAGTGTCCTAGTGGTGGTCAGGATAACTCATGATAGCTTTATCTGAAATTAAACAACCAATTTTTGTTCGGTTAGTAGATAAGTATAGCTCGTGATTGAACAAAGGATTTTAAAAAAAATTGAAATTTGAATTTTTGGCAGAGTTGTATGAAAAATAGTTCAATTTTTCGTACAATTTACACTACGTATAGCCTTGTAAAATTAGTTATAATCGAAAAAACCTTCGTTCAATCACTAGTCAATGCCATTTTGAAGAAGGGTACAGAACTTCAATAAGTTCGGTGCATTAGTTTTTGAGAAATCGTTGCCACTGACTTCAAAAATAGTGTTTTAAGAAAAATGCGTATACCTGCATCGCTCCCGGCCGGTCCTTCCCAACGGGAAGAATTCCCAAAGGCTCTCTCTCCTGGACTTTTACTCCGATTGACTTAAAACTTTGGGAGAATATTCTAGACATATTGTACTATTAGATAATAAAATTTAAAAAAATCGATTTTTTTTAGTTTCAAACCCACGTAACCCATTAATGATATAGAACGAAGTTAAATATACATTTTAAAATAATCAACATTCGTACATTTTTGAGTTCTTATCTATTTATTTTCTTTAAAATTCGACGATTTTCTTCTGCTACAAAACGGAAGCTTGTTTCTTTGCTGCCGAATCTCGCAATCGTTTTAGAAGAAGAAGATACAGTGAACAACATTCAGGCCGCGAATGAACAACTTTCGTACCACTTCATTGCCGTAATACATAGAGCGTAATCATTCGAATAACTAAGCATTCGGATGAACAAATATATTGTTTGGATAATTGATATTTTGGATAACCCAAATCGCCATTCGGATAAATGACGTTTCGGATAAAGCAAATCGCTATTCGGATAATTGACGTTCGGATAATCGACGCTCTACTGTATTTACCTGAGGGGACAATAATATTTTATAGCCACAAATATTTTGGTAGCTGCACCGACGCTCGTGGTTGGGCGGTCGGGGTGCGACTTGGGCGATCACTGATGTCAAGCAGCCTCGGACGGGGTCAATACTTGGTGCGGTGACCGCTTAGCCGTGCTCTGGCTGGCGCATCGACGAGTGAGCGGGGGAGGCCGTTTTTCTGAGGCCTTGGTGCACATACCTTGAGCAAAAGGTCTGTATGCCAAGGAATCAGAGAATACAGGGCCGTCTATGCCGATACGGGTTTTCCACAGTTTCCCCGTACCCTCGGCAAATGCGGTATAGTGTAGCGTAAGTCGGCTGTGGCCGCAACGGGGGTTAGGTAACGAGTGGGGTACTGGAAGGAATGAAAGAAAAAAAATATGGGATTGGTAATAAGCGCAAAAAGGCGCGTACCATTGGAACACACCAATGAAAAAAAATATTTTGGTAGCTGCATAAATTATGAACATGTGTTAACCCAAACAAACCCACCAATCTTACAAACATACGTTCATTGTTCAAAGCTACACATAATGTGGTAGGTTTTCATAAAATCGTTATTTCCTTACACTATCAAGAATCAAAACACCCAAGATCTTAAGGCAGTAGTCTGCTTTAGGAGCCGAAAAAAAAGCGTTTTTTCAACAATTTTTTTGAAAGGGAAGGAAATGATTGCGGTAAACGAAATTTTGAGACGATAGTATATTATATTCAAGCTTTAAAAAACAATTTTTATTATTACAAATTATTGAAATTTGCCAAAGTTGTAACGATTTTTCTGGGGCGCCTGGAGTGTGCACTCGTAAATCGGTGCCGGTGATGGAGGTCGTGCGATGCATCTGAAACAGTGGAACCAAATTTTTTTTTAGTTTTTATAAGTTCCTTTTCTATATGAACTAAAAAAATACCGAAGAAATGACGAAATTCCAAATTTTTTCGAAGTTTGAAAAAAAAATTCACTTTTTTGAAAAAAAAAATTCACTTTAAGTTGCAAAACAAGTAATTTAAATAGTACTTTTGTCCAACTTTTTTAGTTCAAATAGAAGATAATTCAATACTGAAGCTAGATCACTTTGGTTTTTTTCGATCGGACATATATTGTTTTTACTATCGCCGGCACCGTTTTCCAAAACTTGTGAAAATGAAAACTCGAGAAAACGGGCTGTAAAGTCTGCCCGAGCATTCGCACCTGCTCGACGCTCGGCCACTAAAACTGATCTAGCTTCGAAAATATGTCGAATTGGCCTCTAAAATTTTGAACACATATTCTTGGATAGTTTTGGAATAGATTTAAGACAAAAACGAAAAATCGATTTTTTGAAGCCTGTAAAGCAGACTACTGCCTTAATACCCGTGTAGAAATTTGTGTCGGAAAAAAGTACTACTCCTTATCCGCTTTCCCTAGATAATATCTAGGCCATGGTCCCGCCCTCCAACGTGGACCAGGTTCGCCATATAACAGGTCTTAGGCCAGGCCCTTATCCGCCGTTCCCTTTTTCGGGAACTGATCAGGAACTGACGAGGAAAGGGTTCGGAAAATTATCGCGTAATGACGAGAAAGGTGATAGTGTACTGACAGGGCCATGAGAAATAAACTGGCGGGCGGATAGAGTAATGATCAGATACTGAAAAAGAGCTTTTGGCGATATGACCGAGTAAAATAAATAAAATCAGGTTGTACTGATATTTAGTGTTTCACAAGTATGATAAAATCACAAGCGAATGTACACGCTGTAAGCATAGCACTTCTGTTCGTGATATAACAACGGGTCTAAATTTTATCGTTGTAGGTCGGTACTTTGATTACGCGAAGCGCTTCGCTCGAAGCTACTTGGCGGATTGTTGGCGAAATACATACGGGTAAAGTCTTCCCGGCCAAAACATTGATATTTCCTGACAAGGTGACGGCAATTTTAAAAACCACGAACCACCTCCTTTACTTTTTAGTCTTATCAAATAATTTCGTTATTCGTTCTGTTCAAATTAATACTTGTTAAAATACCATTATTTATGATGAGAACTTTTATTCTCGTAAATTATCATCGATGAAAAAAAATCCTTATAATGGTGAATAGAATTACAACGGGTGCATTAGGTTCATCCTAATCAATTATAAATATCTTTGATGGGATAAAAAGCAAAGCAGCTTTAGACAGTTCTTAAAGCCTTAGGCCACTTTAGGATTTTCCAAAAATCGATTTTTTTGTTTGTTAATAATGTACCTTAGTACCTATAAAATTATATTCCAAAAAATTATGGGTTTGAAAAATCTCTAAGTACTCGATTTTCGAATTCTAGCGCAACCCCTCTTGATTCATGTCGTGACTTTCTACTAACTTTAAACGCGTTTATCTCAAAACTACATTTTTCAAGTCGGCCGGACTCATAACTCAAACAAATTTCAACCGATTCACTTGAAATTTTAACTGTATATTTAGAATTACATTTTCTGAGGCATTACGTAGGATTTGTTTTATTATATTGCATAGTTCCTTTTTTATAAACAATTTTGTGACGATTTCTCATGGCATTTTATACTTTTTGTTTCAGAAATGCGCCATTGTGACAAAAAAACAATATATCAAAAAAATCCTACGTACTTTTATAGCTATTCTTATATATAATCGAAAAAACTTTAGTGTCTCGTCATAACTCAAAAATTATAGGAGCTGTTGGTCCGGCCGTTGACCTTCCAGAAATAAAGGCGTCATCGGAAAAATGCTGCACAGTCGCCATTTTGACATGTATCGCTGTGAAAAAATAATTTTCTATAGTCAATTACGCGTATAATAAAACCCCTATTTTGTAATTCCGATTTATAATATTTTATGGTTTCGCTGAAAAAAATCACTAAATATGCCCATTTTTGGCCTCTGGAGTGGCCTAAGGCCTTAAGTAGATTCAATTTTTTGATTATTTTCTTGGAAATTGGGCGCGTTGCTATTGCAAGCGAGAATACAACCGTGCTCTCGTAAGTGATTATGCAGGGGATAAATATAAATTTTATTGCGAGAAGTAGGGAAGGTGCATGTGTATACATGTGCGGACAGCAAGAACGACGTGCAGCGGCCTCAGGGTGAAATATACGCGGGTAAAGACGACAAGCGTCGAGGCAGGAGAGAAAAATACGAGAGGGCACAACCCGCAGCGAGAAGAGTCTATCTGAGAGCGGATGCTGAAAAATTCAAGTCACGAACGTTGCCATAGAGCGTGCTCCAAGTTTCCCCTATCTTTCTCATTACGACGAACACTGCAAACTCCAGAATAGGAAGTTTTCGTTTTTCATGTTTTTTTTTTTCCCTTTGTTACGTTCCTTGTAAACGTATTAAAAATGAACGTTGGGGATCTTATCCTCGGTCAAATACATGAGTCGTAAGATTATCTTTGGTCGCCATAGATTCATTTATCGCGCTCAACGAACTCGCTACTTCCTACAATAGTATTAATGGGTAATTCATTAATTAGTATCATCAACTAGAAGCAATATTATTTTAGAGCCAGTGTTTAGGCACGTCGAATATGAGCTAGAATGAGCTAGCATTAATTTACATTAATTAATGACATAGATTAATCAAAATTAAAGTGATTAATCAATTGAGTATCTACTTGGTATTGCTAATTGATGAATAATTGATCAATTAATCAAGGAGTAGTATTGACTAGAATGGGATTTGATATTAGAGCTAGTTTTTCTCATAGTTGAGTCTGAAACTTGGCCAATAAGCGACGTCACTTTGACAAATATTACAATCCCGATATAGTTATCTGGCCAATGATCATGGATGGCCAATGATCAATGATCTCATTGGCGACAGCCAATGCGAGTCGTTCTTTCTGCTTAAATCGTCCATCCGATTGGCTCTTACTATTTATCGAAAACGGAAAAAGAGGGTTGGAGTTACGTCCGGGCTATACGGCGTTGTCTGGTGGAACATTAGGCCCTTTCTGTTCGCCAATTAGGGCTGCTTCTGGTCGATTGCTCACTTTAAGGGGGAAAATCCTTTGCAATGTTCAAAAAAATTGATTTTTTCGGATATTTCGAAAGTATAATATATTGACAGTATACTGGAACATCGAAAAAAAGAAATATGAAATATTTACGAAGCTATAACACATAGTATCGTGCTATTACTTTGATTTTATCGTATTGAAACTTTGAAGGCGATTATTTCGAAACCGCATTTTCAAAAACTTCTCATAACTCAAAAAGTTATTGATCGATCTGGCTGAAATTTTGGGAGGTTTATCACTATAACATTATTGGAAGGATATACTTAAAGTTTTAAGCTTATCGCATAAATAAATTACTTTTTTGGGGTAAAAATTGTCGAGAAAATGGTCAAAAAGCCTACTTGATTTGTAATTTTATACTTTTTAAAAATATTTTTATAGGTATATCCTTCCCCTACACATGTCAATAATCGAAAAATATATTTTCGATTTCTGTTTCAGATCAATAGAAAAAATCAGACAAATAAAGCACTTTTCGATATCACGCAAAAGACACCTGAAGGAATACCTTATAGCGCCGCCATTTTGTTTTGTTTAAAAAAATATGTTAACACTTGAAAGTTGTAATAAGATAATGTCAAAATTTCAAAATGATGCGATTGTGTTGTCACCTCTGAAAAAATGTATGAAAAATTACTCATTTTCGAGTGTTTAAAGGGTTTTCCTCCCTTAAGGGATAACACCACTCTAGCGACAGAAAATAAGGCCTAACTTTGACAATTTATTTTGGGAGTATGAAAAAAGGAATAGGATTTCTTTTGAGAGGGTTTATTGACCACATATTAAGGTATAAAAAAAAAATTTATTATAATTTTCATACAAAATGGCACCGACAGAGTCCATCTTAAAAAACATGTTTTTTTTTACAAATAGCTTCACGGGAGGACGGTTTTCTCGTAAAGTATAAGACCTCGAACAAAAACCAAAAAAAAATTATAATCTATATATTATTAGCTATGGGACTACGTAGAGATTTTTTTTATCAAGTTTTGAAAAAATGGCGCACTTTGGAAGAAATAAATCGATTTTTTGCCCAAAAAATGAGCAGTAAATTGTTTATAAAAAAAAAAGTTTACATTTGATCAAAAAACGGCTAGGTACTCCCATAGAGAATGTAATTGTGAAGCTACTATCAAAATTTCAAATCGATCCATGCAAAGGTGTTCGAGTAATCCGTCCTCCCAGTTTGAAAAAAGTGCTTTTGAGAAAAACGCGTTCAAAAGTTGTACGAGCACTCAGCGCGCGCTCCGAAACGCTGCGGCAAAATCGATAATTGAACCTTTAAAAAAAAAATTTCACTACAGGACCAATTGCATATTGTTTTTATGATCCCAAAGTATTTTTTAATTAAAAAAAAACGATTTTTCCAAGATCCTAGACTGGTGTTATCTCTTAAATTGGCCGGTTGTTAGCAATACTTGGTCGAATCAATCGTTTTGTTGGTTGGCAGCAGCTCATAATAAACGATTCCTTTCCAATCGTACTAGCGACAGAGCGTTACCTTCTTCAGGTGTAATCCAGCCTTTGCGAGCGTCTGAGCAGCCTCACTGAGATTCGACCACGATCTTTGTCGACTGACATTATTGTATTACAATCCACTTCTCATCACCAGTATTCATTTGCTTCGAAAATCGTTTGTTTTGATGGCATTTGAGCAGCAAATCCCAAGCTGAAATTCGATCCACTAAGAGACTATTCTACTGTGATGGCTCAAAAAATAAGCTATTTTTTAATCTTTTTTTTTATAACTGTTGCATGTATCGGTACAAACTTAAAGGTACGCTCGCATATAATAGAAAATCGCTTAAAGGTACACTCTTATAGAATAGAAAACATTTTTTTTGTTGCATATAAAAGTATATTTATTTAACAATTTATAATCGTGTAAAGGCATTAAAAAAAAAGATGTCGCTGGGGTTGATGAGCTGCGCTCTCCTGGTAACCTGAAACAAAAAATTCAAGAAGATTCTTAATCTGTATGAGTGTCGCTATCGCCCGAACAAGAATTATTAAAAAATATTTATTTATACTTATACTTTTGCCCGAATTTTGACGAAAAAAAAACGTGTTTTTCGAAAACTTTTGCAAAAAAACGACCCCAATTATTATTTTGCAATATAAAATAATAATTCTTGATCAACCAGGAATCACTTCCGACACATACTTTCGTTTACGGCATTCTCTCCGTACACGACGCATATTATTTTGTCAGTTTGCGACGCGTTTTTGCCTTTTCGGAAATAAAACAGCAAAATGCATCGAAAATACACTCTTTTTTCTTTCCATGTTCCAAATATAATAAAACTTCCTATACGTCACAGATCTCGATGTATACTTTTTTTTTTAATATCGCCACAAGTATCAGCTTGTACTTAATTTACGATACTTCACATGATTGATGCGCGTGCGAACGAAGAAACAACTGCGAGCGATATCTGTCGAAATTTCGCTACGGAACTATGCATAGACCCAATACTAATGATTCAAAAGGGCCCTGGTTTATGCGCCCACGAAATACGGCCCTCCGCGAAAGGAATAGGGGAGAGTGGGGCATAATGTGTCAGGAGGCACAGTGAGCCACATGCGGTTTCTCGGAGGTTTGTCGTTCGTAAATTCCGAAATGTTATATTTTGGAACGCGATTTATATTAGGTTTCGTTAAGCCTGAAAGAAAGTCAATAGCAGCTCACAAAGGATTATTGAAAATTAAAAATTGATTCGAGGCTTTCGCGGCGAAATAAGACTAGTTCTACGACTGGAGGGCGAACTTGATGACCGGCTGTATTGGTATAGGAGTTCCGCAGTTTCTCTATAACCATGACAGAAATATCATTATGAATATGATACAGAGGGAAGTCGACTGTGGCCGCAAGAAGGGCGGGGGGGGGGGGGGGGCGTGAAGAAAAAGGAGTGTGGAAAAAGGAGAAAAGAAACAGTCACAGTGGAGGAAAAAATAGGTGAGAAACGCGAACAGCGTGTACCTTAGGAACAAAACATTTTTTAAAAAAGTGATTCGAGGCGTGCAAAAAAATATTTCGCTCGGCGAGAAAACGTAAAATATAACACTTTCTGTAGCGGTTCCGGTTTTCGGTCCTTATCGATAGTTTTATTGTTTATGATGCACTCAGTGATTTGTGTTTTTTCATTTTTAGTTTAATTCATAGTTATTTTCATCAATAATAAAATATTTTGCTAGTGGGGTACAATGTATCACCGAGCGGTGGGGCAAGATGAGTCGACTCCCAATGAAGAAACAAAGAAGTGACGACGCTCCGGCGAAGCGCAATGTGTCACGAGCAACTGTAAACCACATGCGATTTCTCGGAGTTTTGTAGCTTGTAAAATCCGAAATTTTTTGTGTTTGTCCGTGATTTATATTAAGTTTCGGCTGGCCTAAAAGAAAGTCAATAGGAGCTCACGAAGAATTATTAAACGAACAAAATTAATTTGAGCCTCAAAAAAAAAATTCGCTTGCCGGGAAGACGTCAAATATTGTGGGGCAATTGTGTGGAGCACAATGTGTCATCGAGTTGTTGAGCACAATGAGTCGACTCCCAATGTTGTTGGCAAATAATATCCGTTGTGAAATGATCGGTATGCATGAAAATCTGTTATCTATGTTAGGAAAATACAAGAGTCTCAACCGGCTCGTTGTACCCTACGTTTCGCAGCACTTGACACACTGTACCCACCTATCTGACACATTGTACCCCACCCGTGGGGCACAATGAGCCAATCCGCAATTTTTTTCGAACCCATTATTTTAGGATTTTTAATCGTTTTGCAAAAAATATGGTAGCTTTATTGTACGCCCAAAGGTCTATAAAATCGGTTATGACCTTTTTTTCTAATCAGACTACTTTGATAATAGTAAAAATTCGATAGAAAAAAGTGACACACTGTGCCCCATCTTACCCTACCTTTAACAAAAATCAATGTGCGTATTATTTAATTGTTTTCGAAAAAAAAAAATACCCGAAGACATCAACGTTCGTGAATAAATTTTATCTGCTTGTATACTTCGGGAGACTGTAGCACAGTGCGCGTATCCTCGGCACATTGAAAACTCGCAGCTCCACCAAAGGGGAACTCGGATACGCTCGCATTATCCAGCAGCCCTGTCTTCTTCGTGACGAATCGTAAGAAAATTGTGTTTCAATTAGTCACGCATTAGCTGAGTTACTTGCTCAGAGCTAAACCTCTACTGCGTTGTTGTTGTACGGTGTACTTGTTTATTCGTGTGCCATACGACAAATGTCATTCCAGGAGAGTGTTCGCGATAATTAACAAAGAGCGGACATTGCAATTAACATATGTACAATCTTCCTTTTGCGTAAATTCGTTGTATCCGGTTATCGTTAATTCGACGTTATTGGCTGAAGGAAAAGAAGCGGATAATGAAAATGAACGAGACGACGCGAAAAAGACGAATAACGGTAAAAATAATGGGCGAGAGGCTTCACTAAAAATTTAATGCAAAACATGCAATGATGATGATGATGTAGTGATGATGCAGACCCAAGTCAGATTTGTACAAATTGCCACATCAAGGACTATAATTGAGTAGGGAGGGGCATGTTCAGCAAGGTTGGAATTATCGCCTTGTAATTCCTTAAGAGTCTGCCGTATAAAACTGACACCTACTTTGGTCAATAGGAAATTTATCTAGGAAAAAAATCTGTAGACGAAATTCCTATCATCCTCATTGTTTCACAGTTAATCGCTTTCAAATGACTAAGGCCATATTTGCACAACCTGTCCCGATAGTGGGGTAAGTTGAGCATGGGTATGAGGTAAGTTGAGCAAAGTAAGAATTGCATTAAAAAAAAATCAGACGAATGCAACATGATTTGGTACAATGCAGTAATAGACCAACAGTTTCTTGTTAATTAGTGAGATTTTAAAACATTCACAGTAATTGCAAAGATCTTTGAAGTATTTTTTCTCATACAATGGTAGAAGAAAATCTTTCAATCACGTTTTTTTTGTACTTTTGGGTGCAAAAATAATTAAACGTCCCGTGTTACCGTCTCGTGCGCGGCATGGCATCGCGCGATAGCGTGATGTGTTTCCCTCCCCCATATCTCTTCTTCTGCCATTTGATGCACCCTCATGCGGTGCTTAGTTTACGAGATATTTCGATTGCCCAACTTACCCGACTGCTTAACATGCCCCTACCCTAATTTTGGCATCAGGTACTTTTTTCAATGCCGAGTCGATGATAATGACAACGATGATGATGATGGTGATGATGCAGACCCGGGCAAGAATTCTGCAAATGGCCGCACCAAGGGATTAGAAATACAAGTGACATTAAGGCCTTAGGCCACTCTAGAGACCAAAAACAGGGCATATTTTGTGATTTTTTTCACCATAAAATTCACCAGAATTCACCCAAACCATAAAACCATATTCACCGAAACCATAAAATAAATCGGAATTACAAAATAGGGGTTTTATTATACACGTAATTGACTATACAAAATTATTTTTTCACAGCGATACATGACAAAATGGCGACCGTGCAGCATTTTTCCGATGACGCCTTTATTTCTGGAATGTCAACGTCCGGACCAACGCTCCTATGATTTTTGAGTTATGATGAGACACTAAAGTTTTTTCGATTATATATAAGAATAGCTATACGTAGGATTTTTTTGACATATTTTTGTGTCAAAATGGCGCATTTATAAAACAAGAAGTATAAAATGCCATGAGAAAATGGTCAGAAAATTGTTTATAAAAAAGGAACTATGCAATATAAAAAAAACCTACGTAGTTCCTCAGAAAATGTAATTCTAAATATACAGTTAAAATTTCAAGTGAATCGGTTGACATTTGTTTGAGTTCTGAGTCCGGCTGACTTGAATAATGTAATTTTGAGATATACGCGTTTAAAGTTAGTAGAAAGACACGACATGAATTAAGAGGGGTTGCGCTAGAATTCGAAAATCGAGTACTTAGAGATTTTTCACACCCATAATCTTTCGGAATATAATTTTATAGGTACTAAGGTACATTTTTAACAAACAAAAAAAAATCGATTTTTGTAAAATCCTAGAGTGGCCTGAAGCCAATAATCTCCTGAATGGGACCTTAAAATTAAAAAAAATCTATAGAAAAACGCCTTGGCGAGACTAGTACCTTAAGAGGCTATTCTACTGTGATGGCTCAAAAAATAACCGTTTCAATCATTTTTTTTTTCGAAAACTGTTGGATGTATCGGTACAAAGCTTTTTTTGGTTTAAAGGTACACTCTTACAGAATAGAAAACAATATTTTGTTGTTGCATATAAATGTATATTTAGTTAACAATTGATAATTGTGTAACGAGATGAAAAAAAAAATATGTCGCTGGCGTTGATTATTTGCGCTCTTCAGGTCATCTGAAAAAAAAATCAAAAAGATTCTTAATCTGTATGAGTATCGCTATCGCCCGAACTAGAATTATTATTTTATATTGCAAAATAACAAAATGGCGTCGTTTTTTGCTAAAGTTTTCGAAAAATACGTTTTTTTTCGTCATAATTCGAGCGAAAGTATAAGTAGAAATTAATATTTTTCAATAATTCTATTTCTGGCGATAGCAACACTCATACAGATTAAGAATCTTTTTGAATTTTTTGTTTCAGATTACCTGGAGATCGCAAATCATCAACGCCAGCGACATACTTTTTTTCATGCCTTTACACGATTATATATTGTTAAATAAATATATGTTTATATGCAACAAAAAAAATTATTTTCTATTCTATAAGAGTGTATCCTCGAGCGAAAAAAAGTTTGTACCGATACATGCAAGAGTTTGAAAAAAAAATTTAAAAATAGGTTATTTTTCGTCTTCACAGTAAAATAGCCCCTTAAGCAATACTGAGCTATTCATCCCTATTGTCTTTATTCAGCTCTTCCCTTTCGTTTTCATCCTTTTCTTCTTTTCTCCTCTCATCCTGTCTGACCACTTCTTATCTCCATTAAAAAATCATCCCTTTTCGGGACAATGGAATGAGAAACAATTCCTCCTTGACGGTTAATCTTTATCAGCCGCGAGAAGAAACATCTGGCGAAAGGGACATCATTGACAAATGGCTGGAAAAGGGTCAGAGACTCTCAAGATTCGTAACACGATTGAAATTCTCAGGTGAAATAAAACGGGACAGTGCTTTAGATTTTCTGTTAAGCTGGCCTGGTTCATCAAACGCCCGGTGAGATTGAAGATGTACTTGGACACAGTGTGTTTGGGTTTAAGTTGGTTCGTGTGATCCAAAGGTTCAATAAACTTCTGCTGGCAATTAGTCTTACCCTCGACTGCAATTCGGGGAACCTAACTAAGTTTGCCTTTGCAATAATAAAACAAGTAGGGTTTGCAGTCCGGGTTTCTGATGGCACCCCAATAAATAATATAATGAACGACAATTTTTTTTCAAAATACATTTAGAAGGTAACGGCGTTGCCATTAATCCGGTGGCCTATGGTAGTTCATTGTCGCAAACATAAGGAGCGGACGTTCCGTAGCGAGGCGCGCTATGCTCGGAGATATTTTTTTTAGTACGGTCGGCGCATGGAAGGGAGGCAAGAGATAGAAGAGAATCGCATGAAAAATCTTAGCCGTGTCCGATCGCCGGGGGATCCGCATATTTATCTCTCGTCGCGGTTCTGCGAAAAACGATCGCGCGCGCCGAATTTCTTTTTCGTCTCTCTTTCTTCCTTTACTCCTTTCTTCTTCTACGTCTTCGTGTCTCGGGGTATGTTTTTTTTTTTCTTCTTGCATCTCGTTTTTTTTTTCAACCTTACCGTGTCTCTCTTCTCGACTCACCTTTTGTTTGCCTTTGTGCATACCCAACGGAATCTGCCTGTCGGATGTGTCTAGATGATTTTTGGAAAAAAAAAATGGCTTTTCGAGCACGAACAATGGCCTGGCAACGATGGGACTGGAAAATTCGTGACCTCCAATCAATTCTGCATCGAATAAACCCGTGCCCGATTCGTTTGAGCGAAAATGAAAAAAGTTTCTTCCAGCCGAACGAATCTTGGATCCTTGGTTCGATCGCGTGGAATCAATTTTTATTTTTTAGCACAACTATCGACGTAGCCGTGGCGGGGGTGGGGGAGGGGGGCAGAATGGCCGATGATCCTCACCTCCCAGAAAAAAAATTGATCCAAAATAATTGAAGTAAAATAATCGATCCATTTTATTTTTCACCCAAGCGAGCATAAAGAAATTGTTTAATAAAATTTTAACTATTTCTTTCGTCGTAATTGCGTAAATTGAATAGAAATTCAAATTTCGCAAATAAGTCAAATGTGAGCAAAAGAAATACATTAGATTTACCGATCGATACACAACCAGAAGAATACTGGAAGATCAACATTTACTATCAAGTAGTAGATAAATCTAAAACGCTGATTTGGAAATCTGCCATTAGCTCATGCAGTTGATGCATTCTTGAAATTGGATATGAAGAACGGAGATAATTTCATGAATAATTATATGTATCTTAACAATTCACGCGTCATCAGCCTTAGAAGCTGAAGTCATGGTCATGAAAAACATACTTCAATTTCAAAATTATGGAATAAATGCTAAAAACTTAAGAAAGAATATTAAAAAAGAGTACTACCCTAGCTCGCATAAACTTTTCCAAACAGGAATAAAACTCCCAGTGACATCCGCCGTCTGTGAGTCGAAGTTTTTCTGGCATGAGGCTTGTAAAAACGTGGCTTAGAAATGCAATGCTTCAGGAACGATACTCTCATATGTCACTGCCGAACATGGAGAATTATTTAACATGGACATTGTTAGAAAAAAAATCACGCTGAAAAAGTGTTGGGCCGATTTGCAGATAAAACAGAAAACTAAGACTTATTTAATGGAGTACCTGCTGGAAGTACAGCTCAAAGACTGCTGTTAATTAGTCATTAATGATGAAAAATTAGTTCATTATTTTTCAAAGTATTGCAAGAATTTAATATCAATGTTAACGTGAATATGTGATTTAAGCAAGTTTCATATTTCATGTGTGTTACGTGATTGTCAACTATTATGTAAATTTTATTTAAAAAAAAATAATTGTAAACAAAACCAGTTTTTTCAGGCCGATGTCTCCCCCCAAGAAAAATGCTGGCTACGCCTATGAGCACAACGGATTCGGCATAACCGCTGTAGATGTATTGGGTCTATGCATAATTCCGTAGCGAAAATTAAGTAAATTTCAAGCACAAATGATTTACCAAAAACGGCGATTTTAATCAACTAAATATGTTCCATTTCGTTCAATGACTCTCTGCCATCTCTCCACGAGCTTTATTATCTCTCTTTCATAGAAGTCCTGAGATCTTTGGGCGAAGAAGTCATCCAAGTGGCTTTTTAGTACGTTCAGAGAACTGAAGGTTTTATTATTCAAACTGTTCTGTAGTGCCCGGAACAAGCGATAGTTGAAGATGCTACGTCCGGACTATACGGTAGGTGCACCAAAACATGCCACCCAAGCCGCAATAACTTTTGCCCGGTCATCAGAGAAACGACTGGGCTGGCGTTGTCCTGATGAAACACCCTTTCTGTTCGCCAATTCGAGCCACTTCTAATTCTGTGGTCGCTTTAATTTAGGCAGTTGTGAGCAGTACTTGGTCGAATCAATGGTTTTGTTTGGTGGCAGCAGCTCATAATAGACGATTCCCTTCCAATCCCACCAGATACAGAGCATAACCTTCTTCAGGTGTAATCCAGCCTTTACGACCGTCTGAGCAGCCACCCCAAGCTTCGATCATGATCTTTTTCGACTGACATTGTTGCAGACAATCCACTTTTCATCATCAGCAATAATTCGATTTAAAAATGTTTCGTCTTGATGGTGTTTGAGCAGCAAATCGCCAGCTGAAATTCGGTCCATTAAATTCTTTTCAGTTCAATTCATTTCAATGATTTCATTTCAATGACATGATTGTCATTGAAATGACATTCATTCAATGACATGAAATGAATGATTTCATTTCAATGACACTTAAGGAGATACGATCATTAAGAAGAATCCAACTTTCGGGCCTGAAATTTTTATATGATGTTGACGAATACGTTATGCACGCTTTGGAAAGATTTGAGCTTTATTGACCGTTCAGTTTTTTCGTAATAAAATTGCAAATTCGAGCACTTTGAGCTAGTGAAGCACGTCGTCTTATATGGAGACGGTCGAACGGAAGTGCGGTGATCACGATTTTGCTACTCACGTATCCAACTAAGGTCGTTGGAAAAATGAAATTTTATAATTTAGACATAATAGATATTGTAAAAAATCGAAAATTCGAACTTCACCGTGTAGTTCAAGCACTACATTATAAAACGGTTTCAACTTCCGGTTCAATATTATCATAATGACGAAATAGAACCCATAGACTTACCAACATCGGACATAACAGCTGATTCGTTTGGAGAGCATAACCTAGCTCTGTAGCGAGATTTTGTAACTCGGTAGCGACAGTTTTCATTATCGCTAGCTAGCGACAGCTAATCTTATTGGCTGTCGCTAGCTGACGATAACGAAAACGATCGCTACCGAGTTACAGAATCTCGCTACTGCTTGGAAATCGTCGTGAAGACTCCAGAGTTGTTGAGGATCTAATTTTTCAGTTTTATTAATAAATATTTAATAAATTACATTTTGGCACTTTGGGATCGACAATACGAATATTCGACATAAGTTAACATAAATGAGCACACCCGTGGGATAACAAATTTAGTCTGTTTGTTGACCCCCAGGAAGTCATCGATGCTCCTTAATGTGGTTGACGCATGTGCGAGCGAAGAAACAACTGCGAACAACATCTGTTGAAATTTCGCTATGGAATTATGCATAGACCCAATAAAATCATTCGCTGATAACGAATTTTCCAGTTAGACTCCGGATCAGAGTAAAAATTTTTGATCGGTGCCGATCTTCACACAAATTCGGTTTCCTGGCTCAAATCATGCCTTGACAATGACGGGACCCGAAAAAAAACGCATTTTGCCCAGTTCTAGTTCAAAGAGCGCTGGAGCTTGATTTTTTTCCAGCTTCCACTGTCCGGAAATGGAAATAGTTTATTTTTCAAGACAGTTGTGCATGTAATGAAGAAAAAGAGAAAAATAACGACGTTGCCAGGATTCCGCGTTGTATGCTAGAAGAGAAGTGAGGTAAGTTGGTAAGGGGATTAAGGGGTTACGTGGGTTTGAAAATTTCAAAAAATCCATTTTTTTCAATTTTATTATTGTATCTTATAGTACAATATGTCTAGAATATTCTCCCAAAGTTTTAAGTCAATGGGACTAAAAGTCTAGGCCAGAGAGCCTGTAGAAATTCTCCCGTTGGGAAAAACCGGCCGGGAGCGACGCAGGTACTATTTTTGAAGTCGATGGACACGATTCCTCAAAAACTAATGCACCGATCTTATTGAAATTGTGCACACTTCTTCGAAATAGCATTGACTAGTGATTGAACGAAGGTTTTTTTTCGATTACAACCAATTTTACAAGGCTATACGTAATGTAAATTGTACCAAAAATTGAACTATTTTGCATACAACTCTGCCAAAAATTCTAAGTTTGATTTTTTTTTAAACCCTTCGTCTAATCATGAGCTATACTTATCTACTAACGGAAAAAAATTAGTTTTTTTTTTAATTTCAGATAAAGCTATCATGAGTTATCCTGACCACCACGAGGACACTTTTTTTGAGAGGTCTCCGGAAACCAGGTCCCACCGGTTGAATTTCCCAAATTTTTGGATGAAATTTTTGAAAAATATTGTTGAAATGTTGCTCTTTTGTGTGCTTAACATTTTGAATAAAATAATTTATATATTATATTTTTAAAAAATAGAAAAAATATGCTTTTTTTGGCTTAAAAACTCACATAACCCCTTAAGGATTGTAGACGTGTGAGCGCAACAAGCACGTCTGCACCCCTCGATCATCCAATAAATTCGATGCGCGTTTACACGCCAGGGCACTTAGCGACTCTCCGATATCACAGCGATACGTACGTAATACTTCAGCAGCTTGGCGGTTTTCGCCTTCCTGCGGTCTCGCGATCCTCCTGCTGTCCATTACACACACACACACACACACACACACACACACACACACACACACACACACACACACACACACACACACACACACACACACACACACACACACACACACACACACACACACACACACACACACACACACACACACACACACACACACACACACACACACATATACCCACACATGTATATATGTAGTCATATTAATTTATCCGTGTCCCACGTCATCCACATGTTCACGTAAAATACCAAGCCTCGACATTTCAATCAGGATATTCGGAAGCCGCGGAACAGAGAACTCGTTATTATCACGACGCACGTCCATCTCAATTTAAGCACGTATCAATTATTCGAAAAAACAATTTTAAGCGCGTCGCTCAACGTAGACATTTCTATTATTTTTTAACGAAGTTATAGTCACCATTTTTTTTTTTATTATACATCAGGTAATTTGATAAATATCAGTGATGAAAAAAAATGTTTTTTATTATTCTTTTTTTACAATACCTTCAAGAACACGTTATGGAAAAAAAAACGCTTTTTCGTCGGCCGAATAATTTCAATTACACAAATCTATAACATATATTTTATGTTTACAAAAAAACTTTCCCGAATTTACCTGAATTTTTTTTTTTTTTTCCCACTCGGTACGATAATGGACGTTTTACGCAAGCGTAGCGTCCGTAGAACCTCAATTTTCATACTGAATAAAATGAAATTTCGTATAATAGTCGAAGAAAAAACTTTTCGTTAGAAAAAGTTTTTTTCGTTCTCGTGTCATAATGTACTATTGCAATCAGGCCTCCATAAATGTCTACGTTTGCGCGAAATGTTAAAAAGAAAATGTATAACTATAGGCAAGTGCGTCGAAGGAATCGCCGTACACTCGAAACTTCTCATTAACATTTCCGATGAAATAAACTCGCGGACCGGGAGGAAAAAAATATACGAATTGTAAAAGTAGATTAGGATACCGTTGGTATTTTCGGTTATTTTTTTTTTTAAGGCTTCTTGTACGCGACGACGACAATTTCGCGTGCTCACGTGGCAGGAAATGCAAACGTATATCAACGGGGGTATACACTCTTGCGGTCCCCTCTAAATTGACTTCAACAACGAAATCGTCCACCCGCGAGTACCGTAATCCTTATTTAAATGCAGCACGTCACATCCCACGTCTGTATTCATCGTATGGGAAAAAAGACAAAATATCAATCTGCATCCTACGTAATGTGATATATTGATAATATTTATTTTATAATATTGTAGAATATAAAAATATATAAAATTATAAATTATAAAAATAAAAAAAAAAGGTAAGAAAAAATTATAAAATACAAAATTTTATAGTAATAAAACCATAAATATATATCTACGTATTGGCAATATATATATATATATATATATTTATTTATTTATTTATTTTATACATATATAGTGGTGTGGGTGTATACTGAAAAAACACGAATACACACATAAATTTAAATGCATTGCTCGCGGCAAAGAAAATAACTGAATTATTGAAACTCCGTCCCCCAAATAAGACCCGGAAATTCTTAAGAAGTCCTTCCAAGCGTTTTCTGACGTCACAGGGTCATCGTTCGCATTCTTATCCGAGTCTCGAGGATTCCGCGATTAAACGGGCAATAAATTCGTATAAACTCGATAAAGAGCGCCAGGAAAACAAATTCGAGAAAATACGGGAAGCGCCGAGAATGTGAGAGAAGATCGAATTCTCAGGTACTCGGGTCACGATCTCCAGTTCTTTTTTTTCCGCGCAGGATTCGTCCTACGCGTTAATTCTCACGTTGTCCCACGTTGTCCACTCCGATAGCCGTATACAAGCATTGAAAATCAACGTACCTGAAGGAGATAGACGAATTCCTGTCTTTTCCGGTTGATGTAATTGCAAATTAACAAAAAAATTGCCCTACATGCTGAATATTTGAATTTTTCATCGTCAGAACGTATAAATATAATATAAAAAAAAGATTAAGCCTTTGAAAACGTTTCCACGAAATTACTGAGACAACGATATTATTGTAGTTATTGAGTTTTTTTCTATATTTTTAAACTGAAGCAGTTGAAGAAGAAAAGAAAACAAATTCGGGAAAGGAAATTTCATAGTATCTAATTTTTTAATTTTATTTTCGCTGAATTTTAATTTTTATATTTTAATTTCTCTGAATTTTAATTTCTCTGAATTTTAATTTCCCTGAATTGTAAATTTCCCCGACTTTTAATTTCTCTGAATTTTAATTTCCCTGAACTTTAATTTTCTTGAATTTTAATTTCCTTGAATTTTAATTTCTCTGAATTTTAATTTTCCTGAATTGTAAATTTACCCGAATTGTAATTTCCCTGAATTTTTAATTTCCCCGAATTTTAATTTACCCGAATTTTAATTTACTCGAATTATAATTTACCCGAATTTTAATTTACCCGAATTTTAATTTCCCTGAATTTTAATTTCCCTGAATTTTAATTTCCCTGAATTTTTATTTCCTTGAATTTTAATTTCTCTGAATTTTAATTTCCCTGAATTTAAATTTCCCCGAATTTTAACTTCCCTGAATTTTAATTTCCCTAAATTTTAAATTTCCCTGAATTTTAATTTCCTTGAATTTTAAATTTTCCTGAATTTTAATTTCCCTGAATTTTAATTTCCCTAAATTTTAATTTCCCTGAATTTTAATTTCCCTGAATTTTAATTTCTCTGAATTTTAATTTCTCTGACTTTTAATTTCCCTGGATTTTAAATTTCCCCGAATTATTACATGTCCATATAATTACAGTTCAAATAGTCTCATTGAATTTCCATTACAATTTATCGCAAAGCAAATCTATAACGTTAAAAAATATGATCACGGAGAAAAGTTTTTTATCAGGGAAACATTGCAATTATATGGCACGTAGATTATTTTTAGATATCGAAAATATATCTCCTCAATTCATCGTCGTATCGAATATATTACGATAAAAATTCCTGTAACGCCATTACGAGAAAAAAAAAAGAACGTTCATTACATTCGCACTAAAACATTGTAAAAAGAAACAAGAGTCGTTCAGTGACCTTTTACCAGTTGGATGACAGCGCGTTAGCGTGTCGAACGCTGAACGAGCATAATTGCCCGATTGTTGAAATAAATTTGAGACACGTAAAAGGCCTACTGGCGAAAGGAGAGAGCAAACAGGCACTCTTATGTGCCTTTGCCAAGTGCAGCTACTTTGCCAGCCCTCGTGGGATCCCGTAATTCATGTAATACAGAAAGAAAAGATAATAATTTAAGGAGCGCAATGAACGAAGAGAGACCTGATACGCGTAGGAACGAAAGAGAGAACGAAAAATAATTTGCCCACACGTTGGGTACTTTACCCCCCGAGTGCATGCTCGTACCAACGTGTACACCAACTTTTGGTATCAAACGATGCTCGGTAAGCTCGTAATTCTCGATACACACCGATAATTCGCAGCCCCGCTTTTGCTGACGCCAGCAGCCGAGGTGGATGCTGCACGGAGATATCGCCAACCGTGCTCCGTTACCAGCTAAACGTCCTAATGAAGCGAATAACTTTTCGGACGCAAGTGCAGAAAACAAGGAGCCAAAGCGATACTCTTGTAATGGATCTATACGCGGAATGTTTTTAATGCTCGCTTGAATATTCAACGAATATCCAAAATGTGCCTGGCAAAAATGTGAAATGTGAGTAACGATGCTGAGGAAATTTGCTCAAATGTTGTTGGCATTTGAAACAAGTTCTGTTAAGATCGGGGAAGAAGTTGCGAAAGGCGGAGAAATATGGGAGTAGGGCAGACGGAATTGTTACAAGTTTTTTTTTCTATTGGGTCTATTAAAGGTGCCTGCAATTTGGGTAAAATTTGAACTTTCAAACTCCACTTGTAAAAACATAATCAAGATATATAAAAAAAATTATGTGCAAAGTTTTAAGGCGCTCGGAAAATTATTAATGGTGTCTGTGAGAGTTTGAATTTACGATACAAAAATTTATATCCAAAAAAAATTTTTTTAACCAAGATTTTTATTTAATATTATACCTTGTTTACTTAGTAGTAAAAAGTAGAAAATAATTTTTTTTTAACAAGTCCCCTATATGTGGCCATAAATAAAATCTTGGGGCGCTCAACTTTTTAAATGTTTAATAAATTTGGATTGAATTTGAAATTTGAATTTGAATTTGGCACAATATTAATTAGAGAAATTATTATCACACGTTTATACTCAGTTTCCTGATTTTTATTTAAGAAATCTAAGGTTGTTTTACAATAAATTAAATACAGTTGATATGTTAACCGATTTATGTAAATTAAAGATCAAAGTCTAAATTTTGATCGCCCCAAGCTTTTATTTATAGTCACATATAGGTGACTTATTGAACAAAATTATTTTCTACTTTTTAGTACATTAAATAAAAGCTTGATTGAAAAAAAAATTTAGATATAAATTATTTTATACTTTTTAGTCTTTTATTGATTTTACTAGAGCTCTGAAATTTTTGCAAAGAGTCATTAATTCTTCCAAACGAACCGGTGTTATTATTGGTTGATTGTCAGGATAAATCCTGGAGAACTGTGATAGGTGCCATTTATCATAGATGATGGCTCACCACTTATTGTACCTTACCTTTTAATCTATTTTATCTATTGAACCCTTTTTTGCATGCACCTCTTAGATACATGCTTGCAAAATTTCCGAAATCTAAGTAGTTGTGAAATGGGTGAAATATCGATTTTCGATTTTGCATCTCACAGAAAGTCGTTATTGTTATTTATTTATTTATTATTTTTTTTTTTAAGTTGAATCATGCATTGTCACCTCTTAGATGCATGTTTGCAAAATTTCAGACCTACAAGTAGTCGGAAAGTGGGTGAAATATCAATTTTCCGTTTTGCATCTCACAACAAGTGAAGTTAATAAATAAAAGCTTGTAAAATACATGCGTTTTGCCAAGTTAATCGCCTTAATTGGTCAATATTGAGATTATGCGCGATCTCTGTAGTCGTCAAATGCCGGTCGAAGTCGATTAAAGCTTTGATTTTATCGACATCAGTAGTGACTGGCGAACCAGAGCGAGAAGCATTTTGGGGATCAAAATCTCTACAACGAAATTTCGCAAACCACTTCCGACACACACTTTCGCTTACGGCATTCTCTCCGTAGACGGGGCATATCATTTTGTGTGTTTGCATCGTGTTTTTGCCTTTTTCGGAAATAAAAAAGCGAAATGTATCGAAAATATACGTTTTTTTTTTCTTCCATGTTCAAAATATAATTAAACTTCCTATACATCACGGATCTCGATGGATCCTTTTTTTAAATGTCGGCACAAGTTTCAGCTTCCACTTAATATACGATAATTCACATGGTTGACGCATGTGCGGGAGAAGAAACAACTGCGAACGACATCTGTCAGAATTTCGCTATGGAATTATGCATAGAGCCCGAAGTTTAATGAAATGTATAATTAAAATTTTTTTTTCGTATGCCATAAGAATTTCAATATTAATAACGTAATTGTTAATCATGGAACAAGCTTGCAATTGTCAAAGTGTAATCAAACCAAAAACGTTCTTGGCAATTTAGAATTTAATGACTGGTTAAGAGAAAAATAAACAAAAATAGCAATAAAAACAAAAATAAATCAGCAATATTAATAAATGAATATTGCAGAGCCACGTAAATGAATTTATAGACGATTTAATATTGCAGAGCCCTGTAATCAAATTTACAAAGCCCTGTAAACAATCAATAAATAAACAACAACAAAAAAATAAACATTATAGTTTGTATAAAAATAAACGATAAAAAAACAAAAATAAATAAATAAAAAGTGAGCTCCGCAACATATATCATCAATTGTAATCACGACGACAGCATATCGTCAACTGTAAACATTACATTCATGAAGTCAGAAGGCCATACATTTTCAGAGTAAAGTCGGAGATGGGAAAATAAATTTTGAATACTTTAACGACTTAATCGGATAATCACTGCAAAAACGATAAGATTTTTCGTATACCGGTCGGAGGATCCCTGTTCCTTTGGGCACAATTTTTCACAGAAGCCAAATGGTGCTTCTGTGTGCGTATGCATTACGAGACCGACTGAGGAGAATCGTGTTTAACGCACGAGAGCAAAGACCCCGTAGGCCTTGCCGCATTGGTAAGGGTCCACATCATTCCACGGCACGCCTTCGAGGTCATTTTTTCATCTGTGTGCCCTTTTTTTCTCTCATTCAACAGAATGGAACATTTTTAGTTAATGAAAATCGCTTTTTTTTGTACATTATTTGCGTTTGAAATTTACTCGATTTTCGCTACGGAATTATGCATAGAGCCAATAAAATGAGCTGAATCAACATTTAATTATTTATTTTTACGATAATACTTTAAGTAAATGAAGAGCATTCTTAGTCATTGGTAATTAGACTGCTTATACTGGGTGAAGTAAAAAGTTCTGAGCGTTTTCCGCTAGATCTCTTTAGTGAGCCATATCTCACGATGTATACATTGCATCGGGCCATACTATACGGCGATTTAAAGGTGACATTACACTTCAAAAAAAGTTCTTTGACAGTTTTGTGTTTGGTGAAGCCAGTTGTGGGTTACAGCGTTCCAAAATGGAGGTAAAAAAAAGAGAAAATTCGATACATTCTTCAGTACCACTACGACCAAGATGAAAAGGCGGAGCAGGCGGCCAAAAAAAGTTGTGCTGTTTATGGACCCAATACAGTATCGAATGCAACAGCAAAGCGGTGGTTCCAAAGATTCCGTTCTGGAAATATGGACGTCGAAGATGAGGCACGCTCTGGTAGGCCAATCGTCGAAAATGTCGATAAAATCATGGAAATCGTCGAGTCGGGCCGGCATGTGAGCACTTATTCCATTGCCCAGGAACTGAAGATTAGCCAGAAAACCGTTTGGAACCATTTGCATAAGGCTGGTCTCAAGAAGAAGCTGAATGTATGGGTCCCACACGAATTAACGCAAAAGAACCTTTTGGACCGAATTGATGCCTGCAATTCTTTGCGAAATCGACCCATTTTTTAAGCGGATGGTGACGCGATGAAAAATGGGTCAGATACGAGAACAACAGCCGAAAAAGATCATGGCCCAATCGCGATGAACGGCCAAGAAGGTTTTGCTGTGTGTTTGGTGGGATTGGAAGGGAATCATCCACTATGAGCTGCTCCCATCGGGCCAAACACTCAATTCGGACCTCTACTGCGAACAACTGACCAGATTGAAGCAGGCGATCAACTAGAAGCGGCCAGCATTGGCCAATAGGAAAGGTGTTGTGTTCCATCAAGACAACGCCAGGCCGCACACATCTTTAACGACGCGCCAGAAGCTCCGAGAGCTTGGATGGGAGGTTCTATCGCACCTGCCGTATAGTCCAGACCTGGCACCAAGCGATTATCACCTTTTCAAGCATTTGCAAAATTTTCTTGATGGTACAAAATTGGCCTCAAGAGAGGCTTGTGAAAATGAGCTGGTTAAGTTTTTCACCAATAAGGACGAGGACTTCTTCAATCGCGGAATTATAAAATTGCCTTCAAAATGGACTAAAGTTATCGAACAAAACGGCGCGTATCTGATCTAAATCGGAATAATCCTAACTATGTTAATTTCATCGTCGAAATAAAGCGAAAAAACGCTCAGAACTTTTTACTTCATCTAATATTTTAACCCTTCGTGGTCACCCTGGGTAAAATCGACCCGTCGATCAATTTTTGGTGTAAATATGTAATAGTTCCCGGCTTCGAATGGGACTGTATTCATCATCTTACCTGGAGTTTGAATTATCCTCATACCATAAAATTTACCCTCTTCACATGTCGGAATAAATACATTTTTTGGAACGCCCACTATGCTAGTATTTTTTTCCCAAAAGTAGCATATCTAAGGAGTATCATGTCCAAATTTTAGGTAAAAATGTTAAAAATTCACGGAACTATGATTTTTTGAGCAAAAAATTGTCTTTTTTGCGTTTTCACCTCTTTATGATTTTTTTTAAACATGTCGTCATTTTATTTCTTATAAATAAATTTTTCGTTCATTATCTAGAAAGTTCAAAGCATGTTCCGTGATTTTTTGAGCCACTTCGGACGGTTTGGTCACAATATTTTTTTGAATACTGACTGGGTAGAATCGACCCAAGTATGCCCATCGTGATTGAATTTGGAAGTGTGACCACGAAGGGTTAATAAAATAAAATCTTAACCTCAAAAGGCATTCGCAGATCATTACCGAGATTTATCATCAGAATATCGATATTTCCATGTGCCCAATTATGCTCAAAATAACATTGAGAATCTCGTTACTCCATTTGCAATATATAGACTTTTCATCATAAGATTAGCTTCATCTAAAGTCTAATCGCACTTGAATATAATCACGAATCATTCTTCTCAAGAATATAATACGTAATATAATCAATTCCTATAAATTTCTCGAATGTTCAATGTGGTACAGTTCGTTAAACATATTAAGCCTCGTAAAGTACGCCCCAGTATGAATTGCTATTACGGAAAATCTCCGGATGCGCGTACATAACGAGCAGCATAAGCCGGATATTAATTGGAACTATTTTCGCGATACAGAATCCGGTTACGCCGAGTCCACTTATATTCCTATTAGAAAGCTAACAACCACGTACTCCGTTACGTTTTTCATACTTGCAATAGCGAAAAATATGGGAGGCAATGCATGCATTCACTTTGAAATATTGCAGACACAAACGCCCATGGAGTTTCCCGGAAACTTGTAACGCTAATCACGCCTGAAGCTTTGCGAATATGTCTGATCTTATCAATTCTTCCTCAGGTCCATTATTCATCCATGAAAAGAAAAGATTTTTCAAATTATGTCTTCGAATGCAATTTTAGGAAGTTTGGCTACGAATCTTCATGAAAATTGAAGAAGAACTTTAGATGGAATAGAAACGATTGATCAGCGGTAGTAAAGAATTAACATGACGGCCATTGGTACAAATTTTGTTGATAGGGATAATTGTATCTGTGATCTGGAAATGGAAAAATACATTTTCGCAATGCCTGCCCCGAAAGTGCGATTTTCGATTGGTGTTTAGCGTGCGGAAAGTGGCTTATTTCTCAACGATGCTTACTTTCCCGCACTAGTGCGGGAATGTGAGACTTTCCCGCACTAGTGCGGAAAAAAATCTATTTATAGCTCACTTTACCACATTGATTCGCGAAAAAACGGTTTTTTTTCACAGTTGATAGTTTTTTGTTCTACGATTTTGGACCGATTGATCAAACTTGAATGTAGCGAAATTCATGTCATATGAAACGTCAACTTATCACAGTCGTATTTTCTGACAAGGAAATGATCTGAACTGATGTGATAGATTTGAATATAATTGTTATTGGTTTTGTTGAATCTCAAATCCCACTTTCAAGACAGTCATTGCAAAAAATAATGTATGGGACATGTGCGAAAAAAAACGAATTACATCGCGCGTAAGTTGCCGAATTCGCCTCGACTTATGGTGCATTTCTCACTCGTACTCGTGTGGTTACAGCACTCGCCTTCGGCTCGTGCTGCAAATCACACTCGTACTCGTGTGAAATGCACCATAAGCCTTCGGCTCATGCGGCAACTTCACGCGCGATGGAATTCGTTGTTTTCCGCACTTGTAGCATAAATTACTATTCTAATATATTATTAATTGAAATAAATTATAAATATCGAATTGGGATAGAATTATAAATAGAATTTATAATAATTAAAGAATTTAATTATGAATATACACTCCCGGCCAAAAGTTTGGTTACACTAGTCGAAATTTCTTACTTAAAGTTAGATAGCGGAATCAAACATGAAGATAATGGAATTTCCCAAGTGGCGTTTTAAACAGGACAAGTTTGCCTTTATTTTGCTTATTTAGAAAATTCTCTACGATTTTTTTTTCGCCCCGGTACGCACTTTTGAACGTTGCCATTTTTCGGCTATTCTTTGGCTGTGGAAAATTAACTGCAAATTTTGCGGAGAATTTTTTCCTCAGTTTTTTCCATGGTAAACTTAAAAAGGATATCAAAACCTATATTTTTATTTTTTAGAAAGACTCATACGATTTTGTTTTGCCCCAGTATTGCATTTTTAGTTAAAAAATACATGTTTTAGAAAAAAGGCGTCATCGAAGAACTATAGGGTTTCAGAGAAAATGTCAAGAGGGTAAAAAGTTGTATATGTTCACACTGGAGTGGCTAAACATTTTTCAAAATCCTTTTTGGACATTTTTTTACCATTTTTGGTTGGAACTTTGATGAGTGGAGAGGCTCCACTTGGGAATTATAGGCCTAGGACAATCTATTAAAAAAGGAAATTTGTTACATTTTTATTTTTAATTAACCACCAATTTTTAGAATTTTTTTTTCTCATTTAAATTTTTTCATTAAAATTTTTTCATCTGAATTTTTAAAAATAAAAATAAAATCTAGAAAAATTGTAATTAATTAAAAATGAAAATGTAAACAAATTTCTTTTCTCAATGTATTATCCTAGACCCCATAATTCCCGAGTAGAGCCTCTCCACTTATCAGTTCAAACCAGAAAAAGTAAAAAAAATTTGCCGAAAAAAAATCTGAAAAAATTTTAGCCTCTCCAGTTTGAACCCATGCAACTTTGTACCCTCTTGACATTTCCTCTGAAACCCTATAGTTCTTCGATGACGCCTTTTTTTCTGAAACATATCTTTTTTAGCTAAAAATGCAATACTGCGGCGAAAAAAAATCGTACGAGACTTCCTAAAAAAACAAAGATGTAGGTTTTGCCATCCTTTTTAAGTTTACCATGGAAAAAAAAGGAGGATATATTTTCCCACGAACTTTACAGTTCATTTTCAATGGCCAAAAAATAGCCGAAAATGGTTACGTGTAAAAGTGCGTACCAGGGCGAAAAAAAAAATCGTAGAGAATTTTCAAAAAAGCAAACTAAAGGTAAACTTGTCCTCTTTAAAAAGGCACTTAGGAAATTCAATTATCTTTATTTTTGAGTCCGCTATCTAACTTTTAGTGCGGTAAGAAATTTCGACTAGTGTACCCAAATTTATGGCCGGCAGTGTATATATTTATTTGTCCATTTCCGGATCACAGATACGATCATCCCAATCAAACAAATTTGTATTAATGACCTTCATCCTAATTCTTTAATACTAATTATTAATCTTTTCTATTCCGTCTAAAGTCCTCCATTAAATTTCACGAAAAACCACAGCTGAGCTTCCTATAAATGCGTTCGAAGCGATAATTCCTAATGTTTAATTTTTTTATCAGCGAATAAAATAATAATGGATCGGATGAACTGATGTACTTTTTTCTAGAGAAACCAAAAAACAGAAGCAAACTGAGTAAAACGAGAGGGAAATGGAAGGCCCTTTTTCGCACCGTGTCGATTCGTTTCCAACGAGTTTGAAATTCCAATGGGGATTTCATGATCGAAGATATATCCACGAAGCGAGACTGTCGACCTTAGCCTTCTGTGAAATGTAGCGTGACACCGGAGGATCGTGTTTCGAAATAACTTCCCCTTGGGGCTATGGAAGAGTACGTTACGAGAAGGGTCGATGCTTTCCTGGTTCTTCTTTATCTTTTTTTTTGTACTGCGTTGGCTGTCCAATGGAATTCACATCTTCAAGAAGTGCAATGAGAGTTGAGCGGTGAATGACTCTGGCGATGGTGCGATCAGAATTTTTGTCATAATGATTATTCGAAACAAGCCATGGAGAAGTAAGCCGAAGATGAATAAATGAAAATATTGTTCAATTGTTATTCCATCTGATACTAATTCTAGACAAGACTTTTGTTCTAATTGTTTAGACAAATTTGATGTCAAACGAGGATAGTTTGTTTTTCTACTTAAGCTATAAATAAATTCTAAGCTGGTAGGGACTCTTTGAAGAATATATTCGATGTGTACGGAACATTAAGATTTCAACCATTCGTATTTTTTCGGATTTTTAAATTTATTTATATGTCCATTTTTCATATAGAAACTTTTTTAATCAATTAAAAGAAAAACGAAAATATCGCGTCTATGCATAATTCAGTAGCGAAATTTTCACCTTCAGAGTATCACTTGTTTTGGGGGCCACATAACAGCTTGATTAATAAAACCTTCAGTTCCCTCGAGGTCCTCGAAAACGAAAGAGGGATAATAAAGCTCATGGAGAGATGACAAAGTCATTGAATAAAGTGGAACATATTTAGTTAATTAAAATCGCGTTGTTGGTAAATATTTTTTGTTTGAAATTTACTCGATTTTCACTACCGAATTATGCGTAGACCCAATATTACTCGAGCGACGCGAACATCGTCTTATTTAATCAAATAATGCTTGGCGCCTGAAAACGAGCAACCAACTCTGCACCACTGTCTAATGGACAACCTTCAGCAAGGCGCCAACTCAGTTACAATCGATGTGAAAAAAGAAACTTATCCAGCAACTGGTGATCAAAACCAAATTTTATCGTCCGATAACGTCAATCTACTATCTTTTCACTGTACATTAACCGTGTTAAGGCCGGAGCCTGAATTAGAATGTCCGAAAAATCGTTTTCTTTTCCTTTTAATTGATGAAATCGATAAACTATCCAAGAATATATTTACAAAGTTACAGAAGCCAATTGTAAATATTTTCGAAGATACAAGACCAAAAGCAGAGAAGCGTTGATTGATATTTCCTCCTATTGAAAACTTTGAAGCGCGTTTTCTCCAGTTTTCATTTTCACGATTTTTCCAAATTGGCGGGCGTGATAGCGAAAAACCTAAACAACCTATTGAATTAAACCAAAGTTTATTTTATTCAATATGAAAATCTCCTCTGAGTTAACTAAAAAAGTCGTTGAAAAAGTATTTTTAAATCATTTTTATAGTACGTTAAAGTGTTTTTTTAACACATTTTTTTTTCAAACCTGAGAAAAGTTATAATTTCAGAATTTTTTCAGCTTTTTCTTAGTTCACTCAGAATAAAAATATATGACAATTTAAAAATTTATTGGTTTTTTTGTTACAGTCAAGAATGACGAGCTGCATCTTTCCCGCCGATTGGGGACGACAGTAGCAAGACGCACATAGAATAGGCTGATAAATCTGCAGTCATTTATTATTTCATATTGGAATTTTTTTTTTATACATTTCAAATATACATGAAAAGATACCTCAATGTTTACTGGGCGCACTTATTTTTTTCCCTTCTAAAAAAATTCCCGAAAAAACGCTTTTTTGGACCTTCTAATTCAGGCTCCAGCTTTAAACAAAAAATTATTTATTTAATTTTTAACTAAAACGCAGGAAAGTCTAAACCAATAAAGTTCAATATTAATTGTATAATACTTTTTCCCTTAAAATGTCATGGCATCCGGAATTTTTTTTTAACTTGATTTACATTCATGCAATGATCTCATTACGAACGATATAAAGCCCTTTTATGTTAAGCAGCGTTGGCCTGCGCCAATACATGGATGGGTGACCCCTCAGCCGTGCGCTGGCTAGAAAAGCAAAATGTGTGAAGTAAAAATGGAACACTCGAATTTTAAAGGATGGCATGGGCATACGTTGCAATACTGGAAATCATTTTTAAAAAACGTATCATTAGATAAATACAGTTATAAGAGGTGTACATGTATATAATCTCCGTATCTTGTCACATGAGATAATCCAATCGTTACGATCCTCCTCTACATCTCTTATTTTCATTGAAGCATTTAACGAGACAGCTAATCCTTGTTTTGACAATAAACATTAACGATAAAAAAAAGCAAACGTCTCGGATACACGTCTCCAAATGTTGATTCAACGTTCCTCGAGAACGCCCGAAGCCCACGCGCTGGACTCGGAGGCTCGAGGATTCATGGTCTGCCATTCGGAAACGCTTTTACGACCGGTAAATTTAATCGTCAGGTCGTACCGAAAAGAACCACCGGAGTACAAACGCAATCGTAACAGCGTTCTTTTGCTCGATCTTTTACCCTCGAGGCCCTGCGGGCTTGTACACGCTCGGTACACGCTCTCACTTTTAATGATACCAACACGCGTGTATCCTTTTTTTCATCGCAAAGACGAGTCCGTTACGCGTATAGCTCTGCAAACCTATCTACGTATATGACGTACGCAAAAGCCGGTATTTCGCATACGACAAGGCGTTGAAACACGTATTTTATTATATAACATTGAATGATTGATATCATGGTCAACCAAATTTGTCTACGACTCAATGAAAGTCATCGAGAAATCAGAAAAATAATAGTTCGTTAATTATGGAAATTAAATAGTTGTATGCTGTATTAAATTAAATAGAAATTAAATAGTTTCATATTGTATTAAATAGTTTGGAATTTAGTTTGGAGAGTAACCAAAGTAAGGAATTATTAAGTATTAATACTTGATACTTAACCTCTTTCTAAAGTAAGGAATGTAAGGTATTAATACTTAATGCTTAATCAATTAAGTATTAATACTTATGAATTAATTAATTGAGTATTGATACTTAACCTCTTTATAAAGTAAGGGATGTAAGGTATTAATACTTAAGGCTTAATTAATCAAGTATTGATACTCAATGCTTAATCAATTAAGTATTAATACTTATGAATTAATTAATTGAGTATTGATCCCTTATGTTGGATCCTATTCAAATTTGTATCGATCTATTCCAATTACAAAATTGTTGTTCAATTTTTTGTTAAAATATCAAGCCAATACTTAATCCCAATACTTGAATAAATATATTAATTTAATACCCCAACCATGAAGGCCTCATATATTTTTGAAAAAAAAAATGTGTCGTTTTTTTATTGGCTTGAATGACGTATACACATGCCGAGAATGATATGCAAAAGTTATTTTCGGTGGAAACTATTTTTTTTTTTTATATTCCGCCGATGGTTTTAAAACTTTGAACGTGTTTTTTTCTTGAAACCATGCTTTCAAAATCGGGCAGACCTTCTAGAGAGTGTCTCAAAATGACCTGACATTTTAAATTGCGAGGCATTTTTTTTTTTGCGGCGAACACAGAGTACTAATCTTTGAAAACTGGCATCAGGAAGTATTGAGGTTTAATCATGAAGAATTACACGATCGAGCAACGCATAGAAATTGTGAAAATGCAACGTGAAACAATGCATTTATTGCAGACAAATTTTCATGGTCGTGTTATCTTGCGCCGAGGCGATGTGAATTAGCCACCAAGATAGTGCGATTTCACGCCATTGGCCTTCTTTCTTTGGGGTTTTCTGAAAGGACAAAGTATTTGCCAATGATCCACAGACCATTCCGGAGCTCAAGGAAGCAATTGTATGCACCATTAATGAAATTAGTCCGTAATTATGCCAAAATGTTATTGAAAATTTCGTCAAGAGAGTGAACGTTTGCAAACAGGGACGAGGTGGCGATTTATCGGATATTGTGTTCCACACCGTGTTTATACTTTATATTAACATTAAAAAAATGCGTACTTTTCAAATAAATAATACGTTTTATTAATAAATTTAAATGTCAGGTCATTTTGAGACACCCTTTACAATCTTTAACCAATTGACTTCAAATTTTAACTGTAGCTTCGTAGCTAGATTTTCTAGTGAAGTACACGCGATCACGATCGATTGACAATTACAATTTTTATAAGCAAATTAAGGCCGTTTTGGTAGTCGAAAATGCGACTTTTTTTCAAAACAGTGCCAAATTTGCAAAAATCGATATTTCTTAATAATCGTCTGTACTTCGCTAGCAAAACTCGTGTAGATTACGAGAAAAAAAACATCTTTTTTGTTCCACTTGCTCATGTGCGTTTTCAACGTGGGCCTAAAAAAAAGGCGTTCTCTCCCTAACGGTCACTGGGCCGCTATTTTGGTTTTTTTTTAGAAAATAAAAAATTGTTTTGTGTACCAGAGGATATGTAAAATAAACCCCTTAAATCTCATTTTAATTGCTTTATTAGTATGTAAGAAAAAAAATCATAAAAAAGCCTTGTTTTTTGACCATCCAAAGGTATATAAGCCCTTAAGTATTGGATTGATGAAGTGTCAATGTCAAAGTAATTTTTTACGCACTAGCAAAATTTAAAAAGTACTGCGTCACAATTTAGGTAAAAAAAGTTATTGTAAAGAAGTCATCGTTTTGTCCTGTACATTATGTCTATAAGTGTACCTGCAACGTTTCATTACTTTCACGCTTGAGAGAAGAAATTACAGATTAATTCAGAATCTAACTGTAATGTTAACTAATTGTAGCGATCGAAATAAATGTATAGGATGCACGATTTCACGGCTTACGAACCTAAACTCTCGTTATAATGAGTATTCTATCATTGCACACATATTTACAGTGTAAATAATACTTAATGGACTCTGGAATAAATTTTTCAGCTCGCGTGAACAATTTTCACTTTTCATTTAATATTGCGTACCGACCGGAATGGCTTTTGTCTCGACGAAATTCACTACATCATCATTTTAATCATCAGAACGTGCACGAGTTACTATTAACGTCAACCTTGTATCTCGAGAGTATTCAATAGACTGACATTATTGATAATAAGACGCTCGTTCATTTCCGTATGGGAAGAATATTTCCCCAAGATCTTGCCGAAGGAAACATTATCTTCAGGCATTGATTGCAGATTGCAGCCAACTTTATGATCCATATAAATTCACGAAAAAAATGCATCTCCGTTGAGGCATGCTTGCTAATTTAAAAAATCTCGACTCCTCGATCTTGCTCTACTATTTTTACGAATACATATTGTTTTACAATCGGAGAACTTGTCTGTAATTCGAGTTACTTACTTTCTTTCAGTACTGTTCCGACAGTGCAGGATTTTGTAAAATAAATCAAAAATACTGTAATTTAGTAAAATAAATAAAAAATAATAT
This sequence comes from Ophion ventricosus, assembly GCA_963932345.1. Classification (NCBI taxonomy): domain Eukaryota; kingdom Metazoa; phylum Arthropoda; class Insecta; order Hymenoptera; family Ichneumonidae; genus Ophion; species Ophion ventricosus. Next base: position 16,392,085 of record OZ010716.1, on the reverse strand, counting down.
AATTTTGTAAAATAAATTTAAAAAAACTATAATTTTGTAAAATAAATAAAAAATACTATGATTTTGCGAAACAAATAAAAATGACTACTCTTCATTCACTGAAGAGGGACTCTCGAACAAAAAACGCCTCGAATTTCGAACTTTGCATTGTCTCGCGATCTCGCATGTTCCGTTCTCGGTTACATGGATCGCGGGTAATTTTAAAGTTGAGCCACACACGTTGTTGCACTCGAGGCTCCACACGCTTCGAAGATTTCGAAACGGCAAGTACCATTGTTCGGTTCATGAATCCTATTTCCTTTTGTGACCATTCTCACAGATCCAGATGGAGAGACAGGGAGCGAGCGGGAGAGAAGAATTGTGAAGTCGTGTAACGAGTGCGTTTCCAGCAAAAACCCGCATTATTATAAAACTGATATTGATATACTAATGACAATTCAAGAACCTAGCGCATAATTATTTATAATTAATTCTTATTCAAACCTTATTCCTTTAATTAATTTTTAACCCTTTGTAGTCACACTTCCAAATTCAATCACGGTGGCCACTCTGGGTCGATTCTACACAGTCAGTTTTCAAAGAAAGTATTGTGCCCAAACTATCCGTCCGAAGGGGTTCAAAAAATTACGGAATATGCTTTGAACTTTCTAGATGATGTACGAAAAATTTATTTATAAGAAATAAAATGGCGACATGTTAAAAAAAAATCGTCAAGAGGTAAAAACACAAAAAAAAGACACTTTTTCGCTCAAAAAAAATCATAGTTCCGTAAATTTACGACATTTTTACCTAAAATTTGGACGTGATACTCCTCAGATATGCTACTTTTGGGAAAAAATAGTACCATAGTTCGCCTTCCAAAAAAAGGTATTTACTCCGACATGTGAAGAGGCTCGATTTTATGGTATGAGGATACTTCAAACTCCAGGTAAGATGATAAATACAGTCCCATTAGAAGCCAAGAACTATTATATTAGATGAAGTAAAAAGTTCTGAGCGTTTTTTCGCTTTATTTCGACGATGAAATTAACATAGTTAGGATTATCCGATTTAGATCAAATATGCGCCGTTTTGTTCGATAACTTTTGTCCATTTTGAAGGCAATTTCATAATTCCGCGATTGAAGAAGTCCTCGTCCTTATTGGTAAAAAAACTTGACCAGCTCATTTTCACCAGCCTCTCTTGAGGCCAGTTTTGTACCATCAAGAAAATTTTGCAAATGCTTGAAAAGGTGATAATCGCTTGGTGCCAGGTCTGGACTATACGGCGTTGTCTTGATGAAACACAACACCCTTCCTATTAGCCAAATCTGACCGCTTCTGGTCGATCGCCTGCTTCAATCAGGTCATTTGTTGACAGTAGAGGTCCGAATTGAGTGTTTGGCCCGATGGGAGCAGCTCATATTGGATGATTCCCTTCCAATCCAACCAAACACACAGCAAAACCCTCTTAGCCGTTAGTGCGGGCTTGGCGATCGTTTGGGCCGGCTCACCGCGATTGGACCACGATCTTTTTCGGCTGTTGTTCTCGTATGTGACCCATTTTTCATCGCCAGTCACCATCCGCTTAAAAAATGGCTCGATTTCGTTACGTTTCAGCAAAGAATCGCAGGCATCAATTCGGTCCAAAAGATTCTTTTGCGTCAATTTGTGTGGCACCCATACATCGAGCTTCTTCTTGAGACCAGCCTTATGCAAATGGTTCCAAACGGTTTTCTAGCTAATCTTCAGTTCCTGGGCAATGGAATAAGTGCTCACATGCCGGTCCCACTCGACGATTTCCATGATTTTATCGACATTTTCGACGATTGGCCTACCAGAGCATGCCTCATCTTCGACGTCCATATTACCAGAACGGATTCGTTGGAACCACCGCTTTGCTGTTGCATTCGATACTGTATTGGGTCCATAAACAGCATAAATTTTTTGGCCGCCTGCTCCGCCTTTTCACCTTGGTCCTAGTGGTACTGAAGAATGTATCGAATTTTCTCTTTTTTTACCTCCATTTTGGAACGCTGTAACACACAACTGGCTTCACCAAACACAAAACTGTCAAAGAACTTTTTTTGAAGCGTAATGTCACCTTTAAATCGCCGTATAGTATGACCCGATGTGATGTATACATCGTGAGATATGGCTCACTAAAGACATCTAGCGGAAAACGCTCAGAACTTTTTACTTCACCCAATATATTTATGCCAAAAGTTGATCGACGGGTCGATTCTACCCAGTGTGACCACGAAGGGTTAATCAAACAAACGAATGTTATAGTTATTGATTTCAAGACTACTAAGGTTAGGATCTATTGAAAAAGCTCAGTAGACTGTCAAAAAGCAGTCAACATTTCTGACAGAATAATCAAACGAATCAAAATGTCTCGAAGCATACGACTTGTGTATAAAGTCACTTGCATATAAAGTTATAAATCATAATCCCCAAAGTGAATAGTATTTACTCTCATGGCTAAGAATATAATTCTTTTCTTTTTTTTTATCTTCCATGAATATTAGTATTCGGTAAAGTTCGAAAATGCTCAATCACGTGTAGGTTATAGCTTAATGATCCATTAATGGACTCGATCAAAAGATAATTTAATCGCGAGGAATAATTGATCGATACAAATCAATAAAGTTCAAAAACAACGATTCCTCCCAACTCGATCGTTGCAAGAGCTCGCAAAGTGACAGCTTGATATTTGGCCGCGGGGAAGATCTCTGTCTAAACGACTCAAAAATTCAATTCGATCGTATTTTTCGAGAAGGACGATTGCGAACGTTCACCCAAAATTCTGAGGTCAAAAGCTCAAAAGTTTCGAAACATTACGAAACACGACAATTATCGAGAAACCTTTTCCGCTATAGATCACCATTTAATTGATATTACCAACGATCTCTTACGAATTTCAACATATGTGAGTTTCGAGACTGTCGATACACGCAAGTAATAACGTCTACCGTTAAATCGAAGAAAATACTTAAGTCAGTTCCCGTTATGATTAAATCATACCCGGAAGTCAGTCATTAAAGAAACGCCACACTTTTTATTATATCTTCATCAATAATTACAAGTATGATTAAAAAAAAACCCACAATTGTTCATGAAACTGTCTATTGGAAAAAAAAAACAACAGGAAGTGAAATAGTATTAGAATACTGTCGATAAAAATAGCCTTGACATTGCGTAGTTAATGATTCTTGAACGACCCAAGACCACCATCGATGAAATTCACTCATGCAGCGGTTTCCGTGAGTCGGAGAAGTGACAAGAAAAGATCGAGCGAAAGAAGAAATCGTCAGAAAGAGGAGAAAACCCGAGATTTCTAACACAGCGAGAGATCGGATGATTCTTCATTCTGTACGCTGCGCAGCATCATCCAAATGAGTTCTCCGCACACGATTGATCCAACGCTACAGCGATTGGCGATCTTTGAAGGAGGGAATGTGTATCAACAATTGGCACTCTCTCTTTCTCCCTCCCTCTCTCTCTCTCTCTCTCTCTCTGCCTCTCTCCATCTCTCTCTCTCCATCCCTCCCTCCCTCTCTCTCTCTCTGTCTCTCTCTCGGTCTCTCTCGCTCTCTCTCTCATCTCTCTGAGCAATTCTCACGTGAGGCTTGTGAAAATCATTTTACGGGTTGGCAACGGGAAATAGCTGCGTTGAATTACTTTAAAAAATCAGCTTTCAACATCCGCTTCAGTAACAATTGCTTGCTCTCATACATTTTATTTGTTGTTGAATATTCAGCCAGTTTCCAGGCTTCGGGGCAAATTCTAAACTTTTCCTCTTAGAACATAGAAGTTGGATAATTATTATTTCTAAATGTAATTTTTTATTCTTTGGGAACAGAGAAAAAACACTACAATTACCCATCTCTATGGGCAATAATCATGCTTTTTGTACGCCATGCTACATCGATTTTCTGACCGTTTGGGTCTACCTTACCAACCAGTGCTGCAAACCACGTCCATGGGTTTTTTTTTCATCGCTCCAATTACTCGATTTGCTCGAGCAGATCACTTTGTCCAGTCATTGTGCGGATTCTCAACTATCCACATTCTCAAGTGATTTGAGAACTCGCGTTTTAACGCTCCACGAAACGCGTGGGGAAAAAAAATTATTATTCGTGCTCAGAATATTTTTACTTTGAAAAAACTTATTTATCACAAGTGCTCTTCATAAGTGTGAAAAACAGAGAATATATTCTTCAAATAATATACTACTTGTCAACACGTATATTCTAGCTCAATATATTTATTTGAAATGTATATACAAGCCGTAAATCTCTTTTACTCTCTTGTAAAATTAATTACTTGGCGTAATTTCAAATTCAATAGCAGAATTAATTCGTTCATTCATTAGCCGGTGAATTAAGGGGTTACGTGGATTTCGAAGCCAAAAAAAGCATATTTTCTCTTTTTTTTAAATATAATATATAAATTATTTTATTCAAAATGTTAAACACACGAAGGAGCAACATTTCACCAATATTTTTAAAAAATTTCATCCATAAATTTGGGAAATTCAGCAGGTGGGCCTGGTTTCCGGAGACCCCTAAAAAAAAGTGTCCTCGTGGTGGTCAGGATAATTCGTAATAGCTTTATCTGAAATTAAAAAACGAATTTTTTTCTGTTAGTAGATAAGTATAGCTCGTGATTGAACGAAGGATTTTCAAAAAAATTGAAATTTGAATATTTGGCAGAGTTGTATGTAAAATAGTTCAATTTTTGATACAATTTACACTACGCCTTGTAAAATTAGTTGTAATGGAAAAAAAAACCTTCGTTCAATCACTAGTCAATGCTATTTTGAAGAAGTGTGCAAAATTTCAATAAGATCGGTGCATTAGTTTTTGAGAAATCGTGTCCATCGACTTCAAAAATAGTGTTTTGAGAAAAATACGTAAACCTGCGTCGCTCCCGGCCGGTCTTTCCCAACGGGGGGAATTCCCAAAGGCTCTCTCTCTCCTAAACTTTTACTCCGATTAACTTGAAACTTTGGGAGAATATTCTAGACATATTGTACTATTAGATAAAATTTAAAAAAATGGATTTTTTTTTATTTCCTAACCCACGTAACCCCTTAATGAAGCATACTTTATCGAGGATCAGCGGCTGTCACTTTCTATCAAATGAAAACATATTTTCGTTTCATCAATTATAAAAAAATCGTATTACCAAAATTGACATCATTTATTTTATTTTTACCAACGTCGTACAACGACGAAACTTTTTTGGCACATTTTGTACATTCTTTGGACCTTATTCGCAATCGATACCATACTTTTACTTCCGTAAACTTGGACAAGCAATTTTACAACCTGTACATCTATCTAGCTTCTTCATATCTTCATCTATCTATCTATTCTTCTTTGTTATAACAAGTGTTTTGTTGATGTCAATTATTAACATTGGGCGCCAAAATCACTGTCTCGTGAGAAAATATCTCTCGTGGTATTTATTAATTTTATTTTTATCGTGCCATGGTATAAAAATAAGCCACGAAGTGCAAGTCTGATTTTTGCAACGATTCGCACATCCGGTATCGGCTTCTCGCGATACGCTTATATACATCGATATACAGCGGTCACGAATCGAGCTCGTTTAAAACTCGCCACCGCAGAGTAATACCGATAACAAAAAGCTCAATGGCGAGGAAAAAGAGCCGTGGCCGACCCTCGGTAATTTACAGTGAACAGTGTTCTTCGTGGAAAATGAAAAACTTATTGCACCTGCATTCCAGCCCAACCGAAGATCTGAAATCTCTAAGCTACAAGCTTCGCGGTCACATTATTATTTGCTTTATTATAAAGATCCTCCTCGTGAAATTTCTTCCCGTTCTTCAACAAAAAGCAAAGTCTTTTTTTGTTTGTTCATAACAATTTGTTGGCTTCGATTGAATAATACATTCTTACCGTATCAATAACCTGCCGATAAAATATTATTATTCATTACAAATATTATTATCAAACATTATTACTTTTAAATATTATTTAAAAATCTTATTTTTGAACGTTATTATTTTTAAATATCATTATTTGAAAAAATTCTTTAAGGGGCCAGTCCACTTTGGAGCCACGAAAAAAAGGCTATTGTCGCGATTTTTGTTTGAAGATTTTATAAAAGATATGAATATAAAAGTTGTTGGGCTTGATAAATAAAGTCTTGAAATACATTTAAAAAAAAAAATTTAATTCATTTTTATTCATTTTTAAGTACAAAAACTATAGTTTAACCTAACGCCTCAAAAGTAGGTGGGCTAGGTAACTCCATCACAAGTCGGCAACGGCTTGTCTGAAACAAAAAAATCAAAGTCCATTAGATTCAGTATGACACCAGCTACAAAATGACCCTCGGATATAAAGTTTTATCAAAAAATAAAAAAATGGCAGATGAAAAACGAAAAAAGTAAAAAAAAACGCGTTTTTTCGCAGTTTTTCGCAACAAAAAAAAGAGTAAAAATCAAAATTTTAAAACCATCGAGGGTCATCTTGTTGCGAATCACGTTTACAATATGTGGTTCAAATTTCAAAAGAATCGGTTTATTAGTTTTAGAGATACGATGGAGCTACATTTTGAAAACGTTGTTTCGAGAAAAACGCGTTTGAAGTTTATACTATGAAAAACTCTTACCTAAACTCAATCGGCAATTCCTGCACCGTACAAAATCCCATCTGATTGCTCATCATTGTCGATTTCTTCAAGTCGTGCTTGCTTTCCTTTGGTTCTGGTCTCTTTTCTGATCGGCCGACCCATCGCGCTAGGCCGAGCGCGCTATACGCTCAGGTAGACGAAATGAGGTCCTGACGTTCAGGTAAGAAAAAAAAAAAACTTAGAGAGCTCGGTTTTTCATAAAATTTTGACGCAATATTTCTGAATGTATGTACTTTCGAAAACAGTAAAAAAAAAATCGATTTTTTGAAACTTTCAAAGTGGACGGGCCCCTTAAATGTCGAAGACTAAATTAATTAAATGCTGCCCTGGCGTTATCACTTACGAAATTATTTCTAAAAAATTACAGGTACGTAAACGTTGTCTGTCCAGGAATACTTTCGCGAAGAAAAGATAAACGAGAAAGAATCAAGATGAGTAATCCGAGCTGCGGGAAGATCGATCGAAGGCACTTTAGAACGGGATTGATGGGCTTTTTTACAGATCTTGCTTTTTTTTAGGTTGGAATATCGAGCCGTCACTTGTCTGAATCAAAATGACTTTTTCCACTAGGGCCTAATGCTGCTCGCGGCTTCATCTTGGTCCTACACGCTTTTTGATCGAAGAGCTAATTTCACGATGCATCGTCAGATCGAATCAACGAGATTGCCGCAGATGGACCGGAGGAGCCTCTCCCACTTGAGGCACAGGGCGGTAAGAAAAATCGAGCAGTGGTTTGAAAGTAAGACGAGACCAGAGATAAATCTCGTTCGCATACGGTACCGATAATTATCGAAGATTCTTCGCATTGTTCACGTTCTTTTTTTTTCTACCCAAGCGTTTTTCTACAAGATACAGATTTACGAAAGCTGTAAGTAAATTTGACGGATGAGTATTTTTGGAGTTCAAGCGTTAAGTTTGAAAATTTCCTACAGCCAATTGAAGAAGAGCTCTGGCAATTTATTTTTTTTTCAAATGTTTCCGTGTGCGCATAAGCAGGTTCGTCTTTTTTTTTAATAATACGCATATTTGTCACAATACAGTTGGTTATAAACGTATTATTGGTAATTTTATACAAAACTTATTAGCTGTGCATCGATAAATAAATACCGTAAAATTGATACAATTTTACGTTACGGTACTGCATAGAGAAATACGACAACGTTGCAATTCTACATCTCACTCTCTCCTCCGATTTCTCTGTCATACCCATAACAACAAATTGTTATTTGTTGTTATGAGTACAAATGTTACAAATCAATGCATGATTTGTTATTGTGGAGGAAAATTTCGTTTTTTTTCAAGAGCTTAAACAATATTTAAAATATGTCCGTTTACTCTGTAATACAAATTTATTGTTTATTATTGTTGAGAAATAAATGATCGATCAAATTTGTTATTTTATTCCACTCGTTACGATAATGGACGTTTTACGCACGCAAAGCGTGCGTAAAACCCCCATTTTCACACCGCGTACAATAAAATTTCGTATAATACTCGACGAAAAAACTTTTTCTAACGAGTGTTGCAATCACACGAGGTTAGAAAAAGTTTTTTCGTCCTCGTGTCATAATGGACTATTATTACGATGAATCCAATTGTTCTACCTATAAGTCAATCACAAACGAATTTAAGGTTAGATAGCTAGTGATTTCATTCTCGCGCATGCGCACCTGCGTTATGTTAAACACCTGATTTCCGTCACGCTGCCAAAACTTTGCACGGTCGCGAAATCTCTCGGAATTTCAAGTATTTCGATATTTTAACATTGAATATCTGTTTACATAAGTCGCTAAACCAAAATGTTTTAATTGTATTTGAAATCCTCATGACCTAATCAACGTTACTCCAGTTTTTTTTGTCAATATCTGTTGCTTGAGTGCAGAGACATCACATGATATAAGTCTTTTGAGGGTGACTTCCATAAGCCCTGTGCTAAAAATCCTAATTTCATCAATTTGTATCTCTCTTATCAAGTCGCAGACCTCATCTAAAACTTTGCATACGTCAATGAGGGTACTTTATCTGTGGTGTGCTTAAAAATTATTTTTTTCTGGAGATAAGGCGTTTGTGACGGAGCCTCCTTAAGGTATTCCTTTCGTGAAGGGACGTATTTTGTGGGCGCATGAGCGAGGGTCCTTTTGAATCATTGCTAGATTATAGTGGCGCTTAATAAAAAGAAGTTACAATCAATTATTATACCCAACGATAAAAAGAAATGAAAAATTTCACATATATTTTGTACATTTAGACGTTTTTTACCTGTTCTATGAGAAGTCGCATTTTAGTATTGAAAGTGCTTTTAAAAATTCTATATATGGGGTCTGATTTAGCGAGATATCACACGAAACTAACGCTACCCCCACTTCACTGCCGCTGTGCTGTAGCAAGGTGGGTTTGTGTTGTGATTTGTTGAAAAATGCTGCATTACATGTAGAGTGATTTGTGGTTAGAAGTTGTAAGTTTCAATTTTGGCGTGTACATTACAATGTTGGTGGGTTTGGGTTGGGTTTATTTTTGGGGTTAGGTTTGTTTGGGTTTAAGTTTGGGTTTGTTTGTTTGGTTGGATTTGTTTGGGCTTAAGTTCGGGTTTGTTTGGGCTTAAGTTTGGATTTGTTTGGGCTTAACTTTGTGTTTGTTTGGGCTTAAGTTTAGGTTTGTTTGGGCTTAAATTTGGGTTTGTTTGAATCTGTTTGGGTTTGTTTGGGTTTAATGTGGGGCGTGTTTGGGTTCAAGGTTGGGTTCGTTTGGGTTTAAGGTTGGGTTTGTGTAGGTTTAAGTTTGGGGGTGTTTGGGTTTAAGCTTGTTTTGGTTTGAGCTTGTTTGGGTTTGATAATGGATGGATAGTGAGAGAGTGAGAATGTGAAAAGAGAGTGAGAGAGAGAGAGCAACTCATTATTTGCATGTACCTTTTTTATCATCCGAAAAGTCTGATTACATTTTCAATGCCATGAAATAGTTGCACTTTGTGTGATATCTGTAGATTTTTTCTAAGTTTTATCATTACTATTTTCTTTAAACATTCGGTGCCCCCTGTTTTCATTGTCGTTATGAAATCTTCAGAATGTTTGCACACTTAGAGCATTTTATATCCGATATATCGAATTATTTAGTGTATAATTAATCAGATAGATATGTGACCAGCACAGAAATGGGCAAAAAGTAATTCAATTAACAATTAACAATTAACAATTACAATTACTACTGTAATTGATAATTTTATTGCTTTGTAATAGATTACTTGAGTAATTAGTTACCACAAGTACCAAGTGTAATTAATTACTATGTAATGTAATTGAAAGTCAATCTAATTACAAAGTAATCGATTATATATTAATTCGAATAAACCGATTTGCTCACTAATAGCTAAATAATATTTTTATTTTGTAATTCAAACGAGACATAATTTATCACGTTTTTTTTATCCAACTTTAGAGGATAAAATGATATTTTCTCCTATATTACATCATATCTGGTAACAAAGTAATTAAATTACTTTGTTAAATTACTTTGTTAAATTATAAAATTAAATTACTTTGTAATCAAATACATTATAACAGATTTCATAATATGTCCTGAATAATTACAATTAAAATGTATTGAGATACAGTTCAATGAGATTATTTTGTTATTTAATTAGTTTGTAACCAGATTAATAATTGAATTACATTGTAATTTAGGCATGCCCATCTCTGGGCCAGCATGTAATCGCCATAGAGTGCTGCATAAAGTAGACGATTATTAAAGAAGTAATTTTTTGTTAAAAGTTCGATAACTGAGCTTGAAAGTTTACCAGTATGCTGAGAAGTATTTTCACTTAATTGTAGCCAGAAATCAATTAATTGTTAAATATTCGGGCTCCTGAAAGGAATGCCTTAAATAATTTCGCCTCGCTACGATGATAATGCGAGGAAAAGGAAAAAAAGTCATGAAAATCCGATACTGTCTGAAAGCATATACGGAAACTTTTTTTCACGGGTTTTCTTTTTCTCTAGTGATGTCTACCGAGTCGACTGTTCAACTTAATTCACAGCTGAATTCTTCGCTCACTTCCTCCAATTATCTTCTGAATGTACACTCATATATATGTATATTTATGTATATTGTAAATTGTTTTTTTACACTAACGAAGTGATGTAAAGATCAATGAGAAAGATCTCGAAGTCTGTGGTTAAGGCCCCCGCGCTGAATGACCGCGGGAGTAGGCATTAGCAGGCCCAAGAATAGAAGAAGCCATGTACGTACGTACGGTTGTAACGAGCCATGGGGGCCTTCCTAGTGAAACACATCAGAGACAGAAACAGCAGCAGCAGCAGCAGCAGCAGCAGCAACAGCCGTAGTGAGCAACAGCAGCAGCAGCAACAGGATTACCGTAAGAGAGGGGAGCTCATATAAGACCCGTAGCCAAAGGCCTCTCCCAGTGACCAGTCCCGACACGAAAACCCATCAGCAAAGCTTCTTCGGTCTTCTCACAAGCAGCTTCTCCTTCAACAACAATAATTCGTTGTTGTTATCGTTTCTTCTTTTTTTTTTTTTTGAACATTCATTTCTATTGTTTAACGCCAACGTGACCGTTCATCTGATGGTGGAAAGGTTCTTTCGTTGATTTCAAGACATACGTAACAACAACAAACAAACAAACAAAATTCTGCCTAAGACATCTGTAATCTTCAGAATGAGATCGTCACGAGCCATCTCGTTCTTCCTGCTCCTCGTGGCTGCACATGGTGAGTTTAATTTTTACTTTTTTTTTTATCGATCTTCCCTCGTCGAGGAAACTAATCAGTGCTTCGACGTAGACGATCTACGTCAAGGTTCTCGAATTTGATGCCGAATCAAACTCACTGTGAACGTGATTGATGGAATAATCGGATCTTGCAACGATAAAATAATTTTTAGCTATTCGGCTCAGTGAAATGACAATTTTCAATCGTGCTTATAGGCTGACAAAACCAATTTAATTTGTATTCGTGCAAAGCAAAGGTATACATAATGATACACGTAACGGTACGCGAACGTTGAGTGAAATAATAAAAAATACTTTCACGCTTAACACGTCGATTGTAAATCTTCATATTTTCATTATTGTTTACAAACAATCGATAATACGATGAGTCTTATACTTGAATATTATGCACTACACATATTGTACTGCTTACAGTGCACATAATAATGTCATTGACACTTGATGGCAAAATGGACAATACATGTCAATTAGTCTTTATTTATTTTTAACAACAAATATTATTGTTGGTGTTATTATCGTTATCATCATCATTATTATTATTATCCATATTAAATTAATTCATCATATTAAGAATGTATTATTTCATATTATTAACAATTCATTAATATTAATTCATAATTTAATAATTAATAAAATATTCATATTAATGATTCATATTCAATTAATTAATTAGAACTATCATGGTCGTTATCATCATTATTATTATTAATATTATTATTATTCATCACTGTAATATTTACTGTTATTAGAATTTTTATTATTTTTTTTTACTATCGTCATCGATAAAATTACACTTTTTTGTTGATCTTATTGTTATTAATGCCCGAGGCTTCCTTTATAAATGCAATATTGAAATTTTTTATCTGACACCTTATATTTCGTACACCTTTGCATTTCGGGCTAGAGGCATCGAATAAATAAAACAAAAAAAAAACAAAATAAAATAAGGTGTTGATTAAGCTGAATGGCAATATTGACAATACCTCAATTTACAAAATGGCATTGCACATTTTTAGTAAAAAAAACGATGTATGGTTTTGAACTCAGGCTGGATGAAGACGTACGAAGTTTTTATCAAACGATTATTCGCGATAATCTTTGAGAAAGAAAATGGCGGCCCCAGCAACGACGACGAGGAGTTTCACATATCTCGCAAGTGCACGTGAGCGCATACTTTCTCCCGTGTACCAGCACCAGTGAAAATATGAAAGTAGCTCAACCGCCGGTTCACTCACTCTTTCTTATTTTCTCTCTCTCTCTCTCTCTCTCTCTCTCTCCCTCTCTCTCTCTCTCACTCTCATCTCTCTTATCTGTCTCGTTCGCACCTTCAACGAGACAGGCTCTCAAACACACCGAACACTTTAATTCTCACACGATGCGTGTGTAATGAGGGTTGCATATCCACTGGTTTCGATAATAGGACAATCATTTTTTCGATACGAAGCTTGATGTATCCCAACTATATGCATCGTTTCCTCTATCATATTTTCTACTTTCTTGGCCTTTTTTTATTTCAATGATCATTACGATTAGTTAACATTGGATGATCGTTAGGATCGAAAATTCAGAGCATTTATGCTACACGTCATGTAAAAAAGCCTCGAATAATTGTTCGTTATTTGTAAAACATTTCTTACGAATCCTTCGTTATATATATCGGCTCCCCTTAAGGTCATTTTTGCAATTTTGCTGACTTGAATAATGTAACTTTTATTCAGCTTATCCTGTGATTTTTTTATTAATCAAGAAATAATTAATTTACGTTCAAGCAGAATTTTTTTTTCTCAGCTTTTATACTAACCCTCTTATACTAAATCGATATTTAGTTAATCGATTTATCGTTAGTACGAAACGTCTCGATAATGAGCATGAAAATGTTTTCTCCAGCGGAAATTAATTACCGTCATCAAACGTCTTCTTGTTTAATGAAAAAAACGATTTCTCGATTAATAAAATATATATATACTACGTCACTTCACTGAATAAAATTTAATATAAAAAAAATCTGGCTTCAAAGTACTGCGTATGCGTCACATCAATTTCAACGGAGATAAATATTGCGTTATTATTTTATACGAATAAAAAAGGAAAAAGTTGCACAACCTTAATCCCAGTAGAATTTTATTTCATTCGTAATTGGGCACTTTTCGAGAATACGTTACGTTCCACAAAAGTAAACAAACTGTTGGCCAATTCTTTCGGAGTACGTATTTCATCTCAAGCCAAAGTCCTCTCAATTTGAACGAATTGTAAATTAAGGAGGAGGGGGGGGAGGGGAGGAGGAGGGCGGAAATGAAACATGTCTTTGCGAAAAATCGCGGAATTAATCGTCCGTGGATAGAGCCGACTCTCACTCGGAAACTTTTACCGTCCGGTTCTCCGGTAAACCTACGTCACACCCTCTCGAAGTGGCTCGAGTCTTTCTGTAGCTTTAGTCCCAGAAAGAGACGATAGCTTGCAAAAAAAAAAAGTATCGCAGTAAAAACGAAATTGTAAGAAAGTTGCAACTCCGTCACTCGTACGTTACCGCTGTTTATACAGACAGAGATAGAGCGTACGCAAGTACAGAGGATCTTGTATGAAAGAGCCTGCGGCTGATGCGAAACGAGCGATAAAATCGCTCGAACAGTGACGTTGGAACGCTGCACTTTACGGAAGGAATCAAAGGCTTGGCATTGCCTCACCTTCGTCGAAAAATCTATCCAACTCGCGATATCCAGCCATTTTTTTTCTCTCTCGTTTCGTCACTCCACTTGAATCCACGCCCAAAGAAATATCCCATCATTTTTTTTTTATGCTAGAAGGTGTCTTCTAATTATTTGGTTTAATAATAAATAAAATAATATGTGGCTATGGTATGTGAATTATTTTATTTTTTTTTGATTGTTCTAGACAACTGAATGAGTTCGTCAAGAGTTTTTGTTTACACATCCTCTTTCTAAAGAGACGCGAGCCCTTCAATAATTAATTTTGAAGGAGTTACGTGGGTTTCGAAGCCAAAAAAGCACTTTTTTCTCTATTTTTATTTAAATATAATATATAAATTATTTTATTCAAAATGTTAAGCACATAAAAGAGCAACATTTCAACAAGATTTTAAAAAAATTCATTCAAAAATTTGGGAAATTCAGCCGGTGGGACCTGGTTTCCGGAGACCCCTAAAAAAAAGTGTCCTCGTGGTGGTCAGGATAACTCATAATCGCTTTATCTGGAATTAAAAAACCAACTTTTATTTGTTAGTAGACAGTTCGTGATTGAACGAAGGATTTAAAAAAAATGAAATTTGAATTTTTTGCCGAATTGTATGCAAAATAGTTCAATTTTTGGTACAATTTATACTACGTATAGCCTTGTAAAATTAGTTGTAATCGGAAAAAAAAAATCTTCGTTCAATCACTAGTCAATGCTATTTTGAAGAAGTATGCAAAACTTCAATAAGATCGGGGCATTCGTTTTTGAGAAATCGTGTCCACCGACTTCAAAAATAGTGTTTTGAGAAAAATGCGTCTACCTGCGTTGCTCCCGGCCGGTCTTTCACAACGGGGGGAATTCCCAAAGGCTCTCTCTCCTAGACTTTTAATCCGATTGACTTAAAACTTTGGGAGAATATTCTAGACATATTGTACGATTAGATAATGAAATTTAAAAAAGTGGATATTTGAAATTTTCAAACCCACGTAACTTCTTAATAATAAACAAAATAATATTTGGCATATTTTGTGATTTTTTTCCAGCGAAACCATAAAATAAATCGGAATTATAAAATAGGGGTTTTATCATACACGTAATTGACTATACAAAATTATTTTTTCACAGCGATACATGTCAAAATGTCAACTGTGCAGCATTTTTCCGACGACGCCTTTATTTCTGGAAGGTCAACGGCCGGACCAACAGCTCCTATAATTTTAGTGTTATGATGAGGCACTAAAGTTTTTTCGATTATATATAAGAATAGCTATAGAAGTACGTAGGATTTTTTTGATATATTGTTTTTCGTCGAAATGGCGCATTTCTAAAACAAAAAGTATAAAATGCCATGAGAAAATCGTCAGGAAATTGTTTATAAAAAAGGAACTATGCAATATAATTTAAAAAATCCTACGTAGTGCCTCAGAAAATGTAATTCTAAATATACAGGTAAAATTTCAAGTGAATCGGTTGAAATTTGTTCGAGCTATGAGTCCGGCCGACGTGAATCGAGTACTTAGAGATTTTTCACACCCATAATCTTTTGGAATATAATTTTATACGTACTAAGGTACATTTTTAACAACAAAAAAAAATCGATTTTTGGAAAATCCTAGAGTGGCCTAATACCTTAATGTTCCTTTTTCGTTCTCCATTCCTTATCATACTCAGTATTCTGCCTTCGCCTATCTCCCTCATAGACCCTTCAAGTTCTATGCCCCATTTCGACGGATTTCCGTTCAGGATGTTTCTTATTTCTTCCTTCAGACATATTTTCGATCAACGGCCTTCTTTCATTGTGACATGATATTTATAAAAACATTTAAGTTCAGCAGGTACTGGATTTCTTGCGTTGGAAAATAAATCAATATGATCCAAGGTATTCCTTTCACGGAGGGCCGTATTTTGTGGGCGCATGAGCCAGGGCCCTTTTGAATTAGTAGATTACAGTGATGCTTAATAAAAATAAATTACTATCAATTATATCCGACGATGAGCTAGAATGAAAAATTTCGCATCAATTTTGTAGATTTAGACATTTTTACATGATCTGTAAGAAGTCACGGTTACGAGAATTCTGCTAGTGATGTTTTTTCTTAGTTTTATCATTAATATTTTCTTTAAACATTCGGTGACCCACTGTTTTTATTGTCGTTACGAAATCTTCATAATTTTATTTATATCAGACATCCAGAGTTATAGAGTATATAAATTGTCAGATAGAAATATGGCCAGCATGTCATCTCCATAAAGTGCTGTATAAATTAGACGACTTTTTAAGTTGTCATTTTTTGCTCGGTAATTTCGCTTGAAATTTTACCAGTATACTGGGATGTATTTTTACTTTACAGTAAACGAAAATTGGTTGATAATGATAAATATTCGGGATCGTGAAAGTAATACCTTAAGGTCCATTCGTGAAGTTTCCTTCTTAACATCGATAAACATTCGTTATGTACTTTTGACTACTATTAAAAATGCTAAATGAGAAAAACGATCGTTTTCGAAGATAAATATACTTCTTGAAAGAACTCATCTCATCATAAATTAACAATTTTTACTTTAATAACGCTTTCACCAAAAATCAGTATCGAATTTGTATTGCATTCAAAAGGTAGATATATTTCACCATTTTTCTCATTGTGAATAATGACAATTTAACGTCACAAGAATGTTCCATCTAAAATTCTAATCTCGCCCCCATAAACAAATAATCGCCAATCTTCTCCCTTATAAATAATTGTTCTTCGTCTCTCCTACAACAATCATTTGTGCCCCCCCCCCCCTCCCCTCTTCAATTGGAAGTCTTTTCGAATGTTAGATCCATTCTGAACTGACAAAACTAATTATGTTTATTTAAAACAAAACACTCTTCGACTTTGTTTTTTTTTGAGGACAAATATATTAAGAACTATGGACGACGTCTCACGGTCCGAAGAATTGCCTATAGATGCGAGCATTTGATCCTCCATGCTGGCTTTCTATAACGTTCGTACGATCCGTACATAGTGTGAACGTGTAGAGTGAGAAACGCCATACCCGTTATAGCGTACGTACACACAGCTCATTTACGAAGTCGTAAAGGAAGGGAAAGTAAGCCAACGAAGCCCTGGATAGTCTAAACACTCAGGCCTGCCTTACGTAACGTTTGCAGGACCTCACCCTGCTTATATATATATATATATATATGTACACATACATAGGAATATATGTTAGCTTGGGACGAGTATACAGTAGAGTGTAGTGAAACGTCCGCTCTGTATGCGAGCCATAACCTCTTCTACTAGCTGTGTCACTACTTGGTCCCAGGTCTTTTCCAACGTCATAGCACAAAATTCCAGATCTATCGATGCTCATGATACGAGCCTCGGGCTCTGAAGCCTTGTAACATAATTTTGGCTAAAATTAATTTACAGTCTCAGACGCGTAAATGAAAATTTAATGTTCCAATGTTGGATATTATGATTTCGAAATAAAAGTGAAATAAGGTAGACGTGTGAAAGGGAAAGCACAGCGTGCGATAGAACAAATAATAAATAAAAAATCATTTGTTAATCTTTTTTTTTAATTTAAAATAATAAATTTTAAAATAAATAAATTGAAAATAAATAATTTGTTAAAATGAAGAAAAAATTATTCGTTATAAAAAAAAATCTGTTGTGAAAAAAGCAGAAATTCTTATTGGCGAACGGGTTTCGAAAGGAAAAGTCAAGCGGAAAAAAAAAATAGATGGTTAATGGAAACTGAGGCTTACGAAAGAAAAATCAAAATATTAGTTTCAGAAAAATGCGGCAGTAGTAGGTCTTTATTCCCAAGTATATGCGGGTTTTGTACACATTTCCCCCACTGTACATTGATACCCTTTTACACGTTCCCGTGCAGAAATTTCTTAGGGATACCTAAGTTCCTATCAGATCCTGATCGGGATAGGATACGGATTTCCTAGAAGGGGTATCCTCGTCGAAATCCAGATGGCACCCACTACGTACCACAGGGCGGAGACTTGGTGGAAAAAATTTGAAATACGCATTAAATACATTTTTCTTAGAAAATTAAATACATATTTTCTTAGTTCGAACGATCTCCATTTCATTTAAATATAATTACTTAGAATAAATAACCTATATCACTTTTCTCCAGAAAATATAAGTCCTTCAACGTCTATATATTGTTTTTTCGTAAATTTGTTTAAGATGTAAAGAATTTCGTTTGAAATTCTGTTATTAGAATATATAAGTTTGGGCAGTTATAATGTAGCACCAACTTTACCCAATCTTTTTCAGATCCTTGAATAAATTATTTCAGAAAAACATGCAGCGTCTCCAGCTGATACGAATCGGTATCTCCTGGTGATTTTAACATTTATCCCTGGGATCCAATTCGATATCGAACTAGATCTTGTTCTAGAAGTTCGGAATTCTAGCCTGGATCCTATGCAAAGTTTCTATTTGAATTTTGTTTCTATTGGACCAGAGTCCTTGATAGTTCCGGATTAGGATCCTGGCTGGAATCCGACTTACCAGCGTTACATTTCGCTTCTGGTTCCGATGTGATGTTCGACTGGATCCCAATTGAGAAACCAAGATTCTAGTCCGAATCGGACTGTGTCCATGACAGTATTACTGCATGGGTTTCTTTCTCCTTTTGCTTACATTTCTCTTTCGTCCTGTTTCTCTTTCATGCTCCCTTCTTACCATGCAGTCGAAGAATCTCACATACTCGTATAATTATTTGATCGGTTTCCCTTTCGTTCCTTTGCTAATTTTTCCTTTTGGTGCCTCGCCCTTGTAGTCTCTTCGCCACTTTTCCAAACAATCTACCACTTCCTTATTCATTTCTTTTATTTTCCCACGTTCAAGTATACGTTCCAAACTTTCTTCTTCCTTTCTACAACACCGACAAAGAGTATCTGCGTATCCCTTTTTACCTCCTTTTCCTATATTTCCGCATCTTAACATTGCCCATGTTTCTTTAGTTCTTCCTTCTATGTCCTTCTCTTCCCAGTACTCTTCCATTTATATACGTTATTTTCGATTTTTGTTCTCCCTACAATATGTCAACGTCTCAATTATGTTCCAGTCTTGTATTTCCTGGTCCGTTTTCATTCGTATAGATTTTTCGATTATTTTTCTTTTTTCCTCCATATCTTCGTCTCTTATCCTTTGCCATATTGCTCCGATTTCTACCTCCTCCATGGATCCCTTTATTTCCAGTCCCCATTTTAATTAGTTTGCATTTAATATCGCTCTGGCTTCTTCTCTCAAACACTTTTTCGGCCACCTATCTTCTGAAAAAAATGCGGCAGTATTTTTATCGTTATTATCATCGTTATTTTATTAAACATCCTTTAGTTGAACGATGGTGAGACTTGTTTTGATCGAATGCATGGAAATTCGCTATCACCGGATACTCGCGTTTTTAATCTCAGTGTCAAGCTTGGCATACTGAAACAACCTTTCTGCTCAATCGCTTAACGGTGAATCCGAGCGTAATCGGCTTACGACTGTAATAAAAGCTATCCATATTTTGTCATCCCAGGAGAATCAATTGCTCATCCCTCCATACATGATATACACAATAATAATCGTGTTTAATAATAATCACATGCACGATCACTTTCGGCCCAACAATTGGTTCTTCATTTGATGAGAGCTTATAAATATTAACGATGATGAAGAGAATTCGCAATTTTATCGCTGAATGAGCCTTAAAATTGATCGATGTAAGACACCAAATTGCAGAAAGTAAAAAAAATCTTTTTCTGATAATTCATTTATTTTATGTTTGTATCCAATACAAATTAATTTAAATAAACTACTACAATTACAATTAGATACTACAATTAATTCAAATAAATTCTACAATTTCTACAATTAATTTAAATAAATCCTACAATTTCTACAATTAATTTAAATAAATTCTACGATTTCTACAATTAATTACAATAAATTCTATAATTTCTACAATTAATTTTAATAAATTCTACAATTGCTACAATTAATTTTAACAAATTCTACAATTTCTACAATTAATTTGAATAAATTCTACAATTTCTACAATTAATTTGAATAAATTCGACAATTATAGAATTAATTTAAATAAATTCCACAATTGCTACAATTAATTTAAAGCTCTACAATTAATTAAAATGAATATATCACTTTCTAGATATACATTTCAATTACTAATTATCATTTAATCGCGAAATTCAACGAGCAAACCCAAACAAGCAGAATTAATTAAAATAAATTCTATAATTGCTACAATTAATTTAAAGCTCTGCAATTAATTAAAATGAATATATCACTTTCTAGATATACATTTCAATTACTAATTATCATTTAATCGCGAAATTCAACAAGCAAACCCAAACAAGCAAAAAGCTTGAGTATCGAAGATATAGTTTATAAATATTTTATTATTTTATGTCTCAATGGCAGTCCCATATCGATGATCGATGCTGTATACCATGTTCAATTACCTCTATCACCGTGAATATTCGAAAGGCAAGAATTCCTTGCGAACACAACTCTTCGTTGAACTGTGTCACGACGTTTCAGCCACGGGTGACTGTACCGATGTTTCTCGTGCCCTTATATAAGATCAATACGAATATCGTGCATGCAAGTAAACATTTAAAAACGAAAATGGAAGTCACGTTCGACCAGCCTTCTGACCCGCACATTCGTTAACTATCGTTGATTCGTGCTAAGAAATTTATCGACAATAATCTTTGCTTTTACTTGACGTTACGCTTGACGGAATTAACAATAATACACGCCCGAGAATAATGAAACAAGGAATGTATTTTCCTCAGGGCAAATACAGTAATCATGTGCCACTCTCATTTTGCACAACTCGACAGTTCCTTCGTGAACTTTGGTATTTACATGTTTCAATATTTGTACAATTTTTATGTAAAATATAAATGATGGTCTGAAATTTATTTAAATTGAGACAAGCTCGTAGCATTGTTACTTAGGCAAATGCAATTTGTTTCAATTGATTATTATGTATGTATGTGTTCGTGTATATGAAAAATCAATAAAAAAAATAATCTCATTTGCCTAAAGACGAATGCCAAGAGCGCGCCATGCAATTTTTTAAATAAATTACTGCAAGAATTACCGTAAAGATAAATTTATCAATCAAAAAGTTACTCCATTGACTGATCATTTCATTAATTTATCAAATGTAAATTTCTTTTAAAACGCTAGTTAAAAATTCAATCATGCAAAAGCAATGAAAGTAGACAGAGAAGACATTTTTTATTATTTTTTTCGGCGTTTTAATGGCGCTTTTAGTTGCCTTATAATTTAATACGAAAATCGCATGATAAGCCATTTTTATGCAACATTGACAAACGACCGTATCCAATAAACTGGATACGAGTGAATATTTTTCGCCTTTAATTTCGCAAGATGTATCAAGTCTACGCACTTTCATCACTTTTTCTTTAATCGGACTCTCTCGGTCGATGCACTTTATCAGCCAGTAGAAACGGAGAGTGCGTGGTCAGACAACGCCGGCGTTTGTCGTCCGAGAAATTTCACGGCAGCGTCGCACGCGATTCGCTTTCATTATTCCACTCTCACCGAGGTCTCGGGGAGATCCCGTGCGCAGGGATGTAACCAGGTGGTTGACGAGAGGTGCAATCAGGTCCGGAGTTCAATAAATCTTATTCCATGATTACTGGAATTAATAATAAAATAGTATAATAATTTCGAAACAGGACAAACATTTTATATCAAATATTTACGATATTGTTTGATAGTCAACATTGAATGATAGGTCATGAATATTTTGTTTTCCGTGCACACAGGGTGACTCTTTTATAAAAGTTCATAAATATATATCATACATTTGCTTCGATAGAAATTTATCAATAAGTGCTAGAAGAAGGTGGGGCACAGTGTGTCACTTTTTTTTCTAACGAATTTTTACTCTTACCAAAGTAGTCTGATTAGAAAAAATGGTCATAACCGATTTTATAGACCTTTGGGCGTAAAATAAAGCTATTATATTTTTTGCAACAAGATAAAAAATCCTAAAATAATGGGATCGAAAAAAATTTGGGAATTGGCTCATTGTGCCCCACGGGTGGGGTACAATGTGTCAGATAAGTGGGTACAGTGTGTCAAGTGCTGCGAAACGTAGGGTACAACGAGCCGGTTGGAAGTCTTATATTTTCCTAACATAGATAACAGATTTTCATACATACCGATAATTTCAAAACGGGTATTATTTGTGAATAATATTGGGAATCGACTCATTGTGCTCAACAACTCGATGACGCCATTGTGCCCCACACAATTGTCCCGCAATAGTTGACGTTTACCCGGCAAGCGGATTTTTTTTTCCAGGCTCGAATTAATTTTGTACTTTTAATAATTCTTTGTGTGCTGCTATTGACTTTCTTTTAGGCCAGCTGAAACGTAATATATTAGGTGAAGTGAAAAGTTCTGAGCGTTTTTTCGCTTTATTTCGACGATGAAATTAACATAGTTAGGATTATCCGATTTAGATCAAATATGCGCCGTTTTGTTCGATAACTTTTGTCCATTTTGAAGGCAATTTCATAATTCCGCGATTGAAGAAGTCCTCGTCCCTATTGGTAAAAAAAACTTGTCCAGCTCATGTTTACAAGCCTCTCGTGAGGCCAGTTTTGTACCGTCAAGAAAATTTTGCAAATGCTTGAAAAGGTGATAATCGCTTGGTGACAGGTCTGGACTATACGGCGGGTGCGATAGAACCTCCCATCCAAGCTCTCAGAGCTTCTGGCGCGTCGTTAAAGATGTGTGCGGCCTGGCGTTGTCTTGATGGAACACAACACCCTTCCTATTGGCCAATTCTGGCCGCTTCTGGTCGATCGCCTGCTTCAATGTGGTCAGTTGTTGACAGTAGAGGTCCGAATTAAGTGTTTGGCCCGATGGGAGCAGCTCATAGTGGATGATTCCCTTCCAATCCCACCAAACACACAGCAAAACCTTCTTGCGATCCTGATGCAATGTATATAGCGTGAGATATGGCTCACTAAAGACATCTAGCGGAAAACGCTCAGAACTTTTTACTTCACCCAATAAATCACAGTCCAACACAAATAAAATCGGATTTTACGAGCTACAAAACTCCGACAAAACGCATGCGGTTGACAGTTACCCGTGACACATTGCGCTTCTTTGGAACATCGTCGCTTCTTTGTTTCCTCATTGGGAGTCGACTCATTGTGCCCCACAACTCGGTGACATATTGTACCCCACTCGTGAAATATTTGATTATTGATGAAAATAACTATTAATTAAACTACGAAAGGAAAAACATAAGTCACTGAGTGCATCATAAATAATAAAACTATCGATTAGGACCGAAAACCCGAGCCGCTACAGGCAGTGTCGTTATATTTTACATTTTCCCGGCGAGCGATATTTTTTTTTCAAGCCTCAAATCAATTTTTAATTTTTAATAATTCTTCTCGAGCTGCTATCGACTTTCTTTTAGGCCTGACGAAACCAAATATAAATCGCGGTCCAACGTATAAAATTTCGGAATTTACAAGCTACAAACCTCCGAGAAATCGCATGTGGCTCGAAGTGCCCCGTGACACATTGTGCCCCACTCTCCCCTATATCGTCTATTCAAAAATATGGAATATTCATTAACTCCAGTCAATCAATGAAGGAATAATGAAGAATCATAAAGGGGGTCTGGATCCGAAGGTCGGAGGTCAAGGTTAATCGGAACGTCGACTTTCACTTCGTGAACCTCTCCCTGTCCCTCTCGGGATCTCGTTTTCTTTTTGCTCAAGAGCGTTCGCTGAGAAACCTTTCCGTAACAGCAATTTATCATCGTCATTATATAAATCTTTGACCACGAATATTCAGGCACCCGTGTTGCGTGGCCCCTGCCCACAATTATCGTACACAATAATCACAATAAAATATCATTATTCATCGTGTCGCAGAACTTCAAAGAAAGCAAGAAAAAAATTGACTTTATTGCTGACAGTTGAAAAGATTGTAAGATAAAAACGCTCGACGAAACATACATATGAAGAAAATCTTTTTATCAATTGTCATACATAAAATATATTTCACTTTTGAAAATCTAAAACATAAATGAAAAATCTTGTTATGAATTATAGACTTTTTCGTAGGCTATTTTTTTAAATACGTCATGTCATTTTTTCCATTGCTTCTTTTTTCTATATTGCACAGTAAATATTTTTCAACCCATTTTATTGTACCTAAAAATCCGATGTGCAACTGAATTTGGTCGAGCAAATTGTGCATTTGACTGATTTAGGTTTGTCACTTCTACGTGATTTGTCGAGAC
Source organism: Ophion ventricosus (assembly GCA_963932345.1). Lineage (NCBI taxonomy): Eukaryota > Metazoa > Arthropoda > Insecta > Hymenoptera > Ichneumonidae > Ophion > Ophion ventricosus. Next base: position 16,367,671 of record OZ010716.1, on the reverse strand, counting down.
TCGTGTTGATGACGATCGAATAACTATACGGACATTTCCGTGTATTCATCATCGGCTTCCAGCGATATTATTACATTATGGATCACTCATTGTGGTTGTACTTCTAGAAACTAACGAGGCTCAAGCTTTAAGATCGATTTCACTCCTCTTTTGTTAAGGAGTTTCGGGACAAGTGGTGAAGTGCTACCATTTGATTGAAATTTATACAGTAAATTCTTTCTCATAAACTGAATGCACCTTTCAAATTTTAAATCGGTCGTCTACCCCGTTCCTATAAAATTTACAATAAAACAAAACCCTTTTTAACATAAGGAGATATTTTAACTGCCTACGCTCATGGCTGAATGGCAGTTTTTTACGCACGAAATAGTGTGAACATTTTTTAAAAATGTTATGAAAAATTGTTAAATCATTCAGTACATTATGACAAATTCATCATCTGTGTTATAATGTTAAATGCTTCATGTTAAAAAGTGTTTCTTGTATTGTAAATTTTATAGAAAAGTTGTAGACGATCGATTTAAAATTTGAAGGGTACATTCAGTATATGAGAAAGAATTTACTGTATAAATTTCAATCAAATGGTACCATTTCGTTAAGTGTCCCGAAACTCCTTAGTAAGCCAATCGAAGTAAGAGGAAAGCAAAGGACTGCTTTGTTTTTCGGTCCTACCTTTCGTATCTTTATTAATTGTTTTCAAAATGTGCACAAAAATGTGGTGCGAAGAGAAAAAAATTCAGATAAACGCTTTACACGTAATTAGTGATTAATATCATTAATAATTATCATTAATAATATCAATATTATTATCTATTTATATATACGATGTATTATATATTGTAATAATTGACCACCAATTTAATATTGGCTTGCCGGAATTTCTGACAACATTATGCGTTCTTTTACTTATTTCAACAGAAATGAAAAAATTCAAGTAGAAATTTGCTTTTCGAGGTTTTCGGAATATCAAGGATCTAATTTCTACACAAAAATACTAGTCTTAAAAATCGTGGTAATAAGCGATATTTAATTATTAAATACCGTTATATTAAAATTATTATTAAAATATTATTAAATACCGTTAAAATAATTATTATTGTTTTCCTCCCTACAATAATAATTATTACATTTTAACTCTCGTCGTAACTGTTATTATATATTATTCTTTTCTTTATTATTATACATATAAATAACTAACTTCTACCCACGACTGCGTCTGCGTGGATTCCGCAATTTGTGTCAAAATACCCCTTAATGGATTATTTTTTTAAGGCTGTCATACGTCATTCAGAATTTAGTAAAATATGTGATATTATACTTAATTCTATTCGATTTTGATTATATTTTAGTCGTTCGTATTCTATGAGAATTAAAATTTCATCATTAGATTCTTTAAAATATTATAATTAGAAAAATATTAGATATATTTATATTAGATTTGATATTATATTATCATCTATTTTAATTAGATTTGATTTGTTTGTATCCTATAATAAGAATTATATAAGACTGATAATTTCATAATTGAATTAGATCCGAGTCAAATACTAGAATTATAAAAAAATTAGATGTATTTTTCATAGCCTATGTGTTATTCGAAGTAACTCTCTACATGTGTGTCAAGTTGAATGAAAATCGGTTCAGCCGTTTAGGCGTGATAGTGGAACAAACATCAAGCATACAGATTAGAAAAATGTTAGATATTATAATTAGAAAAAAATATCCCATGTATCATAAGCTATCTACATTTTTTATTTCATTGATTATATAATAATTTTTATTTCATATTCAGAGTAGATTTGAGTATATAATATTATAATCAGATCAGATAATATCCAAAATATTGGATATTAGAATGAAAAGTATCCTATGTCTTAACCCAGGCCATAAGCTATTTACGTGTTAAATTTCATTGAAATCGATCAAGCCGTTTTGGCGTGATTGAATAACAAACAGACAGACAGAAAGTCAAATTTATAATATTAGTTAGGATAATAATAATAAATATAAATAATTATTATTATTGTTCCTCCTTACTATGGAGTATGAAATTCTTCATAGTCATTAATATTAGATGAAGTAAAAAGTTCTGAGCGCTTTTTCTCTTCATTTCGACGATGAAATTAACATAGTTAGGATTATCCTATTTAGATCAAATATGCGCCGTTTTGTTCGATAACTTTTGTCCATTTTGAAGGCAATTTCATAATTCCGCGATTGAAGAAGTCCTCGTCCCTATTGACAAAAAACTTGACCAGCTCACTTTCACAAGCCTCTCTTGAGGCCAGTTTTTTACCATCAAGAAAATTTTGCAAGTGCTTGAAAAGGTGATAATCGCTTGGTGCCACGTCTGGACTATACGGCGGGTGCGATAGGACCTCCCATCCAAGCTCTCGAAGCTTCTGGCGAGTCGTTAAAGATGTGTGCGGCCTAGTGTTGTCTTGATGGAACACAACACCCTTCCTATTGGGCAATTCTGGCCGTATCTGGTCGATCGCCTACTTCAATCTGATCAGTTGTTGACAGTAGAGGTCCGAATTGCGTGTTTGACCCGATGGGAGCAGCTCATAGTGGATGATTCCCTTCCAATCCCACCAAACACACAGCAAAACCTTCTTGGCCGTTAATCCGGGCTTGGCGATCGTTTGGGCAGGCTCACCGCGATTGGACCACGATCTTTTTCGGCTGTTGTTCTCGTGTGTGACCCAGCTTTCATCGCCAGTCATCATCCGGTTCAAAAATGGGTCGATTTCGTTACGTTTCAGCAAAGAATCGCAGGCACCAATTCGATCGAAGGTTCTTTTGCGTCAATTCGTGTGGCACCCATACATCGAGCTTCTTCTTGAGTCCAACCTTATGCAAATGGTTCCAAACGGTTTTCTGGCTAATCTTCAGTTCCTGGGCAATGGAATAAGTACTCACATGCCGGTCCGACTCGACGATTTCCATGATTTTATCGACTTTTTCGATGATTGGCCTGCTAGAAGCGTGCTTCAACTTCAACGTCCATATTACCAGAACGGAATCGTTGGAACCACCGCTTTGCTGTTGCATTCGATACTGTATTGGGTCCATAAACAGCACAAATTTTTTTGCCATCTGCTCCGCCTTTTCACCTTGGTCGTAGTGGTACTGAAGAATGTATCGAATTTTCTATTTTTTTACCTCCATTTTGGAACGCTGTAACACACAACTGGCTTCACCAAACACAAAACTGTCAAAGAACTTTTTTTTAAGCGTAATATCTCCTTTACATCGCCGTATAGTATGATCCGATGCGATGTATACATCGTGAGATATGGCTCACTAAAGACATCTAGCGGAAAACGCTCAGAACTTTTTACTTCACCCAATAATCAACCATTGATTTCCTCATTCTTGTTGTTTCTCCAAACAAATCTAGGTAAAAATAATGTCGGTCTTTCTTTTTCCAGGCCTCGATGCCCAAAAGCAACAGCAGGAAGATCCATGCCAGACAAAAGCTCGAGTAATCAGTGACATAGATTACTGCGATCGTTACTGGGAATGCGTTAACGGACGCCCCGAACTTTTCGACTGTCCGAATGGCCTCGTCTTTGCTGGAAAACATCGCGGTGTAACCGAAGGCTGCGATTATCCATGGCGAGCGAATTACTGCGACGGCAAACGTCAAGCTAATACGCCGATCGGTGCGGAACATTGCGACTGGCTTTACGGGATTTTCGGCCACGAAACTTCCTGTACGAGATACTGGACTTGCTGGAATGGAACTGCCACCGAGCAGCTCTGCATCGGGGGTCTCCTTTACAACGAGAGAGCGAGATCTTGCGACTGGCCTGAAAACGTTGAAGGATGCCAAAAACATCGTACGTTCATGACAAATAATAACAAGCTTTAAGTTTGAACTTCATAAATTCGCCCCTTTCCTAATCATATTTTTTCACATTACCAAATCTGAGGAAAAAAATTGGCGTTTCGAAGCATTCCAAATGATCAAGGATTGGAATTTGAATTGAACATTGATCTTTAAGCTTCAATTTTCAATATTGAGCTTTAAGTTTAAATTTCGTAAATTCGTCCTTTCTCTAATAAACTTTATCACGTCACCAAATTTTCGGGAAAAAATTGGCATTTCGGAGCATTCAAAGTAATCCAATATTCAGATTTGAATTAAATATTGATATTTAAGCTTCAATCTTGAATATTGTGTTTTAAGTTTAAATTTTATAACTTCGCACTTTCTCTAATCAAATTTATCACGTCACCAAATTTTAGGGAGAAAATTGGCATTTCGAAGTATTCCAAATGATCAAATATGGGAATTTGAATTGAATATTGATTTTTAAGCTTCAGTCGTCAATATGAAGTTTGAAGTTTATATTTCATAGCTTTACTCTTTCTCTAATAAAATTTATCCCGAACCATCGTACGCTCACGACAAATAATAACAAGCTTTAAGTTTGAACTTCATAAATTCGCCCCGTTCCTAATCAAATTTTCACGTCACCAAATCTTGGGAAAAAAATTGGCCATTCGAAGCATTCCAAATTATAAAAAATTGGAATTTCAATTGCATATTGATCCTTAAGCTTCAATCTTTAATATTGCGCTTTAAGTTGAAATTTCATAAATTCGCTGTTTCTCTACTAAAATTTATCACATCACCAAAACTGAGGAAAAAAATGGCCTTTCGAAGCGTTCCAAATGATCAAGGATTGGAATTTGAATTGAACATTGATCTTTCAGCTTCAATTTTTAATATTGCGTTTTAAGTAAAAATTTCATAACTTCGCCCTTTCTCTAATCAACTTTATCACGTCACCAAATTTTCGGGAAAAAACTGGCATTTCGGAGCATTCAAAGTAATCCAATATTCAGATTTGAATTGAATATTGATATTTAAGCTTCAATCTTGAATATTGTGTTTTAAGTTTAAATTTCATAACTTCGCACTTTCTCTAATCAAATTTGTCACGTCACCAAATTTTAGGGAAAAAATTGGCATTTCGAAGTATTCCAAATCATCAAGTATGGGAATTTGAATTGAATATTGATTTTTAAGTTTCATTCTTCAATATTGAGTTTTAAGTTTATATCTCATAGCTTCGCTCTTTTTCTAATAAAATTTATTCCGTCACCAAATCCTAGGTAAGGTTGGCATTTCAGAGCATTCAAAGTAATCAAATATTGTAATTTGAATTGAATATTGATCTTTAAGCTTCAGTCTTAAATATTGAGGTTTAATTTTGAGATTCATAAATTCTCCCTTTCCTCAATTAAATTTGTTACGTCTTAGGAAAAAAGCTTAGGAAAAAATGAGTATTTCGACGCATTCAAAATGATCAAGTATTGGAATTTGGAATTGTTGGATACGTTGGGATATTCAAAGTATTTGATAGTAAAAAATATTGAACACACTAATTTTTAAAACGTTTTGCACAAATCTAATCTTCTGCACAATCAAATCTAATCTTCTGCACAATCAAATCTAATCTTCTGCACAAATCAAATCTAATCTTCTTTTCAGAGTTTTGTCTGCTGGCAAAAAAACATCAAACATCAAAAAAATAAAAACATTCAGATTTGCACGTTTGAATTTCTCCTCTTTTATTTTTATTTCTTATAACTTTTCTTTTTCCTTGTATTTCGAGTGATTCCATAACGTGCTCTGACACGAAGTGTACACGTATATTTTCTATTACTCAATGGAACGAGTCACATTCCTCGTTTCACAAGAAAACCCTCCCCAAATTCCTAAAACTATTCCGCTCTCACTTTCTAATAGGAATTTTTCGAATGTGCCTGTTCGCATCTCCGACTATCGCGCACAAGACTCACCGATAATTTCTCTTTCTAACGTAGACAGCCTCTCGAGACCTCGTGAGACAACATTTTACGAGTTTCACTCTAGGGAGAGAGTCCATTCGCGAAATAATTTCGACTGTAGACGCCCCAAATATATCTCGCGTGTCAATTCGTAGACATTAAAAAATAAAATATTCCATACAAATCAGACAGAAGTAAAACTCCCGTTGAAAAATCATTTGGAAAAATTATCTCTTTTAAAAATTGTTGCAATTATGATATTCAAAGTTTTCGTGAATTTTTTAATTTGTATCGAATTTAAATAGAATTTTAATAATACGAATTCATTTAAATAACAGACGTTTTTAGAAATAATAAAAACGAATTAAAATCATTCATTTCGTGGTAAAGTGTTTACATATTTTCTTTTGATCGCAACTGAAATACGGAAAATGCAGAATTGTAATTTCAAGCATACGTTCTAATCTCGTCACATCTATCGAGAGTCACTGGCCTTCTCGCGGCGTAGCAGAGACTGTTTAAGGCGTACTTATTAACATTCACACACGTTCTCCTCGACACTCCTTCCTCCCTATCTCTTTTACTTATGCGCATATTATTATTATTATTATTTATATCCTCTCAGACATCCGATTGTATTACACACTCCTCGCTGTCCCACGTTATGTTCGTGGAATCTAGCTGTGTTTCGTTACGATACAAGATGCTTTCAGCATTCGTCAAACGAGACAACGCTTCTTTCTTTCATTTTTTTTCTTTCTTACGTACACATGCTTTCACGAACTAATGCTGGTGCAACCGTGGCCTCTCTCCATCTCGTAAGATCGCGTAGAAAATCATGTGGAATATTTCACGTGGGCCTCTTAATTAAATATTCATTTAATGAACGCTCTTTCCATTCTCTTTTTTTTTTTTTGTCACGTTCATCAGACACGTTGAGAATAATTTTACAAAGGAGTCTGTGGTAGTGCGCTAATGAGTCGCGTGAATTATTGTTGTAAAGCGTGAAGTCCTTTTGGATTTTCCTGAAAAAAATCGAAAACATGGAAATTGGGAATTTATCTTTTACCGTTTTTTACATTAGTTTATTGTATATTTAAGACGCTGGGCACTGAACGATCTTTCTTTTCTCAAAACTAATTTTTTTTTTCATAAATCTTCACGTCTCTGATCTTCGAAATAATAAGAATAAAAATAAATATAACGAAAATGATACAATAAATATAATATAAAATGATACAAAATTGATAAGACTATTTTAATTTTCTTCCGAGCATGTAATTTTTGTTTTTAAATTTTCATTTATCGCAGTAAGGTAAGATTGAATTACATTTATTTCTGAACAGGAGATACAAATTCTGTTAGTCTATTTTAAAAAAAACCCGTACGCAAATTGAATTAGAACTTTGATCGGGCATCAATTGTCCTTAAGGAGTTTCGGGACAAATGGTAAAGTGTTACCATTTGATTGAAATTTATACATTAAATTCTTCCTCATAAACTGAATGCACCTTCCAAATTTTAAATCGATCGTCTACACCGTTCCTATAAAATTTACAATAAAACAAAACCCTTTTTAACATAAGGAGATATTTTAACTGCCTATACTCATGGCTGAATGGCAGTTTTACGCACGAAATAGTGAAAACATGTTGTTTAAATGTTATGAAAAACTGTCAAATAGCTCAGTACATTATGACAAATTCGTCATCAGTGTCATAATGTTAAATGCTCTATGTTAAAAAGTGTTTCTTCCATTGTAAATTTTATAGGAACGATGCAGACGATCGATTTAAAATTTGAAGGGTACATTCAGTATATGACAAAGAATTTACTGTATGAATTTTAATCAAATGGTAGCATTTCGTTAAGTGTCCCGAAATTCCTTAAGGAGTTTCGGGACAAGTAGTGAAGTGTTACCATTTGATCAAAATTTATAAAGTAAATTCTTTCTCGTAAACTGAAAGCACCTTCTAAATTTTAAATCGATCGTTTACACCGTTCCTACAAAATTTACAATAAAACAAAACACTTTTTAACATAATGAAATATTTCAACTGCAGACGCTCATCGCTGAATGACAGTTTTTCGCACGTAATAGCGTGAACATTTTTTAAAATGTTATGAAAAACTGTCAAATAGCTCAGTACATTATGACAAATTCGTCATCTGTGTCATAATGTTAAATGCTTTATGTTAAAAAGTGTTTTCATAGTTTTCCAAAAGTGTCACTATAGTTTTAGCCAGCCTAGCTACCCTGTCATTCCCCAATAGCGGCCCGATCCGGCTCTTTCATGGTAAACCCTACTAGGGAATCCACAAATAAGTCCTTGACGGCCCCAAATCGTGTGAGGGATACCTTGTCAATTGTCCGCGAGTGCCTGCAGTATTTGCATAACATTTTTTTAGCAATTCCATTTTTTCTCCTCGTCGAAAAAAAAAGACAAAACCACAGCCCATTAATTTTGGTTCGAACAAGAATTGAAACGAAATAAATGTTTATTCCGACTGTTCAGCACTGTGCAACGATGATCCGAATGGAAACGTGCCCCTGGGAAAATCGTGCAATCGTTACTGGCAGTGTCAGGGAGGATATCCGCGTCTGCAGAGGTGTCCGGCAATGCTCGTGTTCGACAGAAGATCATTGAGATGCGTGGTGCCGCCGACGGAGGATTGCGACGTTCCAACAACACCTGCGAGTATCGGTGGAGATCTTCCCGAGGGTGGCAACGAGCAAGAACCCGAAGAGGAAAATCTTCCGCCCGGTGTTCCTTCGCTGCCTTCCGGTGCAGTTCCACTAAGGGCAAGACCCAGGAACTAAAATCCACCCGCCACGTTTTTTTTTTTCTTTTTCCTTTCATATCGCGAAACGATAATACGACGAAAAACAAAAGAAAGTTGTACAACAATTGTTTTATTCATTATACAAAATCAAAATGCGTTTCGACTTTCTTCACGACGGTGGGTAAATGTGATAAAAAAAAAAATAACACACCAACAAAAAGCTACACGAGTATGAAAGCTTTGAAAACGAGACGAATTCCAAAATGTCTTGCAAAATCGATTATTAGTACATTTTCAAAAAATTCTTTCTCGATTAGGTACACAGCCGTCTTACGATCGCAATAATTTAACTTAATGAAAAAAATACGTAGGGTAATATCGTCGAGCATTTATACTCCTCCCACAATTCTTCATCCCTCCTCCCACTTCTCCCTCAACCAAAGTGTAAATATTCCCAAGGAAATCCTCCCCTCGTATCCTCTTTTTTCCTTCATGTGAAATACTAATCGTAATACGAATTTATATTATTGTTTGTATTGTAGATTTTGCGGAATAAAGTTTACGTTGTATATTTTTAATTCGTACGAAACGCCGAATGGAAAAAAAATTGATCGTCGTCCATTCCACTGGAAAACGTGGTATACATATGTATAGAGTGTGTGGAAAAATTGGATCTATCTGCCTTGATATAAGAGGTGTGTAAATTAAGTAATGAGACTGATTTTTTCTTAACTTTTTAAAGGCGGGCAACCACTTTAGGAGACCGAAAAATAGATGATTTTTTTGGATTTTTTTTTTATTGAGAAAAAACAACAGAAATTCCCGCAACTCTGGTAATAATTTATTCATATTTTTATACATCTCTGGTAATTTTTTCAAATTACTTCATGCGTTAATTAAGGTGTAATCCGCTGTGTCCCTTGGCGTGTCCTCATCGTCGTTGGCGATTTGCGGGAATTCTGCAGCTCGTAATTCGCATTTGAAATAGTCCAACAAATTTTTATACATTCTTGAGATATTTTTTTAAGAACATGAACCTGAATTTTGAAAAAAAAAATCGAGAATTGAATGTTGAAACGTATTCCAACATTCAAGGACTGATTCCAATTTATATAAATCGGGAGGAAAACAAATAAGACTGGATCTGATTTAGGCAGGATAGAAAAATAATTTTATACCGTATACTTTTTGATGCCGCACTCGTCCGAAAAAGAAATAACAATAATTCGCGATAATTCAAACGTCCAGACAAACAGCTTCGATATTCTGATATTGAAGAGAGTGCGAAATAACAATTTTATTCAAAACGCCAAATAATTTTTCGTCGTTCCAATTCAATAATTTTATTTAGACAATTAATAAGGAGCCGTCCATGACATAGACATAGATTTTATTTTCTGCGCTTCCATCCATTAGCCTTGGTACGAATAATTCGTTTCGTATTCCTCGTGGCACTCGTTGAATTTTCGTTTCTCTCGTGCCATTCGGAACTTTGTTTACAGGTGATTCGCGCTGAAACGTAGAGAGAAGAAAAAAAAACGTCAAAAATAATTCGTCAATAAAAATAAAATAATTCTTTATTCATAAAAATTTGACTGACCAATGAGGGGCATCGTCCGGATCCATGCAGCTCAGGCTGAGGGAATCAAAGAGCTTGCCATCTCCGCAAGTGATAAGACGAGGATGACCTTCGACACAGGTGATGAGTCGACCGCAGTCACCAGGAACAGCGAATCTAAAATACATCGCGATCCAATTCATAATTGACCCGTTTTGGCAAATCTCTTCGAAGACAAAATAAAAAGGCTAAGCCGACGTAACGTACCTTGGGAAAGGCCAAAAACGAGCAGCAGGCGTGTGAGCAGGAACTTTAGTGGGACACTTGAAGCCGACTATAGCCTCGGGGTTGCAATAGGGAATTAGTTGATCCGGCCAAACGCAGGTGTGGCTCTTCTCGTCGTAGGCGAGACCTGGAGTACAGGGCTCCTGAAGTGGCTGACCATGGACACACTTTATGTAGGACGTACTACAAGAATCGCTGTCAGGGTACATTCCGAACTGATACTCGCAGCCTGGAGTGCTGTATGGGGTTACTGCGTTAGAAAAATATATAATTCATGTTAAAAACATTATAACAAACGTTCTTGGCCTCCATGTTTAATACATTATAATGATATTATAATGTTTGGATTTGTTTGAGTTTGTTGTGTTTGTTTGGATTTGTTTGGATTTGATTGGATTTGTTTGGTTTGTTTGGGTTCTTTCGATTTATTTGGGTTTGTTTGGGTTTTAACCGTCAACAAGACGTAATTGTTATAATCACCAATCACGATTTTAGTGATTATAACAACCGTTCTTGACGTGCATGTTTAAAACATTATAATGATTTAAATGAAAACTCTTATTGTCAAATCGACGGCAGTATGGAAGAACGTGCTATCTCAAATTATGATAGAAGAACGTGCTATCCCAAATTGTGATAGAAGAACGTGCTATCTCAAATTGTGATAGAAGAACGTGCTATCTCAAACTGTGATAGAAGAACGTGCTATCTCAAATTATGAGAGAAGAACGTGCTATCTCAAATTGTGATAGAAGAACGTGCTATCTCAAATTGTGATAGAAGAACGTGCTATCTCGTATTATGAGAGAAGAACGTGCTATGTCAAATTGTGATAGAAGAACGTGCTATCTCAAATTGTGATAGAAGAACGTGCTATCTCGAATTGTGATATAAGAACGTGCTATCTCGATCAGTCAACATATTTTCATTGATACAGCACTGGTATTTGGGGAACCTCAGTATACAGAGCACTTTTTTTGTTAAGTTATTTAATTTTCTAATATGATTTAGCTCGATAACAGAAAAAAATTAAGATATGTTTAAATAAACAACTTTTTTTTAATCATCAATATATTTATTTATATGGAATTTACCAGTTACCTACAGTAACTGTAGGTTCTAAAAATTCCATATAAATAAATATATTCATGATTAAAAAAAAGTTGTTTATTCAAACATATCTTAATTTTTATTATCGAGCTAAATCTATTATCGAGCTAAATCATATTAGAAACTTTCTTTTAATCATCAATATATTTATTTATATGGAATTTTTAGAACCTACAGTAACTGTAGGTTCTAAAAATTGCATATAAATAAATATATTGATGATTAAAAAAAAGTTGTTTATTCAAACATATCTTAATTTTTTTCTATTATCGAGCTAAATAATATTAGAAAATTAAATAACCTTACAGAAAAAGTGCTCTGTATACTGAGGTGCCCCAAATACCAGTGCTGTATCATTGAAAATATGTTCACTGATCGAAATAGCACGTTCTTCTATCACAGTTTGAGATAGCACGTTCTTCTATCACAATTTGAGATAGCACGTTCTTCTATCACAATTTGAGATAGCACGTTCTTCTCTCATAATATGAGATAGCACGTTCTTCTATCACAATTTGAGATAGCACGTTCTTCTATCACAATTTGAGATAGCACGTTCTTCTCTCATAATTTGAGATAGCACGTTCTTCTATCACAATTTGAGATAGCACGTTCTTCTATCACAATTTGAGATAGCACGTTCTTCCATACTGCCGTCGAAATGTCAAACACTAATCGCGATGAATAGCTATAAATAATGTTTCAAAATTATCTAGGCCCATGTTGAACCATGAATATGACGGGATTGTTCCTTCATTCGGATTTTTTTATTTTCAGACTCAATGACGAAGTATTATTTTTTATTAATTCCCTCAATCATAAAAATCATTTAAAAGGGACATGAAAATTCTGGAACTTTGGAAATCATGCCTTGGAAAATAGTACATTCATTTTGAACTTGTACATATTTCAATTATCTATACATATAAAACAGGTCCGTGACTAACTGACTGACATATAGACAACGCACAGACTAAACCGCTGAAAATAAACCCACGAAATTTGGAAGATATATTCCCTAGAAGGTCTAGACGTGTCCGAAGAAAGGATTTTTCGAAAATCAACTCCTAAAGGGGTGAAATGGGGTGGAAAAGTTTGTATGGAAAATTATATTACTTGCGTGTATCAACTTAAAACTTGGTTGAAATATTCTTTAAAACAAATAATAAAATGTATATGTTAGGATTTTTTGAAACACCCCCTAATTAGGGGTGCAATGGGGTGTTGAAGTTTGTATGGGAAAATCGAATTTCCTGCTTTTATCTCAATGAAATTCGGAAGATATGTCCCTTAACCCTTCGTGGTCACCCTGGGTAGAATCGACCCTTCGATCCATTTTTGACGTAAATATATAATAGTTCCCGGCTTTGAATGGGGCTGTATTCACCATCTTACCTGGAGTTTAAAATATCCTCATACCATAAAATTTACCCTCTTCACATGTCGCAATAAATGCCTTTTTTTTGGAACGCTCACTATGGTACAATTTTTTCCCAAAAGTAGCATATCTAAGGAGTATCACGTCCAAATTTTAGGTAAAAATGTTGAAAATTTACGGATTTATGATTTTTTTTTAGCAAAAAAGTGTATTTTTTGCGTTTTTACATGTTTATGAATTTTTTTTTTAACATGTCGCCATTTTATTTCTTATAAATAAATGTTTCATACATCATCTAGAAAGTTCAAAGCATGTTCCGTAATTTTTTGAACCACTTCGGACGGATAGTTTGGTCACAATACTTTTTTGAAAACTGACTGGGTAGAATCGACCCAAGTCTGACCACCGTGATGAAATTTGGAACACGAAGGGTTAAACAGCGTAGCCCGTGTAGAAATTTGAGTCGGGAAAAAGTACTGCTCCTCACCTGCCTTCCCTAGATAATATCAGGCCATGGTCAGGTCTTAGGTCTTAGGCAAGGCCCTGATCCGCTGTTCCCTTTTTCAGGAACTGATCAGGCACTGACGAGAGAAGGCATCGGAAAATCGTCGCGTAATGACAAGAAATTTGATAGTGTACTGACACGGCAATGAGAAATAAACTGGCGGACGGATAGAGCAATGATCAGGTGCTAAAAAAGGGCTTTTGGCGATAATACCCGAGTAAAATAAATAGTATCAGGTCATACTGATGCTTATTAATTCACAAGTATCACAAAATTATAAGCGATTGTGCACGCTGTGAGCGTAGCACTTCTGTTCGGGATATAACAACGGGTCCAAGTTTTACCGTTGTAGTACGGTACCTTGGTTGCGCGAAGCGTTTCGCTCGAAGCCACCTGGCGGATTTTTGGCGAAATACATGCGGGTAATGTCTTCCCGGCCAAAACATTGATATTTCCTGACAAGGTGACGTTGGGTTTAAAAACCGAGAACCACCTCCTTTACTTTTTTGTCTTATCAAATAATTTGGTTATTCGTTGTGTTCAAATGAATACTTATTGTAATACCATTATTTATCATGACCATTTTTATTCCCGTAGATTATCATCGGTGGAAAAAAATGTTTATAATGATGAATAGATTTACAACAGATGTATTAGTTTCATTCTAATGCATTATAAATATCTTTGATGGGGTAAAAAGCGAAGTAGCTTTAGACAGTTCTTAAAACTTCACTTTTCAGGAAAAGTCAATGTTCTGGCCGACCATACATTACGTGAAAGTGTACAGGCTCGCAATGTATTTCAGCCAGGACATTGCAATTTCCAAACATGAAGTGTAATCCATATAAAACGATTTTGTGAACTTTCTAGTCTGGTGAATCGGACGAGACAAGCCTGGCCAGGGCCCGACGCAAAGTAGGGAATGCCCAGTCACAATTCTGCACGGAAGAGTGCACTAAGAAAGGATTAGCTGCTTGCATGGTCAACTATATGTGAGCTGTTCGAGAGTATCGAGAGCCCAAAACTTGAATGTGCTCGCCGACGACCATAAATCATAAAAAGTTGTCTACAGAACTACATTGGAAAGCCATATTCTTCTGTAGACAGTAATGAAACTGTATGATACTGGAGTTAAAGGTTGGCACTTTTATACTACTATTTCATTAATTACCAATCTTTATCTCAGTTCTGAGGCAGTTGTGACTCAGAAATATAACACTTTACCTTCTTTCTTTGTTTGTTACTTTTTTCTCTCTTTGTTTATCTCCTCTCTGGATCAAATCAAAAGCTAGTACGGGAAGGTGGGGCACAGTGTGTCACTTCTTTTCTATCGAATTTTTACTCTTACCAAAGTAGTCTGATTAGAAAAAATGGTCATAACCGATTTTATAGACCTTTGGGCGTAAAATAAAGCTATTATATTTTTTGCAACAAGATAAAAAATCCTAAAATAATGGGATCGAAAAAAATTTGGGAATTGGCTCATTGTGCCCCACGGGTGGGGTACAATGTGTCAGATAAGTGGGTACAGTGTGTCAAGTGCTGCGAAACGTAGGGTACAACGAGCCGGTTGGATTTCCTAACATAGATAATAGACTTTCATACATACCGATAATTTCACAACGGGTATTATTTGCCAATAATATTGGGAATCGACTCATTATGCTCAACCACTCGATGACACATTGTCCTCTACACAATTGTCTCACAATATTTGACATTTTCCCGGCAAGCAAATTTTTTTTTTGAGGGTCAAATTAATTTTCTACTTTTAATAGATCTTCGTGAGCTGCTATTAACGTTCTTTTAGCTCAGCCAAAACTTAATATAAATGAGGGACCAACACAAAAAATTTCGGATTTCAAAAGTTGACAGTTGCCCGTGACACATTGCGCTTCCTCGGAGCGTCGTCACTTCTTTGTTTCCTCATTGGGAGACGACTCATTGTGCCCCACCACTCGGTGACACATTGTGCCCCACTAGTAAAATATTTAATTATTGGTGAAAATAACTATTAATTAAACTCCGAGTGGAAAAACACAAGTCACTGAGTGGATCATAAATGATAAAACTATCGATTAGGACCGAAAACCGGAGCCGCTACAGACAGTGTCATTATATTTTATTTTTTCCCGGTGGGTAAAATATTTTTTTCCAAGCCTGAAATCAATTTTTAATTTTCAATAATCCTTTGTAAGCTGCTATCGACTTTCTTTTAGGCTTGACGAAACCTAATATAAATCGCGCGGCATTTACGAGCTACAAACCTCCGAGAAATCGCACGGAACTCACTGTACCCCGTGACCCAGTATGCCCCACGCCCCTACATTTATATATATTATTTATATATGATACAACAATCGCAATAACGATGTATTGACATTCATCACGATACCAATTTTTTAATTCCCAAACGTCGACTAAATTTCCGGCTCATCATTGTCCTGGTAATAATAAAAAATGAAACATCCAATTTTCAGCAGTAACTTTACCATCATCAAAATAAAACAAAAATGTGCCTACAAATGATGGTAAGTTAAATATGAAAAAATTGTTAATGAAACCTACAAATACGTATAAAAAAAAATCGTTCGGTCTAAATAATTATTACGAATATCGAGGCAATATTAAATAGTACATTTTGAAAATCTTATATCATGGATCCTAAAGAAGAATGAATATACTGCCGTTGCCATTTCATTTATTTCCAAGCCCAAACATAAGCTATCGATAGCCTTTTCGAAGACGTGTATACGAAAATATGTAACATTTTTATCGAAGATAAAATGTACGTTTGCGGCCGTAACTACTTACGATCAGCCTTGCGTTCGCCGCAGTGCACAGCCCAGTGATAGTTGCAGTGATTGTGCACGGCTCCATGGCCATCAAAGAGAAGACCATTCTCGCAGTGCTCGAGGCTCAGGCTGCCGTTTGTGCACAGGAAGAAGGAACCGCAATCCTCGGGGTGAGGATAAGCATGGACTCCCCATGGGTCTGGACAAGCTGGCGCACCGAGAAGGGCAGCTCCCAAGGCTTCGAAAGAATTTCTTTAAATGTATTTGCGAACGCTTTTTCCACGATAATTAAAATAGTACGTGAATAATAATAATTGTTGCAATAAATTGATGGAATTATTGCAGTGCGTGAAACATAATAATTTAAATGCAATTACAATAATTATCGAGATAAACTTAACGAATAATAATCATCATAAATCTTACTTTAATTTTAATAAACTTGTATCGTTTTTTTTAAATATTTTTATTTGTTTCATCGTACGGGGGCTTCCCCATTTACGTGCCCATCTTATTCCATTTATTCCGCATCTAAGTCCCATCGAATAATATTTTAAAAAATTAAATTTAACAAATAATACTTTCATTCTCATCATAAATTCAACGAAAAATTCTATAAATTCGATGCTTATAATTTTTACATTTTTTAGCATTGAATATGCTCTTGAAGATTTATATAGGGGATCTGATTGAGCGAGATGTCACACGAAACTAACGCTACCTCCACTCCACTGCCGCTGTTTTGTAGCAGAATGGGGGAGCTGCGGCATACTAAATGCCTGTGATTTGTTGAAAAATGCTGCATTACATGTAGAGTCATTTGTGGTTACAAGTTGTAAGTTTCAATTTCGATGTGTACATTACAATGTTGGTGGGATTGGGTTGGGGTTTGTTTGTTTATTTCGGTTTAAGTTTGGGTTTATGTTTAAGTTTTGGTTTGTTTGGGTTTAGGTTTAAGTTTGGGGCTGTGTTTGGGTTTAGGTTTGGGTTTGGGTTTGGGTTTGGGTTTAAGTTTGGGTTTGGGTTTGTTTGTTTGTTTGGGTTTAAGTTTTGGTTTGTTTGGGTTTGAGTTTGGGTTTGTTTATTTGCGTTTGTTTGTTTGGATTTTGGGTCTGTTTGTTTGGGTTTGTGTTTGTTTGTTTGGGTTTGTTTGTTTATTTTTTTTGTTGGGTTTATATTTGTTTGGGTTTTGGGTTTGGGCTTGTTTGTTTGGGATTGTTTTTTTGTTTGGGTTTAAGTTTGGGTTTATGTTTGTTTGTTTATTTGTTTGGGTTTAAATTTTGGTTTATGTTTGTTTGTTTGTTCGTTTGGGTTTGATGGGTGGATGAATGGATAGTGAGAGAGTGAGAATGTGTGTGAGAGACCGCTAGAATGAGAATGTGAGAAGAGAGTGAGAGTGAGAATGCGAGACGAGAGAGAGAGAGAGAGAGTGAGAGAGAGAGAGAGAGAGAGCATCTTATCTTATTTGCATGAACCTTTTTTTATCACCCGAAAAATTTGTCTACATTTTCAATGCCATGAAATAGTTGCACTACGTGTAATATCTGTTGATTTTTACAACGGTGAATTAAAAATGAATTTTCATTTATGATAATAGTTCGTGATAGACAATTTCAATTATGATAATAGACTATAGATAAAGTATTCAATGACAAAATGTCTTTTGATACTACTCGTATTTACTCTTCCAATTCGCGAATCGTTACGTTGTCACCTCGAACGAAAAGACAATAAAATGTCATCGCTATTTATCCCGAATATTTCTTCAATTGTTGTTATCGCCTTGTCAGTTTACAAGCCCTATACGTAATGGATGATACAATATTATTCAACTTTCACTGTGTGATGGAAAGAAAAAGATCTTCGAGACAATTTATTCGAGCTCTCGCCAATTCGTTGTGGTACTTCGTGTCGTGCCCTGGAGGTCTGCGTCTCGAAAGTCAACGGTTCGTTCACCGGCCTCAATGAACTTTTTGTGCCGATTCTGCTATTGCGCCACGACGGCTAGCGAGACAGCGACAAAAAATTTTTTCCCCTTTCTTCATCGTCCAATTTCTTGTTACATCGTGTCAACGAAAGGGAATAAAAATCATTAATATTTTATGACGCGGCGACCATCGAGTGTTTTCAATCCCCAACAAAAAAAAAAGTATTAACAAAGAGGTGAAGAAAACATCTAAAAACGGCATTTTTGCTTTTTTCTAATTAATTTTCTCAATTTTAAATTAGTAATTCCTTGCAACGTGAAAATAATAACAATTTCTTATTCTCCATTCTTGTCAAATGAGTCTCGTCAATTTTTTACGACTCATACGTAAAACATAGCTCGCATGATGCACCGGCCCCTGTCATAATTCGTAATCAATTCTAATATAGTGGCGTGCCATAAACGCGTTGTAATTGCAACCTAATAGTGAAGGACCACGCGGCAGGTACGTGCGAAAAGAGGTGCGCCGTAATACAATCCTCGCGTATCGTTGAATATTAAGTAAGGAAGCGCAAGTTCTTCTCTACTGGGGGGTAGGTGAGGGGGGGCATGAGAAGAAAAAAAAATATTCCCCGCGATCCCACCGCTTATTGGCTCGTCATTATATCAACCGTGCAATGCACGCGTTATTACAGTCAAAACGCTGGGGATTTACGTTGGTTATTCGTGCAACCATATGCTCGAATCCCTCGCTCTGGTATAGGAAACAGTGAAAGCGGTTCGTACGTACACGGACAACTGGATTGTAGAATTCTCAAAGGTGTCGTAATTCTCTCTCCCTCTCTCTCTCTCTCTCTCTCTCTCTCTCTCTCTCTCTCTCTCTCTCTCTCTCTCTCCCTCTCTCTCTCACTCTCTCGCTCTCACCCACATTTATTCATATCTAACAAGAAAATACCTTTACGAAAATATTTTCACTGTCTAATTTTTTTTTTAATTTATATATAGCTCCAATGGTTCGTGGAACATAAAAAACTGGAAAACAGTGAAAACTTGCTGGATATACAAATTAATCACGGATCCAACCATTTTGTTCCCGAATAAACTCGATGCACAAAAATACTCTTTTAAATAATATTTAAAACTTGAATTATTATTTTGAAAAGTTAATATTAATATATTTAAACAATTAATATATCGAATCAATATTAAACTTTTATATTTTAATATTTTATATATTATATGTAGGAAATATATGAAATAGATGAGACATAAATGGAATAAGGTGGGCACGTTAAAAAGGGAAGCACGACGTACGATGGAACAAACAATATAAAAATATATATCTTAATATTTTAATATTTTAATATTTTAATATTTTAATATTTTAATATTTTAATATTTTAATATTTTAATATTTTAATATTTTAATATTTTAATATTTTAATATTTTAATATTTTAATATTTTAATATTTTAATATTTTAATATTTTAATATTTTGATATTTTAATATTTTAATATTTTAATATTTTGATATTTTAATATTTTGATATTTTAATATTTTAATATTTTAATATTGCAATATTTTAATATTTTAATATTTTGATATTTTAAAGTTTTAAAGTTTTAATATTTTAATATTTTAATATTTTAATACTTTAATATTTTAAAATTTTTATATTTTTATATTTTCATATTTTAATATTCTTATACTTTAATATTTTAATATTATAATATTTTAAAGTTTTAATATTTTTATATTTTCATATTTTAATATTCTAATATTTCAATATTTTCATATTTTAATGTTTCAATATATAAAAATATCAATATTTTACAATATCAAAAATATTCCATCGATGGCAATTTCTATTGCGTTTCCGTCGACCCTCAAAAACCCCTGGATTTTCAAAGGCAAAAGCATGAAAATCCAAATTCGGTATCCTCGGATGCTTTTCTGGTCTTTCCACTTCCAAGTACACGTGGTAGGAAGACGAAAAAGGAGAGAGACCCATACATACACTCCGCGCCCGAGTATGGTGTCAATTTATTTAACTGTCTAAAATTTCGAACGCACCTCCCTAATCTTGGTTTTCAATATATATATATATATATATATTTTTTTTAATTACCCTTATATCTACTCACCCGGAGATAGAATTGCCGCGAGAGCCAAAAGGGCCAGATGGTATCTCGTGTATTGTCCCATCTCGTACGCGAATATCGCCGAAAAAAGGTATCTCGTATATCGTCTGCTCGGTAACGGACTCGGACTACTGTAAACTTAGAATATAAGCGAACTCGCCTTGTCGACCAAGAGCTCTACGTCTTTACCTCTGGCGGCCTCGAGAACTCTACTTCGGAGGGGCGCCCCCTTCACTCAACCGCGACTCGTACAATATTCTCGAGAACCGCCCGCGGACCGTCAACAAGACGGCGCGCACACACAAACACACTCACGATCACGCGCACACGATTACCAATTCAAGCAATTCCTTTCTGTCTGACAATCCCCGTTCTCCCCTCCTACCCAGGATCTTTATGGTCGCAGATTCTTCGTTATTATACAATTTTATATGTTTCGGGACTTCGCTGACCTCGAACTTACCACCGAAGCACTATGCACATATATTTTTGTATATGGGAAAAGTCATTTTGTAAGCACTCGACTTCGATGACCACCCTGGCCCAAAATTAACTACTTGTTTAAAAAAATTTTAGGACTGTGCTCAGTCAGATGTGCTAATAGTCACCATTCGATGCATACAGCGAGTTCAAAATGTACATTTCCCATGTACAGTGGGTAAAAAAAGTATTCGTACACCGCGTGTTTTTCAAATTGTCCTACAAAACCTACAATCCGAAGAAAATTTTTATTTTTCTTCGAAAAAAAATACTAAATTATTTTATTTTTTTTTCGCAGGATAATTGGAAAAACACGCGGTGTAAAAATACTTTTTTTACCCACTGTATATATATATATATATTTATATATATCGATATATTAGATGGAGTAAAAAATTCTGAGCGTTTTTTCGCTTTATTTCGACGATGAAATTAACATAGTTAGGATTATCCGATTTAGATCAAATATGGGCCGTTTTGTTCGATAACTTTTGTCCATTTTGAAGGCAATTTCATAATTCCGCGATTGGAGAAGTCCTCGTCCCTATTGCTAAAAAACTTCACCAGCTCATTTTCATAAGCCCCTTTTGAGGCCAGTTTTGTTCCATCAAGAAAATTTTGCAAATGCTTTAAAGGTGATAATCGCTTGGTGCCAGGTCTGAACTATACGGCGGGTGCGATAGAACCTCTCATCCAAGCTCTCGGAGCTTATAGCGCGTCGTTAAAGATGTGTGCGGCCTGGCGTTGTCTTGATGGAACACAACACCCTTCCTATTGGCCAATTCTGGCCGCTTCTGGTCGATCGCCTGCTTCAATCTGGTCAGTTGTTGACAGTAGAGGTCCGAATTGAGTGTTTGGCCCGATGGGAGCAGCTCATAGTGGATGATTCCCTTCCAATCCACCAAACACACAGCGAAACCTCCTCGGCCGTTAATCCGGGCTTGGCGAACGTTTGGGCCGGCTCACCGCGATTGGACCACGATCTTTTTTGGCTGTTGTTCTCGTATGTGACCCCTTTTTCATCGCCAGTCACCATCCGCTTCAAAAATGGGTCGATTTCGTTAGGTTTCAACAAAGAATCGCAGGCATCAATTCGGTCCAAAAGGTTCTTTTGCGTCAACTCGTGTGGCACCCATACATCGAGCTTCTTCTTGAGACCAGCCTTATGCAAATGGTTCCAAACGGTTTTCTGGCTAATCTTCAGTTCCTGGGCAATGGAATAAGTGATCACATGCCGGTCCGACGACTCGACGATTTCCATGATTTTATCGACATTTTCGACGATTGGCCTACCAGAGCGTGCCTCATCTTCCACGTCCATATTACCAGAACGGAATCGTTGGAACCAACGCTTTGCTGTTGCATTCGATACTGTATTGGGTCCATAAACAGCACAAATTTGTTTGGCAGCCTGCGCCGCCTTTTCACCTTGGTCGTAGTGGTACTGAAGAATGTATCGAATTTTCTCTTTTTTTACCTCCATTTTGGAACGCTGTAACACACAACTGGTTTCACCAAACACAAAACTGTCAAAGAACTTTTTTTGAAGCGTAATGTCACCTTTAAATCGCCGTATAGTATGACCCGATGCGATGTATACATCGTGAGATATGGCTCACTAAAGACATCTAGCGGAAAACAGTCAGAACTTTTTACTTCACCCAATATCTTTTCGAACAAATGAGGAAGAATTGGAATTAAAATCAGAATAAGTTTATAAAACGAATTCCTGATTGATAGCATTTTATAGCAATGAAAAACTGAACGCAATTTCAACATTTTTACATTCAAAAGTCTAACAATTTTTATAACTTTTTTCTTGGAAAGGAACAAAACCTTTTGCATTTACGAAACTTTCGTTAAAATTTATTACATAATCAAACTATTTAAATACATTTTTTATTAACAAATATTGCAAAATGATGACGTTATGGCGTGGTCTTTCAGGAAGATTTTGTGGGCAGTTGTTAGTTTGTGGAAAATCCAACGGCTTTAATATCAATCTGAAAAATATGAGCCAAATTTTTCAGTATTTCAACATCCAAATGCTAAACTCATGCCTAAGAAACATTTTAAAAGTTGAAAATTTTTTAAATGAGACACACTTCAGAAAAAAAATTGAAATCGTACAGAAAATTTTCGTTATTTTTCGCAATAAATAAATTACTTTTCAAAAGTGATTTTCATAAACAAGTATAAGTTCAAGGTAATATTCTTATTGAGTTGTGTGGACAATTGAAGGGATTGAATTACACCACCCTGAAATTTTCGAAAAATCAATTTTTTGTTTTAATTTTTTTCTCGTAGTTTGAACCTTAAAGAAAATTTTAAGCTGAATGCGAAGTCTGTACCTACAATATTAACAAAGATATACATTTTTTTTCTACCGCACTGTGCAGCGTTCCCTTAGATAGATTCACCCTTCGCTTCTATGAAACTAGTACCCGAGCATAGATTTCTTCTTGGAAGCTCCGATTCCACTGTCAATTGGAGGTTTAGGTGGATATAATTAAAACGAAAGCATAAACGCTATGAAATGGAAAATCGCACCGAAAATACGTTTCAGTGGTATGAAAGTAATTGAAATAGCTACTTACATCGCTACAAGTATTTATAATAATGGCTACAATAATTTTTTATCAATATTACACGTATTAATCATAACCATCAGAAGTAGTTGTTATAACATGTGTAATGACGAAGACGAACACCGTATATAGCTTGCTGAAAAACGCGCGCAAGAAACTACAAAAGAGGCTAAAACAGCTCGGAGAAGGTCAAGATTATCTCTCGAGGACCAGCAACTTGCTGAGGAAGGACCCCAATATGGAGCAGGAATCACCGATTAACTATACAACAAGGTATGTCAAAAATGTTCAATGATTTTTTACTGTTGAAGCCGCGTCAAAACTTTAAACGCGTTTTTCTCGAAACAACATTTTTCGAATTTGCGGGAAAGATAACTCAACAACAGCTATTCCGATTTATTTGAAATTTATACTACACATCTGTAACGCAATTATCTCAATCCGTACGTAGGATTTTTTTTTCTAATGTTAACCGTTTTTGTTTAATCAATGTTTTTAAGTAGAAATTTCATATGAAAAACAAACATAAATTTCTGCGTGATACCAAAAATAGGATTTTGTAAAAAAAAACATGTTTTTTTACAAAATCCTATGTAGCGCTGTGTATTTAACCTAACTCAACAAAATATTTTCATTCTTTTATGTTTCAGATGAACCGTGAGGCCATTAGGATTCCCGCAGATTAAGGCAGTAGTCTGCTTTAGGAGCCGAAAAAAAAGCGTTTTTTCAACAATTTTTTTGAAAGGGAAAGAAATGATTGCGGTAAACGAAATTTTGAGACGATAGTATATTATATTCAAGCTTTAAAAAACAATTTTTATTATTACAAATTATTGAAATTTGCCAAAGTTGTAACGATTTTTCTGGGGCGCCTGGAGTGTGCACTCGTAAATCGGTGCCGGTGATGGAGGTCGTGCGATGCATCTGAAACAGTGGAACCAAATTTTTTTTTAGTTTTTATAAGTTCCTTTTCTATATGAACTAAAAAAATACCGAAGAAATGACGAAATTCCAAATTTTTTCGAAGTTTGAAAAAAAAATTCACTTTTTTGAAAAAAAAAATTCACTTTAAGTTGCAAAACAAGTAATTTAAATAGTACTTTTGTCCAACTTTTTTAGTTCAAATAGAAGATAATTCAATACTGAAGCTAGATCACTTTGGTTTTTTTCGATCGGACATATATTGTTTTTACTATCGCCGGCACCGTTTTCCAAAACTTGTGAAAATGAAAACTCGAGAAAACGGGCTGTAAAGTCTGCCCGAGCATTCGCACCTGCTCGACGCTCGGCCACTAAAACTGATCTAGCTTCGAAAATATGTCGAATTGGCCTCTAAAATTTTGAACACATATTCTTGGATAGTTTTGGAATAGATTTAAGACAAAAACGAAAAATCGATTTTTTGAAGCCTGTAAAGCAGACTACTGCCTTAAAGGTGGAAGAAAAACTTGACGCGCGCAGAGGCATGTATCTCCGCCAGCTATCAATATTTTTAGATTTCAAAAATACATTTAAGAAGCTGAAAACATGTACTGAAAGCATGTAAAGATAGAAATAAAAAAAATTGTATTAGTTTAGCTACAAAATATTTATGAATACCGAGTCTTATTCTAGCCTCTCAGGGTGGTGCAACCCCTTAAGCACGATCGGTCAACTCGTTTTAAATGTATGCTTTTTAAACTAACGTTTTACGTTTAAAAAAAAATCATTTTTTGACGCCATATATATGTATTTCCTCCCTTAACGGCAGGTTACCGTTCATGACGATGAAAAATTCAATTTTTTTCTCACATAATTTACATCCTTAAAGTATTCAGAACAGGTGGGCAAATGGATATTTTCATATCTTTGAAGGCGTTTTTCTGGAAACAGCATTTTTTAGCGCGCGGGGCACTCTACAGCTGCAACGAATAAACCGATTCACACGAATCTCTGAGCAATTGAAAGGAAATTCAATTTGCGGGGCCATCAGGACGAAATTTTGGTCAAAAATTGATTTACAAATATTTGTTTCGTCCGTTAAAGCGAAAAAATAACCAGGCCTAAAAATTGGGTTTTTTTCAAAAGGCTGCCATTTGTGTTATCCAGGGGTTTTTTCAGAAAACAAAAAACAATAAGTCCCCCCTCCCCCAAATTTAGTGTAGTTTAATAATTTTTAACCCGTTTTTGCTTGAGATGAAATGCCAAGGCTGTGGAGCGCCCCGCGCAGACCAGAATACTCCGTGAATGGTTTTATTTTACGAAAGCTGGCGCCACCATTTTGGATTTTTTTTCTATAATTAAAATTAAAATTTACTCTCCATTGATAGAACCATAAAATACGTTTAAACCCATTTCCAAAAGTATTTATTTTATATAACCAAAAATTCCCGACGTTCATGCATTTTTCATGCCTCTCGATGATAATCTTCCCTGTTGTTTGGATTACCATCCCTCGATGCTAACCCAACACACAACATAAGACTGTAAGCGGTTTTTTATTTAATTAATTATGCCATTCTTATTTCATTCATTTAATTAATTTAATTAATGACATTCTTGTTTCATTAAAAATAATAAAAAGAATGTGAGACGGCGTTAGTAAAATTATCTCTCCCTTGTTATCTCTCGCTACCCGCCCCCCCCCCCAGAACCCCGCCTCTTTCCCTCTTACCAAGTCAGAGATAACGCGAATCGGTAAAATAGTTTGCGTCTTCATCAATTTACGTTCAATTTCATATCGACCATCGTAAGATAATTTTCTTTTATTCGTCTGCTTGAAGAACTTTATCAGTAACGTAAAATTTATACCCGCTGGATACAATATTAGCATTGAAAATGCTTTTAAAGATGTATATAGGGGGTCTGATTTAACGAGATGTCGCAAGAAACTCACGCTACCCCCACTCTACTGCCGCTGTGTTGTAGCAGGGGGGGGGGGGGGGGGGGGGGGGGGAGCTGCGACGTACTAAATGCCTGTGATTCGTTGAAAAATCCTGCATTACATGTAGAGTCATTTGTGGTTACAAGTTGTAAGTTTCAATTTTGGTGTGTACATTACAATGTTGGTGAGTTTGGGTT
Organism: Ophion ventricosus; assembly: GCA_963932345.1. Lineage (NCBI taxonomy): Eukaryota > Metazoa > Arthropoda > Insecta > Hymenoptera > Ichneumonidae > Ophion > Ophion ventricosus. Next base: position 16,341,253 of record OZ010716.1, on the reverse strand, counting down.
GGGATTTATTTTTGGGTTTGGGTTTGTTTGTTTGAGTTTAAGTTTGGGGTTACTGGGGTTTACGTTTGGGACTTTTTTTTTAAGTTTATGTTTAAGTTTGGGTTTAAGTTTTCGTTTAAGTTTGGGTTTAAGTTCGGGTTTAGATTTGGTTTAAATTCGGGTTTAAGTTTTGATTAAGTTCGGGTTTGAGTTGGGGTTTGTTTCGGTTTAAATTTGGGTTAAGTTGGTTGTTTGTTTGGGTTTAAGTTTGGGTTTAAGTTTTCGTTTAAGTTTGGGTTTAAGTTCGGGTTTAAGTTTGGTTTAAATTCGGGTTTGAAGTTTGTTTAAGTTCGGGTTTGAGTTGGGGTTTGTTTCGGTTTAAGTTTGGGTTAAGTTGGTTGTTTGTTTGGGTTTAAGTTTGGGTTAAGTTGGTTGTTTGTTTGGGTTTGTTTGTTTGGGTTTGTGTGTTTGGGTTTGCTTGTTTGGGTTTGCTTGTTTGTTTGATTGGGTTAAGTTGGTTGTTTGTTTGGGTTTGTTTGTTTGGGTTTATATTTGTTTGTTTGTTTCTTTGTTTGGATTTGATGGGTGAATGATAGATAGTGAGAGATTGAGAATGTGAGAAGAGCGTGAGCGAATGGGAGAGTGAGAGAGTTATAGAGTAAGAGTTAGAGAGAGAGAGAGAGAGAGAGAGGGAGAGCAACTCATATTATTTGCATGTACCTTTTTTATCACTCGAAAAGTCTGATTACATTTTCAATGCCATGAAATAGTTGCATTTTGTGTAATATCTGTAGATTTTTTCAATTTGATTAAATTATTTAAAAAAAACGCTATGTAATTTTGGCCGGACTTGCAGCATTTTAGAATTCTGTTCCGTAGTGATAAATCCTCTCTTATCATTTCTGATGCTACGTACAAGTTGTTATTCGAACTTTTTGTTTTTTAGAAAGTATCATCCATCAAATGTATACTAATTTTGTACGACGGGGACGATTTTGTATTGCCTCAATATATTCTCTCATTTTTTCCTGAAAATCGAAGGTTAAGGGTGAAACCGATCGAATTAAAGTGCATATGCCTTGGTGGCGCGAGGGCCTGATGAGATTTCGCGCAAGAAGCCGATCCAGAGCCAAGGAGGGAACCAGATCCACGAACATTCTGTGGCGAATAGTGAAAGCAGTCAATCCGAGAGAACACACTCGGTCGGCTCGGGTCGTTTCTTGCACAATCAAATTCACGCACAGGTGGAACAATAATTGGTTTGCGGTACCGAATAATGCATGAAAACTTTCAACGCAACACTCAGCACATTCGACGACGAATCTGCTTGAAAGAAAAAAAAAAAATTGTCGTCCTCACAGGCGCAGCTTTTCGTGTGGCTTTTTTTTTCACTATTGTCTACTCCAATTTTCCTTTAGTTACGCTAAATTTTTTTTTAAAATAATATCCAATAAAAGGGCAATGTAATATCGATTCTTAAGAAAAACATTTCGGCTTTTGGTTCATTCGATACGAATTTATCAACAAAAAAAATAACGTAAATGTCACAAAAAAAAAATTTGTAATTTCAAAATAAAAATAAAGAACTCCGAATGAATTTCATTCAAATACAATCACACCTCGGCGCTTTCTACACAAATTCAATTAATTTTAAAGAAAGGAAAATGTTATTATGGAAAAAAAGAATAGAATTAATGCTAAAATATATTTTTTTTTCTCGGAAAATACAACACGTACACAAAATACACAATAATTTTATCCATAAGTTGTACATATTTTCTTTCCGTAGAAAAAAAAAATAACATTTTTCTACCTCGAAGAACGCGAACCCCCTTAATAAGTGTCCCAAAGCAACGCTATTCGTAGAACTTTAATTTCGCACAGACATTTTGGCACTAGTTCAACGTCCCCGGTAAAGCCGATAATATGTAAAAGGACACGTAGAGATGTAGTGAAAGTTTACTCGAAATATCAATGAACTCGGGGCTCGCGCTTGGCTTCGAGAGCGCGCGGGCGAGAAATATTGGAAAAACTACGATTTTCTTTCGAACTTTCACGGACGCATTTTATTTGAGACTTTCCTTTAATTTCACGACAATTCAAGGATTCCCAAAATGTGAAAAATAATGTATCAAGATCCATTAGTGAGCTTTGAGATCGTAGTTGTGACGCTCCTTCGTCGTGTGTCGTATATACAGACACACGCACGCACACGTAGAAATATGCATCTCAGACGATGTATACAGGGAATTACATAAAGTGAAAGGTTGTAATTAGGTAAATGAGAAAACGCGAAATTCCGCGCTGATCTACTAATCCGAAAGCGCATCGGGCTATGCTAATCCAAGAATTCGATTTAATTAATTGGATTGAAAAATTCACGAGTGTCCTACAAAATTTTCGAAAAAAAAAGAAGAAAAGAAAACCAGTGACATTTCTTTAGTACTTCTCTTCCGTGATAATTTTCTTCCATTTTATTGACAAGCGTTGCGCAACGGGAAAGGTAATAATCCCCGTAATATTCTTCGGAGACAATAAGCTCGTAGATCCCGACTTACGTAAGAATAAAAAAAATACGTTTATTGTCTTGTAGGTTAAAAAAAAAAACAAAACAATGTCGAACGTCGCGGTGAACTTTTTTGGCGAAAGTTGATCGTTTGTGCGTACGCTATTGATTTGTAATAAATGTGTGGCACGAATCAGTTCTTTCCCTTGTAGTAATCCTCACTGAAAACAATAAATAAATAATGGATCAAATGATGCAGATTTTTGTTTGATTGAATCAAGATTAGAACGAAGTGGCGATAAATATGGAAATTTGAAGGAAATTTATGGTAAATTTCATAAATTTATACTTTTTGATAATAAGTTAACAAAAATGAAAAAAAAAACGATACACTAGGTGAAAGTAAAGAATAGTAAATAAAAATTGAATATGGTGAAAATGAAATAACACAACAAAAAAATAATAAAGAAAATAAAAACTTTTATAATTGATATAAATTATGAATTTCCAGTCTAGAGAATTTCAAGGTTAGTTCAAAGAAAAGTTTTTGAGACATTTGCGCCCATTCGTTAAAAGTGTATAAAAAATTGTCTCATAGTCTCTCACCATCCAGGAACATTTTCGGGCTCAGTACACCTGAAAGTTTCCTCATTGTAGACAGTGCCATCCACGCACTGTCCCTTCTGCGGCTGTACGCCGTTTCGACAAATGTAAAATTTCGCGCAATCCTCGGGATGCGGATAAGTCGGATGTGGCAAAATTCGTCCACCAGGTCCTATGACGTTTTCATCCGGACAAGTGAAACCATCCTCGAGGGAGTCACGTTTCACGTTGCAATTCGTCGTTGCGTCCACCGACCAAACGCAACTCGACATTTTGCCCTCGTAAACGAGTCCTGGTGGGCAGGACATTACGGACGCTACGCCGTCGATGCAATTGACGAAGCGATCGCAAGCGGCTGGATCCTCGTGTTTGAAGTAGCCATTTGCACGCGGGCAGCCCTTCGTAGATTGCGGTTCCTCTGCAAAAAAAATATTTTTTTCGAAACATTAAAAAAAGAGCAAAAAAAATTCTTTTATTCCACTCGTACGATAATGAACGTTTTACGTACGCTTCGCGTGTGTAAAACCTCCATTTTTTGCACCGCGTACAATAAAATTTCGTATAATACTCGACGGAAAAACTTTTTCTAACTTCTTCTAAAAAAGTTTTTTCGTCCTCGTGTCATAATGTACTATTATTTCACTCGGTACGATAATGCACGTTTTACGTACACTTCGCGTGCGTAAAACCCCCATTTTCACACCACGTACAATAAAATTTCGTATAATACTCGACGGAAAAACTTTTTCTAACTTTTTCTAAAAAAGTTTTTTCGTCCTCGTGTCATAATGTACTATTATTTCACTCGGTACGAAAATGTAGATTTTGCGAACGCTTCGCGTGCGTAAAACCCCCATTTTCACACCGCGTACAATAAAATTTCGTATAATACTCGACGAAAAAACTTTTTCTAACTTTTTCTAAAAAAGTTTTTTCGTCCTCGTGTCATAATGTACTATTATTCCACTCGGTACGATAATGTAGATTTTGCGAACGCTTCGCGTGCGTAAAACCCCCATCTTCACACCGCGTACAATAAAATTTCGTATAATACTCGACGAAAAAACTTTTTCTAAATTTTCTAAAAAAGTTTTTTCGTCCTCGTGTCATAATGTACTATTATTTCACTCGATACGATAATGTACGTTTTACGTACGCTTCGCGTGCGTAAAACCCCCGTCTTCACACCGCGTACAATAAAATTTCGTATAATACTCGACCTCGTGTGATTGCAACACTCGCCTTTGGCTCGTGCTGCAAACTCACACTCATTAGAAAACAGTTTTTTCGTCCTCGTGTCATAATGTACTATTTTTTCAACAGAGGGCGGTCGTTTGAAAGTAAAATCTCGCTTGTCGCGTGTCACCCACAATGACGAAGGTCAAACTTTCAGCCCGGAATATATTCACCTTGAAAAATCTTGCCATTTGGGATACAGAAGAGATACACCCAATGACGAGCAAACATTCTCCAAGCCGAGGAACTCGAATTCGTTGGCACAATATAGCCGAGGAAGAAAATTAAAAAAAAAAAAAGCTCTCCCTTAAACCGGTTCTCCAATTGTCAAAGGAGGAAGAAAGCGAAAAAAAAAAAAAGGAGCATACAGGCAATGATTGTACGGAGTATGGTAATGCGTTGAGCGGATGTAGACTGCATCGAAACCGGTCGATTACGAGCGCCTTCATGGCCTAACCTGTTCTTCATGAATTTATATAAATAATCTGTCGTACCGATGATCAATTTCCTGATATTTCAGAAAGAAAAAAAAAACATATCTATATTCTTATCCCATTGTAAGCTCTTTCTATTTTTACTCGCGCTCATCGTAAAAAAAATCATTATAAATTTTGGGACTTTTCACCCACTCAAGGGTCCGAGTGTTTCGCGCGATCGAAGAGATCGCAGATTTGAAAAATTCACGCTGTACGTGTGCATAGAAACGTAATCGGATAGTTTCACGACACCCTTCACCGAAGATTCACCGATGTGGGAAAAACGCCAAAAGGCCCAGCAATCCGAGACGCGAAGAAAGAATTTAATACGACGCAAAGAAAAAAAAAGAACGTGAAGTAAAAAAAAAAAAATCGAACTTACGAAGCAGAGTGCGATCACCGCAGGGAACATTGGCCGGAATGTCGCAAAAGTCCTTCTTCGGATTATCGTCCCTGAAGACCAGGCCATCCTTGCATAGCTTCTCCTCGGGATGTCCGTCTACGCAGGCGTAATAAAGATCGCACTGTTCCGGATCGGCGAAGAATCCTTTGTCCTCGGGGCATCGAAATTGTCCTTTGGTAATGCCCGCGATTGCCAGAAGAAGAAATAACGTCAGTGAACGACTCTTCATCGTCTCGAACTCGTGCGGTATATACTCGTCGATCCTCTTTCTCGACGTGGCGTGATCGGAAAAATTTTACTTTTACCGATTTATTTCCCCCTCTCGTAGGTATTGCTGTTTATTGGGATATCTTTTTTTTTTTTTTTAGTTTTGTTTGTTTTTCGTTAAAAATAGTGTCTTCAGCGTGATCGTCGTTGGTCGAGATAACTGGAGAGCTACGATACGTGACTGTGGGTCTCTCGTTTCTGGTCCCGTTTCGCTCGAGTGGAAACCGCACCACCGCCATCACCACTACCACGACTTCTCCGATACTTTTTTTTTTTTCACACGATCCCCACCCCTTTCTACCCGAAACTCCTACTTGCCACTTCGAGGGCCCTCGTTGGATCCTTCGAGTATTCTCGCATTCCTGTAACGTCCAAATGTCTTTTTCTTTTCCTCTCTTTTCCTTCTTCTCTCTCCACTTTATATATTATATCGTGGCGTCTATACCAGTCGCAATTCGCCAAAGCCCGTTTGCAATAAAAATTTCCATCTATTTTTTCGCCCCGAGGACTCGCCGCGGTATTCGCGCATTCCCGAGATCCAAACTCTACAACCCATTTGCGCAAATTTGGGGTGGCTTCTTCAGGAACAATGGCAAAAGTGTGTCGAAAAAGTTTTCACCCAAAAAACCAAAGTTTCCATCCCTTGAGGAAAGTCTGAATCAAGGGATGTTCAAAGCGATCTCGTTTTTTTTTTCGATTTTAACGGAATGATAATTAAGGGGCTCTGTGATGGCTCAAAAAATAAGGTATTTTTGATAATTTTGTTTTTCGATAACTGTTGGATGTATCGGCACAAACTTTTTTTTCGCTTAAAGATACACTCGTACAGAATAGAAAACAATATTTTTGTTGTTGCATGTAAATGTATATTTATTTAACAATTGATAATCGTGTAAGTGCATGAAAAAAAGTATGTCGCTGGGATTGATGATTTAGGCTCTCCAGGTAATCTGAAACAAAAAATTCAAAAAGATTCTTAAGGGGTTACGTGGTTTTTGAAGCCAAAAAACATATTTTCTCTATTTTTTTTTAATATGATGTATAAATTATTTTATTCAAAATGTTGAGCACATAAAAGAGCAACATTTCAACAATATTTAAAAAAAATTTCATCCAAAAATTTGAGAAATTCAGCCGGTGGGACCTGCACGGAGAGAATTAAATGTTAAAAATTACTGTGCAGTAACGGTAACCAGATGACAACCCTAAAACTTCGCTTATTATTACTGAGTAAAACACAGATATTCACGAAAATAAAATAAAATTTCTTCTTCAGATAGAAAATTTTACCAGATTTTCTAGTAAATTTTGATGTGTAACAAAATACGCAAAACTTAAATTTAAAAAATATATAATATCAGCGAAATTTTACTGTGCATTTTATTATTTTATGCTTTTCGAAAATGTCTATAAAAAAGTATCGTCTTCATAACAGTTATTTTAAGATTTATTATAAAATTTAATGAGTGTTATAGGAAAATGTATTGTGCTCTCGGTAAAAATTATCGTGCGCGCTACCCTTCTTGTATAGTAAAATTTTAGTTACGTATTTGAAATTTTCTGTAACGTGAGTTAAAAAAAACTTGCCGCATACGAATTATTATGCTTTTCTCACTTGTCACCACATTGAAATATATCACGGTAATTTTTACCGTGAAATTCACGACAAAAATTACTTTTTAACAAACGATTTTTCAAAACCGAACCTTTCGGAAATAATTCATGCCCACCTAATTATTTCGTAATGGTCCACTTTCCAAAACGAATCGTTTCTCCATTATTACTAAAAAATAATTATCCCATTGCTGTATCGCTCAAGACCATGATCAAGAATTGACCATCTTTCTGGCAATGACTCAGGCCTCATTCTGAATCGTCGTATTTGATTTAATGAGGACCTGTACTAGTCTCTATTGAGTGCAAACCGGATTCATATTTAGGAAACACACAATCGAAAAAACTACAGTAATTGTTCAATAAACTCAATAAAATTCATCTGAATCGATAGAATTATGGGAAACGATTAATTAACTGATGACAATTGAGTTTTAACTCATTGAAAATGAGAGTAATGAGCCACTGAAATTCTCAATATGAAACCGCCCAATCCATAGCCTTGGAATTTCTTTTATTCTCCAACCTTTTCGAAACCAAATATTGACGATAATCCAACAAATGCTTATTTATCGAAATAATAGGTCCGGAAAATTGACGACTTCAACGTACATTTTGCGAGCTTTGAATTTAAAGGGTGTCTCAAAATGATTTGACATTTTTATTTATTAATAAAACGTATTATTTATTTGAAAAGTACGAATATTATGATTTTAATATAAGGTACAAACATGGAGGTTATGTGTGGAACACAATATCCGAAAAATGGCCGCCTTGTCTCTGTTTGCAAAAGTTCACTCTTTTGACGAAATTTTCAATAGCATTTTGGCATAATTGCGGACTAATTTCATTAATGATGCGTCCAATTGCTTCCTTGAGCTCTGGAATGGTCTGTGGATCATTGGCATACACGTTTCGTTTTAGAAAACCCCAAAAAAAGAAGTCCAATGGCGTCAAATCGAACGATCTTAGTGGCCAATTCACATCGCCGCGGCGCGAGATAACACGACCTTGAAACTTCGTCTGCAATAACTGCATTGTTTCACAATGCATTTTCACAATTTCTATTCGTTGCTCGATGGTGTAATTCTTGATGACTGAACCTCAATACCCCCTGATGCCAGTTGTCAAAGATTAGTACTCTATGTTCGCCACAAAAACAATGGCGCACAATTTTGAATGTCAGATCATTTTGAGACACCCTCTAGAACGCGCAGGGCACGAACGTTTATCTATGCACGTATTACTAAGACGTCTGGTGTTTAAAAAAAAAATTGATAGCATTTCCTGTACGAACCTTTCACTCATACTCCCGGTCGTCGATTCCATTATTCTTGACTTGGACCTCTCTCTCCCGCCCCCCGTCTCTCTCTTTCGCTCTCTCTCTTCGAATTTTTCACTATCTGTCCCTAAGTCTGTCTCTCCCTTCATCTGTTTCTATCTCTCCCTGGCATTCTCCCTCTTTCTGTGTCTCTCTCGTTCTGCCTTTCCCTCTTCCTCTCCCTCTCTCTCTCTCTCTCTCTCTCTCTCTCTCTCTCTGTCTCTCTCTCTCTGTCTCTCTTTCTAACTCTATTTCTCTCTCTCTTTGATCAATTCATTCTTTCCTTCTCTTTCTATTGACTTCTCCTGTACAGGATACTCTATCAAGCCTATCTTCTTCTTCTTCTCGTACCACGCACTTTCCATACAAGACACTCCGTCCAAGTGACTGCGTACAATCCTGAGAATGCCACCAAGCGTCTATGGTAGACCGACGGATCAGAATATCAACCGTGCGAGGATGAGCCGCATGTACTTTCCAAGTACTCTGCAAACGCTTGTGCATTCCATTTGCTTCCAAGCCCTCAAACCTTTCCTCGCCTCATTATTCTCTTCGTCACATACCGTGGATTAGAGTTTCTTTGATTCGTGGGGTTACTTTGATAAAAACTTTGTTTTATTTTTTAATTCAAATAACGAAGTTCCCAAAGGCGCCCGAAAGTTTTTTTTTACGGTTGGCAAGCCTGAATGTCTATGCCATCACGCAAACGCAGCACGAACGAACGGGTTTAAGTGACCTTGAAAATATTTTTAAAAGTAAGTAATGGATTTAAACTATTCTTTATGCTCGAATAACTTCAAAAATAACAAGTTGAGCGTGACAATGACATGTTTTTGATAAAAATCACCTTGACAGATGTTTATTAAACTACACCATTATGCTTTGTTGTGTGGCATATCCTCAAAAACATATTTTATGGGCGTCAGTTGTTTCGTTGGGGTGTCTTTGATCGCTTCGACAGGGTAAGATTGATCATTGGTCAATTTCACCCCATGTATTATCTTTATTACTAGTCTCGGAGTATTCTTAGTATTCTCAGTCGTGGCAAAAAAAAACGTACAAGTACGTTTGCCAAATAATGGAATTAGACCCTTCACTAGTGGAAGGTTTCAAATCAGCTGGAAAAAAAACAAGGCTCAAGAGAATTAAAGGAGATATATCTGAAATCGATAACATTGATATAGTATCATTTTTGCCGAAACTTATCGATAAAAACGATTATGTTGAATTCCCATTTTATATTAATGTTGCAGAATTGTAGGTTAAGAAATGTTCCTAATGAACAATTTGATCTCTTTTTGTGATTTAGATTACCTAGGTAGACAACAGTATGTTACCTACCTTAAAACTTGTTTTTTTTTCTAGTTTTTATTTATGAATGTGTTACCGTATAAATAATTATAAAATACCAATTGTTTATCAATAAAGTTGATTTTGAAAAGTAAAGGTGTAATATTTGTTCGATCAAAGTAACCCCAAAACAATAAAAATCGTTGTAACTTTCGATCCTGTTGACCGTTTTTTCTTCTTCTTTAGGAAAAATGTTCCTTCTTTTTCTTATTTTACTTCTGATTCTCATTAAGAAAAAGGCCGGTATCAAAGTAACCCCACTCTCAGTATAACTGTGATAAAAACTAATTATCTTTGTTTTCTCATTTATTTTTAAATATTTTGAATTGTAATTTGAAAGATAAAAGGACTAAGAAAAGTTGATGTTTCCATTTAAAACAATTTTTTAAAGATATTGGGAGTACAAATTAATTCGGTCCGTTTTTTTGTGGTAAAAAATCCATTTATTTCAAAATAAAAGGTATGAATAGATTAATCAAAGTATTGTCCATCGCTGGCTACTACTTTTTCCCACCTCTCAGGCAATTTTCGAATTCCATCTCGAAAAAAAGTCTCGTCTTTTGAGGCGATCCAAGTTTTGAGCCAATTTTCGATTTCTGCGAAAAAAGTGAACCGGTGACCTGCTAAATCCTGCTGCATCCGTCGGAACAACCAGTAATGAGAAGGTGCAATGTCCGGAGAATACGGCGGGTGCGGTAAAATATCCCATTTGAGCGTTTCCAAATATTTTTTTACGACTTTTGCGACATGAGGCCGAGCGTTGTCATGCAGAAGAATAATTTTGTCATGTCTTTGCTCGTATTCCGGCCGTTTTTCTCGTAATGCACGGCTCAAACGAATCAATTGTAGTCAATACCGATCGCCCGTAATGGAATCGTCAGGTTGTAGCAGCTCATAGTACACAACACCCTTTTGGTCCCACCAGATACACAGCATGACCTTCGAACCATAGCACCGTTCTTAATGCGTCGAAACCATTCCCTACATGATTTATCAGTTGGAGCATCATCACCATAAACTTCAACAAGCATTCGATGCGCTTCAGCTGCACTTTTCTTCCAATTAAAGCAGAAAAGTAAAACTTCCCGCAAATGCTGCTTAGTTAACACAAAATTTGACATATTCAACACAGTAAAAAACAAGGTTTTTAATGGAACTCAAAGCGATATAAACTGAATGTTATTGACAGATGTCTAACCTCTCTGAAACCACCGAAATCAGCTGTCACTATGAAAAATTCATAACAGCCACAGCCATCTCTTGAAAACGGACCGAATTAATTTGTACTCCCCATATTATTTAAAGAGATATATTGATTTTCACTTTAAAATTTATCAAAGTAATCCCAATCCACGTTACACACGATCGTTGATCAATTTTATGATACGCATCAAAAAATTCTCCTCTCGTAGTTTTTTTTTCCAAAATTGAAGAACTTACTACACGACTTACAGTCAGTTTTACAAAAATAGCCAAACGCATGATCCATGTTGTAACGAGTCTATCGAAGACCACGCCCAAGAGGAAGAACATCGTGAGGATAAAAGAATGAAATTCGTGTAATTCGTAAGCAGGTCGCGTAATCGGCAAAGAACAAAGTCGTTCGTGCCCCGATCGTCGTGAAATTTTCCACGACACGTCACTCGGAGAAAGGTCCTCGAGGAATCAATGTCTCCATAGGATAAAGACGCCCAGGGCGCTGAGGCTTCAAGGTCCGAGACTGACCGCGAGATCAGACACGAAAGTAACAATACCCAATCGGGCCGATATCCGAGCTCATGCGTGTACGGTTTTCAATGGACGACGATCAATCGAAGCATGAAAGCAACCAGATCGACGAAAAAAGAAAAAACAAGACGTAGACCTGCATAGCTTTTTTAATTACCTGCTGGCATACGAAAGGGCGTAAAGCACTATTACAGCGCATATTTAGCATCGCTGACTGCATCACACTTCAGCCCTTTCGAATTTTTCCTTCCGAAACAAAAAATTTGACCATCCAACTTTTCCCTATATCCGACGTCCCTTCGATTTATTCATCAAACGCGTTGATCCAAACACACCGGATGAAGGCACATGACGCAATTCTAAGGGTCGCAAGTGGCTCCGAAACCCTCAAGGCATCATTCTCCATCAATTGCACATATTTTCACGATTTTTTTTTCATAATAAAAATTATCTTCATATTTTAATCTTTTTATACATAAAAATAGAAGTGTCGAAGTACAAGAAAAAAATTAAAAAATTTATCTTGGTGATCTCGCTGCCTGAACCCGAGCAGAAAATTGTTCAGGGTGAAATCCGGATCGGATCAGGCTGCCACAATAGCAAATCCGGGCGGGATCAGGCAAATTTAGTCCGGCCCTGATCAGGGATGTAACGCTTTTGCAAATTCAGGTGCGGATCAGGCACCTTATCAGGCTCTGATCAGGCGCTTTATCAGGCCCGGATCAGGCACCTTACCAGGCTCGGATTAGGCACTATATCTGGCTCGGATCAAGCAACTTATCTGGCCCGGATCAGGTGCCTCATCCAGCCTGAGACATGCGTGTCATCTGGCTCAATCATTTGATTAATTTTTGGTTTAAAAATAGATCAACATTTATTAAATTATTATCGCAGTTACACGTTATCAAGTTTACTAACGTTATTAAAAATATGAAACATATGAAAACATTTTTTTAAAGTTTAAGTTTTTATTTTACTTGACTTGATCGTTTAGTTTTTGTTCCGGTTTTGGCGATGACCGTCCCAATCTTTCCGGCCCAATCTGTCGGGCGCAAATCATGCGTGCCTGATCAGGGCGCCTTATTGATACCTGATAAGGCTTCTATCCGGCGCAAATCAGGCGTGCCTGATCAGGGCGCCTTATTGATCCCTGCTCAGGCCCCTGTCTGGCGCTAATCAGGCGTGCCTGAGCAGGGCGCCTTATTGATCCCTGCTCAGGCCCCTGTCCGGCGCAAGTCATGCGTGCCTAATCAGGGCGCCTTATTGATACCTGATAAGGCTTCTATCCGGCGCAAATCAGGCGTGCCTGATCAGGGCGCCTTATTGATCCCTGCTCAGGCCCCTGTCCGGCGCAAATCATGCGCGCCTGATCAGGGCGCCTTATTGATCCCTGCTCAGGCCCCTGTCCGGCGCAAATCATACGTGCCTGATCAGGGCGCCTTATTGATACCTGATAAGGCTTCTATCCGGCGCAAATCAGGCGTGCCTGATCAGGGCGCCTTATTGATCCCTGCTCAGGCCCCTGTCTGGCGCTAATCAGGCGTGCCTGAGCAGGGCGCCTTATTGATCCCTGCTCAGGCCCCTGTCCGGCGCAAGTCATGCGTGCCTAATCAGGGCGCCTTATTGATACCTGATAAGGCTTCTATCCGGCGCAAATCAGGCGTGCCTGATCAGGGCGCCTTATTGATCCCTGCTCAGGCCCCTGTCCGGCGCAAATCATGCGCGCCTGATCAGGGCGCCTTATTGATCCCTGCTCAGGCCCCTGTCCGGCGCAAATCATACGTGCCTGATCAGGGCGCCTTATTGATACCTGATAAGGCTTCTATCCGGCGCAAATCAGGCGTGCCTGATCAGGGCGCCTTATTGATTCCTGCTCAGGCCCCTGTCTGGCTCAAATCAGGCGTACCTGATCAGGGCGCCTTATTGATCCCTGATCCGGCCCTGATGGATCCTCAGGCAGCCTGATTAGATTTCTGCTCGGGAAGTTACTCCTGCTTTCACCTTGTCGACACGAAATCTTAACTTTGGAGCATCTGAAAACAAAAAGTCGAGTATTTTATTATAAAGCGGAGTTGTAGTTATGACCCCGACTAAAAATTCTCACCTCCGATATTAAGAAAAGAAAATGGCGCACTTTTGAATTTTTCAACTGTTATTTTAAACTTGAATCGTTTAAAAATAGGATTAAATATTAACGAATATTTATACCGTTAGTAGAGGCCGAAGAGATAAATGCATAGAATAATCTCTGTAAATTGGAGCCTGATCGGTGCACTAGTTTTTCTAAAATCATGTCGACAAGGTCGTGAAACGTTGTTTTAAGAAAAACGCGTTTAAAGTTTCTCTTATAAAAATGTACATAAAACTTGAAAAAAAAAGTCTCTTACCCTCAATCAGCGATGTCTGGTCAATACATTATTCCTTCAGCTTCTTCAAAAGCTTCACTTTCTTGAGATTTTTGGTTTCGGATCTCTGTTCTTGCGAGCTTTGGACGCGCGACACCTAAATACCGTTCCTTAGCATATTTCTACAGGTATGTAGCATACGAAAGTGATATTTTTTTATAAAATCGAAAATTTCCGAAAATGGACGGATACTGATCCCTTAACAAACAAAAAAAAAGCCAGTCGTACGAATATCAATGCGTACCTAGAATATCACGAGATTCGTATCTAGGTCGTGTTGACTTTGAATTCCCCATAGAAACGTGTACACAAGGAAAAAAAACGTATTGAAATACATAAGAAGCAAAAAAAAAAGGACGAGAGATCGCATTATACGTGTACGTAACTATATCTGCTGTCGGCGTGTCGACCTTTTATCGAGATCGACCGCGAGAGAGACGAGGCCAGGAGAAAGCGATATATAGAGCGACGATTTACTCGCTGCCAAAGAAAAGAGACCGAAAGCCCACGGTCTCGATGTCCGTTCTCCGGAAGCCATTGATCTTCGAAATGTATATATATATATATATATATATACAAATACATACACAGCCATAAATAATGCCAATCGTGACCGTGACGACGATTTTTATTCCAACCAGAGCGAATCGAGAGATATGCATTGTTGAATAAAGAAAAGTGGCTTTTCTCTTGTGAAACTTGCCGATATTTTCACATTGTAATTTAGAGCGTCAAACGAGAAATAAAAAAACCTGCTTCGGCTTGCAACCTTGTGAAAGAAAAATGCACGGTAAAATTTGAAAGTTAATTATCACTTGGAAATTGAGTCGTGAATTACGTTCGATTTCCACTTTGATAAATTAAAGGATTGTAAAAGGATTCCGTGAATAGCTGAGGAATTCGACACGAGTTAGCTTTTGAAGGCTTTCATTGGTTATGTTTTTAATTGGAATTATATATTTTTTTATTGGAAATTTTTATTGATATCGCAATGTGAATTCCTTGACGCGGAAGTCACCGTTGCTGTCGACGATTAGTCATGTGTACCGCCTTGAGAATAAACACACGCGTTTGCCTAATCAGGTTTATAGGCGTCAAAGGGAGTGTAGAAAGAATACGTGCTTGCAACCGGAAGTAGAAGCCACTTTTTCCTGATAATAACATTGTTGCTAATAAACGGCTGGTGGTTTTTTTTTTCGACAATTTTGCTTTTATTGGACTCTCGCGTGTAGTTAAATCTCGAAAGGAAAACGACCAAGCGCCGGAAATACCTGTAACAATGTGTTTAACGACGGTGCTCTCTGGTACTATAGGTATTACGGTTATTGCTGTTATCATCGTTATTACATAAGACTCGTTCGGACCTGGAGAAATCCGATACGTGTTGGAACGAAAAAAAAAAAATAGCTTGCAACATAATTACCATAGTTAATAATAATCGTTCGAGACACTGCACCAACAAAAGTAGATGTTTCATCGTTTGTAGAAACAAAATATTGTTTTTGGGTTTGTAGCTTGAAAAAAAAATCGACGACAAACAAAAGGTTCGGGTTTAGGACAAAAAAAAAGGCTATAATTCCTTATATTTTCTTGGTTTTTATTGATTTATTTTAACGTGTAAATTATCATAAAAGGGAATTACGTAGCTAAATTCATTCGACATTACACAACGCGGAGTATATGAAAGTACGAAAGCAACGTGTATGTGTGTGTGTGTGTGTGTTCGTGTGTTGAGCGTCCCGATGCGGGACATGTGACTTTCAACGATGCATTCAGGGCTTCTTGTCGTCTTCCTTGTACCAATCCTCGCTGTGAAAATAATAACAGTTGGTTTATTAATTTAGCCGAAATCCGAAAATATTCGATCTCATTTTTCTTGTTTTCCGAAATTATTGTACAATTATTAATAATCATGGATTAATCCTTAACGTACCATCCGGGAACGTTTTCAGGCGCGTCACATCGTTGCAATTCCTCATTGTAAACCGTACCATCGCTGCAACCCTGTTCCCTCGGGGTAACGCCGCTGAGGCATACGTAGAACTTTTGACAATCCTCCGGATGAGCGTATTTCGGATGGTCGACAAGAGTTCCTCTGGTGTCGGTCTGACGGTCTTTCGGACACTCGAATCCGTCCTTCAATACTTTGCCGACCACACCGCAACCCTTCAACGCACAAGCGATGAATTTAAAATGATTTAATTGATTGGTTTTTTTTTTTACATTTATAAAATAATCAAACAAATAATAAATTAGAAAGAAGAATGTTTATTTAATTATCCACTCGATCGAACACAACGTATTTTTATTTTATCAAAAATAATTTAAACCAATGATCAGTATTTTATCCAAAATACGGTAGACATTGTCAACGTGTATTAAAATAATGCATCATATTTTTTAATTGCTGTCTACATTGGTAGGTGTATTTTTATATTTTTATCGCATTACCATTTCTTGTTAATTGGCCTATTAATTTATGAACCGACAATTCAATTAACAAGAGAAACAGTTCTATGTAATTCTTGAAGATATAAATAAAATGACGCGACGTGTTTTGTTTTTAGCACGTAAAGATGAATAAATAAAAACTATTTACCTCACGACCGGCACTATCCGGCCAAACGCACGTGCCGCTGTACTCGTCGAAATGAAGCCCCGTCGTGCACGTTATTTCAACGGCCTGGCCTTCGATACAGTTATAAAATATGTTGCACACGGAGGGATCGGGATGAGCGAAGAATCCGTTGCGTCTTGGACATTTCGCGGTTGGCTGGGGTGGTTCTGGAATCGATAATAAAAAAAGGATACGAATTGCAAATTACAGAATAATCGAAAGAAATCTCCACATTTAAAGGGTTATGTGGGTATGAAAATTTAAAAAAAATCCATGTTTTTTTATTTTATTATCTAATAGTACAATATGTCTGGAATATTCTACCAAAGTTTTAAGTCAATCGGAGTAAAAGTCTAGGAGAGAGAGAGAGCATTTGGGAATTCCCCCCGTTGGGAAAAACCGGCCGGGAGCGACGCAGGTATACGCATTTTTCTCAAAACACTATCTTTGAAGTCGGTGGACACGATTTCTCAAAAACTAATGCACCGATCTTATTGAAATTTTGCACACTTCTTCAAAATAGAATTGACTAGTGATTGAACGAAGGTTTTTTTTTCGATTACAACGAATTTTATAAGGTAGTGTATATTGTACGAAAAATTGAACTATTTTGCATACAACTCTGGCAAAGCTTCAAATTTCAATTTTTTTTTAAATCCTTCGTTTAATCACGAGCTATACTTATCTATTAACAGAAAAAAAATTGGTTTTTCAATTTCCGATAAAGCTATCATGAGTTATCCTGATCACCACGAGGACACTTTTTTTTAGGGGTCTCCGGAAACCAGGCCCCACCGGCTGAATTTCCCAAATATTATTGAAATGTTGCTCTTTTATTTGTTTAACATTTCGAATAAAATAATTCATATATTATATTTTTAAAAATAGAGATTCATAGATTCATACATTATATTTTAATAATAAAAATTATTATTGAAATGTTGCTCTTCATATATTATAT
Source organism: Ophion ventricosus (assembly GCA_963932345.1). Classification (NCBI taxonomy): domain Eukaryota; kingdom Metazoa; phylum Arthropoda; class Insecta; order Hymenoptera; family Ichneumonidae; genus Ophion; species Ophion ventricosus. The sequence goes on along the minus strand of OZ010716.1, from coordinate 16,323,787 downwards.
ATTTAAAAAATAGAGAAAATATGCTTTTTTTTTTGGCTTCGAAACCCACGCAACTCCTTAGAAGCAGAATTTCAGTTATTTTTGGAAACTGGATTTCATCGAGTCTCAAACAAAAATCTTAATTTCGGATGTTCGCAATTTCGAATTGCAAGAGAAAGGAAGAATAACGTAGGAAAAAAAAACAATCCTGCTCTGAGGCCGGGAGAGTAATTTTGAAAAACAAGAAATCGCGTCTTAATTTTTTTGGAAACAAGAAATCCAAAGTGTTGCTTGCTTGGTGGAATAATAAACTTACGCAATTCGAGACGATCAGTACATTCGACGTTGAATACGTGATCGCATTTATTAATCTTGCGATTCAATGGATCGAAGACGAGGCCATCGGGACAAAGTTTTTCCACAGCTCGCCCATTGTGGCACTCATAGTACTTGTCACACTGGACCGGATCTTCGAACTGCCCATCCTTCTTTGGACAAGCTATTAAGGCATCTAGAAAATGCACAGCATTCACAAAAATTTAATGACTATAATAATCCAGAATTCGTTGCGATCAAAATAATTAGAATCTTATCACACGATTTGAACTTGAAATTACAGCGTTCGTTAAGATTGGACTTTTTACACGTTACCACAAATTCAACTGCAAATCCCAGGTAGATGGTAAATTTCTTTATTTGTTCAATTAAACAAAAATTGTTTCGACTTGTACAATTTTTTATTCTCGATTCAAATGGTTTGAATAATTTATTAAAGTTCATTAATTTGCTTTTCTTTCTATTGTCACAAAATATTTTGCTTTAATTAGATTCTTTTTTTTAATGCAGTGATTATTATACTTTCACGAAATATTTCGTTTTGGCCTAATTTTTTATCATTATGCCATTTTTCCTTCTGCTGTAACATATCTTTTGAACATCGATCATGCTTTTTCTTGCTGCCATATACTGGCACATTTTTACTTGTCGTTTTTTTCTTTCTAAATTACGTATTTTCGAACGAACTGATACGGTGCGGAAAGCTGAAGAATTGCTGAATTTTATTCAGCAAGCAAATATGACTTTACGGAATCCGGTCGTGAGAAATCCGTATTATCATAATTTTATTATGCAATTATCTAAAGTCGCGCCCGCTTATATATATGTACGTGTAATATATGCGTGTACGAGAAGCGATATGGAAGATTGATTTTACACGTCGTTGAGATGATGGAGAATATTATAACTTATGCAATCAAGAGAACCACGAGAGAGCCACCTCGTACTGACATTTACACTTTAGAAAGTTTGGACTCCCCGTGCGACCGTCTCCTGTTCAACTACCCTGTACTTGTATTACGCACTACTTGTCTTTCCTAGTCTCCCCTGTACAAGAGTGAGAGACTATTCGGGAATAATTGTTGTACAAATTTCTAGCTTATTTCTATTTCTCTTCTTTCTCTATTTCACGACCGATAACGAGCATAACGTAAAAAAAAAACATGATTTTACTACGATATTGAACAGTGAAGAGTCAAACTAGTTTTCGCACGTTAATTTGGGAACAATATATTCTGTGGATAAACGGTGCGGATCCGTGAACTGGTTTTGTATACAGGCAGAAGTTTAATAACACGTGAAAATGTGTTGATTCGCATTTCAGGCTATTATTTATTGAAATGACAAGAATGAGAATTTCCTTGATTGATCGATCAAACTGTGACATACGATTGACTAATGACACGATTGATCGATCGTTTTTTTTTTTCTTTTCAAGGATTTAAGTGAAATCGAAACGTTTTTCGTCCTTCAACGAGCTCATTTATTTTTATTTCTAATTTTGAAACAAATGAATGTTTGGAGATGCAATTGATACTTACACGCGATCGAAGCTGACGCTAGTATCAAGAAGCACACTCTGACCATTTTTGACAGTCGTCGAAAAATGCCTATTATCGAGGATGCCCTCGCTGATAGAGGGAGAAAAAGAAATTGTTGGATTATCACTTCAACGAATTAATCGAACGAGTATGAAACTTTTGAGGAGATTTTTTTGTTTTTTTTGTTTTTGTTGATGCTCTTTGGAATGGCGTCTCGTCGCGAGATACTGCTCCCTCGTACGCTGTGTCCATCGGGTATACCCTCTCAATCCCCACTATCAAAACCATTTCCCCACTTTTGCTTGCATTTGCTCTCGAAGACTTCGCTTGTTGGTAGCTGAAACGGATGTCGTCGAGTCGAGAATCGAGAATTTTACCATACACACTTTTTTTTTACCTGCCCTCCTCTCCTCCTCTCACCAAACTTGAATTTTCCCTCGCGACTGTACTTTTCTCACTTTTACTACAGGATCTTCACGAATACCAGACAGCGACGAGCGGATTGTGCAAATAACTTCCTCTGGAATTTCTTTCTCAATAAACTTTATTTTTCTTGAGAAAAAAAAAGCACGTTTTGTTAGGATTGCTTTTTTTTCTCGAGCTGCGTTTGATATTTTATTGTGAGCGAAATATAAAAAAGTGCTCATCCGTTTTGTGCGAGTTTATAGGACTTCACGTGAATTATGAGAGACAGGAGGATCGACCAATTTTATACGTTTTTTTTTCTTAAGCCGAGATAAAAGAAGCTTAAATTTTGTGAGAGCTAACGAATGGATTTTATTCTAACAAAACATTTTTATGACAGGTAAAAAACAGAGTTATTTTTTATGTGGAAATTAATTTGAATGACGCGTAATTTTGATCGTGGATATTACATCAGACCTCACGTCATTTGTCCACGCCTTTCTCTCTCTCTCTCTCTCTCTCTCTCTCTCTCTCTCTCTCTCTCGCTCTCTCGCTCTCTCTCTCTCTTCTCCGACTTGGACAGTGAAAATCGAAAAGGTCGTCCTCGATGTGTGCTTGATAAGTAATACGCTCACAAAATGTATCGAGACATTCGAACATCTCGTTACTGAACATTCATAAAATGATTTGTGTCCATATACTTGTTTAACATTCGATAAACATGAATTGTGCTGCAAAACTGATGATTCATCAATATGATTTTTAACCGGACAACTGGCTGTGAAGAGACCGATCTCTTACGGTCGTAACGTCACGATCGTAAGAGATCTTACGATCGTGAAGACATTTCGGGATTAACACATTTACGAAATTATTGAGAAACTTTCTCGTTACGTGTCGTTCACAAAAATCTCGAAAGATTTTTTTCTACTATATTCGATAACAAACGAATCTTTCTAGAAATTCATCAAATGTAGAATAAAAATAAGAAACAGAATGGATAATTGAAAAAATTGATATCCAAATAAAGTACAAGTATTTGTTAATCTTTTGATTAAATAAAAAGCGTTTTAACCCTTCGTGGTCACACAGCCAAATTCAATCGCGGTGGGCACACTTGGGTCGATTCTACCCGGTCAGTTTTCAAAAAAGTATTGTGATCAAACTATCCGTCCGAAGTGGTTCAAAAAATTACGAAACATACTTTTAACTTTCTAGATGTTATACGAAAAATTTATTTATAAGAAATAAAATGGCGACACGTTAAAAAAAATTCATAAATACGTGAAAACGCAAAAAGACACTTTTTCACTCGAAAAATCATAGTTCCGTGAATTTTTAACATTTTTACCTAAAATTTGGACGTGATACTCCTCAGATATGCTAGTTTTTGGAGTACAGTGAAACCTCGCGTTATACGATTTGCACTTATACGTTTTTATCATTTATACGTCATATTTCTCTGGCCCCGGCATTTCCGCTTATATAAAAAATGTAATAAAGTTTCATTTCTACGTTTTCCACTTAGGGGAAAGGTGTACGAGTTGATCCCATGGGGTAAGATGATCATTTTCAATTGCGACGAAACTATTAACGTTATCTAGTGGTATTCTTTGATAAAACGTAGCGTCCGGCACCCCCCTGCGCTAGTCAAATCATGATGGCGGTGTGAGCGACGCAATTGTATTGACGAAAAAAAATTAAAATTGTGAGTTGTTGATCTAAAGTAACTTTGACTTTAAGGGCGGGGTAAGGTTAATTGGGTGAAAAAAAAGCATATTTTCAAGTATTTTTTTAGACGATACAGGTAATGCTGATTTATTTAATTAATTTCAATATAATAATACAGCATCTGAACTATATTTTCCTAAATTTTCATTGCAAAATATTGATAAACAAGCCGTTGGCAGCAAATCTCCGCAGGCGCCTCGAAAAAAAGTTGTTTTGCGGTGTACGCTATAACTCGTCACTGGATCATCTGAAACAAAAAAATCAAAATGCGTTTATTAGGTGAGATGTTTCTCGAGGTAACGCTCCCGAGTTTTTTATTATAATTATTTTTTATCTTACAATAACAAATTTGCCGATTTTTTTAGCGAAAATCGCGTTTTTGACTTTCAAGTGCTACCGAAAATGAAAAAATCGATAAAAAAAAAACTCGGCAGCGTTACCTCGAGAAACATCTCACCTAATAAACGCATTTTGATTTTTTTGTTTCAGATGATCCAGTGACAAGTTATAGCGTACACCGCAAAACATCTTTTTTTCGAGGCGCCTGCGGAGATTTGCTGCCAACGGCTTTTTTATCAATATTTTGCTATGAAAATTTAGAAAAATATAGTTCAAATGTTGTATTATTATATGGAAATTAATTGAATAAACCAGCATTACCTGTATCGTCTAAAAAAATTCTTGAATATATGCTTTATTTCACCGAATTAACCTTACCCCGCCCTTAAGCTTAGGGAACTTTTATTGTATACTGTCAGTTGCAATCATTGTTGTGATTGTGGCTTTATAATATGCTCAATTTGGTTTTTTGGTTGGTGCGGCAACAGTGGAATACTTATAGGTCATGTTATCGAGCAATAAATGAAAAAAGTTGAGTTTGGGACAAGATGATTCCCTTCTGGGTGTACAAGATGATCCCTAAGGATCATCTTGTAAACAAATAACGTACCTACTTTATTTTTGTTAAAAGTGATGCAGCGTAATTACAAAAGTTGGTTTTTTAGTTTATTTTTAAATAAATAATTTAAATAAATGAAAGCTGAATTTAATTTAAATTAATTAATAAATTGATAATAAAAAAATAAGTAAGATTAAATTCAAATAAAATTAATAATAAATTTAAATAAATGTAAGTTGGTTTATTTTTTTAGATTGTTCGATGAAGATGTTTTTTTTCAACATTTAATGTTGATTATGAAAGTTTGTTGTCTTAATTATATAAAAAGATTGTCTATTTATATTCAAACTATATTATTAATGTACAATTGATATCACAAATAATAATTTATATACCTAAGTAATTTAAGACTGGCTGTAGTAGACTCGTTTAGTTAAATTCTAGTTGGGTGAGATAAAACTTGTAATATTTATTTTTGCAAATTTTCATTTATATTTAACTAATTTGTCCAAAATTTTAAAAAATCCCAAAATAGGGCCAAGATGATCCGGGGGAACATCTTGAATACCGGGGTGTCCAGGATAATCCTTATGTAAGGTTTGAAAAAAAGGAAATATTTTTATTGAAACCCTAATAAATGGAATATTTCGCATATGCCAATCGTAGGATAGACAAATATGCCAGAAGCAAACGCTTTCAGATCTTATGTTGAATATCTTTGAAATTACGAGCATTCTCCCGTACACCTTTTCACTATACGTTTTTGACGAAATACTTGACCTTTTAAGGACGGGGCTGATCGATATATCGACCAGCAGTTAGGCTTGGGACTCCAATTGAGAAATTCATCGATTTTATTGATATCTTTCATGTAAAAAAAAAGTCAATTTTAATGGAAATTTCCCCGTCCTTAAAAGGTTAACTGTGATTACCTATCTCTTATTTATACGAAAATGTCTGTTGTTTTCTAGTGTAAAACGTCAAAGCTTAAATGTTACAAAATCGCATCAAATAAAAATTCGTAACGAAAATAAGAAAAACGATTGAGTTGGCTCAATACTTCGTTACTACCAATCAAATTTTCAATTGGAAAACCAAATATTATAATAGAAGTATTGCTATTGAAAAAAAAATATCACGAATTATGCACCGATCGCCATTTTCAAATTCTAAAGCGTTTCCGATGCTGTATTTGACTTCTACGTTATTCTCATTTATATGTCATTCTTGCTGTACCCTTCGAGAAACGTATAACTAAAGTTTCACTGTAAATAGTAGCATAGTGCGCATTCCAAAAAAGGTACACGGAGAGAATTAAATGTTAAAAATTACCGTGCAGTAACGGTAACCGGATGACAACCCTGAAACTTCGCTTATTATTACTGAGTAAAACACAGATTTTCACGAAAATAAAATAAAATTTCTTCTTCAGATAGAAAATTTTACCAGATTTTCTAGTAAATTTTCATGTGTAACAAAATACGCAAAACTTAATTTTTTAAAATATATACTATCAACGAAATTTTACTGTGAATTTTATTATTTTATGCCTTTCAAAAATGTCTATAAAAAAGTATCGTCTTTATAACAGTTATTTTAAGATTTATTATAAAATTTAATGAGTGTTATAGGAAAATGTATTGTGCTCTCGGTAAAAATTATCGTGCGCGCTGCCCTTCTTGTATAGTAAAATTTTAGCTACGTATTTGAAATTTTCTGTAACGTGAGTTAAAAAAAAACTTGTCGCGTACGAATTATTATGCTTTTCTCACTTGTCACCACATTGAAATATATCACGGTAATTTTTACCGTGAAATTCACGACAAAAATTACTTTTTAATTCTCTCCGTGTATTTATTCCGTCATGTGAAGATGGTAAATTTCATGGTATGAGGATACTTCAAACTCCAGGTAACATGGTGAATAGAGTCCCATTCGAAGCCGGGAACTATTATATATTTAGGCAAAAAATTGATCGACGGGTCGATTATACCCAGGGCGACCACGAAGAGCTAAAGAAAAGTTCGATTTTCTAAAAGTAGTTAGAGTGCATATGTGATCAGACAACAATACTGACTTTCTTCTATTAAATTTAATATTAATTGTACATTAATCTTCTTGAAATTATAATTCAACTGATTTTCCTTTCCACGTAACCAAAATTCATTTTCATTATTCCTAAGATTTTATAAAATATTTTTTTCCACACCGACGTTAATTAACTGAAAAAAAATAAAGTTAAAATCAAAGCCCGAGGTATTTCATTAAAGTGCGTCGAATTGTTATTCACGAAGAGTCCTAAGAGATGTTCCTCGTCGCGTTCTTGAACTAACGGTAAATGTTTTTTTTTTTCCTTTCAATGTTCTACAGACATATACCCGTTAGCCTTTGAAACGGGAAATGCGCGGAGAATGCTTCGTGGCATACGCGATAAACTGCTGGGACGTGAATCCTGATGAATTACCATCTGATAAATTACAACGAATCTCATACGCCAATCAAAGATTTTTTTTCTCGTCGCAAGATTTTTCAATAAAATTCTTTATTATTTATTTTGGAAATATTCGTATCCATATTGTTTGCAACATTTCATTACTGATCTAAAATAAACGGCTTTGTCTTCGTGGCAGTCGAAAAAATCAAATGAATTTTCGTCCAAACGATTCGGATCAGTGTGGAATCGTGCGGGAACAGTAGAAAAAAAAAGTGAAGAACGAAGAAAAGAAATCGATTTGAAGTTCGCGGCGGTGTTTAGCCTGGGGGAAAGGCGAGTTTCATCGATATAAAATGGATGCTCGTAGTTGCTCAACGATGCGCACGTTCTTTTCGTTTTCAGATTTTTTTTCTTTCACCTCACGACTTGTTTTTCCATTCACCTGGAACCTTAATTTCGTTGCCTTGCTCGCAGCTGTTACGTGTTTTAATAGAGCACACAGAAAATGAAAGTTAATTTTCACACGCAACCACAGCAAATGATCAACAAATCTAAACATCAAAGTGAATACATCATTTTTGTGAAAAGCTTTTCAAAAATTAAAGGGCAAGTTTGGGGACGATAAAAAAATGTAATTAAAAACAAAATTTTATTCTCGGTGTCTCTTTATTTGTCGCGGTCGACGCGAACTGTGGATCGGATGGAAATAAAATGAAGTACATTGGAACGAAATTTTGGTATCAAACAAAATTTATTATACAAATAATGTGACCAAAAAAAGTGAAATACAAATTGTAATGATAATTATAAGGAGGATTATGATGATTTCAATTAATTTTTGGGTGGTCTCGTTCCCTTTCTTCTGCTCGATGCACCGCTCGTTTTTGGCTTGGCCGGTGGGTTTTCCAGGGCATCCAGCTCGGCGTCCGTAAGCTGACCCTTGTACCAATCTTTGCTGTGGGATCACGAGAAGAAAAAAAAGTGAAAGGATCAAATGTCTGTTCAATGACCCAGCAAACAGGCCCCCACAGGCCTCTCTAAAATTTCACATCATTATTTTGTTATGCATGAGACATGACGATGCATCCCCCCGGGACAACTTCGGCTTTCGAGCCAGGGCCGTAGAAATGTTTTATGAATGCAAGTCATGCCAAGGTCGAGATAATGAAAAAATATTAGTAGAGCGATCACGAAAAAAAAGGGAATAAGAAGTACAGCAGGACTGAGCGAGAATCGAGAAGTCTACCTTCTGTAAGGATTGCAAAAGAAAACAAAAATAAACCAAGGAAGGGAAAGGTATTGAGAGGATAGGGGATCAGGAGAAGTGAAAAAAAACATGGGCCAGGATGAGTGTGGAAGCCAGAGAGAAAAGAAAGGATTTATGGAAACAGCGTGTAGGATTTGTAAAAAGTCCGAGGAAACGCTGATACACGTATGCAGATGTAGCGAAAGAAGGAGAAAGTTAGGCGGAGCTAGCGCGAAGAAGGTGAGAAGCTGGTTGGTATAAAAGAAAGAGAATGAAACAAAAGAAGATTTAGAAATTCTACTACAGTCAGGGCAGCCCTGGAAAGAGTTGTGCAGTTAACTCTCGCCTATTTTACCTTCTCGGCTATTTTGCGAAATTCCGACAGATTCCGACCGCTATCAGGAGACGTGAAAAAAAAACATAGGCCAGGATGAGTGTGGAAGGCAGAGAGAAAAAAAAAGGATTTAAGGAAACAGCGTGTAGGATTTGTAAAAAGTCCGAGGAAACGCTGATACACGTATGCAGATGTAGCGAAAGAAGGAGAAAGTTAGGCGGAGCTAGCGCGAAGAAGGTGAAAAGCTGGTTGGTATAAAAGAAAGAGAATGAAACAAAAGAAGATTTAGAAATTCTACTACAGTCAGGGCAGCCCTGGAAAGAGTTGTGCAGTTAACTCTCGCCTATTTTACCTTCTCGGCTATTTTGCGAAATTCCGACAGATTCCGACCGCTATCAGGAGAAGTGAAAAAAAACATGGGCAAGGATGAGTGTGGAAGGCAGAGAGAGAAAAAAAAAGGATTTATGGAAACAGCGTGTAGGATTTGTAAAAAGTCCGAGGAAACGCTGATACACGTATGCAGATGTAGCGAAAGAAGGAGAAAGTTAGGCGGAGCTAGCGCGAAGAAGGTGAGAAGCTGGTTGGTATAAAAGAAAGAGAATGAAACAAAAGAAGATTTAGAAATTCTACTACAGTCAGGGCAGCCCTGGAAAGAGTTGTGCAGTTAACTCTCGCCTATTTTACCTTCTCGGCTATTTTGCGAAATTCCGACAGATTCCGACCGCTATCAGGAGAAGTGAAAAAAACATGGGCCAGGTTGAGTGTGGAAGGCAGAGAGAAAAAAAAAGGATTTATGGAAACAGCGTGTAGGATTTGTAAAAAGTCCGAGGAAACGCTGATACACGTATGCAGATGTAGCGAAAGAAGGAGAAAGTTAGGCGGAGCTAGCGCGAAGAAGGTGAGAAGCTGGTTGGTATAAAAGAAAGAGAATGAAACAAAAGAAGATTTAGAAATTCTACTACAGTCAGGGCAGCCCTGGAAAGAGTTGTGCAGTTAACTCTCGCCTATTTTACCTTCTCGGCTATTTTGCGAAATTCCGACAGATTCCGACCGCTATCAGGAGAAGTGAAAAAAAACATAGGCCAGGATGAGTGTGGAAGGCAGAGAGAAAAAAAAAGGATTTAAGGAAACAGCGTGTAGGATTTGTAAAAAGTCCGAGGAAACGCTGATACACGTATGCAGATGTAGCGAAAGAAGGAGAAAGTTAGGCGGAGCTAGCGCGAAGAAGGTGAGAAGCTGGTTGGTATAAAAGGAAGAGAATGAAACAAAAGAAGATTTAGAAATTCTACTACAGTCAGGGCAGCCCTGGAAAGAGTTGTGCAGTTAACTCTCGCCTATTTTACCTTCTCGGCTATTTTGCGAAATTCCGACAGATTCCGACCGCTATCAGGAGACGTGAAAAAAAAACATAGGCCAGGATGAGTGTGGAAGGCAGAGAGAAAAAAAAAGGATTTAAGGAAACAGCGTGTAGGATTTGTAAAAAGTCCGAGGAAACGCTGATACACGTATGCAGATGTAGCGAAAGAAGGAGAAAGTTAGGCGGAGCTAGCGCGAAGAAGGTGAGAAGCTGGTTGGTATAAAAGAAAGAGAATGAAACAAAAGAAGATTTAGAAATTCTACTACAGTCAGGGCAGCCCTGGAAAGAGTTGTGCAGTTAACTCTCGCCTATTTTACCTTCTCGGCTATTTTGCGAAATTCCGACAGATTCCGACCGCTATCAGGAGAAGTGAAAAAAAACATAGGCCAGGATGAGTGTGGAAGGCAGAGAGAAAAAAAAAGGATTTAAGGAAACAGCGTGTAGGATTTGTAAAAAGTCCGAGGAAACGCTGATACACGTATGCAGATGTAGCGAAAGAAGGAGAAAGTTAGGCGGAGCTAGCGCGAAGAAGGTGAGAAGCTGGTTGGTATAAAAGAAAGAGAATGAAACAAAAGAAGATTTAGAAATTCTACTACAGTCAGGGCAGCCCTGGAAAGAGTTGTGCAGTTAACTCTCGCCTATTTTACCTTCTCGGCTATTTTGCGAAATTCCGACAGATTCCGACCGCTATCAGGAGACGTGAAAAAAAAACATAGGCCAGGATGAGTGTGGAAGGCAGAGAGAAAAAAAAAGGATTTAAGGAAACAGCGTGTAGGATTTGTAAAAAGTCCGAGGAAACGCTGATACACGTATGCAGATGTAGCGAAAGAAGGAGAAAGTTAGGCGGAGCTAGCGCGAAGAAGGTGAAAAGCTGGTTGGTATAAAAGAAAGAGAATGAAACAAAAGAAGATTTAGAAATTCTACTACAGTCAGGGCAGCCCTGGAAAGAGTTGTGCAGTTAACTCTCGCCTATTTTACCTTCTCGGCTATTTTGCGAAATTCCGACAGATTCCGACCGCTATCAGGAGAAGTGAAAAAAAACATGGGCAAGGATGAGTGTGGAAGGCAGAGAGAGAAAAAAAAAGGATTTATGGAAACAGCGTGTAGGATTTGTAAAAAGTCCGAGGAAACGCTGATACACGTATGCAGATGTAGCGAAAGAAGGAGAAAGTTAGGCGGAGCTAGCGCGAAGAAGGTGAGAAGCTGGTTGGTATAAAAGAAAGAGAATGAAACAAAAGAAGATTTAGAAATTCTACTACAGTCAGGGCAGCCCTGGAAAGAGTTGTGCAGTTAACTCTCGCCTATTTTACCTTCTCGGCTATTTTGCGAAATTCCGACAGATTCCGACCGCTATCAGGAGAAGTGAAAAAAACATGGGCCAGGTTGAGTGTGGAAGGCAGAGAGAAAAAAAAAGGATTTATGGAAACAGCGTGTAGGATTTGTAAAAAGTCCGAGGAAACGCTGATACACGTATGCAGATGTAGCGAAAGAAGGAGAAAGTTAGGCGGAGCTAGCGCGAAGAAGGTGAGAAGCTGGTTGGTATAAAAGAAAGAGAATGAAACAAAAGAAGATTTAGAAATTCTACTACAGTCAGGGCAGCCCTGGAAAGAGTTGTGCAGTTAACTCTCGCCTATTTTACCTTCTCGGCTATTTTGCGAAATTCCGACAGATTCCGACCGCTATCAGGAGAAGTGAAAAAAAACATAGGCCAGGATGAGTGTGGAAGGCAGAGAGAAAAAAAAAGGATTTAAGGAAACAGCGTGTAGGATTTGTAAAAAGTCCGAGGAAACGCTGATACACGTATGCAGATGTAGCGAAAGAAGGAGAAAGTTAGGCGGAGCTAGCGCGAAGAAGGTGAGAAGCTGGTTGGTATAAAAGGAAGAGAATGAAACAAAAGAAGATTTAGAAATTCTACTACAGTCAGGGCAGCCCTGGAAAGAGTTGTGCAGTTAACTCTCGCCTATTTTACCTTCTCGGCTATTTTGCGAAATTCCGACAGATTCCGACCGCTATCAGGAGACGTGAAAAAAAAACATAGGCCAGGATGAGTGTGGAAGGCAGAGAGAAAAAAAAAGGATTTAAGGAAACAGCGTGTAGGATTTGTAAAAAGTCCGAGGAAACGCTGATACACGTATGCAGATGTAGCGAAAGAAGGAGAAAGTTAGGCGGAGCTAGCGCGAAGAAGGTGAGAAGCTGGTTGGTATAAAAGAAAGAGAATGAAACAAAAGAAGATTTAGAAATTCTACTACAGTCAGGGCAGCCCTGGAAAGAGTTGTGCAGTTAACTCTCGCCTATTTTACCTTCTCGGCTATTTTGCGAAATTCCGACAGATTCCGACCGCTATCAGGAGAAGTGAAAAAAAACATAGGCCAGGATGAGTGTGGAAGGCAGAGAGAAAAAAAAAGGATTTAAGGAAACAGCGTGTAGGATTTGTAAAAAGTCCGAGGAAACGCTGATACACGTATGCAGATGTAGCGAAAGAAGGAGAAAGTTAGGCGGAGCTAGCGCGAAGAAGGTGAAAAGCTGGTTGGTATAAAAGAAAGAGAATGAAACAAAAGAAGATTTAGAAATTCTACTACAGTCAGGGCAGCCCTGGAAAGAGTTGTGCAGTTAACTCTCGCCTATTTTACCTTCTCGGCTATTTTGCGAAATTCCGACAGATTCCGACCGCTTTTATTTGTCCGATGGGTCCTTTCCCTACCCTCCACTCTATGCCCATCTACTCGTAGGTATAACCTCACTTACCATCCTAACCTCGTCTTGAGGTAGCCTCCGCTAAAATTGTACTGTCACTTCGCGCGATTACCGTGGAGCGTCGCTGTTATCGAGCCTAGAGTGGGGGCGCCCTTTACGCCGCAAAATAAACGGGAAGCGTCGGTCGCAACTCGGCAAAATAGGTGAGAGTTGACTGTACGTAAACTGTTTTAAAAAATGGGCAAATGGAGAGCGGGGGATAAAGCGGCGGCGGTTATTGTTATTTTCTAATAATAAGTTAAAAGTTCATAATAACGAATTCTGTGAAAGTCCAACGAGAACATACAGAGAAGAAATAGGAAGAAATAAATACATACAAGTCATGCCAAGGAATCAATTAATTTGATAAATTCATCGAATCGTCACTCCGAATGGATATTTTAATTTTCAAATTCGTCTGATAATCTCGAGATTACGTATTGCTTACTAATTACCTGTTTGAAATATTAATTAAGATTTCAGTTCATCTACTTTGTTAGGCAAGTAGTATATATAAATATTTTTTATTACAATACAGTTCTCTAATTAATTATGTAATTTTGGTTTGCCTGCTTTGAATATAATACAATGGAGGATTTTTGTACCTGTACGTAAAACAGATAACGAAAAAATATAATTCTTCAATAAAGGTTCAAGATGACAAAGGTATGACATTTATGGTTTGGGATAATTAAATAATTGGATCCATAATAAGGACATCTGTAATTTCGACTGTTCTGAAAATCTTTAAAATATTAATTACCTTCAACGCTTTATAAATGTCAGTAAAAATTTCCAGTCAATTTCTAGGCAAATATAAATTCGAATTTACATTTTAAGTACATAATTTGTTTCACGTACTCGTGTTTTTTATTATCAAAAGATTATCAAAAATGCGTGCACTGCTAGTTTTTGTTGAAACGATGATGGAAAAATAAATTGATAAAAAATAAAGTTAACTCGAGGTTTTTTTTTCCAGATTCGGAATCATGGGACAAATGTATTTTTTTTTTTTTACCATTCGGGGATTTTCCTGGCCCAATCGCACTTGCTGGTCCGCTCGTCAAAGGCTTGGCCGAGTTTGCAGCCGTTTCTACGTGGAACTTCGCCGTTGACACAAACGTAAAAGAATTGACAGTCCTCGGCGTCGGCGTAACGTGGATGCGTCGCAGCCACGGACTCGTCGACTTTGGGACACGTGAAATTGAATAGTTCCCGCGAGCCGCAACCCTTTTTCGAGGCCTCGTCGGGCCAATTGCAAATACCAGTCTTCTCGGAGAATACCAGGCCGTCCGGGCACGTTATCATGTTGAATTGACCCTCGACGCAGTAGTAAAACGTGTCACAAATTCGCGTGTCCTCGTGCGCGAAATATCCGTGCATTCTTGGGCAATGCTGCGAGGGATGTGGATCCTCTGCCAAATTGGTATGACATTGAAAGGAAAAAAAAAAACGTTTGGTTTTCTTGGTGTGGGGAATACGCAAAACGAGTGAGAAAAGCACTGACGAATCTCGTCAATAGCTAAAGTAATATCGATCAGTAAATAAACTAATCCTAATTCATAAACAAATAATACTGGCCAATAATGTCAACAAGAAATATATAAAAATCATGCATCGAACTGTTTTAAGGCAATATTCTATTCTAGAAATTTGAAAACAATATTTTTTTTTGCATTTTCTCAAAATATAGACTGTTTAGAAGAGAAAATTTGGAAATTTGTGAAAATTTCGAAAATTTCGAAGTTTAGAAGAGAAAATTTCGAAATCGAGGAAAACACACTTTACGAGGCAGAAATGGGCGATTAATGTAACGTAAGTATAACATGCCATTATACCAATTAGATAGTTACGGTTGTCTGAAATTATACTTAAAACTTTGAGGAGATTGGAGCGGTCCAGTTGAGTAAAATGACGGCTTATGAGTTCTTTTTTCAATAAACCTCAAAAAAAAACATGCATACGAGGTATAGATTTATTCTATAGATGCTAAGTTTTCATAAAATATATAATTAAAGAGCAAAATTATGCATTGTTATACTTCTATTACGTGAAAAAGAAAAAAATGTTGTGTTACTACGAACTTGAAAAAGTATAACATTATTGATTATTATGACAGAGTCGTAATCTTTTATTAGATTGAAAGGGTCAAAAGATTATAAATATTTAAAAGATTTAAAAGATTCGTAATCTTTTAGCAAACCTTTATCGTTCTAAATTGAAAATATATGGTTTTCGATAGGCAAGATGGGTTTTGATTTTTTCTAAATGTTTACAAAGATTTAGTTGACGTTAATCCGTCGTTAGAAATGGTTAATCTTGGTGCTGAATAGCCGAAAAAATTACCTTACTCGTAGCGTGAACGTCTTGCTCATATAACCGGACGTAAAATTACATACATCAAGGGGTTACGTGGGTTTGAAAATTTAAAAAAATCCATTTTTTTATTTTATTATCTAATACTACAATATGTCTAGAATATTCTCCCAAAGTTTTAAGTCAATTGGAGTAAAAGTCTAGGAGAAAGAGCCTTTGGGAATTCCCCCCGTTTGGAAAGACCGGCCGGGAGCGACGCAGGTATACGCATTTTTCTCAAAACACTATTTTTGAAGTCGGTGGACACGATTTCTCAAAAACTAATGCACCGATCTTATTGAAATTTTGCACACTTCTTCAAAATAGAATTGACTAGTGATTGAAGGAAGATTTTTTTTTCGATTACAACTAACTTACAAGGTAGTGCAAATTGTACGAAAAATTGAACTATTTTGCATACAACTCTGTCAAAAATTCAAATTTCAATTTTTTTTTAAATCCTTCGTTCAATCACGAGCTATACTTATCTACTAACAGAAAAAATTTTGTTTTTTTTATTTCAGATAAAGCTATCATGAGTTATCCTGACCACCACGAGGACACTTTTTTTGAGGGGTCTCCGGAAACCAGGTCCCACCGGCTGAATTTCCCAAATTTTTGGATGAATTTTTTTTTAATATTGTTTAAATGTTGCTCTTTTATGTGCTTAACATTTTGAATAAAATAATTTATATATTATATTTTAAAAAAATAGAGAACATATGTTTTTTTTTGCTTCGAAAACCACGTAACCCCAAACTATTCTTTAGGTCTGGTGTTTTGTAGTGGAAATTTTTTAAACAATCGTAGAGGTTCAGTATAGTCTGCACAATAAAATATATATTTTTCAAATCTTAGATTGTGGATAACTCTCCAACCTCCTTAAAGGCGTTTTTCGCGGAACTAAATTTTTCAAACTGGTTGACATAAATGTCGATTTCTATTCGACCAATTGACTTCAAATTTGGTATGGACCTTCACTATGTATCCCTGTATCGTCCCTACTTCGGGTATTGCGAAATTATTATTATAACTATTTGAAAAAAAAAATTATCTCTGAAAAAATAGGGCTAATAGGGCTAGGAATGAATATTTTACAGACAGTCGCCATTAGAAAAAACAATCTTCTTTAGTACCTACCATAATACAATTCTTATTGATAAAGAAAATCGGTTGTACTTCTGTTTCAGACGAATGAGGGCTTTGTAATCATGTCAACCGCCTGAACCCTTTATTTTCACGACCATATTTAGAGATCCATAACTTTTTCAATTTTAATTCTCTTTGCACAATTTTTTTTGCAAGTTCTTGAAACATCATAAAAAAAAATTGCAAAAAAATGGATACTAAAAATATTCTTTGTTCTTTTTTATCAATTCCGGAAAACGCCCAAAAGTTAGGCCTCTAGACTAAAATACTGCCTTAAGGAGGTTGAAGCCAATGACGGCTTATGAGTTTTTTTTTCAATAAATCCAAAAAAATGCATACGTGGTATAGATTTATTCTGTAGATGCTAAGTTTTCATAAAATATACAATTAAAGGGCAAAATTATGCATTTTTACATTTTTATTAAGTGAAACCAAAAAACTGTTGTGTTACTTCCAACTTGAAAAAGTATAACATTATTGATTATTATGAAAGACTTGCAATCTTTTATTAGATTACAAATATCAAAGAGTTTTAAAGGATTACAAGGATTCGTAATCTTTTATCAAACTTTCATGGTTCAATATGGAATATATATAGTTTTCGATGGGCAAGATTCTAAACTTTTTTTTAACTTTGTTTTTCTAAACTTTTTCAAAGTTTAGTTTACGTAAATCCATTTTCAGAAATGGTTTACCGTGGTGCTAAATAGCTAAAAAAAATCACGTCACCTGAGACGCGAACGTCTTGCCCATCTAACTGCACGTAAAATTACATGCATTAAACTTTTTTTATATCTGATGTTTCGTGGCGAAAAAAAAATAAAAAAATTCGAAAAGACTCAATACAGTCTGAACAATAAACATGTATATATCTTGGATTGTGGCTATGGCTCCAACCTCCTTAACAAGTGAACATCGATGGATCAAACCGATAATTGAACTGCTAGCTCGTTGCTATATAAAACTATTCCACATTTCCCACAAATAAAAATACCAGACCTCAAGCTCCTAAAGGTAAATTTCTCGGATTAAAAAAAAAACAATAATTCTACTCCTTAATTGCTCAGCAACCATCCTACGCGTTTCGATCGAGCTTGTCAAAAAAAAAAAAAAAAAAAAAAACAAATCGCCAAAGAGCAACAAAAACAAGACTCACGTAATTTCGGGCGTTTGGAGCAGTCGATACCGAACGGCAAGTCGCATTTCTCGACGGCCGGATCGTAGTCGTTGAATACAAGGCCATCGGGACACAATCTTTCCGTGGCTTTGCCATCGCGACAATCGTGATACTTGTCGCATTGTTGGGAATCGGGAAAATAGCCATTTGCCTCGGGACAGTTGTCCGACAGAACGATCTCTTCTTCGTATTCCTCAGCATCCGCGTCGTCATCAACTTCGGTTGGGGCTGCGGTTGATGAGGGATGATTCGTTCGGCGTCCAGGCAAGGACACTTTGCGGCGATTTTGCTCCGCGGCTTCCTGCTTTCGCGTTAAGGCCGTTGCAGTACCTTGTGGAAGAGCGAATCAATTGCTACACTTTCCGTAAGCGACAACCCTGTTGTCGTATTGGTTGATGGTATTCATTAATGGTAATTTTATAGATACGAAGTGTTTGCCGATCATTTACAATGATAATTTGCTCCATTGGCATTCGATTTGAATACATAAGCATAAAATCTAATCGGTGAGGATTAATACTCGTTTGATTATGTGAAAAAAATTGATGCAATTGCAATCTAGGGTTTTATTTGACTTTGCTGCTCTACAGAATTTAAAAAAAACAACTTTCTATACAATATGCATAAAGTTGTTTGTTATATAAAAATTAATTTTTTTTTTAAACTAGATATTTAATTAGGTAATGCTTTTTTTCTGTCTTAGTTCTTAGGTAGTCCTAAACTCAAATCATATGGGATGACGATAGCTAAAGAAAGCTTCGTATACTCCGGTTGTAAGCTGAATATTTGAAAATATCTGAAAATATTCACATTTTTCGCGGAAAAAAAGGAGACGAAGAAAAATAAATCAAATATACGAACTACAGTATTTTTTAAATTTGCGATCTCGTTTCTTCCGTGACGTCAATCTCTTGGTCTTGGCTGGCACTGACTCCAAAAACAAGTAATTTGGTATTGTAAATATTTAAATAACAATAATTTTATATATTTTCATTATGAATTTATTGTATTATGTATACAATAAATTATTATATATACTACATTATGAATCGGCGTTTTCGGTATTTCTTGTTCTAACAACTTTTACGGCCCCCCAATTCTTTATTTTTGAAGATATAAAAAAATAAAAAATATCTTTGTACTCTATTCGACGAGCATTAGACAATGACACCCCACATACCAGGGTAAGAATTTTTTTTTGCTGATTTTTCATGTATGGGATACCCCATGAAAAAAAAATTTAACTGAATTTCTAAATCAATATTCGGTTTTGGGTCAACATTCTACACAAAATATCCAATTTTTAGGTCTGTAACTCATGCCGTTTACGAGCTAGAGACCCGTGACATACGGATGGACAGACGGGCAGACAGCAGAATGATAGCAATAGGGCTCCATTTTGCTCTTTGGGCACGGAACCCTAAAAAGTAATAAATAAAGTAAAAAGGTGTACATATTTCTCAGGTACTGACTGACGTAAGGGCCATTATCCACTAAAGCGGAGATGAGCTAGGAAAAAACAACCAATCAACCACTGAATACAGTTTTTTCCTACGGCCTCTCATCTCCGCTTTGGTGGACGACGGCCCTAAGAGTTGGTAATTAATGAAATAGTAGTATAAAAGTTTCAACCTTCAACTCTAGTGTCATACAATGTCACTGTTGTCTACAGAACTATATGACTTTGGAATATAGTTCTGTAGACAATATTTTATCATTAATGGTCTTCGACAAGCACATTCAAGTTTTGGGGACTTGATACTCTCGAACTGCCCCCATATAGTTGACCATGCGAGAAGCTAATCTTTTCTCAGTGCACCCCTACGCCCTCTGAGAAACATATCATCCAAATTTCATTTAGATAAAAGCAGGGAATTTGATTTTCCGATACAAAGACCTCGTTGCACCCCTAATTAAGGGTTGTTTTAAAAAATCTTAAAATATGCGTTTTATTATTTATTTTGAAGAATATACATACAATTTTCAATACAAAATTTTATACCTCATTTAACCCGCTTAAAAGTTGATTTTCGAAAAATCCATTCTTAATCCACCTCTACACCTCCTAAAAAACAGATCTTACAAATTTCATGTTTCTATCTTCTTCGGGCTCCGCGTTGTCTATATGTATATCAATCAGCCAGTCAGTCAGTCATGGAACTGTTCTATATGTAGGCATAGATTATACTCATTGATTTGTTTATTTAAATTATTATGTATATCGCACATATGGGGTATTCCACGCCAAATCGACCACTTTCCGACCCGATCCCTTTCGATTTGGCTGAAACTTTAATGTGTAATTGTTTTCATCTTAAAACGCTTGTGGGATTTTTGAAAATTTGTTTACATAATCACAAATACGTAGTGAATTTTTTAAAAAGTCGCCCGTTTTTTTTTACAAACGCTCATAACTTTCTGAAAAATGGACCGATTAAGATCTTTTTTTTATTCGTCGTTTTGAAATGTTCTTTATGAAAAAAAAATATTTGGACAATATCCAAACTCAGCTTGGAGATGATTTTTTAGTTTTTTGAAAAAAACGCGCCTTTTTCAAAGAACGCTACTTTTAATTTTTCATTTTTTTTGTAAGGAAATATGATAAATTTAGCATTTTTTGCCGCCAGACCCATCGTGGTGAGATTTTTCTTTCTATTTTTTTCTAAATTAAAATATTTTATTTCTTAATTTTTTCCACATATAGCTGTTTCCTATGGTGCAATAATGTCCATTAATAAGTTCTATGGTTTTCCAAAAAAAATGCAGTGTACTATTTCATTTAGTTTTGCCGCCAAAATATTAAACGACAAGCAGCTGTCAATGTTTAAAAAAAACGTTCCAGTTGAATCGTCTTTGTTTGATATGCACTGACTGTTTTTATCGTCGGGAGACTACAATAATGCTATGAACGGTCTCCGTGATCGATTTTCGAACCTCAAAACCTTTTCAGGAACTCAGCAGTTGCACTGTGTGATACCTAACACAAATGGTGGTCTTATTGTTAAACATTGCTGTAATTCAAGAGATCACAAATTATATAAATTATTCAAACGTCACAGAGATGAATAAATTCATCACTAATTACTAATAAACAATTAATTGAATACATATTTATGTCATTCCCCATTAAATAATCCTTTAAAAATAATGTAACATAATTAGAAAACTTTTTAAGTGAATTAATATTAAATACAAAGTATTGCGTATGATAGAATTTACCATTTAAAATTATTTCATCATAGAAAACAGCTATATTTGGAAAAAATTAAAAATAAAAATTTTGTAATTTAGAAGAAAAAAAATAGAAATTAAAATCTTACCACGATGGGTCTGGCGACAAAAATTGGTAATTGATCATATTTTTTTTACAAAACAAAAATATAAAATCAAAAGTGGCGTTCTTGAAAAAATCGCGTTTTTTTAACGAAAAAATCATGTCGAAGATGAGTTTGTATATTTTTGGAATATTTTTCATAAAGGACATTTTAAAACGAAGAATTTCTAAAAAAAAAAAAGATCTTAATCGGTCCATTTTCCAAACAGTTATGAGCATTTGAAAAAAAAAACGGGCGTTTTTTTCAAAAATTCTCTACGTATTTGTGATTATGTAAAAAAATTTGAAAAAAAATCACACAAGGGTTTTAAGATGTAAACAATAACATATTAAAGTTTCAGCCAAATCTAAAGGGGTCGGGCTGGAAAGTGGTGGATTTGGCGTGGAATGCCCCATATATATGAAATCCTTTTAAAAAAAAAACAAAATTCTTCGCTCGATGGGCTCTTTGCGAATAAAAGATAAAAAAACATTACATAATATAAATATGGTACAATAATAATTTTGTTTTCCTTTCTTTCAACGTATACTCCTGCGGGTTTTCACGTAATACCCTTCCCAATTGAACCTATTTCTATCACTCACCACCCACATTTCCCTAATCTAACCTGACTACAGTTACACGATACCGCATTCTCCGAGGATACGGAGAAACTGTGGACAACCCGTACCGGTATAAACGGCCCCATATTCTTCTCATTCTGGTCCGGTTCCACAACTCTCGGTTAACCAACTTAACCCGAGTTTAGTACGCTAAGCATAGTTCTGATTGGTCAATTCGCCCTTAAACCTTGATTAATTTGATTAACCGAGAGTTGTGAAACCGTGCCTCTCTGGTGCACAGACGTTTTACTCAAGTATCTACACCAAGGTCTCAGAAGTATTGGCCTTCCGCTCACTGTTTGATGCGCCAGCCGATGCACGGCTAAGCGGTCTACGCTCCGAGTATCGGCCATGCACAAAGCAGCTTAACTCGAAGGATCGTCGAAGTCAGATTCCGACGGCCCATCCACCAGTGTTGGTTTACAATCATTAATTTTAGTTTCATATTACACTCGCGTGCATGTATATATATATATAAGCATTTATTTGTAATCGGAGGAGTTAGAGGCATACAAATTGCAAATGTAAAATATACTAAAGCCCAACAGAGTAAGAATAGCGAAAATAAATTAAATTTTTTGTTTAATATATTTTTAAATTGACACAAATGTAATATGTAACTAGGATTAATTATTATACAATACCATTAATATATATATATACAGGGTGAGGCACATAAAGTGTTACAGAGCAATAGCACTCAAACTATTGATCATATCCAAAAATGTTTCAGACAAAAGTTTCAGCGTTCGAGAAGGCCGTCATACTGGACCACCCTATTTTTTTTATCGGTGGAGGCGCTGAAGCTACGTCAAGGTCAACTCCACTTTTTTAAATGGAACCATGTATTTTTTTTCGCCGGACATTATTACCGACTTTAAGACGAATTCAGCGACCTACACAAGGTCATTCTAGTCACGCAAAGTATAAAAATAGTCGAAAAATCGAAAAATATCGGAATAATCACTTTCAAAGGATCCACTAACCTTGGTTTGGGTCTACCTACAGAAGATGCTCGAAGTGATGACCCTCGACTTGTAAACACGCCTGACCACGCCTGACGACATGAAAGAAAGAATACGCCGAGCATGTACCGAAATTACACCACAAATGTTGGCTGAAGTTAAAGGGTCTTTTCATAAGCGAATTCCCAAGTGCTTACAAGTCGAGGGTCATCACTTCGAGCATCTTCTGCAGGTAGACCCAAACCAAGATTAGTGGATCCTTTGAAAGTGATTATTCCGATATTTTTCGATTTTTCGACTATTTTCATACTTTGCGTGACTAGAATGACCTTGTGTAGGTCGCTGAATTCGTCTTAAAATCGGTAATAATGTCCGGGGAAAAAAAATACATGGTTCCATTTAAAAAAGTGGAGTTGACCTTGACGTAGCTGCAGCGCCTCCACCGATAAAAAAATAGGGTGGTTCAGTATGACGGCCTTCTCGAACACTGAAACTTTTGTCTGAAACATTTTTGGATATGATCAATAGTTTGAGTGCTATTGCTCTGTAACACTTTATGTGCCTCACCCTGTATATATATATATATATATATATATATATATATATATATATATCGGGATGTTGAATAAGTTCTCGCTGTTTTTTCGTGAAAATTAATGCTTTCTTTTTAAAAAATAGTAAAAAAAACATGTCACTGAAAGTATTGTCCATCGCTAGCCACTACTTTTTCGCATCTTTCTGGCAGCATCTTAATTCCATGTCGGAAAACCGACACGTCTTTTGAGGCTATCCAAGAGTTGACCCATTTTTTGGCATCTTCATAAGAATGGAAATGCTGCTCAGCCAGGCCATGTGCCATCGATCGGAATAAGTGATAATCGAAAGGAGCGATGTCTGGTGAATACGGCGGATAGGGTAGGACTTTCCATTTAAGAGTTTCCAAATAGGTTTTCATCGGTTTTGCAACACATGGCCGAGCGTTGTCATGCTGCAAAATCACTTTGCCGTGTCTCTGCTCGTATAGCGGCTGTTTTTCCATCAATTCTTGACTCAAACACATCAATTTTAGTCTATAGCAATCTTCCGTGATGGTTTCGTTCAGTTTGAGCAGTTCATGATAAACTACACCCAGCTGATCCCACCAAATGCAGAGCAGAAGCTTGGAACCATGGAAATTCGGCTTTGCCGACGATCTTGATGCTTGGCCGGGCTTACCCCATGATTTTCTACGCTTAGGGTTATCGTAGTCTATCCATTTTTCATCGCCAATCACGGTACGATGCAAAGAACCTTTCCTTTTCTGGCATTGAAGCAGCTGTTGGCACGTGAAAAGACGCGGTTCGACTCCTTTCGTCTTCAACTCGTACGGCACCCAATATCCTTGCTTTTGAATCATTTCTAATGGTTTCAAACATTTCGAAACTGTTGTCTGATCAACTCCTAATGATTCTGCAACTTCAGCTAGTGTCTGACATGAGTCTTCGTGAAGTAATGCCTCCATTTCGTCGTCTTCTAACTTGTTCAGTGCGCCAGAGCGTTCTTTATCTTCAACTTCAAAATCACTATTTTTGAAGCGTCTAAACCAATCTCTGCATGTTGTTTCCAACGGAGCATGGTCGCTGTAAGTCTCAACAAGAATTCTGTGTGCTTTAGTTGCAAATTTTTTTTAAATAAAATAATGCAATAAAATAGGGTCATTAAATGATTTTTTTTTCATTGTAAAGATCATCTGCGGTTTTTAAAGCAAAGTATTTGTCGTTTTTTTTTCAATAATTAACAACGATACAGCTCTTTAAAATTGTTGTTCTGCTCGGCTCGGCAAAAACGCGAAGAGAACATCCGAAGTTACCCGAGCGCTCTGTGACGTCACCGTTCGAAAGGTGACGTCGAAAAGTGATCGTCCACTTATTTTCGCTGTGAAGACCACTTTGATGTCAGTATAAACGTGTTATAACATAAACTGTATTGAAATATTTTCTTTTTAATACGTCTTTCTCAAAATGCTTATGATACGTAGCGACAATAACTGACACAATTTATCAAGCCTCTCCTAACCTAAAAATGTTTAGTTATTCACGGTCGATAAATTACTCGAATTTTCTTTCACAAATCCACTTTCACACATCGTTGCACAAAAATTAAACTAATTTTCGACTTTTTCAGAATGCTCGAGATGGTTTCAGATGTAAAATAACACTAAATTTTACATTTGTGTACACTTGCATGTACGCCGTATACATAGCCTATTCGGTCGCGTTCGAACGATGACGTCACAAGCGCCAGCGCCTATAGCGTGGCATCTACAATTTCAATTATCGTCATATAAAAACAATTAATAATAATCTTTAGAATTATTTCAAAGAAAAACTCTTTCGACATTCTGTTTAATTATCACAAAAGATCAATACTAAATTTAAAAATCGAACATTTTTTTTTAACAACTCAATTCCCTGCAAATACTCTTTTTTGACACGAAATTTGACACGTTTAACACTATGAAAAAAAAAGTTGTTTACACTACGGCGAAATGACATAGACTGAATTTCAAGCTTGCTTATAGTACTTCTTTACAGTTAAGTTACCATCTTAAACTACACGCACACGATTGTGGTAACGTCATTTGTTGGAAAACAGCGAGAACTTTTTCAACGTCCGATATACACATATATGGGTGTGTGTAGTTTTGCTTATTATATTTAACAGTAATCTAAATTAATATTTAGGTTACATTTGTAAGATCTTTTTTTAACAAAGAGACCTATATATAATAATTTGCAAGAAAAATAAAAAAATTCAATCTTAAAGCGAGGCATCGTTTTTTTTTCTCAAACAAGCCCAGCTCCAAAGAGAAATTTCTCGATTTTCCTTGTAATTGTAGTCTTCAAATTTGTGCTCCCTAATTTACGATTTATCTGGACGTTCGACGTGTATTTTCGTTCGGCTGGGGCAGTTTCTTTTTTTTTTTTTGCCATTTAAATTCGATTACGACTGGTCGCTCTGAAACGAGTTTATAAGTGATAGTCCCTTTTTTTTCCTCCAAGGTAGCGGGCGGATGTCTCTGCGCGTCCCTGAGCACATACTCGCAAAGTCCGTGAAGCTTGGAAGTGCGAGAAGGTGAATTACGATCGAGCGCGGGAGCCTCGCGCCGAGTCGATCGACACTTTGGCTCGACGTGTGTGCCATACGGCGGAAGAAAAGGGAGAAAGTGTCCGCGAGGTAAGCGAGCATCAGGCGCACAACTACTACCGAGCGAAAACGAACGAAGGCTCCCGTGTATATACAATTCATTTTATTTTTATAGTACGAAGCGCGATTTAAAAACGTGTACGGGATCGCGGACGAGTCTACCCGGACCGTTCTCCAGCGGGAGCGCGGCTTTCCACTTTTCTCATTCACGACTGTACGACGAGGCAAAATCGGAGCGAAACTCTTCGCGGGTATTCGGAAGTTACTCCAAAATCGTGCAGCAGTATGATTATTGTAAAGATGCTCGGTAATTTTTAAACGTTACCTCGTAGTGAGGTTAACCCTCGGCGGTCACCCGGGGTCAAAATGACCCCAAGCGCAACTTTAAGCCAAAATTACTATAATTTGTTGTCGGCCACTTTTTGTAATAAATCGCTCATTTTTCATGATTATCGTTCTTTATTTAACTCCGAAATGGCTCTTCAGATATAGGAATAAATATCTTTTTCGAAACTCCCACTATGGAGAGATTTTTTTCCTTAAACTATCATATCTCAAGAGAATCACCCTTAAATTTTATGAAAAGAAATTGAAAATCGCAAGGGTTATGATTTTTTTTAGGAAAAAGGGCTTTTTTACGCATTGATCCCTTGCTGATTTTTTTTTTCCGCCATTTTAAAATTCAATTAAAATATAATGCCGAGAATGTCACATTCAAGAATGTTCAAACTAATATCCTGAATTTTTATGAGTCATTCGGAACGATACGGTCAACGCGGCAATCGTTTAAACATGGCTGGGGTCATTGCGACCCCCATGTGACCAGCGTTCTTTATTTCACTCCGAAATGGCTCTTCAGATATAGGAATAAATACCTTTATCGAAACTCCCACTATGGAGAGATTTTTTTCCTTAAACTATCATATCTCAAGAGAATCACCCTTAAATTTTATGAAAAGAAATTGAAAATCGCAAGGGTTATGATTTTTTTTAGGAAAAAGGGCTTTTTTACGCATTGATCCCTTGCTGATTTTTTTTCCGCCATTTTAAAATTCAATTAAAATATAATGCCGAGAATGTCACATTCAAGAATGTTCAAACTAATATCCTGAATTTTTATGAGTCATTCGGAACGATACGGTCAACGCGGCAATCGTTTAGACATGGCTGGGGTCATTGCGACCCCCATGTGACCAGCGTTCTTTATTTCACTCCGAAATGGCTCTTCAGATATAGGAATAAATACCTTTATCGAAACGCCCACTATGGAGCTATTTTTTTCCTTAAACTATCATATCTCAAGAGTATCACCCTTAAATTTTATGAAAAGAAATTGAAAATTGCAAGGGTTATGATTTTTTTTTAGAAAAAAGGGCTTTTTTACGCATTGATCCCTTGCTGATTTTTTTTCCGTCATTTTAAAATTAAATTAAAATATAATACCAAGAATGTCACATACTAGAATGTTCAAACTAATATCCTGAATTTTTATGAGTCATTCGGAACGATACGGTCAACGCGGCAATCGTTTAAACATGGCTGGGGTCATTGCGACCCCCATGTGACCAGCGTTCTTTATTTCACTCCGAAATGGCTATTCAGATATAGGAATAAATACCTTTTTCGAAACGCCCACTATGGAGCTATTTTTTTCCTTAAACTATCATATATCAAGAGTATCACCCTTAAATTTTATGAAAATAAATTGAAAATTGCAGAAGTTATGATTTTTTTAGTAATAAAGGGCTTTTTTACGCATTGATCCCTTGCTGATTTTTTTCCGCCATTTTAAAATTCGATAAAAATATAATACCAAGAATGCCACATTCAAGAATGTTCAAACTAATATCCTGAATTTTTATGAGTCATTCGGAACGATACGGTCCACGCGGCAATGGTTTAAACATGGCTGGGGTCATTGCGACCCCCATGTGACCAGCGTGTTACAGCCAGAACGTGCGACCGCGAAGGGTTAAGTCAGTGTTCTATTAGAAATTTGAATGAATCGTTTTTTTTTTAAGTATAGACTCTTAAGAATGTGGCCTCGAAAGGAAATTTCGAAATTTCCAATATTTACAAAATGATAGCGATTTGAATACGGCCTAATTGAGAGGCCGCACCGGCGTGAATCGGACAATCAGAAGATTCCAAGGAAACTAGAATTGCTCGCAGGGAAGAACGAGCTTCAGAAAATCATTATTTCGAAGTAGCGGCAGGTACACTTTACGAGGCGGGAATAGCCGATCGATTATCCACTTGGATAGTTGCGGTTGTCTGTAAATTTTACTCAAAACTTTAAACGCGTTTCTCTCGAAACTACTTTCTTCAACCTCGTTGACATTTTCATGTCTCTCGAGTTCTATTCGACCGATTGACTGCAAATTTGGTACGGACTTTCAGTATATATCCCTCTATCGTCCCTACCTCGGGCATTGCGAAATTATCATTATTACTATATAAAAAAAAATATATCTTTGAAAAAAAAGGGCAAAAAATAAACGTTTGATCTTATTCATCAAGAAAATTGGTTTTAATTTTGTTCCAGATTAATGGGAGTTTTGGAATAATGCCAACCGGCTCAACTCATTTTTTTTCACGGCCATATTCAAAGGCCCATAACTTTTCCAATTTTTATTTTATTTTTTTGCACAAGATCCTACTTATAGGTTCTTGAAACGTCAATAAAAAGACTGTAGAAGAATGGATACTAAAAAGATTCTTTTTTTTTTATCAAGCCTGAAAAAACGTCCAAAATTTAGGCGTGATTATTCCGAAATAACGATTTTTTTTTGTACTCTCGATACTTGTCGCTGTGCTTTAAGTCGCCGTGCGATCGAACGTTCATCGTGCCGATTATTTCGATGAAACGCGGCAGAAATTCGCACGTATACGAGTTTTCGAAAGGTCACGCGGCCTCGACGCGATTAAAACGCTTCGAGAACGTTTCTGTATCCGTGACATTTGATGAAACAGACGAGAAATCGGTAGTTGATAACTAACACGCATTAACCACGAAGCTCTGAGAAAAAAATGATAATTTTACAGGAAATATGGCCTGGATATTGATAGTAACTAGTTCATTGAACAGGATGTATGGTATACACGGAGAGAATTAAATGTTAAAAATTACCGTGCAGTAACGGTAACCAGATGACAACCCTGAAACTTCGCTTATTATTACTGAGTAAAACAGAGATTTTCACGAAAATAAAATAAAATTTCTTCTTCAGATAGAAAATTTTACTGGATTTTCTAGTAAATTTTGATGTGTAACAAAATACGTAAAACTTAAATTTAAAAAATATATAATATCAGCGAAATTTTACTGTGCATTTTATTATTTTATGCCTTTCAAAAATGTCTATAAAAAAGTATCGTCTTTATAACAGTTATTTTAAGATTTATTATAAAATTTAATGAGTGTTATAGGAAAATGTATTGTGCTCTCGGTAAAAATTGTCGTGCGCGCTACCCTTCTTGTATGGTAAAATTTTAGCTACGTATTTGAAATTTTCTGTAACGTGAGTTACAAAAAAACTTGTCGCATACGAATTATTATGCTTTTCTCACTTGTCACCACATTGAAATATATCACGGTAATTTTTACCGTGAAATTCACGACAAAAATTACTTTTTAATTCTCTCCGTGTACGTTATATCGGTACGTGAACGAACCGATCCCGATACGCATGTGACTCTTCACTCGCTATGCACTCCTTCCGTCACGACCGAAATGACCAAATTTTACCGCGACGTTTGTTCCAAACTAGCGCGATTGTATTTGTTACGAAATAACGGAGGCTATTGGGAAATGATCGGTGACCGGGGGATCCAATTGCAAAACGATCGCGCAATAACGGACAAACTGGAGACGAATCTAGAGTAACACGCTAAACAGCAGGCCGCCATTGTGAAAGAGAAATCAGGGTTGAAACTTTTTGAATACGAGAATACTCGAATTAATTCGGTCGATCGTCAGATCGGTATTGAAAATAAAAAAGCATAACACCATGTAACTGAAAAGAAATGCAATTAAAAAGGTACATCGACCAGTGAATGGACAAACGCTGTTTCGTATAAAAATTGAGTAAAGAATATGAATTTTCGATAAAAACTCGAATACTATAGTTGAGAGAAAAAATCACAGGTGACGTCAGAACCAATTTCTTAATTTAATATCGAATTTTGACGCTACATGAAATTTTTCTAGTTTGAGGTAATTGCGAGATAGTTGCTGCTCAACTTATTATTAGTTATGATACGATTATGCGCAGTAAGTGTTCTAAAGGCGAAGTTTATCAAGGCGAAAGGTGAGTTTTTGGAGTATTAGTTTTATTATTTAAGTTAGAATCAATCTTCGATTTTTTGCAATTTTTAAAAATAAATTCATAATAATAGATCAGAAATAGAATTACTCTGTTCTGATAATTCTAATAGTAAATGGACGTGTAGTGTAGATGAACGCTGTGAAGGATTATTTATTTAGAAAAATAAATCATAAATTACAAAAATAAGTGAAGAGTTCACTTATTTATTTAATTTATTAAACATTTTATTATTTGAAATTTATTTTAATTCACTATTCTGCTGAAAATTACAAAATTAATTACTGTGAAGAATTGGCAATGTACATTTTATCAAATGTTGCCATAAAATCGTTTCATTAGTTTTTTTTTATTTGATAGTTTTTTGAGAATATCACGATAAAATGCCAAAACGCTTTGTGTATTTTTTACGAAATCGTAATAAAAGATATAATACTTATGTATATACACGGAGAGAATTAAAAAGTAATTTTTGTCGTGAATATCACGGTAAAAATTACCGTGATATATTTCAATGTGGTGACAAGTGAGAAAAGCATAATAATTCGTATGCGACAAGTTTTTTTTAACTCACGTTACAGAAAATTTCAAATACGTAGCTAAAATTTTACCATACAAGAAGGGTAGCGCGCACGATAATTTTTACCGAGAGCACAATACATTTTCCTATAACACTCATTAAATTTTATAATAAATCTTAAAATAACTCTTATAAAGACGATACTTTTTTATAGAAATTTTTGAAAGGCATAAAATAATAAAATGCACAGTCAAATTTCGCTGATATTATATATTTTTTAAATTTAAGTTTTGCGTATTTTGTTACACATCAAAATTTACTAGAAAATCCGGTAAAATTTTCTATCTGAAGAAGAAATTTTATTTTATTTTCGTGAAAATCTCTGTTTTACTCAGTAATAATAAGCGAAGTTCCAGGGTTGTCATCTGGTTACCGTTACTGCACGGTAATTTTTAACATTTAATTCTCTCCGTGTAAGAATATTATAATTTTTGTGCAGCACAGTCTACACTATACGTTCATTTATTGGTGGTCGAGTGTCCATTAACTGCTAATTTCGTCTATTCACTAGCGATTTAGTTATTTCGCTTTTTATTTATCAATTCCTCCAATATTCTTTATCGCAATTACTTCGAATATTTTTTTCTACTAACCGAATAATATCATTCGTTAGCTATAGCAATTTGAAAAGTTAGTCTTAATAATATTTTAATTTTACAGTTCATCTGAATCCTACAGTATCGTTATTCGTCCATTCACTGGTCGGTTTAGCTTACGGAGTCAGATGACGAAAGTGGTAAAAGTCAATTACTCACCGACGAGGAATAAGAGAAAAATAAAAAGTCCTAACTTCATCCTGATGGAATAACAATGGCGTTCGTATTTACGCCAAAGGGGATGAAAGGGAGTGTACTGCGGGCCTGAATCCTTGATCCCGCGACTTCTTCGCCTTTGACAGCTTTTTTTTCTTCCTCGTTTTTTTTTTCTTCCTTTTCTCTCCTCTTTCTAGCTCCCTTTCTCTGATATAAGATGGCGGTTGCAATGTGGGATGATGACTAGAGACTACTGGGGCATCGGCGGGGCAACCAGGATCTTATATGCCTCCCCCACTTTTTCACCACTACAGGGAGAGCAACCGCGTACAGCAATAAGTTACAACACTCAACCTCCGCAACCACAACGATCGCGGCCTCTATAGATGTGTCGAGGAGTAGAAATATATGTATATATATATATATTGTACGTACGTATGGGATAGTTGTACGAGGATAAAACCGAGTACATCTCGTGCCACGATATTGAATCGCCTGGATCGGAAGATATGCACCGTAAAAGGTGTATCCACTTTTGTTCTTTTTCCAATATGGCTGCCCGAGTGTCGATAAATACTTCGTGAAAAAACGACGGGGTGTATCGGTCTACCTGCATACCGATATATCACTAATGGTATTTATTTATTATCTCGTACGTGAATTTCGTAAGATGTGCTACAAACGGTTCTTCGACATCCTCTCTTTTCCACAATGGCTTCCTAGACCGGTAGAAGTGATAAAGCGTCGTAGAAAACGACAGGCGTTATCGAGTAACTTTTTTTTAGCCGACGCGCTATAAAAAGTCCTCCCAAGATGGCTTCCTAACTGCGATAAAATAAATCTTTGTAAAAAAAACGATCGGACGTGTCGACGCCGTTACTTCGCTTGTGGTATTTCTCGATGGTGTATTTCACTGAATCGGTAAGAAAAAGTACTGTCTACCAAAAGTAAAAGGGTTCTTCAACCTCTTATCTTTTCCAAGATGGCTTCCCGAGCATCGGTAGCGTTCTCCAGGGCTTCGTCGATTATCGAAGAAGCTTTCTCGACAAACCTAACGCTTACAATACTTTTACCGATCAGCAATAGATTTTTTTTTTGCCAACCGATTTTCATACCGATATCAACAAACCTCACAGCTCTTTCTTTATAGCTATCTGCAATTGAACCAGTACATTTTTTAGACGATGCGCTGTAAAAGGTCCTTCCGCATGTCTTCTCCAAGATGGCTTCTATCTGCGATAAAATAAATCTTCGTAAAAAAACGACCGGACGTGTCGACGCCGTTACTTCGCTTGTGGTATTTCTCGATGGTGTATTTCACTGAATCGGTAAGAAAAAGTACTGTCTACCAAAAGTAAAAGAGTTCTTCAACCTCTTATCTTTTCCAAGATGGCTTCCCGAGCATCGGTAGCGTTCTCCAGGGCTTCGTCGATTATCGAAGAAGCTTTCTCGACAAACCTAACGCTTACAATACTTTTACCGATCAGCAATAGATTTTTTTTTTGCCAACCGATTTTCATACCGATCTCAACAACCCTCACAGCTCTTTCTTTATAGCTATCTGCAATTGAACCAGTACATTTTTTAGACGATGCACTGTAAAAGGCCCTTCCACATGTCTTCTCCAAGATGGCTTCTATCTGCGATAAAATAAATCTTCGTAAAAAAACGACCGGACGTGTCGACGCCGTTACTTCGCTTGTGGTATTTCTTGATGGTGTATTCCACTGAATCGGTAAGAAAAAGTACTGTCTACCAAAAGTAAAAGGGTTCTTCAACCTCTTATCTTTTCCAAGATGGCTTCCCGAGCATCGGTAGCGTTCTCCAGGGCTTCGTCGATTATCGAAGAAGCTTTCTCGACAAACCTAACGCTTACAATACTTTTACCGATCAGCAATAGATTTTTTTTTTGCCAACCGATTTTCACACCGATCTCAACAACCCTCACAGCTCTTTCTTTATAGCTATCTGCAATTGAACCAGTACATTTTTTAGACGATGCACTGTAAAAGGCCCTTCCACATGTCTTCTCCAAGATGGCTTCTATCTGCGATAAAATAAATCTTCGTAAAAAAACGACCGGACGTGTCGACGCCGTTACTTCGCTTGTGGTATTTCTTGATGGTGTATTCCACTGAATCGGTAAGAAAAAGTACTGTCTACCAAAAGTAAAAGGGTTCTTCAACCTCTTATCTTTTCCAAGATGGCTTCCCGAGCATCGGTAGCGTTCTCCAGGGCTTCGTCGATTATCGAAGAAGCTTTCTCGACAAACCTAACGCTTACAATACTTTTACCGATCAGCAATAGATTTTTTTTTGCCAACCGATTTTCATACCGATCTCAACAACCCTCACAGCTCTTTCTTTATAGCTATCTGCAATTGAACCAGTACATTTTTTAGACGATGCACTGTAAAAGGCCCTTCCACATGTCTTCTCCAAGATGGCTTCTATCTGCGATAAAATAAATCTTCGTAAAAAAACGACCGGACGTGTCGACGCCGTTACTTCGCTTGTGGTATTTCTTGATGGTGTATTCCACTGAATCGGTAAGAAAAAGTACTGTCTACCAAAAGTAAAAGGGTTCTTCAACCTCTTATCTTTTCCAAGATGGCTTCCCGAGCATCGGTAGCGTTCTCCAGGGCTTCGTCGATTATCGAAGAAGCTTTCTCGACAAACCTAACGCTTACAATACTTTTACCGATCAGCAATAGATTTTTTTTTGCCAACCGATTTTCATACCGATCTCAACAACCCTCACAGCTCTTTCTTTATAGCTATCTGCAATTGAACCAGTACATTTTTTAGACGATGCGCTGTAAAAGGTCCTTCCACATGTCTTCTCCAAGATGGCTTCTCCTATCTGCGATAAAATAAAACTTCGTAGAAAACGACGGGGCATGTCGTCAACATTACTTCGCTTATGGCAACCGTTGTATATTGCCAACCAATTTACATACCGATCTCAACATTCTTCACAGCTCTAACTTTATGGCTATCTGCAGCACTACGTACAAAAATAAAACCAGAATAATAAAGTGTACATAGCCACGTCGAAATTGTGCGAACGTCGGGATAATTATGTAGCCCATCACTGGTAAACACGATCAAATGATCTTCGTGTCGTTATCGATGTCACAATCAAAAGTTAAGTATACCCAACATATTTGGGACTATGGCTCCGGCGGTCTCGGAATAGTTACCGATAATCACGATCACCTTGATACCGGTGCAACGACATTTGCAAAAAGGGCGCCGCGAACACTCGGCCTTGGCGGATCCATCAGCGCAATCGGGCCCACCTTATTATTATGTAAAAAAAAATGTGAGCCCACAGGGATATATATGTATATATAGAGAGAGAGAGTGAGAGAGAGGGCGAGAGAGAGACTGCATTTTTAAGTAAACGACCCAAGTAAGTCACAGAAAAAGAGTTTCCTCTTAAGGTAGTAGTCTCGCCAAGGCGTTTTGCTATAGATTTTTTTCAATTTTAGGACCCATTCAGGACACTATTAAGTGATTACCTGGAAACTTTTAAAAGGATTCACCGTCGTGTATTCGAGATATTGGTAATCAAAGATTGCACGGTTTTACCCGTGTTCTTTTGGGGAGCAGTGAAAAATTTCACATTTTACGCAATAACTTCGAAACTTTTCTAAAGATTTTCACTCTTCATTCTTAATTACAGAGGAACATATGACGAAGTGGGTAAAAAAAAATCATGAATTTTGACCGTCTAGTTTCAGAGATATAACGATTTAAATTAAGGCCTTAGGCCGCTGTAGAATTTTCCAAAAATCGATTTTTTTTTGTTAAAAATGTACCTTAATACCTATAAAATTATATTCCAAAAGATAATGGGTGTGAAAAATCTCTAAGTACTCAATTTTCGAATTCTAGCGCAACCCCTCTTGATTCATGTCGTGACTTGCTACTAACTTTAAACGCGTTTATCTCAAAACTACATTTTTCAAGTCGGCCGGACTCATAACTCAAACAAATTTCAACCGATTGACTTGAAACTTTAACTGTATATTTAGAATAACATTTTCTAAGACACTACGTAGGATTTTTTTATTATATTGCATAGTTCCTTTTTTATAAACAATATTCTGACGATTTTCTCATGGCATTTTATACTTTTTGTTTTAGAAATGCGCCATTTTGACAAAAAACAATATATCAAAAAAATCCTAGGTACTTTTATAGATATTCTTATATATAATCGAAAAAAAACTTTAGTGTCTCATCATAACTGAAAAATTATAGGAGCTGTTGGTCCGGCCGTTGACCTTCCAGAAATAAAGGCGTCAACGGAAAAATGCTGCACAGTCGCCATTTTGACATGTGTCGCGGTGAAAAAATAATTTTGTATAGTCAATTACGTGTATAATAAATCCACTCGTCACTGGATCATCTGAAACAAGAAAATCAAAATGCGTTTATTCGGTGAGATGTTTCTCGAGGTAACGCTGCCGAGTTTTTTTTTTTATAATTATTTTTTATCTTACAATAACAAATTTGCTGACTTTTTTAGCGAAAATCGCGTTTTTGACTTCCAAGTGGTACCGAAAATGAAAAAATCGATAAAAAAAAAACTCGACAGCGTTACCTCGAGAAACATCTCACCTAATAAACGCATTCTGATTTTTTTGTTTCAGATGATCCAGTGACGAGTTATAGCGTACACCGCAATACAACTTTTTTTCGAGGCGCCTGCGGAAATTTGCTGCCAACGGCTTATTTATCAATATTTTGCAATGAAAATTTAGGAACATATAGTTCAAATGTTGTATTATTATATGGAAATTAATTAAATAAACCAGCATTACCTGTATCGCCTAAAGAAATTCTTGAAAATATGCTTTTTTTGACCGAATTAACCTTACCCCACCCTTAAGTTTACGAATACACTGCAACCTCTTCGACCGGCACCTCCATAAATGATATCAACTCCCCACTACGTGCCGAATATCGATCGGTGTAGCGTATGGTGGGAGAAGCGCCTGGCCCTAGCGTCAGGCTCGATGCATGCCAGACAATAAGAGTGGGATAGGAGGGGTACTGCTATCCGCTACGTCAGCTGCGCAGAGTCGGCTTGAGTGGATGGTGCACAACCTCTATGTTTGCAAGTGTGATGCGAAGCCGATCCGCCCACTGTGCCGATTAGGGAGGTTGCAGTGTAATACAAAATTTCGTACATTTAATGTAATAAACTCATGCGAATTTCTCTATTTCGTGCAAGAACCCAAAAAAATCTGTAAATAACGAAAGTCGCGAATATCTCGAAAACTGATAGACTTTGGATAATATTTCTTTTAGGGCAATATATTATTTATATATTTTTAATATTAAATTTTTTTTTTAATAAAAATCTTTTAACATATTTATATAATAATATTCAAACATTTTTTTTAATACAACATTTTTTTTAATATTTTAAAAATATATATTTTTTAGGACTTTGGATAATATTTTACTGTTTTAGGGCAAATCGATCCTAAATTAAGGGAAGGTGGGGCACAGTGTGTCACTTTTTTTCTATAGAATTTTTACTCTTACCAGAGTAGTCTGATTAGAAAAAAGGTCATAATCGATTTTATAGACCTTTGGGCGTACAATAACGCTATCATATTTTTTGCAAAATGATTAAAAATCCTAAAATAGTGGGTTCTAAAAAAATTTGCGGATTGGCTCATTGTGCCCCACGGGTGGGGTACAATGTGTCAGATAGATGGGTACAGTGTGTCAAGTGCTGTATATCGTAGGGTACACCGAGCTGGTTGAAACTCTTGTATTTTCCTAACATAGATAACAGATTTTCATACATACCGATAATTTCACAACGGGTATTATTTGCCAATAACATTGGGAGTCGACTCATTGTGCTCAACAACTCGATGACACATTGTGCTTCACACAATTGCTCCACAATATTTGATGTTTTCCTGGCAAGCAATTTTTTTTTTTCGAGGATCAAATTAATCTTATTCTTTTAATAATTCTTCGTGAGCTGCGATTGACTTTCTCTTAGGCCAGCCAAAACTTAATATAAATCACGGACCGACACAAAAAATTTTGGATTTTGCAAGCTACGAAACTCCGAGAAATCGCATGTGGTTGACAGTTGCCCGTGACACATTGCGCTTCTTCGGAACGTCGTCACTTCTTTGTCTCCTCATTGGGAGTCGTCTCGTTTAGCCCCACCCCTCGGTGACACATCGTACCCCACTAGTAAAATATTTGATTATTGATGAAAATAACTATTAATTAAACTACAAATGGAAAAACACAAGTCACTGAGTGCATCATAAATAATAAAACTATCGATTAGGACCGAAATCCAGAGCCGCTACAGAAAGTGTCGTTATATTTTATTTTTTCCCGGCGAGCGAAATATGTTTTTTCCAAGCCTCCAATCAATTTTCAATTTTCATTAATCCTTTGTGAGCTGCTATCGACTTTCTTTTAAGCTTGACGAAACCTAATATAAATCACGGTCTAACTCATAACATTTCGGAATTTACGAGCTACAAGCCTCCGAGAAACCGCATGTGCCTCACTGTGCCCCGTGACACACTGTGCCCCACTCTCCCCTACATCCTGCTCTAGCACCCTTTTCAGTTCTCTGCAATACCTCCAGAACAGCCTGTATATGATAAGGATAATATGATCTGCACAAGGGCCAATTAAGGCAGTACTCTAGTCTAAAGGCCTACATTTCGGGCGTTTTTTGGGCTTGATAAAAAAAATATATATTTTTTTTTATCCATTTTTTCAGTCTTCTGATATTTGAAGAACTTACGGAAAAAAAATAACAATTGAAAAATTATGGGTTTCTAAATATGCCCGTAAAAAAAAGAAGGTTGAAGCCATTGACATTATTCCGAAGCTCCCATTCGTCCGAAACAGAAATAAAACCAATTTTATTAATCAATAAGGATGTCATTATGGCAGGTGCCAGAGAGAAGAAAAAAATAAAACATAATGGCGCACATCCGAGTAGATGGCAGAAAAAAAAAGTGAATTTTTGGGAATTATTTTTCAAAAAACTATTTATCCGATTACCTCCAAGTTTCTTTTAATCGGAAGTACAAATATTAAGGTATATTGGCAAAATTTTTTATAAATATATATCGACTGGGAGCACTATTATTGTGGGCAGCGTAAAACATGTCCCGTGCTGGCATGATTTGCGGTCCCTATGATTGCATGCAGTCGGTTGATCTGAAGGAAAAATTTCGAAAAGATTCTTAAAATGTAATGTATAAAGCGCTGTGCATCGTAGGATGTTTTTTTACTCAATTTTTTTTTTCACCAAACTAGAAATATTGGAAATTTGGGTTGAAAAATGAATGTAAGTTACAATAAATTACAATAATAATAATAAAATAGGAACACGGAGTGAGAGGAAAAGAATTCCAAAATGAGAACAGAAGAAAATAAATGAAAAAAATGGCGTGATAAGTTCTTGAAGAGTATACAGTAGGAACAAGGGAAAAAAGTAAGTCGAGCGCCAGGAGATCATTAGATATGTGCGAATTGCAAGCACGAATAAAGTGGTCATTCGAAAAAGATACGAAAGCGCGACGTAGAGTGAGAACCGAAGGGAGCGAAGAATCGTGGAGAAAGGCAAAGGAGTATGATCGCGTTGGGAAAAACTTTTGCGATATGCAGACGAAACAAGAAAGTGGAGGCTCGAATTCACCTTGACATTCCAGGATCCTAATGTCACCGGGTACATAAGGGGGCACTGGTCCCCACGAGGACAATGTCCCCGGCGACCAATTCGGTGACGTTTAATTCTCTCGTCCCCGATGAGTCCCTATGTATCCCGGCTCGTTGCAACATTTCGACAACATATTTTTATTTAGTCCTTCGATCTTGACAATGACGCAATATTTCATTATTCTTTACTCTTCCAATCATGACTATGACTTAACGTTTTGTGTATATTTTTTTAAGTGTTCCGATCCTTACAGTGGCTTGACATTCCGATGTCCGTTGTGAGAAAGAAAGGAATCATCCCAAACCACGCGTGATCCTGAAACGCTTCGTCATGGCTGATGTACTCCAAACGTATAGTGAATTATATAAATAATATCAACCGACACAATAATGTGAAACGTAATATAGATGCAATCGAAATATCTGGAAAACTAAGCACTGCACGTGGGTGCATCAAATGGCCGACAAAGAGGTGTGGGGGAGGGGAACACATAATGCCATCGCCCGTTGCCATGCGGCTCACGGGACAGTGACACGGGACGTTTCATTAATTTTGCACCCAAAAGTAAAAAAAAAACGTGATTAAAAGATTTTCTTCTACCATTGTATGAGAAAAAATATTTCAAAATTCATTGCAATCAATGTTAATGTTTCAAAATCTCACTTATTAACAAGCAACCGTTGGTTTATTACTGCATTGTACCAAATGCAATAATAATCAGACGTATGTTGCATACGTCTGATTTTTTTTATGCAATTCTTACTTTGCCCAGGTTACCTCATACTCGTGCTCAACTTACCCCACTATCGGGGCATGTTGAGCAAATATGGCCTTAGTCGTTTAGGAGCGATTATTTGTGAAACAATTAGGATAACAGGAATTTCGTCTACGGGATTTTTTAACAGATAAATTTCCAATTGACCAAAGCGAGTTTCATTTTTATACGGCAGACCGTTAAGGAATTACAGGGCGATAATTCCAAACTTGCTCAACATGCCCCTTCCTACTCTAATGGGTGGATGTAAATATAAGGAGCGAAACAAAAGGAACTTGGGCGAGATTGAAATGTGAGAATGTGGGGAAGAAAAGAAATAACGCGTGTAGTGATGAAAAGTGCAGAGTTTGTAAAAATGAAGGAGAAAACTTAGTGCATATAGGTACGCGCGAGAAAACCAAGGAAAAAATGTTTTAAAAAAATAGCAGAAGATCTGGAAAAGTGGATAAGTGATAGAGAAGGAGAGCGAATCGATGAAAAGATACAGACGGTGCTGAATAACGAGTCTGTAACCTAACTATGCTCGTACATAAAGCACTTCGAGCAACTAATTGGGAAAATAGTAAACGAGGAAACGAATGCGAGAGGAAACGAAAGGCAAAACGACAATGGAATATAAATTAGAAATAAGAAAATATTGTAAGAGAAAACGTTTATGTAGGGGATTTTTTTATGTGTGAACACTCTGAAGCTGTATACCTGAAATAATAAATACTACTACTACTATAAAAATTAGGCCCGTATTTTTCTTAGAGCCTGCAAGTTTGTACGAAATGATTTTTCGTTAAAAAAATATATATACACTAAAAAACGAACGTATGCCCGCTATGTTATGTATTATTATATTCTGTTATCATTATTATTGTCATAATATTAATTAAGTAATTTCTGCCGGCAACTTCTTCCGCGTGGACTTTAGGATTTGATCCAGAGAGAAGATAAACAAAGAAGGAAAAAAAGTAAGAGATAAGTAAAAAAGATAGAGTGTGACATTTCTCCTGCACGGTGGTAGACTGACCTACTGAGGTAAGGGTTGGTAATTAATGAAAAAGCGCCACCCTTCAACTCCAGTATCATACAATGTCATTGTTGTCTACAGAACTATATGGCTTTGCAATATAATTCTGTAGATAACATTGCTTGATTTATGGCCTTCGGCCAAGCATATTCAAGTTTTGGACACTCGAGACTCTCGAATAGCCCGCATATATTTAGTTGACCGGGAAAAGCTGATCCTTTCTTAGTGCACGTCTACGCCGTTTAACGTTTTGTGGTCACACTTCCAAATTCAATCACGGTGGTCACACTGGGTCGATTCTACCCAGTCAGTTTTCAAAAAAAGTATTTTGATCAAACTATCGGTCCGAAGTGGTTCAAAAAATTACGGAACATGCTTTGAACTTTCTAGATGATATACAAAAAATGTAGTTATAAGCAATAAAATGGCGACATGTTAAAAAAATTCACAAAGAAATAAAAACGCGAAAAAGACACTTTTTCGCTAAAAAAAATCATAGTTCCGTGAATTTTTAATATTTTTAACTAAAATTTGGACGTGATACTCCTTAGATATGCTACTTTTGGGAAAAAATAGGAGCATATTGCGCGTTCCAAAAAAAGGTATTTATTCCGACATGTGAAGAGAGTCGATTTTATGATATGAGGATACTTCAAACTCCAGATAAGATGGTGAATACAGTCCCATGCTAAGTCGGGAACTATTATATATTTACGCCAAAAGTTGATCGACGGGCCGATTCTACCCGGCGTAGCCACGAAAAGGTTAAGGCCTTAGGCCACTCTAGGATTTTCCAAAAATCGATTTTTTTTGTTAAAAATCTACCTTTATCACCTATAAAATTATATTCCAAAAGATTATGGGTGTGAAAAATCTCTAAGTACTCGATTTTCGAATTCTAGCGCAACCCTCTTGATGCATGTCGTGACTTTCTACTAACTTTAAACGCGTTTATCTCAAAACTACATTTTTCAAGTCGGCCGGACTCATAACTCAAACAAATTTCAACCGATTCGCTTGAAATTTTAACTGTATATTTAGAATAACATGTTCTGAAGCACTACATAGGATTTTTTAAATTATATTACATAGTTCCTTTTTTATAAACAATTCTCTGACGATTTTCTCATGGCATTTTATACTTTTTGTTTTAAAAATGCGCCATTTTGACAAAAAACAATATATCAAAAAAATCCTACGTACTTCTATAGCTATTCTTATATATAATCGAAAAAACTCTAGTGTCTCATCATAACTCAAAAATTATAGGAGCTGTTGGTCCGGCCGTTGACCTTCCAGAAATAAAGACGTCATCGGACAAATGCTGCACAGTCGCCATTTTCACATGTATCGTTGTGAAAAAAATTATTTTATATAGTCAATTACGTGTATAATAAAACCTCTATTTTGTAATTTCGATTTATTTTATAGTGTCGTTTAAAAAAATCACAAAATATGCCCTTTTTTTGGCCTCTAGAGTGGCCTCTAAAGGCCTTAAGAAACATATCTTCCGAATTTCATTGCGATAAAAGCAGGGAATTCGATTTTCCCAAACAAACTCCCAAAACTCAAACAATCCGCATCCCTAATTTGGGGTTATTTTTAAAAATCCGTAATGAGGGGTTATTTTTAAAAATCCCTAATTAGGGGTTATGTTCAAAAATCCCTAATTAGGGGTTATTTTTAAAAATCCTGAAATATGTGTTTTATTATTTGTTTTGAAGAATATTCATACCATGTTTCAAGTTGATACACGCAAGAAATACAATATTACATAGAAACGTTTACACCCCATTTCGACCCCTTAGGAGTTATTTTTCGAAAAATCCTTTCTTAATGCACCTCTACACCGTCTAACGAACATATCTTCCAAATTTAATGTTTCTATGTTCAGCGGTTTAGGCTGTGCATTGTCTATATTTCAGTCAGTCACGGAACTGCTTTAAATCTATAGATTTTTATTATATTGATATTTTAGTATTTACATCAATAAATTATTTATATTATAATTATATTAGATTATTTCTATCAATATCTATTATTACATCAATAATATTAATTAGTACTCTGACAGTTCCAAAAAAAAAACCGTTTTTATCCTTTTGCATTATTTTTTTTCAAACATTGAATTTTAAATCCCGCGTATTTATCGGTATCTCATAAAGGATCCATAGAATTTTAGATCCATGTACGGATCGCCAGCGCTCTTTTCTGAAGTGTCAAAGTCGTGAACTATCTGCCCCAAACTACCTCACAGCCTCTTTTGTCGATATAGATACAGCGCGCAACTACCGTGAGCTACCTACATTATCGACGGTCGGTAACGCTGGTTTCTTTCTTGTTAATTTACAAACGGTATCGCTGTTTTCTCTTCCTCTCTCTCGCTCACTCCCTCTGTTTACATATCGCGCATACACATTTCCGCCTACGGAATTGCGCGAGTGTAGAAAGTGATCTCGTACGTTTCAACTCGCATATACGTACATGTCAACTATCGAAAAAATGTCGACATTTTGGTTCCTGCTATTGCCCGAGTAATAATGTGGCTGAAGACCCCAAACATTTGCCTCAATTATTAAAAAAAACGAGATAAGAGTATAAAAAACTCGTGACACAATGCCAATGTCATTATCGACGAGAATGTTCGTTCCGCGAAACAATGTGACATTGAACGGGCTGATAACATGACAGA
This sequence comes from Ophion ventricosus, assembly GCA_963932345.1. Taxonomy (NCBI): domain Eukaryota; kingdom Metazoa; phylum Arthropoda; class Insecta; order Hymenoptera; family Ichneumonidae; genus Ophion; species Ophion ventricosus. The sequence goes on along the minus strand of OZ010716.1, from coordinate 16,280,154 downwards.
GATCTGTCAGAAGTTTCTTTTGTGGCGGACTGACGAGTCTATCGTGGTCGGTGACTTTTTTTTTGTTGGTTATGTGTCGCGGGATCAGCTGTCACTGTGCAATAAACTTATGAAAATACGCTGTTCCGATAATATATTATCGCGTCATTATTATTGTTGGTTGTTGTTACCTATGCTATTATTATTATTGTCATTATTACAATGGAAAAATATCGCATGTACCTGTGGCGAGGCGTCGACCGAATCGACGTGACATTTGGTGATAAATCCAACGGCTTCGTACGAAAACTCGTCAATGTCAACGATCACATATTCGTATCGACCAATACGTACAATCTTTATCACGGCAAGATCTCACATCGCGACGAAAACAACGAATCGAAATCTCCACTCGTCCTGAAACGGATCGAATTCGCGGCCGTCGACATCGCTTCGAACAGCGATCATCTCTTTGTTGTGAAGAATGACGGTTGCGTCGTTAAAATTGCGCCTGACAGCATGAGCGTCGTAGAGACGATCGTGCTCAGGGAAGATGTCAAGTACTGCAGTCACGGGTAAGAACATTTGCCATTCCTGATAAGATTTATCGTTCTTTCACAAGTTTGAGCGCGTACAAGCATCTACTCGAGTATTAGATCGCTACTTAATCTTTTTTACAAACTGCGGATAATGTACGGAAGCATGGTTGTTCAAAAAGTCATACAAAGTTGGAAGGTTTATCATAGTTCCTTTCGGAAGAAGCGTCGTGATTGATCTCTTTTTCAATTTTATTTATATTTCGCAATCGGATGACTGCAGGACGAAATTAGATCAAGAGCGGAATAGCCTGAACTATAATAGCGACGATATGAATTCAGGGTCACCGATCCTTAACGATATCTTCTTTTATCAGCTACAAGCAGGAAAACGAAGTGATAAAGGTGAAGAGTTTGGCAGCGAGCGACAACGCGCTGCTTCTAGTGACAGAAAATGGTCAACTGTGGGCTAGCGGTGATCAGCCGCAAATCGACATCAAGGGTGGCACACCGAAGAAGGTGATATTCTTCGAAGGTAGATCGATTTCGGACGTGGCGTGCGGCAGTAATTTCAACGTAGCGATAGCTCGCAAAGTAGCGAGAGTCGAGAAGGACGACACTGACAGCGAGAAGGACATAGAGGAGGTTTTCGTGAATTCCTGTCCTCGTTGTATCAGCAACGTTATGCCGAGTCCGATGAGTACAACCTCATCCGACACTTGTCCGATGAGTATACATCGTCAACAGTTCAGCGAGGATCGATCGATCAATTCCACGAGTCCGATGTCGACAAGCGGCATACGACACGAGATATGTCTGAGCGATCTGAGGGAGAAGGAGAACAAGAATTCGAGTGTGTTTTTGACGAACGGCGACGAGTGTTGTGGATCGGAGAGCGGCGAAGCCTCGAAGGAGGAGAAGAAGAATGTTATATTCATCAATACCGAGGCTGCGAGACAATTTCTCACGAGACAATTGTCCTGGGTGTCGTCTTACGGCAACAATGCCAAAGAGGATATTCAGTCTGGTATGGAACTCAGCACGGAGCGCGGTCAGGGTACGATAAAACAGAACGTATCGACAATGGCAAATTTCGTTTACGAAGGTGTAAAAACAATGGGCGACAAAGTTGTAACACTGTCGAGGCACATGAGCGGTAGCTCCGACATAAACGACAGTCGCGACGACAATACGAGCGATTGCGAGCCTATCGGTGAAGAGAACGGCAAACAAAACTCAACGAATTTGGCCCATAGTCTAAGATGCGAAGAATTCCCGTGGTCGTCTAGCACAGGCTCGTTGGAGAACGATCTCTCGCAGCAAGGACTCAACGAACGAATTAATACATTGATACACGCTGGCAATAATTTGTTGTCCACCGAATTGTGGGCTTGGGGCGATTTTCATTACGGCCAATTGGGCACCGGCGACATTATAAAACGTACGAAACCCGTTCTCGTTACCAAACTCAACAATACCGGCATAAAGAAGATCAGTTGCGGCGCTTCGCACACTCTCGCGTTGACACTGGACGGACGTGTTTACGCCTGGGGTAGAAATCACTTTCGTCAAGTCGCACGTGATTCCAAGGACGATCAGAGCTCGCCGGTTATCCTCGACACGAAGAGCCACTACGACGAGCGAGCCATAGACATGGCCGCTGGTGACAACCACAGCTTGATCATGATGCATCATGGCTCATTTTTTAATGGAAAAACCAGGTAAATCATCTTTTATGTACTATTAGCTTTTGCGCGCGATTTCGTACGCGCGGACTTTAGGATTTGATTCGAAGAGGAGATAAACAAATCGAACAAAAAAGTAAGAAATAAAGAAAGAAGGTAGATTGTCATATTTCTCAGCCACGGTAGTAGATTGACTGACAAGGGGAGAGCATATCAGGCACGCAATCGATTTTGGGACGTCCTTTCAGGGTAGTGTAGGGTTCGGTCCCAAGGGTCACCCCCTGCCACCGTTCACCCTGGTGGGCCCTCGTTTTCGCGAAATCGACCAAACAAAATTTGTGTGATGATTTTTGAACCTCGAAAATAACAAGAATTTTCGAAGCGGCGCGATAGCCTAGCGGTTAAGGTCTACATTTCGGGTTCGAGGCCTGCTACGACTATTTTTTTTTTCAATCGAAACGCCTGTAAACGTTATTTTTATTCATTAACGTTAATTTAAATTCAACTTTTTTATATTGCGGTTAGAATTCTTTGCCCGCATGATTGTCATCACCGTTTAAAAAATTTTGTATATCCAATTTTTTTTCTTATATTCTTCATTTAGTTTGTAATTATTGCTCGCTGTTTTTTTATCCATTTGCTTGACATATCCGTAGGTCTGCCTGCCAACTACGATTTGTAGTTCATTCATAACCATGAGTAGGGCTGAATTTCCTTCATTGAATAAAATAGCAGCAAGAAATGCTGCTACCTCGATTATTTTGTACACAGAATGGAGATGTTTTGGAGCTAATTGCCAAACGGTCGAGTTTGGGTTTGTTTGGGTTATGAAAACTCAAATTGCAATTATGAAAACCCAAACAAACTACCTAACTGAGCACTTGTGGATACCTGAGCGCGCTTGAAGGTTGAGCGGAGAGTCTGTATCATTTATATACATACCGTTAGAAGGAATCCAAATATCGTTTTCAAATTTTCAGGGTGTATTCTTAAGATATTTTGCTAACAATTTATGAAATTAAAAAAAATGATTTTTTGAAGCATCTAAAGTGGTTGCCCGCCTTAAGGTATCGCCCTGAGGTATCCCCCTTTTTTTTTTTCTAATAAACCTGTTTCCTAACACTTCGAGATATTTTCAAAATACATTATTGTCTATATGTAACTTCATACATCAGATCGTATATACATTGTATGTATATACGAGAAACATTTTATGTACGAGCGTATTCCAGCAGCGCCCTCCAGCAGTTTGATCCTGGCTTTCAAATTTCGGATGACCATGAGATTATATCTTTAGTGCAAGGGGTTTAAGAGGATGACAATAACTATGATGATGATGATGGCGATTTATCTGATTCCGAAGCGCATAATAAACCGACTCACAGCGAAGCATTCAGCGCTTTTGAAACTACCCTGGAATGGTTTGAAACCCAACCAGAAAATAGTCTCACACAACTACTGTTCTTGAAACGAATTCGAGACTTAGCGGCCAAGAAACGCGCAACTACTATGAGACAGCCAAAAATGATCATTATTTTAAGCCGCGATTGTGATCTAACTGTATTACTAGTGATGGTATAAAAATTGAAACTTTATTCATTGCTAATTGCTATCAAATAAAAAATTTAGGGACGTTGAATTGATAAAGAGAATTTTCTATACTATTTATATTATATGAGTTGATTTTCCCAGAACTCAGAGATCTATTTTCGATTATCCGAATTTATTATTATCCGAACGATGTCCGGTCCCAATCAGTTCGGACAATCGAGATTCTACTGTAGATTTTAAAAAAATCTCTGTACACAAATAACGTTTGTTCCTCTTTCTCGACTTCAGCAAACCCGAGGAAATGGTGACATTGGATACAGACGCGGGCAAGGATTTCAGCCCGAAGTTGGTCTCCTGCTCAGGCCCTTATTCTTGTTGTGCAATAATAAATCAGCCGTTAAGTGACATATCCGAGGATCTTATAAACGACCAAATATTTCTCGAAGAGATGCTGGTGGTTTATCAAAATCTGATAAAGCCTTTTCAGAAGAAAGGCGGCGCGACACAAGAGTCAAACGTCTATGACACGCTCTGCCGTTGTTACACCGATTTAATGAGCTTCACCGCTCTCAACGTACTCAGCCTTTGGGATTATTTCAATCATGTTGGCGAAGCATACGAGGTCGTTCTCGTCGCGAATATCGAAGAATTCGTCACTGTATACAAGTACTACCTCAACGCTATTTGCGACGTCATATCGCTCGGCGGTTTTACACTCATGACAAAAATAATGAATGACGTGCCACAGCTTTTGAAAAAATTGTTTTCCGAGAAAATACGAGCCGCCGACGCGACGAAAAATGGCAACGAGGCGATTATAACAACGGCTCTGAAACATCCGCTTCATCGAATTAACAGGTGAAGCGAATCTTTAACGTATACGAATTTTGTTTTTTAAACACTCTCCATGTTTCAATTCGGATATATATGGGGCATTCCACGCCATTTCACCTAGCCCGTGACTCCGACCATTTTTTATTTTCCTGATTTTTTTATTTATAAAATCGTACCCCATGAAAGTAATATCCACAGCAATTTGTAGATTTTTGTCTCTTCTCTTTTAGGAGTTATAATTTTCCAAAAAATATCGATTTCGGCAGTTTTGGAAACGTTGAAATGCTGATAACACCTGAACTAATTGAGATATCAACAAATGTCAATTTTTTTTTTTCATTTTGAAGCATACTTTCATGAAAAAAATTACCATTTATTCTGGACCACGTATTTTTTGCTTCGAAAGTGGAAACTGTTTTTTTAAAGATGATTACGATTTTTTATTTATTTTTTAACAAATTCTCTAAAATAGAGTGACCCATTCAATGATTTTTAAGACTAATCTCATCATGGGCTCATGTTTCCTTCTATTTTTCTGCGAAATAATCATATTCTTTAAAAAGATTTTCATCATTTTAATCGCCAATAATGCTATATGTCTCTATTATAATCTCCAATAATGCTATTAATGAAACGGTTTATTTTTTATTTGTGCTGAAATTAACGAAAAAGAAGATATTTTGTGCTAAATTAATTTTTTTTCAATAATAATAAATCATAACTACTCTAGTTTCTATTCTTTTCGTAAATAAAATTTCACGCTTTTTCCTTATATATATATATATATGTATGTAAGGAAAAATTGCACTCTTTTTTAAATTCTCGTATTTCCATATAATTCTTCATTTAGTTCACTTTATTTACGAAAAGGATAGAAACTAGAACAGTTATTACTATTAGATCCGATTGAAAATTATCGTACTTGTATTGATCAATATTATTATTAGTGAAAAAAAAATTAATTTTGCACAAAAATCTTATTTTTTGTTAATTCCAGCACAAAAAAAATAAACCGTTTCATTACTAGCATTATTGGAGATTAAAATAGAGATATATACGATTATTGCAGATTAAAATGACAAAAGTCTTCTCAAAAAAATATGATGAATTAAAAAAAAATAGAAGGAAAAATGGGCCCACGTTGAGACTAGTCTTAAAAATCATAGAATGAGTGACTGTATTATAGAGAATTTTTTCAAAAAAATAAAAAATAGCAATTATCTTTAAAAAAACAGTTTCCACTTTCGAACCAAAAAATTCGTGGTCCAGTATAATTGATCATTGTCTTCATATTTTTGCATGAAAGTATGCTTCAAAATGAAAAAAATAAAAATATTGGCATTTGTCGATATCTTCTATTAGTTCAGGAGTTGTCAGCGTTTAAACGTTTTCGAAACTTCCGAAATTGACATTTTTTTTGAAAATTATAACTCCTAAAAGAAAAGAGATAAAAATCTACGAATTGGTGTGGATATTCCTTTCATGGGGTAAAACTTTACAAAAAAAATCAGAAAAATAAAAAATGGTCGTGGTCACGGGCTAGGTGAAATGATGTGGAATGCCTCGTATATAATCCGTTTTTTTTTTCCTGTCGAAAATGCGAAATAAACCCAAATTTAACAACTGTAGTTTGTGCCTCGAAATAACTTCATGAAAACTTTTTAACCAAACCACCTAACTATAGCAATCGTAACACTCTGAATTGCGTTTAAAGGTACAAAACGATGATTCTTCATTTGATAAAGTCAAACGGGACGAAGATGGGTATAGAGAGACTCCAAGAGGCCCTTATCAAGTGGGAGCGTGTGTGCGACGAGCAGGAGAAACGTCAAAGGGAAGCCGAAGTGACAAAAGCATTTTGGGAAAATTCCGGAAAATTGGTCAATCTCCTGAGATCGCCGGAGCGCAGACTCATCAGAGAATCCCGAACTTATCCGTTGGCTCTTTTAAATTCAAGCAGATTCACCAGCCATTGGTTCGTTCTGTTGACCGATATATTCGTCCACGCGATCGGTACCTCGAACACGGTGCATCAATTGCCAACGCTCTGGGTCGAGCCTCAAGCCGATTCGGAAACGTTGCAGGTACATCATCATCTTTCAAAAATTCACTAGAGATTTACACTTTTAAAAAGTGATTAAAAAGACCCATTTTGAATATGCATATTGGCATTTTTTAAAAGTCAATTTGTTCCATTGTTAATTATAAAATGAACTGAATCAGAACGTTATAACGATAACTGCCCCGGAGGAGTGCTTGGTACTGTACACACCGACGCCAACCGAACGCAACGATTGGTTGCAAGCGCTTCAGGGTGCGATAAAGTGTAGCCTGCAAAGAGTCGTCGACCATGTCCCACCGCTCGTACGCACAAGTTCCTACTGCTACATCAAGCATCAGTTCTATAAAGACGCCAAATACACCGGTTCGTGAAAAATTCATCATTGACAAACGGAAAATAATGCATTCATGGATCAAAATCGCTCCGAGAGAGAGAGAGAGAGAGAGAGAGAGAGAGAGAGAGCTTGTAATCTTCATAGCTCAGACTCTCGTACGTTTTGCAGGTCGCTGGTTGAACGGTAAACCTCACGGCTTTGGAAAACTCGAGTGGAACGACGGCCGAATGTATACGGGACAATTTTACAAGGGCGTTATACAGGGCACGGGAAAAATGGAATTACCGACACAGGGAATTTACGAGGGCCAGTGGAAAGACGGTCAACAGAACGGACATGGTAGCTTCAAGTCAGTTACTTTCGAAACTGTGTCATAAATTGTAGTTTTCTCGCAACTGTAACTTCGATCTTATTGGTATCTCATCACAAATGTCGAGTGATTGACAAATTTTGTTTCAATTAAATCATACTACGAGCTTCGCTACGACCCAATTAAATTCAAATTGAACTTGACTAGAGCTTACGTCTCCAACAGTATAGGTTGTTTTTTACAAAAGACCGGAGAACACCATAACTATAATCGAACAAACAAAATCCTATTGAGGTACGAACATTCCGCCGATGAAGGCTGAAGCGTACTAATTTTCTTTTTTAATTGATACTTGCAGTAGACGTTCAACTTCGATTTTTTTCTAAGTTTCGCCGCATCGTTTTCAAGAAGGGAAAAATATAGACAATTTAACACAGTTGTTAAAATGGAAAATCGGGAATTTTATTGTCAATGCTTGCAGTTAATACGTCAGCGAGAACAATCAACTGCGTTAAATTCACGATTTTTCAAAAGAAACTGTGCCAAATTGGTAATATACAATTTTTTTTTCTCTTGATAATAATCTCGTAGATCTTACAGAAATTTCAAATTTCCACTTTTATTGGACGTACCTGCATCTAAAAAATCCAGTACCCTTTAACACTCGTCGCTGAAACGCTCGACCCTCTTCAATAAAAATAGTTTCGTTTCAAAGTCTGAATTGTTGGTGAAAAAATGTGCAGATACATAAACGGTGATGTCTACGAGGGTTTCTTCAAAGATGGTTTGCCGCACGGACACGGTATGAAGAAGGAAGGCCATTTCATGGCTTCTGTAGCTTCCGTTTACATCGGCGAATGGGCCAACGGGGTGAAGCAGGGCTACGGCATTATGGACGACATTATGACAGGTAATGAGCGTACTAACAAGCTCAATCAAAATGCGAACGATGAATTATTGATCACAGATAAATTAATCTTTTCTACTGTAGGAGAAAAGTACCTGGGCTCTTGGAGCAACGATATGAAACACGGTTGTGGTTTGATCGTAACGTTAGATGGGATTTATTACGAGGGGGTTTTCGCCCAGGACGTACTCACGGTAATACGAAAAATCCAATAAATTTCAATTTAAACGACCATAGCGATTTGCGGATGAAACATTCCGCTCTGTTTTACATACAATTTGCAGTATTTTCTGTCAATACGATTGCCAAAATCAATCGTGAATCGACAACGGGAGCAATGACAAAAAAAAGTATGAATAAAGGATGTAACATATGTTTTTCCATTCAAAGGGCCACGGAGTCATGGTTTTTGAGGATGGAACTCATTACGAGGGTGAATTCAAGTCAGCCGGTATTTTTGGTGGCAAAGGAACATTGACGTTCCGAAGTGGCGACCGACTCGAAGGCAATATCAGCGGTGCTTGGAACGAGGGAGTAAAAGTCAATGCCGTTTTGCATATAAACAAAGCCGCCGGGAGCTCCGAAATGAACGACAAACCAGTGTGAGTAAAGATGATGAAAAGAATCAATTGGACGCTTTCGAAAATCGAGCAAAGTGACATGTATCTTCTTCTAGACATTCTTTTCTAGAAAACTAATTCACATTTCGTCCGAATGATATTCGACAGCCGCATTTCGTCAAATTTCAGATCTTTCGGCAAGCTGTGCGTGTCTCCAGATCAGAAATGGCGCGCCATATTTCGCCAGTGTTATCAACAGCTCGGAGTATCCGAGCCAGGCGCGAAAAGTATATTCAGCAATAGCGACAAGACATCGGAAAGCCAGCGAATCTGGCAAAACGTGGCTGTGGCATTGAACAAGTCGCATCAAAAGACACTGGGAAAGAGACAGTCATCGCCATCAAAGACAAACGACAAGGAAAACATTCACGAGTCCCTCAACAAGATACCAAATTTCCGACGTGACAAATTGACGCTCAGCAGTTACACCGAGATTCACGATTATCTGATGAAAGCTTTCGAGAGCCAGGAACATCCGTTGGGCTCGCTACTCGTTGAAATCGCGACCGTTTATACGGCGACTTACGGTGGCGTACGTGTTCACCCGCTCTTGCTGAGCCACGCGGTTGCCGAGCTCCGGAGCATCACGTCGAGAATATACGAACTCGTCACTCTCTTCTTTCCGGCGTTGCCGAAAGGCGGCAAAGAATGCGTTCTTGGTGTCGAGGAAGAGGGCAACTGGTAAGTTGTTTGTCTCATTTTTACGATTTTTGTCTGACTTTGTAGGGTACACCGACCAGTGAATGGACGAAAGCTGATGTATATTTAAAATAAGTGAAAAATATGAATTCCCGATGTAAACTCGAATCTGTGTAATTTGGCAAAAAAATTACAAGCGTCGTTAAAACTAATTTCTCAATTTAATACCGAATTTTGGTGCCACACTTTTTGACGTCACTTTTGTTATTTAAGACAGAATCAATCTTTGTTTTTTTGCAACATTTTAAAATAAATTCGTAACATTAGATCAGAATTAGACATTTTTATTAATTAGTTGGAATCACTAGATTCAAATCTGTTTCCAGTCAATGAACATATGAGCTCTTTTCTCATAATTCTCGAAGCAGAGTGAAAAATTTGGCTCATTTTCCGAAAATTTCAGAATTAATTACTGTTAAGAATTGACAATTTACATTTTATCAAATATTACCATACAATTATTTCATTCGTTATTCAAATTAACAAAATTCAATTTTCTGTTTCTCTGTCGAAAAAAAAACTCTGGTAGTTTTTTGAGAATCTCACTTTAAGATGAAAAAAATGTTTGTGTTTTTTTTACGAAATCGCAATAACAAATATAATACTCATATGTATAAGATGACTATAATTTTTGTGCAAACCAGTGCTCTCCAAATCTAGCATTTAATAAAATTAAATGATAAATCGTTATCTTTTACTGCGTTCATCTACACTACACGTCCATTTACTGGTGGTGGGCGAGTGTCCATTTACTTGTAATTTCGTCCATTCAGCGGCGATTCAGTCAATTCGCTACTTATTCATCAACTCTTCTAATACTATTTGTTACAATTACTTCGAATATTTGTTTCTACCATCAGAATAATATCTTTTGTTAGCTATAGGAATTAAAAAGTTTGTTTTTAAGAATATTTTCATTTTACCGTCCATTTGAATCCTATAGTATCGTTATTCATCCATTACGTTACGTTATTAGTGTCGTAATTCATCCATGGTCGGTTTACCCTCTGCTCCATACATCTCGTAGGATTTCCATTATAAAATAAAACGATTGACATTTATTTCGTACACTTTCAAGCAAAGTTATCAGTGCAGCAGCTATGTTACATCCCATCCTGTTGCCGCGTGTGCACTCGGCTCTGTTCGTTTTGTACGCGCTGCATAACAAGAAAGAGGACGACGCCTACTGGGAGAGATTGATGAAGTGGAACAAGCAGCCGGATATAACGCTAATGGCTTTGTTGGACATCGATAAGTGAGTTTAACTTCAATCCGTCAAGTCGTAAGTACAAATTTACAAATGTCAATCAATACGTAAAAATTATAACGCGCAGGAAGTTTTGGGGAACGTCGAAAAATTTGAGCCTCGCAGCAAACCCATTGACGAACGAAGGCGAGCACCTCTTTACCGAGGCTATCGAAACGCTGCAACAATTGAAAACGACGTTCTCACCATTGGAAAAATTGTTGGTGATAAGAAACACATTTGAACAGATGACGCAGGTGAAAATTGGCGAATCGTTTCGCTTACTTCGTACCAATCACAGCTATTGTTTTCGTTTTTGCATAAATTTTACAATGCTGCTTATTCTCTCTTGCAGACAGTACAAAAGCAATTGGGTGAAACTTATTTGTGGACAATGGATGAATTGTTCCCGGTATTTAACTTCGTCGTAGTTCGAGCGAGTGTATTGCAGTTGGGTAGCGAGATACATTTTATCGAGGATTTTATGGAACCGTACCTGGAAAATGGAGAACTTGATATTATGTTCACGACTCTCAAAGTAAGTTTCGTTTCCCTTCCTGTCCCTATTAACGCTCATTTTTTTTAGAGCAAATGAGAGTCAGACATGTTACAATATTGCCCAACGGGACTACCGTCGGTAGTATACACTTTACGAATTTTCGATCAGGGCGATATATTAGCAATCTCCGCCCAAAAAGGCACAAAGGGATGTTCGAGACAGTTATGGAAAAATATAAAATCAAGCTCCATTGTGTTTTTTTTCTCTTACCCTTTTACTTTTTTACAAGCTTTTATTTAACTTCACTTATTGTGAGATGCAAAACGGAAAATCGATATTTCACCCACTTCCCGACTACTTATAGCTCTGAAATTTTGCTAACATGCATCTCAGGGGTGACAATGCATGATTCAACTATAATAAATAAAGAAACAAATAAAAAAACGACTTTCTATCAGAGGCAAAATGAAAAATTGATATTTCACAAACGTCCGGACTACTCAGAGCCCAGAAATGTTGCAAACATGCATCTAAGAGGTGCATGCAAAAAAGGGTTCAATAGATAAAATAGGTTAAAATGTGGTGAGCATCTATGATAGATGCCACCTATCATACTTCTCCAGGATTTCTCCTGACAATCAACCAATAATAACACCGGTTCGTTTGGAAGAATTAATGCCTCTTTACAAACATTTCAGAGCTCTAGCAAAATGAATTAAAGACTAAAAAGTAGAAAATGATTGATAATTAAAAAAAAAAATTTGAAACATAGTTTTATTTAATTAACTAACAAGGAGAGGGCGCCTACTCGTCATCACCGATTTCGTCCAGATTGATGGTACATGTAGGGCTTGGCTAGAAATGAAAGTGCCCCAAGTGGGAACTCTAGATGGCCAAGCGTTTAGGAAATAAAAATTTTGACGCGGATCTGTCACCGTATAAGCCTTTTATGTTAGTATGTTTTCCAAGCAGTGGTTGGCGCAGCGGTGAGAGGTCGGACTCGTATTGCGAGGGCCGCAAGTTTGACTCCCCGTGCGGAAACGTTTTTTTTTCTTTGGCTCCTCAATTTTTACAATATTTACGTCACAATTAACCGAAATAGTAAATAATTTATTTTATTTATTTATATTTTCACAAAAAGCATAGGCATAGGATAAAATTTGGGGTTGCGAACATTCAAAAAGGGATTGTAATTAAAGCGTGCACAAGGACTTCGTATATGAAAATCGATACTTTTATTCTTTTACAATCGATCAATTACATGTGGCGGGGTGATATTCATCGTAGAAACAGGGGAAGCAGTAATTTCGTCTGCATCTTGCACACGTTATAAACGCCGCATTTTTGCAGTTACATGGTTGTTTTAACGTCTCCATAGAAAAACAAACTTGATTGACATTCATAAAACAATCTCTCGCGTCGCACAGTTCAACAGCGAACCACGCGTAACGCATCATGTCGCCGAATATTGGCGAGGATAGCTAATAATGTACGATGGAATGTATTTTGATGCAGTCTTCTCGGGATGTGATTTCTTCTTCTTTCTCGATGAGATAAGAGCAGTTTTGCATTTTTTTTATGAAGTTTTTTACCTGACGATAAAAATATACATCGCAGGGCTGCACTAGCGGAGTACATTTGGGGGGAATTACTTTGATACTGCACGTTGGCAATCCTTCTTCATCTTGGAAGAGTTCGTCGTATAATTGTGGATTTGTTTGTCCTCCCCACGATTTAATCAACAGAAGAAATTTGTTCTCTTGCACGTAGGGCTTCATCAAATCGGTTAAAAAATTTTCGTGCAAGTCTGTTGTAAGTTTACCAGATTTTGAAGAAGTGATGATAACATTTTTATATTTTGCCGCGTACTCATTCACCGATTTTTTAACCCTCGGTCCAAGAGAGCCAGTACTCTCTTGTAGGCATATGTAAACTTCTGGCAATAGTTTTCCAGAAAGGCTCATAGCATATTGCACTGTATAGGAGTGGGTTACTTTGTTCATATCCTTTCGTTTCACGAAAACCACTTTTGACCCTTGGTGCTCCAGGGTTCGGTTATACGTCGACTGGTACTGGCAACGTGGAAAGAGAATATACGAATGTAAATTTATTATACGTGACATTAAAAAGAGTATTTCGATTGACGTAGACAAATAAGAATTCTTGACTGACCTGTTTGATCGGTGTTGATAACAAAATCCTTGTCGTATTTGGGGATAAGAGCTCGAGTCTGGAGTCGAAAGTTCTCTGCCGCAGCAAGGGTTTCCTCAATAGTAGCAGTCACTCCTTCCGATACAAATTTCGTAACTTTCCTCTGACGAATATTATGCCTTCGTTTAAACTCCTTGACCAACGTTCCTGAAGCTTTGAATTCCAAATATGGAAATTGACTCGCAGCAGCAAGTGCCCATTGTTGCAGGTTTCTTGTGGTGACTTGCTGGCTACAACTCCGCGCTTCTACGAAGCGATCATATGTCCAGGAATCAATTGTGTTATAATTATCCTTCCGAGTTCCACCCTTTTTAATATGTTCTTCCCAAATTTTCAAATCTCGCATATGCTTCAAGCGAGATGCTCCTTTTGTTTGCAGACTCTTCAAATTCCACTTTGGATGTGCTTTTGCAAGATTAACCGCCATTATTTTGTAATCAAATGGAACGAAATCTGGATCTTCTTTCATTTTTTTTTTTCATCGGGTTCGTAATCACTTGAAATGCCACCCTCCACTTCTTCATATTCACCTTCTTCGTCGACTTCTTCGGACCAAATCAACTCATTGTCGCACACAAACGTATACTCGGATAAAACTTCCACTACTTTCTCGTGTATTTTATTTGCCATTTGAATGTGTTCTTCGGTTATTACCGCGGAACTTTCTGATGTGATCAGATCTTCTTCGGCCAAAAGATGTAAACTATAATCCAGCGCCGTCTTCAATCGTTGCTTCGACGCTTCGCTGTGGAGGCTATCATCGTCTGGCTCCTGTTCTTTTTCTACCGACGTTCCAGGCATATCAAGATTTTCACTTTTATTCGACATTTTCGATCTTTCCACAATATTTTCCTCCATTTTTCTCACAGTACAATTTTTTTCACAATAATTTCGAGATTTTCCAGAATATTCTCACAATATTCTCGCAATATTCAAGTTACTCGGTCAAGAGCTAGCAAGCGAATGAGCTACCTAACTAGCGTTGTCCCTAACGGCAGATGGTCAGGTACATACCTTTTTTCTAACTGCGCCGAAAACCTATTGTTCGTGTACCGCTGCCGAGAGCGACCCCAAGGTCAAAATAAAACTAACGGTATACGAGTATTCGTGTTTGAACATTCTGGAAAGTTCGCAACTCCAAATTTTTCATGATTATACGCTTGTTGCAATAATGACGTCCTATGCCTATGCTTTTTGTGAAAATATAAATAAATAAATAAAATTATTTATTATTTCGGTTAATTGTGACGTAAATATTGTAAAAATTAAGGAGCCAAAGAAAAAAAAAAGTTCCTGCACAGGGAGTCGGACCTGCGACCCTCGCAATACGAGTCCGACCTCTTACCGCTGCGCCAACCACTGCTTGGAAAACATACTAACATAAAAGGCGTATACGGTGACAGATCCGCGTCAAAATGTTTATTTCCCTAAACACTTGGCCATATGGAGCTCCTACTTGGGGCACTTTCATTTCTAGCCAAGCCCTACGTTTACCATCAATCTGGACGAAATCGGTGATGACGAGTAGGCGCCCTCTCCTTGTAAAACGTAGAAAATAATTTTTTTTAACAAGTCACCTATATGTAACTATAAATAAAAGCTTAGGGCGATCAAAATTTAGACATATCATTTTTCATTTACATAAATCGGTTAACATATCAACTGTATTTAATTTATTGGAAAACAACCTTAGATTTATTAAATAAAAATCGGGAACTGAGTACAAATCTAGTATAAACGTGTGATAATAATTTCTCTAATTACTATTGTGCCAAATTCAATTTCAAATTCAAATCAAATTTATTAAACATTTAAAAAGTTGGACGCCCAAGCTTTTATTTATAGTCACATATAAGTGACTTGTTAAAAAAATTCTTTTCTACGTTTTAGTGCATTAAATAAAAGGTTGTTTAAAAAAAAAATGTAAGCTATAAATTTTACTCAGTAGGTGAGCTCGAACATGGTTGACTCTTTACGATTTCCCTACTCTTTTAAACTCACGTGTCAATTTTGGGAAAATTACAATAGCAATTTTTCCTTCGAGGGAATTTTCCTCCAATTCGCTTCGAAAAAAAAAATGTTTCTCCGACTTCTTTTTGTGCAAGGATAATCAGCTTTTTGTACGGACGCGCAGTTTTCTTTAAATCGCGCTGCAACTTGGAAATTATTGAGTTTTAAATAAGAAAAACATCTGGTGAGCCTCGACGTACGTAATTGGTACTTTCTTTTCTTACTTTTCAGGCATGCTACTACCAAATTCTCCAAGAAAAGATGAATATGGCTGATTGAAAGTTCAAAAGGGGATATCACGTAGAGTGAATTCCTTCAATTCTACGGGATAATAGTTAAACAAAGCTGTGTCAAAGATTCATCTAGACGGACGAATCTCTGGTTACGTTAAAAAAAGATATTTATCGGTCTTCAAAATAATTTGTCGTCAATGTTTTTATAGAGCCTTATATGACCCACAATATTCGTAAGTTCATCATTTACATTTTGCTCCCGTGGAAATATAAAAAATTATCTTTATTTTGCGACCCACTTGAACGAATTGCCAGATTTTTTCACTCGTTCCTACGATTGAAGTTTTTTTGATAAAAAATGAGCAGGATAAACAGAGCACTCAACTTACGCATTAGTGTGCGCACTTGCAACACTAACTACTCTAAAATCATCAAATCGGTAACAGAGAAAACAAAAACCACGGACAAGGTTGCTTTTTTTCTCAATGCAACGAAAGAACGTTGGTCTCTTGTTTCAAATATCAGTCGAAATGAACGAAGTACGTTCAATATAGCATGACGCTATTCTTTGCTCAAGTAGATCATTATTACTGCATAAATTATGTTACTTTTCATTAAAGTTAGTAGATCGAACAGATATCATCGAAGGCACGATCATTTGCTTCGTTCCGTTCGAAACATGCGACGTCACGGCAAAGAGGAGAAAAAAAAAAACAAAACGAAGTCACATATCAAATGATCAATCCTACCTCTTCGTTTCGCGACGGTTCGGCTGCTTCGATCACACGAATTGATTATACGCATATGCTTCGAGAAAACCAACGAAATCGATCGAATTATGAAAATCGGGGTTTTTTCCTGTAGATCGTTAAGATTCGTAATTGAAGATTACGTTTTTATCGCCGCTGCCGCGCATACTCCTTGTACTTTGATCCATGACTTTCTCACGATGTGTATCGAATCTCCGTGATGCGCGCCGTAGCGTACGGCAAAGACAAAAAACACTTCATTGTGATT
Organism: Ophion ventricosus; assembly: GCA_963932345.1. NCBI lineage: Eukaryota > Metazoa > Arthropoda > Insecta > Hymenoptera > Ichneumonidae > Ophion > Ophion ventricosus. The sequence continues at coordinate 16,263,421 of OZ010716.1, read as the reverse complement.
AAACATATGTGAAACATTCCGCAAAACTTATCCAAATATTTTAATGCGAATCATGTACAAAAATACAATAGTATAAATGAGAGAAAAACTATTTAAAATTGTCAAACGAAACCAAAATAAAAGAATTATGTATTCATTGATTGCAAAACATTAAAAATTATATGTTCTCGAATGATTCGAATGTGTTTTATCCGAGCTGCCCGTGTTTCCCATGATGTTTCCAATTCCTTTTTAGTTGTCGGCCTCCTTTTTCATTGTCTCCATGCAGCCGCTGATTTTTCTCGTAGTTACAATGTCCCGATTCAGAATAAAATTGTCGGCTCGATCCAATCAAGTTTTGAAGATAATGGGGAATTTAATCATCGAACGAATCATGAGGAATTTTGTAAATTTATAAAGGCTCCTGGGATTTTCGTTTAGGAAGGTAAAACTCCGCACGCGAATAGCATTTTTCGTAGACCACGGTTCTTATTGATTTTTACGAGATGTCTGAAATAGCTTCTATTTTTATTTTTAAAACATGTGTCCATTTTATCCTTTCTCATACTTGCGATTTCCATCTTGGAATCGATTTTATATAATTATATGAATCTTGATAGTCATTAAAATCTTTCACAAACATTCATGATGAGTGATAAGGGAAAAAAATGATATTCTGTGATAATAAAGGGTGGTGCAAGTGCTAACAAATAGGAAGTGGCAAAATCCTTCGAAATTCCAAACAATTGTGAAAAATTTATCTCCGTGGAAGTCCACAACGAATATTTGATCTGCAACTATTCGGCTTTTTTTTTTCATTTTGGAATAGTTTTTGCGTATTACGTTTAATCAAACTTCCATGAATAAATATTTATTGATACATCGCTTGTTTTACAATAATTGGAAAATACATATTGCGGACAACAATCCGTTAAGAGCACAAGACTGCGTTCACGATTTTTTTTGTTCGTTTCCGAGCCTTCGCTATTTTTTTTTTTTTTGCATTCATATATTTCTATTTTATATCAATTAATTTCATGACTGACCATTATGTTTTGTCAATTGATGCGATCGTAAGGACGTTAAGAAGTCTCCTCAAACTTTCGCTTATACTTTAACGCGATGGATTGTTGCGGTGTACAGAGCTATTGCGGTCGTACCGTCCGATTGTACAAGGAGCCCTAATATCATTAATCAGGCGAAAGAAAAAGAGATATCGCGGATGAAAAAAAAATATATATATATGTTCTTTGTTACGCTACCGCGTATCGGAACTCTACGAGCGGCCGAAATTCGATTAACTTTGAAAAAACAAACCTTGTTATTTTTCCGTAAATGTCGGATTGGCTCGAACATTATTAAATATTTTTTAATAATGTTTAAAAACACAACTATTTGTTGTGTTTTTTGGGCGATTGCTCAACCACGTCACACACGTGAAAAAAAAAAAAAAAAAACAAATGATGAACCAATGAAGGTTCGCTTTTCAATGTATACACATTACGACATGCCGAATATTTCTTTATTTTTCCCCATTTGCACGATAATTAATGCATACTCGAATATGTTGATAATCCCCAGTTTGTTCTGCTCATCGGATCGATAATATTTACAGTGTATCTGTTAGTAAATGTACATGAAAATTCGAAAAAAAACGACACGATAATCAAAGCGTTAAACAGTTCATGGACGAACGATATATTTCCATGTTTCATAAATCTCAAGAGCATATTGATATTAGATTAATCAAAAAACGGAGCAATAGCTATCAATAAATTGGCTACTTTTTTTTTTTAGAAGACTCCCGTATACGTTTGCAGAATATTCGCTTGTTCAGGAAATTTTGTCTCCTAGTGCTCTTCCACCTCTCGGCTGCCTTAAAACATTGCCTGGAAAAGACTGCGTCAAATCAATAAACGTAACATTCTTCTTTTCATTCATTGTTTTTACTCTACTCAAAGTTTTCGGAATGTCGCAAATACGATACGTGAAAAAAAGAAAAGATAATGGAAAAATTCTAATACAAATAGGGGACCTGAGTTCGTCTCGTGTTGACTGCGTTTGTCTGGTGATTATATTTTCCGTACAATGGAGTTGGAAGCAGCTTAACTCAAAGTGACAAACAAAAATAATACAAAAAAAAAAACAGTGTCGCAAAGACCACACTTTTAATAAAGATTTGGCATAATTGAGAGGTCAAAGACTTTATTTTTTTCTCTTCTGTTTTTTTTTTCCTTTTTTCTTCTTTTTCATAGCAGTATATAAATGGTTACTCCTATGATATAAGATATACAAAATTGATACTATCTAACCCGGTATTAAATACAATCTTCTTCGACAACGCTTGTGATTGAAATAGCCCTTCCAAAATCCAACCGAACATCTGCCGAGACAAACGAGTCGTAGACGAGGCTGTATCGTTGAGCTTATCGAAACACGTAATACATTCGAGAAAATTTGTCTCTCTATTGTTCTTCGTGTATGCACGGTTGAAGGAATCATAAGCGGAAGAAGAAAACCGAGGTAGCTGATGACATCGAGCATCGTGAAAGAACACAAAATTCGACTGAACATGATTCAAACGAAAAAAAAAAATGAATTTAAAAAGAACCCGATAATATTCAATGTTACTATAAGGACAGCGATATTCGGCCGGTTGAGGGTCAAGAGACAGAAGCTGAGAGAGAGAGAGAAAGCTCCTCGCTCGTGCCTAGACACCTCGGCACGGGCCGATTTATCCAACCCTTTTCTCCCCACTTCTTCGTTTTATCTTTATTCCACTGTATACTGTGTCCTTTTTTTTTCCTTGCGATATAAGTAGATAATGAGTAATCGATATTGATATTAATGCTAAGAATTGATTATTACAGTAGTATTAGCCAGTAATCAGCTGGTATTATTTTGCGGTCTTAAAGGGACATACGATACTTTGTAGACGGTTATGTTTTTTTCTTCTTCTTCGTCGTAAAGAATACGTTACGTTAGGGAAAGAACTACCTAACGTAATTCCACAAACTCACTCTTATTTTGTTGTTGTTGTTTTTTTTTTCGGACTGTTGTTATTGATTTCCAGAAAAAGAGAAATTCAGGTGAGGACAATAATTTTCGTGATATCGCGTTACACAAAGCGTTTACGGGACTCACTTTAAACTCAACCCAAGTATATAACGATATACTCACACACCATGAGAGATCAGCTGATATAGCTCGGTATTATTTGTTTTTTTTTTGTTTCTGTTATTTTTATTATAATGAAATTTTATAGCCAATGATCATGGGACTTAGATCAAATCTGCGACATTCGTTGGCATTTCATCGATCCTGGTGTTGTAAAATTGCTCAATATCACTCATAATTCTCTTGTCCTCGAGGGTCACGAAGTTGATTGCTACTCCCTTTCGTCCGAATCGTCCACCGCGACCGATTCTGTGAAGAGATTGGGGGAAAAAAAAAAACTTACTTTAGTCGTGAAAACAAAGAAACATTCTTTGATAAGTTCGATCATTTCTGAGAGACTGCACAATGCGAAAAATAAAAGCGAAACAATCTCAGTCACGTCGAGAGACGCCTTTTATTTTTCATTCGCCCAATTAGCCTGAAATTTTTCAAGGATACCTTGCACATGCACTTGAGTAAACATGCAAAAATATTGTTCCGATGAATGAGATCGTACATTTTCGGATCACTCGTTCCGAGTAAACTTTGCATATTGAATTACGAATATGCAAAAATATAAATGCGCAATTACGCACATTCTTTTTTACGGTCCTACATCAAATATACGTTTTTTCTTTTTTCGTGGCCTTCAGCGAACAGCGTGATCGTGAGAAATGAACCCGGAAATTTACCTTTATCAAAGCAAACATCCTTTGATACGCAATTTCTATTATCTTATTGAAATATTGTATAATCTCAAGCATAACAGTCCATTACTTTGATATATATCCCAACTGCTGTCAAACTTTCACGTTGAGGTTATTGCCGGTCGTTACTTTGAGGAAAGTATTAATTTTTTTACACCATTCTAACTCGTTTATTTGTCATTGAACAGACAATAAAACACTTCCAAACGAAGAAAAATATCGTAAAACATAAAAGACCTTTACGAAAACGGTACGGCCAATTAAAATTTCAAGAATGTTTGCGATTTTTTTGTATTGGTCAGGACTTTCAATAATCCAAATTTTATCTTTATACCGCGTGGCGTTTTTTTTTTTTAGCCGCTAGGAAAAGCATCGCTTTTTTCCGTTCATCGCACGGTGTAAGGGACAGGGCGAATAATATTTCAATCGTCTCACCTGTGGATGTAATTCTCTCGGTTGCCTGGAAGATCGTAATTAATGACGAGAGACACTTGCTGTACGTCAATGCCTCGAGCAAGCAGATCGGTTGTAATGAGGACACGCGAGGAGCCCGAACGGAATTGTCTCATGATGAGATCGCGCTCGCGTTGCTCCATGTCACCGTGCATCGCCGATACGGTGAAATCACGACCGTGCATGCTGTCGGTAAGCCAGTCGACCTTGCGTCGGGTGTTGCAGAATATTACGGCCTGAGTGATACTGAGGGTCTCGTACAAGTCGCAGAGAGTCTCGAGCTTCCATTCTTCGCGTTCGACGTAAATGAAGAATTGTTTTATACCCTCCAACGTCAACTCCTCCTTCTTAACGAGGATACGAATCGGCGAACGCATAAATAGCGTCGACACTTCCAGCACGTCGTTCGGCATGGTGGCGGACAACAAAATGACCTGAAACATTTATCGATTTTTCTATTACGCAACTTCGCAGCCAGTCTATATATCTATGAACAGCCTGTATACGTGTTACTACCGGCTGTATGGACAAACTTTCCGCGATGTCTCGACCAGAGACCGTAAAAACTTATATTCCCGATATCATATTTTTTAAACTACTGTTTAATTTTTTTCAATCGGACTTTTTCCCTTATATTTTTCTTTTTTCCCTTTTTATATTTCGTAAAAGCCCACCCTGGGAAAAATAAATCGGAACAATATATTTCAGAGATCCGTAACTTTACGTTCGGATTTTAAAAAATCGTAAAATGTACCCATATTTTTCGACGCCAGTGTGTACACATTCGAATATATTTGCAAAAGAAAATGACTGACTCGACAATTGTTGTTCTCACCTGCACTTCGTTAGAGAGCAGCTTGAAGACGTCTTCAATCTGATCTTTAAAACCGCGGGAGAGCATCTCGTCAGCCTCGTCCAGGACGAAAAGCTTGATGTAATTTGTGCGCAAAGCACGTCGACTTATCATGTCGTAGACTCTGCCGGGTGTACCGACGACAACGTGAACGCCCATCTCGAGTTTGCGGATATCTTCGCGCACATTCGTACCACCGATACACGCATGACACTGTGCATGCATGAAGTCACCCAAAGCGATAACCACTTTTTGGATCTGAAAAAAAAACGACACGATGCGATGTGATTTTTTTTTTTTTCGTTCGTCGTACCGTTAAGTGAGCGAATTCTCAATGAAAACATACCTGCTGAGCGAGCTCGCGGGTAGGAGCGAGAATCAATGCCTGACACTCATTTACTGCCGTGTCGATTTGCTGCAGTATAGAAATCGAGAAAGTCGCGGTCTTGCCAGTACCTGAAAATCATTTTTCATTTTCATTAATCCCGAATACTTTTTGCAAATATAAAATCGAAACTCGCGTACTAAACACTGCATATATTATAGTCAATTCAGAATAAAAGAAAAAAAAACATTTGTTCAGCTGATTCGCAATTATTATTATAACTATTATCATAAGGAACGAGGATAAGGAGGAAGTAAGAATATAATCGAAAGAGCTATATGAATAAAACCGGACTCGGAAATACAATAAGACTGAAACAAAATCGAGAATTCGACATTGTTGTAGGAAGTACAAAAATCGAAAAAAAAAAAAAAACGTACAGAAATGGAAGCGTACTGGGGAGAGAAGGACATAGAGGGAAGAAATAAAGCAACATGGGCAAGGTTAAGATGCGGAAATATAGGAAAAAGAGGTAAAAGAGGATACGCGGATACTCTATGTCGGTGTTGTAGAAAGGACGAAAATTCGGAACACACACTTGAATTCGGCAAAATAAAAGAAAAAAATAAATAAGGAAGTGGTATAGATGATTTAGAAACGTGGCAAAGAGGCTACGGGAGGAGGTACTAAAAGGAAAAATTAATAAAGGAACGAAAGGGAAACCGATCAAAGAATTGTGCGAGAATGTGAGAGCCTTCGAATGCGTGGTAAGAAGGGAAGAATAAAGGCGAAAAAGGACGAAAAATCAATGTAAACAAAAAGAGACGGAAACGTGTAAAAGGGTATCAATATACAGAGGGGGGGGGGGGGGTGTATATTGATGTGTGTAAAAACCTGCAAGGGTATACTTGAAAATAAAGAACTACTACTATAACTATTATCATGGATTTCATTTAACACAACAATGTTAATTGTAAATTCGAATTAGAATAAATCCCAGAAAAAAATCGTTAGCTGACACCCAATTATTACGATTATTATTATTCAATAGTTTCTCAGCTAAACAAATATTTTTGTAATTTATCCTAATTTGAATTTACCAGTAACATCGCGCTTACAACTGAATTAAATAATAACGAATGTAGCGTGGAAAACGTCAATTAAAAATACCTAAACGAATTAATAGTACACGTGATTAGTGAATGACTTCACGAGTTTCGCTTACTGTTGCTAATTCATTTGATTTTATGAAATAAAAATCATTACTCTCTAACTCAACATCTGGCATTGAAGAAAAAAAAAGAGCAACAATAATTTTTTATTAATAAAAATACGGACGTTGAATATAAAGAGTTGTTTAAACACCCATTGAATAATTCAATGATGGTTTGGACTCTTTATATTCAAAGTCCGTATCTTTATTGATCATCGTGAAGACTATGATGAAGCGGAAGCCCTGTAAATGCAGAAAAAAAAATCCTGCCATTGTTAACGAGAAATAATTATTGAAGGCGCCATATAAAGGAACGGAGCATAATACCAAAGTATGCATTTTTGGAAGGCTACGAAAATCCCCTAATCCCTACAGAACACCCGTTCCTACTTCTGTCGGGGTGAGCCATATGACGGGGGGAGATTTTTCCCATTCAATACCCCCTTCCGGGCCCGAGCTTGCCCTACAGTTCGTACCTGCGTGCCCAGCAGACACGTTCGGTTTGAAAGACTGAGGGGGATAGCCGGCACGGAGGAAGGGGAGCAATAGAGCAAGATCTACGAAAACTTTCCAGTTAAAGGAATATTTTATTATGGCCCCATCCCAACACCTGCTCGGACATAAGCAGTACGTGATCCGTCATTCGAAAATGCGCATCTGGAGTTCGAGGTGGGCGAGACTGTGTTCTGGGGAAAACCTGACCGGGCGTTAACAAGAGAGAAACGGACACAGCTGCCTCTTGCAATTTTGTCCGTCTACGAACGATCGCTTCTCGCGAAATTATTTCCACGAAATGTAAGCTTTAAAATATACCATGAGGTCCCCGTTTACCTGTCTTCAATCGCGCAAATCCTTAGACCGCTCGTCCGAAACGATCGAGAGTCATAAATGACTCCGTTTTATTAGCCTTGGGCCAATACCTGATTTTATTTTCACTAAAGACAATATTCTTGCTTTAAAAATGCGTTCTGCGATCAAGGTGGACGCCTTTACGGCTTTGTTGGGGATTAGTTTTCTCAAATTCAAGAAATTCTGCATATTGCCTCTATTACTTTCGGAACATTGGCAATTTATTACTGCGAAGTTACAACTCTGTACACTTTCGAAATTTCTTTTGTCTTGGAAAATATGTATATTGTTATTGTACGAATTTTCTTACCTGACTGAGCCTGGGCAATGACGTCCAGTCCCTTCACGCATGGCAAGATGGCGCGTTGCTGGATAGCCGAAGGTTTTTCAAAACCGTAAGCGTATATACCACGCAGCAGCTCCTCTTTCAAGTGCATGTCATCGAAATTATCGACGACCTGGTGGACAAAGAAATTTCAACGGAGATGAGTCCAAATATGCCGATAATTCAACATCGACACGTGCTCAAAAAATACTAGGAGTAGACGTAAGAAAAAAACCGACTTTTAACAATATTTTCCATCATTCGGCATTACTTTTCACGTATTGAGTGCTCAAGTTGTTTTGATTTTTAAAACATGCATATTTCTTTCGTACGTAGATACGTTTGATTGAAAATCAACTCTGAAATTTGCACAAGTTTTACTACATCGTTTTTTAAAGAAATTTTTAACCCTGACGCTTTAATACACTTCCTTCAATTGAATTCACGAATTCCCATAAGGAATTCGTACTAGCTGCTCAAATTAAAAAAAAAAATACAAAAACAATGCAGTGCAGCTCATCGAAATTTCACATTGAAGAATAAAAGTTCGACTTTCAATGTCGAACGAGACTGTCTTTTTTTAGACAAAGGACTAAAAAAAAGTCTTGCATTTAATCCAAAATTTCAATGCAGCGTTAAAGTGTGCTGACATCTTTTTAGACACAAGTCTAAAGAATATGTGCAGGTAAAAAAAATTGGGCTTCATCTTTCCGTATCAGCGCATTAAAAAGCCACGGTTCGATGTTTGGTAAATTTCTGGAAATCCTCAAGTCGAACGCTCACCTCCTCCCAGTTGGACTCGATGACGCCATCGGGCTCCATTCCCGGTGGGCCATCATAGGTGGTCTCCTCACTTTCGCTGGGACCATTTTTAGAGTCTCCCTGCCATTGATCCTCGTTCCTGTCAAAACAAATGCAACCGGTCTCAACTATCGAATCGTTCGACATAATCTCAAGAAAAGCTATTACGATCGCGGATTAAGGCCAACGCGGCAATAATGATGCTAAAATAGAAAACGTCATCGGCCGCAGACATCATTCTTGTCATTACGAGACGAAAATTCTTTCTAACTTTCCCGCGCTACGTTATTTAGCAAAATTCGCAAAAAGGGAATAATGACTCGACAACATTGCATGAGATTCCCAGAATGCGCGTCTGCCCAAGAGCGATACTGGCAGTAATGAGTCATCAAAAAAACCGTACTTGTGTCAGACGCAAAAGCTTTAAAAAAAAAAATAAAAAAAAAAGCACTCAGCGAAACGGTATGCGAAAAAAAAGTTTAATCGCGGATAAAAAAAAATTCTCGAAGATTCTCGAAAATTCGAGAGCGCCGAAACGGCCAACGGCATGTTGAAAAAGAACAAAAATCCGATGCCAAGGTTGTCACGACGGATTGACAGTGACTCACACGGGAGTCACGCGAAAGCATGGTGGCTCTTCGCACCACACCAAATGCCCCGTTCGTTTGCCAGAAGCGTGCGCGCACGCGAATTATAAAAAAAAGTAAATTGGGAAAAAAGAAAACGCGAAATTGTCGAAAAAAATGACGAGGGTATATTTTCAATTTTCTGGATCGCAGTTTAATTGGCGGGCGGGATGTGTTGGAGACCGAAAGCAATCGCGGGTTTCGACGCGTGGTCTTATCGTGACGAAAGCGTGGTTGATCTTCGAAATGATGGAGGGTTCGTTTCACCACGCTCGCGCGCGGCGAAGATGCCAATTTTGCGTTCGAAAACTTTTCGTTATATCGCGAGACAAGAAGATAATAGCCCGCGATCGGATTTACCGATAAAAGAAAATTAAATATTTGCGATAATTTCGGTAATTCGTTTGTAGCAGGAGAACACAAAAAAGAAGAGGGGAAAGAAAAAGAAAAAAAAAAAATCGTCGCACGCCATGTTGTGTCAGCTAGCACCAGAACCCATGCACATTCTCGCGGATTAGGACGGGACGATTTTTTCGAAATTTTTTCCATCGAACCTCGGGCTCCCGGTGTCAATATTATCGTTCGTTTCGACCTCGAGTCGACAAATCACGACGATTTCACACACTAATGAACTTTTCGCAACGATTTATTCGTGTGAAAAAATAAGAACTTACCTTCGTTCAGGCGTATACGACATGTTCCACTCACGGGTAGCGCGACGGAAAGGACGAATTCCTATTGCGTCACACGAAATATAGTTTATGAAAGCCGCACAATGGCGCTGCCGACACGATCGCCAAGTTTTTTTTTTTTTTTAATTTTTTATTTTCCCCCCCCTCGTTCGCGCCTCTACTTGAAGCTTTTAGGATCGACGAGTGGCGTCGTATCTGACGTTTTGATGGTAAAAAAAATGCAATGTCGCGCGAAGAACCTTTGTTGTTCACTGCCGGGTTAATTGTGCGGGGGTTTAGTGAATTTGTAACGAGTTTCGGGATTTCCGCAGGCCACTGCGCAGAGGGGGAAGTTACGTAGATTACCCATAGGTCCGCGCGATTTCGTGGTGGGGATAGAGGCGGGAAATGCGAGAACTATTTTTGCAAAGCCTATTGACACCCTTGGCGCGAGCTTGTGTACGCTACCAAAAATTAATTTTATTCCGTTGCCGATTTTTTGCGCACTCTTCCGAGACAACTTTTATTCGTTTTGAATTTTTTTTTACTACGACTTGCGTTACCGAAGATACAATTATCGTCGATTCCATTATGAAAGTTTCATCGCCCGTCTCACAAAATTTTGTCACTCAATTATTGTGTCGACTTTCTTAAGGGGTTACGTCGGTTTGAAAATTTCAAAAAATCCATTTTATTTCAAATTTAATTATCTAATAGTACAATATGGCTAGAATATTCTCCCAAAGTTTTAAGTCAATCGGAGTGAGTCTGGCATAAATTCAAATTTCAATTTTTAAAAAATCCTTCGTCCAATCACGAGCTATACTTATTTACTGACAGAAAAAAATTGGTTTTTTAATTTCCGATAAAGCTATCACGAGTTATCTTGACCGCCACGAGGAGACTTTTTTTTTTAGGCGTCTCCGGAAACCAGATCCCACGCGCTGAATTTCCCAAATTTTGGGATGAAATTCTTTTTTAATATTGTTGAAATGTTGCTCTTTTATGTGCTTAATATTCTGAATAAAATAATTTATATATATTTTTAAAAAATAGAGAAAATATGCTTTTTTTGGCTTCGAAACCCACGTAACTCCTTAAACTCGATGTAGGGCAAGAGTACGATATCCGAGGCGCCAAGATTTGACAGTAAATTTAGGGTTATCGAGTGAAAATAAACAAAATACGAAGAGTGGTAAATGTTGATATTTCGGTTATTTTGCATTAAAATTAGAATTTTTCGTTAGTTATCGAAAATGATGTTTTTCTTTTTGGAAATTGAAAATTTCAAGGAAAATCAAGCAAGGTAACTTGGAAATAGTTTCAACAGTGTCTCAGAACCCAAAAATGTATTTTAAATACCACTACCACGTTTTCCTCGCTTATAGATGCGACTAGACAGAGAGTAAAGTAGCACTTTTAATCGCTAGGAGTCCGAAGAGGGATTAAAAGTATACGGTCCATTCCTCTTCGGACTTGTAAGGCTCCGACTTTATGTAAAATATATCGTTTACTAATTTCCTGTAGTAATTACATGGAACAATTCTTATTGTTATAAATAAACAAAGAATATAAATAAATAAAGCATTATAATCTCGGAATTTATGTTGAAAATCATATAAATACTGCGTTTATTGTCCTTGGTGTGGCGCCGCCCCCTCGGCTTCGGCAAGGGGCTCTGCCCCTCAACCCCGCCGGGGGGTTGCACCCCCCGGACCCCTCGCGCTCCAGTAGCAAACATCTTTCGCGTTCGACACACCTTCTACGTACTTAGCATCTTCCCAATAGAGAAGCTCGGAAAAAATAGTTTACTATATTAAAGTATAACTTGTTGGGTGTCGGCCAAAGAGAATAACTTTTTGCCCTTCAGGCAATACTAAACAAATACTTTTTGAAGCTCGCTCGGTCAATTTCCATTATTTGTGATAAAATAAAGATATTGTATCCATGAGCCAACAACAATCGTTGAATTTTGACGTATTTCCAATTACCGCTAAAAGCGCTCATAATTCCTTAAGGAAGCCGAAACGGCAATTTTTTTATTCTTGAAACTCTCATTATTTTGGTTCAAATATCAAGAATCAACGGTCAAAACTTGACGCCTCGGATATCGCACTATCCCCCGATGTAGTTTATCACAATGAAAAGCCTCGCGAAATCCAATTTTCCTGCGATCTTACTTTCTTCAACCAATTTCAATCTCTTCGGACGCAACTTGTCGTCATCAAAACGTACACATTTTTCGAAATATTGTCGAGCCCTTATTTTGTATCGATGCACATGGTTCACTGAATCCAAACTCAAATGAAGATATCGTGGGAGGAAAAATTAAAATAAAAAATAAAAAAAAAGAGAATGTTCAGTTCAAGAATATCACGAGGATTTTGTGCGAATTAAACGATTCGGACGAGAATGATCGCGACGGCGCGACTAAAGCGAAATGCATAACTGTCGCAAAATTACATTGAGATAAAAAATTTATTTCGCTTTACGTTAAGTACGCGCATCATTGCAATGATAAATATGTGAGTCTCCAACGGTACACACGATTCACGACTTCGACGCCTGACTCGCTTGGCAACTGATGTCATTTTGTTTACATGTTCCCACACAAGGATATTTTCAATACGTACAACCGCAGGTGTCCTGTTTCTCGCATGTGTTGTCACCTCGCGTTTACCTAACTTGTATTTACATTTTCGAAGTACTCGACTCTATCCTCACAATTGACAATAATAGTTACAAGATATTAAACATTTGTACGGCAATAGCTCGCCTAATCACGTTTTTTTTTTCTTCGGTTTTAGCAACATATACAAAATTATATTTTCTTGTAAAATACTTTTTCATGCACTCGTCTTCGGCGTCTTCAACGTATCTGTTACACGTATTCTATTGCACAGATTAAACTTCGAATAAAATTGCTCAATTATTTTACCATTCGAGTTTGCGATCGAGTCAATGTTAAAATTGTACATTTGTTCGAGTAATTATAGCTTATTCTTAGACGATACGTATATGGGTAGTTCTTCCATCTGTACATTGTCCTTTTCCTCTGTACCTGATTCTCCCTTTTCCTTCTTAAACCTTAAACTTGAACCCTATATTATTAAACTATGTACACGTGTCATTTCGAAGAGTAGACCGTCGAGGGTTCTCGCGTAATTTATTGCCGGGTATCAGAATTTTCGAACGAATCGTTGCTGCAGCAAAAAAAAAGCTACTTCTTGTAGAATTCGTAGGAACGTTATATGCTTGTTGCGAAAACATTTGTTACATTTGTAAAGATGTACCTTAAGGTATTACTGAATGGATATTAGGAAAATCGCAAGAATTCTTGAAAATTTGTGGAATGATAGTTTTTGATAGAATAATACATGAATTTTGATTTTTGATGAATTTTGATTTTTGTAGAATTTTTCACTAAATAATTCAGTAGTTATAAACATATGAATTTAACATGATCGCTTATGGGAAAACATCTTCTGCAGACGCTAATGGTTGGAAAACGAATGGAACTAAATCGTCGTAAATTCTGCAAATATTGTATCATCAAGATTTAGGATCAAGAGATTGATCGTGCTAAGTTTCAAATAAATCGACTGAGTAATTGTCGAGAAATGAATTAAAGTAATGCCGTTAGGAGTCGTTTTTAACGATGAATTAATAGTAATCATCGGTGGAGGAGGTGAGATGGCTAAAAGTCTGTATATTAGAAGAAGTAAGAGCAATCGTAAACGGAACTCCGTCAAAGTGGGGTAAAAATTTTGAAAGAGTTTTGAGGGATATGGAAATTGAGGAACTCATAATAATGATACAGGAGGGAAAAGAAGTGGAGGAAATAGATACAAAAATTAAGGAAGGGCTAGAGAACTTGAAACAGAAAATTTTAGAGATGGAAGAGGAAAAAATTTAAAAAATCAACATATAATGAAAAATATAAGTATCTAATTGAAAAGGAGGAAAGACCATGGAAGTACTGGTCGGAAGAGGGAATTAAAGGAAATGACAAAAAAATGTGGGCAAGAATGAGATGTGGAAATATAGGAAGAGCGGGAAAGAAAGGTGAAAAAGATTGGAGGTGCAGGATATGTAAAGAGGAGAGCGAGACGATAGAGCACCTATTCAGGGGAAAGATACAAAGAGGAATATGCGGGTATTATCGGGAAATAGAGGAGTGGTGTAAGAAATTGGGTAAGGTGGAAGGGAAAGGAGAGAGCGAAGGAGGGGAATAGTAGAACAAGAAAAAGACAAAAAAGATGGAAAGAATTAAGGGGAGGAGCAGGCGAAAAAAAATAGGTTAAGATAGAGAGTAAGAAAAAATATATGTTTGTAAAAGACTTGTGTTAAAAGTCATGCAAATAAAACTGGATTATATATAGTAATCATCGGAAAGCTCAATATATATTGAGTTTTTTGGTAATTATTGATAACAATAAGATAATCTGAATGTATTAAATTTAAAAATTGAGAAATTTTTTTGTTGGACTATTGAAACAGATGTACAGTCACTGACAAAACCTCATTCAAGCACACGCCAATATTGTCGAATTTCATTAGAATTATTATTAAGAGTGGAAAATGGACATTTCTAAGTGTTAATTTATTATTAAATTAGCTATTTATAAGGCTAAACATGTACGAAATAATCTAGACTTGTAAATTCACGATTCGCCCATTTTGGACTAACTTTTTGACCGACGGTCCATCCAGTAATACCTTAAATCTAAAGAATGTTATTCATTCGAAAATTTCGTCCCGTTGGAACAAAGTTACGGGAACGATGAATTGGATTGGAATTGTCCCGTTGAACCGGATTTTTTCACCCATCGTTCTAGCGTTCGGCGATTTTACATAGTCCTATGTACAGCACGAGAGTTAAGAGTGTACGCGTTACCCAACGATGGGACGCGAAAATAAGCAAATATTCGCAATCCAGGTTTCCGTCCCCTCGTCTACCTGGCTCTGTATTGTCTCGTTTGCATATTAAACTTGAAAATTCCACAAAGCAATTGGATGCACGCAGGATGGTCTTTGGCCACCTGGAAATAATTAGTCATAGTATTAAAAAAAGCTAAGGTAAAGTAAAGGCGAGAAAGATCGTTGGTTTTAACAGGGGTCGAGCGTTTCACCGATAAACATTAAAGAATACTTAAAATATTATAAAGATATAAAAAATCTTTAAGACTGAGATACTTCCAATATCAGTTCGACTTACGGGTTTTCGCAAGTTCCATCGTTTTCGATGAATTTTTTAATTTTAATTTTAGTTAACGTAACAAAGTTTCTCACGAAAAAGCGCGTGTCGCGCTGGAATTGCCAACGAGCGCAATCAATATGCCAGCAGGCGAGAATAAACTCGGTGAATTTCACGAGACTTTCCATAAGCAACGGCACTGAACGTCTTAGAACTCGATTATTTTTTTTTTCGTCGAAAACGACGTATCGAAACTTATCGAAACTTCGAATGAACTATCATTAGACGTAGCATCGTTTGCCATTAATTGGTGAAACCCTCGAACCTCAAAGGTAATTTTAAATTCCGAAAATCGAGGAATCTCACTTCGCAGCTCGTTCTACTTGCGTTCGAGGGTCAAAGAGGGGCGTTTTTTTTACACAAAAGCGCAGCACAGTATGAGAAATAGAACGGCAATAGGAAATATCGTGTAGACTCCCATTCTCGGACTGCAAACCGAGACGAGCAACGAGATATCGTCCTTCTCGTGGTCTATGCCGTCCTTCGTTGGTACCTCGACGATAACGCGATCGTTCGAGAACAATGTCAAAGGGAACGTGCACTCTGTCCTGTTTATACACGATTCCGTGACTTTCTCGTACTGGAATGTTGGCTTGTAAATATCAAAGAGCGCGTGTATATCGTTAAAAACGATATCGTTGTCGCTGTAAAAAATATAATAGTAATAGCCGTCCTCCGATACATCGTGATGGGTTTGCATGTGTTTGCCATTTAGTAGATAACTGACATTGGTGCACAGATCGGATGGCTCGAATTCACTGGCAACGAGTACCTGGCCCTCGTAACAATCGAGGAGACCCTCCTCGAAGCTCGATACCGACGATTCCGACGAATTTCTCTGTGCGTTACCACCGTGCTGTATACCATGATCCAACAGAGCCGGAGGTTTAACGGGTTCTTGATTCCTTTTGTGACGTTCATGCTTTCTCGAGTCAATATCTTCGATTTCACCGCCTCCTTCGTTCTCACCAATCAAACTCAATTGTTCGCTCAACGATTTTAATCTCTTCTTTCTCGTCGAATTTCGTAAGTTCGACTTCACGGAATATGAATTATTCAATAATATTTTTTCCTTCTCCTCGTGACTTTTCCTCTCGTGCATTTTCTTGCCAGGCCGATGCTTCCTCGCGTGTCGCAATTTCCTCGTCACGTTTCTACGCCGCGGCTCCTCGTCGTTCACGTGTTTGTCCACGTACGAAAGTGCGCTTTTTTCCAATTTTTCCAATTCATCGTTCTTTAAATTCGTCGCGTTAATTGCCGTTTTTCGGTCCTTGTGCTTTCTCGGCTTGTTGGCCACGCGGGCAGAGGGCGTTTTGTCGTTTGAATGGGTCACGGTCTTTGTGGGTTCCTCGAAATTAATCTCCTGAGCGTTCGACTCGAACGTTATCTTCACTTGTTCGTTCGCCTGGGCCAAATAAATTCCCGCCGCGTGAGCCTTGTTCTTGTTGTGATCCAGCAAACCGCAAGTACTGAAACTACGGTCGCCCTTTACGACGAGGATCGAAGCTCCAGGAAATCTGAGAAAAAAAAAAATACAAATCGTTCGTCATGTTGTACTCGATGTGCAAAACTTTCATAGCATAACAACGAATCTATAAATCAATACATTATTTACTAAGCACCTGCAACACCGAACGTCTGATAGTGGAAAAAACTAGATCATTTTGGGGCCGAGTTGAAATTCCGAACTTTGAATGATCAGAACGCTCAAAATTCCGAATTTATTAGCTAGTACTGAGCACTTCTAGAAATTTATAATTTCAAAACTTCGTAAACAGAATTATCGTATAGACGAAAATAATAGTACAATAAGGAATTAAATGACAATAATCATTGGACCGACTGATAAAGCGTCGACATAAAAACACAGCATGTAAAACAAGTATTAACTTCCCATAATTAGAGAGACCACAGTTCCGAAAAATTGTAGTGTTAGAAATTCGAGTTCCTGAATGGCGAAGGTTTGTAAAAGGAAAAGTTCCGAAAATAAGAATATCGATAAGAATCATCGATAGCTAAACATCCTTACATTATATGTTCACAATAAAACGTGAAGGATGATCGAAACTCTGAAAAAAAAATCTACCACGAAAGATCAAAACTCTGAAACAATATTATCCCGAAAGATCAAAATGCCGTAAGAATTTTACCCGAAAGATCAAAACTCCGAAAATCTGAACACCGTCAAAATAAGTGGTGGTGTTGCCATCTAAACGCGTTAGGCTAACTTGCTATCTCCTTTATGTATGAGTTTTCGAAATTTTGAACGTTGTTTATCGAAATCTGACACTATTTAAACTTCAGTTTTTCGCAAACTGGATAATCGAAGCTATGATTTCCGGAGTCCAAAACTTCGTGAACCCGACGAATCTCTTATTAGCTTTTATTATATTTAAACTTTCTGATAAAGCTCGTTTTCTGCAATAAAAATTACGGAATTTTGTGGCATGCTTAATATTACATATTCGGAGTTTTGTATGTCGTATTACTGGTCGTTCAAATAAAGCGTTGATCTTCCTCATATTGTTTCTGAAAATTATCTTGTATAAGAAATCATATTTGTATCCTTTTTACCATCGCTACTCGTACCATTCTGCATCATTTACAGTCAACTGTGTAGACTTTCGCTGGCATGATCTTTACTAAACTTGTAGTTACAGAACATTAAAATTAGGTCAGAGCTTGTAGTTACAGAACATTAAACCGCCAGAGCATTCAAAGTTCGGAATTTCAATCCAGCCCCATCATTTTGCCAATGCAAAATTCTAGTCGAACTTGATATTTACCTGGAACATACGCTGAGCGCCACGGTTGCTCCTCGCAACAGATAAAAGCCCCAATATTCCAGCGTATCATCCGGCAGGGTCATACTCTTCTTCAATCGAATGTGCTTCCTATACGCTGTCACTTCCGGTCTGTGATCCATTTGAAATGCGTTGAAGGTGGCGTTCATCCTTAGGGTTTGCGCCTAGAAATGAAAATTTATTTTTCTTCCCAATATATTTGACAATTACACGAACGGTGCGTTTGAGCTGATGAAAATTTGTACAAACGCTCCTCACCGAACAGAATACGGTTGAAATGCCATCGTTCATTTCTAGAATATCCGACTCTGTCACGGCGTAGACAACATCCGCATACAAATTGTGTCTGAGATACAGCGGAATGCCGAGAAGAGTTATGGGCAATAATGCAGTCAAAGCGCAAAAGATCAGTACTCTTCTTATCCCGTGCATCTTTCATGACCCTGCAATCAAAAGCGAATGTTCCAAATTAATCCACACGCATAGTTTCTTCAGTCGATTACGCACAAGCTCATACGCAAATACATTGCCAATGTCTGGCAATTAAAATTGTCGAATGATGATTTTTATTGGTCTCTGCAATATAACAAAATTAATTGAATATCCAACTGAAAAAGCTTTGCAATGCTCCAACGAGAAGTTCCTTGAAGTGGATATAAGTCTAGCTCGGTATAAAATTTTATTTACATTTTTGTGTGCAATGTACAGTACCCAACATTTTTAATTCACGTACAAATTTTCATAATTCGGCAATTATTGATTGTTAAACTGCGGACAAATATTTGTTTAGTGCCAGAAAAAAAATGTTACATGTAATGTCTACATTTATGTAAATATATCTAGATGCATATTTAAAAAACGAATAGAGCGTTTAAATCAACGAAGCGAGGCATCATGATAGAACAATTAAAAAATTAATTTTTCCCATTAATTTAATTAAAAATGTAACATATTTACGAAACAGTGAAATGTTGAAAATAATGATAGAACAAACTTACGACCAACGTACGAATGCTCTCACGCACACACACACACGCGTTTGTGTGGTTGCCCAAATATTAATAACTCGTTTGCACAACAATGAATTGGAAAAAACATATGCAATGTTTACGTATAACAGTCTAGCATTAAAGAAGAAATACCTTCGCGCCTTTATATTTTCACGAAACACACACAACTGTCTCTCCCATTTTGACTATAATGGAAGCATTTCGCACGCGCTTAATGAAATTTTGACACTGTACTTTTCTGTATCTCGCACCTCGTGCCGCGCACCCGATATCTACAATGACGATCTAACACACCGCGCGCGCGTTACATTGATGCATCTATGTACACTGTATGAGAGGTAAGGAGTCGCGAGAGCGATCCAAAGATCCCGCGAGTATCTTACGCTCTTGCGTGTTTGAACAAGTGTGACGAGGAACAAGACTAATTTGCGTGATACAAGAGGTGATAATTGGTCTAGGCATAGTTTCGATGGAAAACTACGTTGTAATTTGGGTGTAACGAAGAAAAATATAAACTTTCATATTATCCGTTGATCAATGTCGACGAGTTGGTTTTGGGAGGAGAGCAGAAAGCGCTTGGAAAGGTATTTTACTGCAATGCGTGTGTTGACGACTTGTTACTTTTTTTTTTCCAGGCGTTTAGGCCTCGTAGAGAGGGGCAAGCGATTTATCGATCGAGACTAAAATTCTATTATTAGAACTTTTAATGCACCTTTATCTTTTGGCAGCGGTGGGGCGGGGGCAGAAAGACAAACTAGGAGGAAGCGAGATAGAGGCATAGAGAAAGAAAACGCGATCCACTTATGAAAATGTTGCATGTGGCAATTATACGTAAGTGAAAGAAGGAGCCTCATCACGAGGCTGCCAAGAATTCCACTCCCAAATAATATATATAGCGGTATCGCGTCTCTCATAATCGCCCGCAACCGATGAATATTATATTGAAGGATAAGAAAAGGAAAGAACAAAAACGATAAGATAAGAGGAATATGAGAGTACGTTTACGAATTTCTCTCGATTGCTCGTACGTAATGTTTTCCTCAATTTCGGGTGCAAGAGGGAGAGATTGAGAGAGAGACAGGATAATTGTCAATCCGTCTGACCCGTGAGATCGATAATCTAATCAATGCACGCGGCTGTATGTTTTTTTTCTCCATATCTATAAATACGTAGTTTTCTTCGGAGATGCCAGATGGCGAGCGGGGCATCGGCTCTTATCGAACGTTCGCGGTGGCTCTTCTTTCCTTGACGCGTGCGAGACGAATGAAGAAAGTAGGAAGAAAATAAAACGGACACGGCTATCTCTGAGCGAGCAATTGAATTTCCACTCTATTTATCAATATCAATCATAGATGTTTCGGATTATTCGCCAAGGTTTCGGTTTTATCATTTCAAGGCGTTTGACTCATCGTGTGGGACGAATAACGCAAGTGCGTGATCGATGTCTCGCTAAATGCGATATGTACTTTCTCCAAAATTATATTTTCGCCGATCTCCGAATGCTCGGTATGGCGGTTTTTGTTACCGACCGAACGTCCGTTTCACTTTCTTTTTTTTTAAGGACATGCCTCTAACGTCCGGTCGGTAAAGATCCTACGGCCAAGTTTTCTCCTAGACGGATCACTTTTCGGGCAAAAGAAGAGAAAGCCTTTGTTCTTCGTTCAACAGAGCGGAACGTGTTCCTTTTCTTTTTCCCCAAAAATCAACCGTTTCAGAAATCATTGGGAATCTGCAAATCGGGTATCTCTCTCGCACTCATGGCCGCTCGGTCGGTGTGACAAGTTATCTCGATATATCCGGGCTGCTTAAAAAAAGCTAAAAACAATACATCAAGCGGAACCGACGGTATCCCCATGATCGTCCTGAAAAATCTCCCGGACAGTATCATCGAAGACTATGCAGTCATCTTCAACAACGTCCTCAATCATACATACTACCCAGTACGCTGGAAAAAAAAAGCGAAAGTCATTCCAATCAAAAAGAAAGACAAAGATCTCTCCAACCCTGGTAGCTATACACCGATCAGTCTAACAAATAATATAAGCAAAATATTCGAAAAAATTGGCAAATTCAACTTTATGACACACATACATTCCAATAAAATAATTCCCGACAACCAATTTGAATTCAGAGCAAAACACTCCACTACATACGCAATAAATAAACTAGCCTCAGATATCAATACATATCTGAAACGGTAAGCGGGTTGGGGCGCTGCTGTTAGACCTTGAGAAGGAATTCGACTCGGTTTGGCTCAACGGGCTCACATATGTCTTTTAATAAGGCTGAATTTCCCAACCTACCTAATTCAGCTAATAACGGACATGATACACGGCAAGTCATTTTATACCTGGAACGGACAAAGCACCTCATCAAGCAGGGCACTGTCACCTCACCAATACTTTTCAACCTGTTCACGAGTGAAATACTAAATGCATTCGGGCTCAACACCAAAAATAACCTGTACTCGATAGCTTACGCAGACGACCGTGTACGTTGCAAGTAGCCGACATCCAAGAAACCCTGAATAGACTATTCAACTCAACAAACAGACACTATCTAGACTGGAATTTTGAAATCAACCCAACGGAAAGCGAAGTCATACTGTTCAGGAAAACCGTCAACGAAATCCCACATTAAATAGTTAAACAAATCAAGGATTTCAAAGTCACCATAACAGATCAAGATTTCGGCAAAGAGATCGAGATACCGGTCAAATCCACAGTCATCTAGGGGTCAAAGTCGACTATTTACTAAGGATGAAAGAACACCATAAAATGCAATTAGACAAGGCTTAGAAAACTATGAAGGCCAACGCTCGAATTTTCTACACCAAAAACATGGGAACAAAAGCCAAGATCATTTATTACCAGCTATTGGTTAGACCAATCATAGCCTATGCTGCGCCTATATGGTGGAATCTAGAAGCTTCCGTGATGGAAAAGTATCGAAAGATCCTGCATCAAAGCTGCCGCAAGTAAGTACAGAACGGCCGAGTCGGAATACCAAAGAAGAATTGACAACAAGACACATTTAAAACAATGCCGGAATACCTAGATTCGACATCTTCATCTTAAGACTAACGAAAAGGTACTACAGCACATTGAAAAAGATCGATAACCTCTATCTGAAAAACCTTAAATGTGAAGATCCCATCGTGGTTCAAAGAATGGCCAGAAGCAAATACTCAGCGCCAGAAGTATTTACATATATGGACAAACTAGGTTTCACCCAAAACGTGAACAACTTACCGACCATCTACCATATCAGCAGACATTGCACTGACAAAGCAATTCCCCTGTCCGAAGGAACACATCAGAATAATCTTATATACCCAACGGCCATCTCGGATGAGGACAAAAATTGCTTGGACAGACTAACCAAAGACTACTGGTGACTTGAAGAAAATGCTAAATTTATCGATGAGCTCAGAAGAGCCAGATTAAAACAGCAGCAACAACGACATCAACAGCGCTAGAAATGACCTACATCGATTATCATATCGAACGGTAAACCAGGCCTCAAGTCAATTGACACCCTGTATATATGTACATAATTTTTAGAGCTACATTTATAGATATCTATTTAGTTTTAAGGAGATTTTAAGACAAAAAATTGTTACGGGGGTTTTTTAATTTTATTTCTTCCATAGTATAAATTCCAACAATCTGATTTTCTACGAAACACAAACGTACGATCAAAATTAGATCCAAGTAGACATTACCCTACAAATACACTTTTTGGCGAGATTTATAAACAAATATAACAAACCAAAACATCATTACACTATTGGTTTAAGTTTTTATAAGTTGCTTTACACTTGTTTTTATGTATCTGAATGATTTCATAAATAAAGCAAACTTTTTCAAACAAAAAAGAAACACTTGGCCTTAAGTCGGTTAACCGAGAGTTCTGGAACCGAACCTCAGATATTTTTACATGTTCTCTGAGAAGTCGCGCTTACGAAAATTCTTCTGCTAGCCACATTTTTCTAAATTTTATCATTAATATTTTCTTCAAACATTCGGTGACGCCCTGTTTTTATTATCGTTACGGAATCTTCCGAATTTTTACATGCTCAGAACTGTTTATATCAGACATCTAGAGTTATTTGGTATATAAGTTATTAAATAGACGTGTGGCTAGCATGTTACCTCCATAAATTGTTGCATAAATTAGACGATTTTTAAAGTCGCATTTTTTGAATAAAGGTTCGGTAACTTGGCTTAAAATTTCACCAGTATACTAGAATGTATTTTTGCTCAATTGTAGACAAAAATTAGTTAATTGTTAAATATTCAGGTTCGTGAAAAGAACACCTTAAGCCGGATTGATACGACTAGATAAGTAGATCGGAAATCAGCAAATGCCATTCTGTCTATCTCACATACTCTTCAAATTATTTGTACCTCCTTTTAACGCTTTTGTTGCCAGTATATGGCACATACATATACACTGCCAGTCAAAAGTTTGGATACACTAGTCGAAATTTCTTACCGCACTAAAAGTTAGGTAGCGGACTCAAAAATAAAGATAATTAAATTTCCCAAGTGGCGTTTTAAAGCAAACAGATTTACCTTTATTTTGCTTTTATAAAAAATTCTTTACGATTTCTTTTTGCCCCGATACGCGCTTTTGAACGTGGCCATTTTTCGGGTATTTTTTCACAAAGTTTGTGGAAAAGTTTTTTCTCGGTTTTTTCCATGGTAAACTTAAAAAGGATGTCAAAACCTACATTAGTTTTTTTTAGAAAGTCTCGTCAGATTTTTTTTTGGCCCCAGTATTGCATTTTTAGCTAAAAAAACATGTTTTAGAAAAAAAAGCGTCATCGTAGAACTATCGGGTTTCAGAGGAAGTGTCAAGAGGGTAAAAAGTTGCATGGGTTCCCACTGGAGTGGATAGAATTTTTTCAGAATTTTGTTTGACATTTTTTTTACCATTTTTGTTTGGAACTTTGATGAGTGGTGAGGCTCCGCTTGGGAATTATTGGGTCTAGAACAATATATTAAGAGAGAAAATTTGTTTACATTTTTATTTTTAATGAACTACATTTTTTTTCATTTAAATTTTTTTTTCATTTTCATGTTCAAAATGTTCAAAATTAACATGAAAACATGAAAATTAAAAAATAAAAAATAAATTATCTTCATTTTTGAGTCCGCTATCTAACTTTGAGGCACTGTACATAATATGCCAGTCGTCGCCAATCACTCCAAAGTCTTAATAAACCTCAGCCATATTTTTAAACAACAAATCCTTGGAATCTCGGTTTTAAAAGTATGAAAAATAACACGAAAGTATAATTCAAGCATCGAAGCATCTTGCTTACGACAACTGCTGTTCCATTACCCGTCGCCTCTCTTTGTGCCTCTAACATATCCTTGGACGTCTGCCGTTTCAAGCTCATTGCGAAGAGTCTCATCAGGTATTCTCTAGATGTGCCTGGACAGATTCAAGCGAGGAAGTTATATAAAAATAAGATTAGCAATTAGCAAAAGTGCAAACTTTTCAAAAGAGATATCTTGATGAATCTTGACGAATCTCAAGTGAACTCACTTCACCATGTTCGTCTGTTTTTGGCACTCCTATTCAGGTATTGGCATCGGATAGCGTTTGTCGTTCAATGCCTCTATTGAAGTCCGTAACAATTGGGCAGTTTCATGAAATATGGAATTGCCAAAGGTTATAGTTCCAAAGTCCAACTATATCTTAAAGGTCCCATCTCAAGGATTCTATATCCGGAGTACCATCGGGGTGTGTACTCATAGACGGTGGTCACTTATCCCTGCATGGAAAAAGCTACGGGATACCGAGTTCCACTGTACATCCTCCAGGTGCTTCGACGAAAGGGTTCTTCGAGGAAACGTTTCTTTTGAAAAATATGCAACACTGTCGGTCCGACCAAACTGGCCAAGAAAGATTAGCCTCCATCGTGGGATGGAATTTCTCCCTAAGATATATAGAACTCATTAAGAATCGTGCAGTTCGGACCTGAAATGGACAGATGAAAGGTATTCGAGACTTTTCCTTCGCATACCGTGAAAACACTACTCCCGAATCATAATCATGTTGCAAACTGACATACGTGTGTTTTGAAATTCTGTGAATGTTCCATTGGGCAGCAATCGGCAATATTGCAAAATATTTGGATTTCTTTCTAAAGAAAAATTTGCGATTCGGCTGTCGACGAAAAGTTAAATTCGCGACGCAATGTAGATCCTGTGCCGGGATTCTCTAATGTTTTAGCGACAGTTTTCGGTATCGTTAGCTAGCGACAGCCAATGAGAGACGCCCCTTCTGTTGTAATCATCCATGCGATTGGTTGTTCGTATTTATCGGGAAAGAAAAAAAGTCGCTACCGAGTTACAGAATCCTACCACTGTGGCGTCTCGGCCACTCGCGGCACCACCGCTACCCAGTTAATCAAGCGTGCTATAGGGACCGTGCACGACGCTTACAGTGCCACCAAGCGGCCAATCCCAACATTAATATGGTAAGAATAACAACGCGCGCATATGGCAGTTACCATTTTTTTTTGTATTAATTGACGGAAAACAACATTTGTTCCGTTAATGTCTTTATCAAGACGACATTGTTGCATTTGAGGCTGTTCTAATACGCCATTTCGACTTTGAGACGTTCATACACCAGTGAAGTTTTACTCATTCCCCGAGAGCACATGCCCTGTGGAAAACATGAGAAACGGACCAAATGGAATAAAGCAGTTAAAAACAACGTGTAAGTATTACTATGTTAATTATACTAACGCGATTCTTACGTTGGGGCGTACATCATTCTACAATTATCCGTGAAATACAAAATTCAGCGATAAAACAATGGAATGTTCGGAATTTGAGTCGGAATTCAGACATAACCTTCAATTCATTTGTAATTTCAGTAAAAATCGAACGGATTGGGAACCAACGAAGAACACTGAAATATGGAATGCTCCTTTCATCAATAACGCGAAATCGAAACATCCATCACACCCATCCTATGTTCCCATGATTTTTCATGGGAAACCATCAACAATAAAATCTGTTCAGGCCGTACGATTCGAGCAGCAAGAATGTCGTTTGTTATCCCCATTCTTGCGCATGACTCGTTTTTGATGAGGCACTCTCTGGAGAATTCACATAGTGAAGCAGCGCACAAATACGTTTGCATTTCCCAGATAAACCAGCTTTACACGAACACTCAGCATTCGTAATATTTTTATTAGAATCGAGCTGAAAGTTTAAAAGATATTTAATTATTCTTCATTTCAAAGGTTTATATATTTTTATCAATTATGCACAAGTTTCTAATACATACCGTTATTTTGACATTGTAAAAAATTGACACACGAGTCTGAGCTACAACTGAACCGGTGATGATTACTTCATCCACGGTGTTTTCAATTTCAGTGACGTAAAACGTGGCCCGAATCGAACAATTTTCTTCTCTTTGTATCATTTTGACCTCGAACGGGATCATTGAGTACAGGACGAAAACCATGTTTTATAACCTTTAACATTTGTATTTGCAATATTTGTTGTTTTTCCGTACTGTTTACAGACAAAATCTCACCACACTAATTGCACATTTAGACGCGAGGGAGCGTCTATCATCGGCGGTGGTGCTGCTCTCTACAGCTCACGCACGGTCCCTATTGATACGGCGTACCGCGATTTCATTTTATGGCGTACCGTACGCAGGGGGGTGACACGGTGCTACTTTCCCTATACTTGGCCCGGTTCGCATTCTGTCCGCATTCTGTAGTTCCTTTAGCGCTCTGTACGTGGCGCCACTTATCTTCTCATCGAGTGCTTGACTTTACTACACCTGTCAGTTGTCAAGGTTTTGAGGTTAAAAAATCGTATTAAATTTTGTTGTTGAATCATCGTTTTGTTAAGTTGTTTTGTTACGTTGTTTTGTCAACTTGTTTTGTTAGGTTGTTTTGTTAAGTTTTGTTAACTGTTACTTTGTGCATAACATGGCGTAATTATTTTTACGATTATGCCAACGTGCATTGTACCCGGCTGCGATTCGAGGTACGCTTCGGCTTCGACAAACCTCGAAAAAGTACATTTTTTTACAATATCCCGAGATCCAGAAGCTTTAAAGTTATGGAAAGACGCAGTAAAGCGATCCGACAGTTGTGTGAAAGCAGGGAGAGCGGTGTGCGAAAAACACTTCCGGGAGGACGAGATTCTTTGGAACCGTCAATTCCTCAGTCCCAACGACGATGTAATTGGCGTAGTGAGTTCATTTGGTTGAATCGATTGTTTGATTCTTTTGTTTTTGTCATGGAATCGATAACATATTATTTATTTATTTTTTATTCCAATTGTGAATATACAATTATAGGGAAAATCGTTTCCTTTTCCTTTCATTCGTATTCAGAAGTGACTACCATCTAAAATCTAATTTTTAACATTTACAATAACGAAATAAATAATTTATTATTCCATTCTTTACTATTTATTATTATTAGATTATTTATTTCATTAGATTATTTGACATGTATGTTTGAATGCTTTGAATGCATTTCGGGAGCACTGCGGTGAGAAGATAAGTGGCGCCACAAGTGACAAAATTCGGCAACACAAAAGACAGACATTCAGCGAAGCGACTCCAGCGGCCTGTGTCACCCCCCTGACCGTACGATTCCAGTACTACAGGGTGTTCCAGAACTGAATGTAGTCCTTGGAATGAGGGGTTAGGGATGAAATTCTGAGTCGATTGATATAAGTATGTATGGGTCTCAGATCAACCCCTGGATTATTATTAATTTTTAAATGCGGACCACACAGGTGCGCCTGTTGAGCTGGCGTACGCGGTGAGCGATACGCGCGTGCAGTGGTGCATGGTGGGAGTACCGCACTTTCAGCAACGAATTCAGATGTATATAGAAGAGTAGTCCATAAGGATATTATGTGTCGACTTTATTGGGGGCATGCCCCCAGCGTTAGTTCTCGATTAGCGGCGCTGACGGCAGTTTTCATTCTCGCTCTCGCTTCCTCTCGTAGACTTGAACGCTGGGGACATAACGGCGTCCTGCTTACTCTTATAGATGTTATGCGCTGGGGGCATCGTGGTGTCCTGCTTCCTCTTATAGGTATTATGCGCTGGAAACACGTGCGGTCGTTCTCGCTGGGGACACGCTCGCTCTCTGTTGCACCTTCTCGTTTCGCTAGCGCTCTCTCTTTATTCCACTACCGCACAGTTCCATACGACCCCTCTTTCTGCTCTTGCGACGAGTACCCGCTGAGTTCGAGTTTGTTGTGTCAGGCTGCCGGGCTCTTTAACTTTTTGGTTTTTAAATAAGTTTTTGAAAATGCTAACTAACGATTTATGTCTCTACGGGGGATGCCGTAATTCAAAGCGGAAAATTCCTAATTTGTCATTTCAGAACACGATGACACGTAAGTCTTTTTTTGTTATTAGGAGAAATAATGAAACATTGTATAATGTACGGTGAATTCTCAGATCACAAATGAAAAAATCGCTTGAAGAAGCTAAATAAACTTCAGTTTGCACCAAAATGCTTTAAGTTATTCATATAAATAATTATTCTGAAAAAAAAAAATCAAGCAAGTCTGTTTCGATCCAAGGCTCTTAGCTCAAGCGTGTTTCGCTCCGCAATCTGTAAGAGAGAGATATGTGTCTCATTCCGCCCCCCCCCCCCCCCCCCCCCCGCCGGCCACGGTGACAGCTGTTCGCTCGTCACGCTGCCACGCGGCAGTTTGGGTCGCAGAATACTTGTCTTCAGGCGCTCGTAAGAACTGGCCTTCTACGTACGTCTGAATTCGTTGCTTCCAGGCACTTTGCTCTCTGACGAACGCCGGCTCATCGAGCGCACCTGATTGGCTCGCCTTTCAAAATTAATTAAACTGACCGCGAGCCGTCGCGTGATCTGAACTTGTTATTGTGAACAAAGTTTTTGATTTTTAAAAGAATTTTTACACCATGTTCAAAAGATGTCTGCTTACTTTGCAATACAACTTTGTTTTCTATTATTGTTGAGAAATAAATGACCGGTTTCATTGATCGATCAAAATTTGATGTTTTATTACGATGAATCCAATTGTTCTATCTACACGTCAACCACAAGCGAATTTTTAAGGTAGTAGTCTCGACAAGGCGTTTTTCCATAGATTTTTTTTTTTTTCATTTTGAGGCCTCATTCAGGACACTATTAAATGATTACCTGTAAAATTTCAAAAGGATTCACCGTTCCGTTTTCGAGAAATTGGCGCAGTGGAAAATTTCACATTCACGCAATAACTTCGAAACTTTTCTACAGATTTTTTTTTTAATTCTCAATTACAGAGGAACATATGACTTCGTCATATGTTCCTGATTTCCGTCACGATGCCGAATCTTTACACGGCTGTGAAACCTCTCGGAATTTCGAATATTTCGACATTTTAACATTAAATGTCTTTTTACATAAGTCGCTAAACCAAATTTTTAAAATTGTATTTGGAATCCTCTTGACCTCATCAACGTTACTACTGTTTTTTTTTGTTGTCAATATCTGTTGCTTGAGTTCAGAGACATCACACGATAAAAGTATTTTGAGGGTGACTCTTCCATAAGCCCTGTGTTAAAAATCCTAAGTTCAACAATTTGTATCTCTCTTATTTAGTCGTTGACCTTATCTGAAACTTTGCATATGTGAATATG
The DNA here is from genome assembly GCA_963932345.1 of Ophion ventricosus. NCBI lineage: Eukaryota > Metazoa > Arthropoda > Insecta > Hymenoptera > Ichneumonidae > Ophion > Ophion ventricosus. Next base: position 16,233,721 of record OZ010716.1, on the reverse strand, counting down.
GGTACTTTATCTATGATATCGTTGAAAATTATTTTTTTCTGGAGGTAGGACGTTTGTGGTGGAGCCTCCTTAACAAAAATAAATAACAAATTGTCACCCTTAACAGCATACATCTACCCTACACGTCCATTAACCGGCGATCGAGTGTCCATTCACTGGCGATTGAGTCACTTTGCTATTTATTCATGAATGCCTCCAATATTATTAGGTGTACAACTTTACTTCCGCCGTTTTTTCAAAACTTCCTGCAAATGACGAGAATTTGGCTCGAAAACACTGACATCTTCGATCGAGAATAAATTTATGATGCAAACACAAATTCACTAATGTGGTGCTGTCGCACAGTGTTTCATGTAGAACAAGCTGAATGAACAAAATTCACTTTCAGATTCCCAGAAATGGGTAATTAATTAATCTAAACAATACCTCCAAACTTCCGATTCCGAGAATGCTTTATCTTTAACATTCCACAATGATCAATCATAGGGTTCAACATTTAACTAATGAGATAAGCGCGATTGCAAAAATAAGTCAATTGAATTTTTGTGAGATCTCTTCAACATATTTCTGTGGCAGTTTATAATTTTGTTTGGGTTTGTTTGGTGATGGATCTTATTTTTGAGGGTGACATGTTCTTTTTTCAATTAATATAAATCTGTTAGTAAGTTAAACAATATGAAAGAAGGGTTTGAAAATATATGAAAAAAACATTCTATGTTTTCTTTGTTTTAGAACTTCAAACGTCTCCAAATAACTTGTACACACATATATCCCGGCTAAATTTTCGATATATCTTAGCTTCAATATTCTTACTTCTAATAATATTTATTTCAGCCAGCACACTCGAGTACAACTATTTTTTTAATATTTTTTTTTGCAGAAAACCTTCACTCTAAAAAATAGTGTTTTTCGGAGAATGGCTCAAGCACAGAAAAGATGAACCAAACTTTTGTCTTTTCAACTTTATTTTGTCTAAATTTCATGTCCGAGATCTTACTGAGGTCTCTGAAAGAGAAATTAAGATAAAGTTAGCAAACTGTTGTTCGAAAATTGCTGCCAAATGGGTAGCTGCGGGAAAGTCAAAGGAGCGTTTTTAACTAAGAAAGATGATTGGAGGATGAGGAATATCCAATTTCGTGTGTGTTGGGGAGTTGATCCCTGCTGCAGAAGCGCTCGCGTATCGCCACGAATAAAGACTTATTTTCCATGTTTATAATAACATCTGATCCACTGATCAATAGCCTACGAGAGGGTTCGAAAAAGAAGGCGGGTAAATTGTGTACAAAGGAATTAAAGCTAATTATAGCTCCCACTGTGGAGCCTTAACTTCTGCCACAATCAAACCTACTTCAAAACGAGGAGGACTATTTCATGTCTGATCCATCAGATGATTCTGACAATGAGGATTAGTGATCCTATGCTTTTATTCATATTATTACTTTACGTGTACAATCTTAAGCGGACTAAATTTGTTATTGGTGTTTTTATTTAATGCCTCAATCTGTAATTTGTGTTTTCATACCTTGATGTTATTGACTTTTAAGTAACTTTAGTCTTTGTATATTTCTATCGTTTAAATTGTTACATGCATAAAATATAATATTTTTCTGAACCGTTCTTTTTTTACGGCAACCCTGTCTAATTAAGTTTATAATTAATTAGAATTCTTATGATATTACGTAATCAATCGATATAAATTTAAAAATATAAAAAAATAATTTTGTCCATCTAGCTCGTACTACATGAAAAAATTGTTTGTCGTTATATTGACAAATGTCCAAGTTTAGTGTGTGATATTTTTGATCTGCCTACCTCGACCAGCACCTACCATTGCAGCCATTTATCGGAAAATGGCGGAAGCAAAGTTGTACACCTAATATTTGTCACAATCATTTCGAATATTTTTTTCTACTATCAGAATAATATCTTTTCTTTGCTAACGCAATTATAAAGTTTGTTTCGATAGTATTTTCATTTTACAGTCCATTTGAATCCTACGCGATGTCTTTATTCGTCCATTTACTGATCGGCTTACTCTAATTTTAATATTGGATAGGAAGGGGAATGGAGAGAAGCAAAAAAAGAAACCCCCAAGACTCTTGGTTGTATATAACTTTATTACCGATAATGAAAACACATTTTCAAACATGGCGCGCGCACATACAGCGCCCTTAATAAGATTTTGGACATGTGTATTTTATGTGGTAATGTTTTTTTTTTCTCGACAACTCCGGTCACCGCGCGACTTTGCTTCTCGTTTGTTTTCTATATTTTTTGTTGTTGAGAGCGCGTTCATGATTTATTCACGAAAAACATATCACTGCCTTTTCCCTCGCTCGCTTCCTTCGTATTATACGTAGGGGCGTACGAGAAACAATTGTACAAACGTTTACTCTTATCCGTTGTATTGTTTCTCATAACTTTCCCGCCAGTTCGTTTCGCGTTCACGTTTTGTCTCGAGACACAATTCGCGATTATACTACAAAATTGTCTGACAAAATGGCAAAAGAGTTATCGTACAACAAGCTCGAATTTTTATTAACATTATTTGTGTTGTTTTTAATGTACTAAAATGACGATATAGCAAAGAAAAAAATGGCGTATTCTCGTATATATAAAATGTACGTTGCTACTGACTGAAAGCAAAGAGTAGAAAAGAAAGAAAAAAAAAACTTTTTTACGAAATTACGTATAAAATGCAAATCGCATTGCAAATTACGAGACTCTGTATAGGCGCAAGTGTTAATTTCACCTGGGGAATGTTATCATAAAATACAACTCGATATCAATCAACAGTTTAACGTTTTTTTTACTTTATTTCTTTTAGGCAAATAACATTTGGCCATACGTAAATTACCGATCTACTTTTGCCAATTGTAGAAAGATACCGTTCAAACGAATAGTATTAAAAAAAAAAAAAAAAAAAAACACGAAAGAAGAAAAACTGAGAGGAACGAACTCAAAAAATATTAGAGATTGGCCAAACACATGAGGCCAATAATACATTACGCGTTATGTTATTTTATGATCACCGATCGAAGGGAAATGCTATTCGAAGAAACAATGATATTTTCAGGCACAAGTGCGGGAGATATTGACTGATTCGTACGAAGAGCACACGGAAAACAACGTACAACGTACAATTTCTTTTCTCCTTCAAACCGCGTTTTCTGTTCTCGGTACTGTCGCAATTTTCTTTCTTTCAAGGATTCATTTTACTTTTCCTTCGTTCTCATTGTAATCCTTCTCTTTTCCCTGTATGCGCCGAATTAATTATTAATTTCACTAGCCAACGAGACTTTCGCAATTTTTGTAAAGATATCCGATCGAAAGAAAGCAAAAAACAGTATTTTTTTTACACGTGTACGTTTTTAATGATTTTATTTGAAGCTTGCCTCAAGCTTTGAATCTCAAGACGCGCAAAAAATGTCCTACGTACTGATACAAATTCTGCGAGAAGCTTTACGACGATGTTCGTTTTTTTTTTTCCATTCTTCTTGACACACTCGAAACAATGATTATTATTTTTCATTTTGTTTGTTTGTCTCTTATCGTTTTTGTTTATCAATCAAAATCCAATATAATTGATTGAATAGCGATCACATCGTCGTCAACAGTTTCGGGATAACGAAGACCTTTATACGCGAGAAATATTACTTTAAATAATATAAAATGTGTTCAGCGCATAATCCGGCTTGTGATGAGAGCACATCACTGAAGAAAAAAAAAAGAAGAATTACATACTAACATAGCCGCGAGCCTGGCTGCGTCTGCGACCAATGAGGTATGCGGCCAATACGATGATGACGAGAACCGTGAGTGCGCAACCGACCGCTATCGGCACGACATCCGGAACGTCCGTAGAGCAATCTTCAGCTGCGAAAAAGAATACGAGGGAAAATTGTTAAATCGACAGTCTTTCTTTGTAACGTGTCAAAGAACGAGCTATTGTCGGGGACAGCGACGATGCCGTCTCAAAAATATTGCGCTCTTGCAATATTCTCGATTCATTTGAACGATTGAAAATATACGAGCCGCAAAATGCAATGAAAAAAACATTTTTGTTCTGACGTCGTATAAAAAGTGTTTGTTTTTCTTAACTCGATATTACTTATAGCTGCTCGAGACTCTGGTCCAGCGCCGTGCCTAGGGGTGAGGCAAAGGGGCAGCTGCCCCAGCCGCCGTGCCGCAAAGGCGGCCGGCGGACGGGTGAAGATTTTTTTTTTATAAAATGAAATTCTTGAATCTACAAATATGAATTGAAAAACGATTCGTTGAAAGAGCAATTCGTCGAAAATAATTCACCGACTGAGAATTCGTCGAATGTTTGTGGTAAATAATAAATAAAAAAAATTAATTGAATTACACTTTGTCAATTGAATAATCATTTGTCAAGTGAATTCAGCGAAAAAACAACACAACACAACACAACCCAACCCCCAACCTAACACAACACACACTAAGCACTAAGCCACCAAGCCAACACAACCCAATGTATAAAAAATTACAACCCCTTCAGCGATTTGAGGTGGCAACGAGCATGATTTCAGAAGAGACCTACGCCACTTCTTCCTTGATAATACCACTCACAAGAGGGATTACAATCAAATTACAGGGTTATCAAACTGACAAAACCGTGCAATACAAGATCGATCGCCATGCATGCAACAATTTTAGATACAAGATTTAAAAAAAATGGTTTTTCTTACTGCTGCTGCTGCTTGTGAGAGCAAAATTGACGATTTACTTTTTTTTTTGATAAATGCAAAACAAGTAGTGACTACTTCCGTTAGGGATTCCAGTATCGATATACGTCAGTATATTGAAAAACCAACAATCGACAAACATGCTTGTTCCTTGGCGTATTGGAGCACATCCAGTATCCAGTAGGAAATTACGTGAAATGACACATAGCTTTGCGTTCCAGCAACCTCCGTTCAATATGAGAACAAATTCTCCGAGAGAGGCGATTTTATGACCAAAAAAAAAAACCGATTGAAAGATAAACTCTTGAATTCTGTAATATTTTTGTAACAAAATTGTTCATTGTTTAAAACTGAATGAGGTATTTTTATTTTTCATTCGGTAAAGAATAATAAATCAAACTTTTCATCATTATTATTGTTGAGGCAACTATTGCTATTACGTGAAGATAAATTTTCTTTTTTATCTTTATTATTGTTTTCATTGTTCTTTGGCTGGAGAATGAAATTTTGAAACCTCGTAATAATGTTCAAATAAATTATAACTTATAACGTTTGTTAAACACGGATAAATTTGGTTTATTTTTTATTCGGTTTTCCTTAATAAATGATAAATGTATAGTGTGAGTTCTGTTGTGTACTTATTTTCGTCTGTGGAAAATTATTTCTTAATTTGTGTTTAATTTTGTATTAAAATATTTGTATCGGAAAAGGCGGGTTCTCTCAACTTGCCCCAGGTGCCCCAAGGGCTAGGCACGGGGCGCTGCTCTGGCCATACGTTCCATTTGCGCAAACACTTACCAGCTCCAAAACCGGTGGTTTTGTCGGATTTGAATGCCTGGAATTGAAGGTCGGATAGCTCGAGATAAGCGGTAGTCGCGTTCGTGGCGTTCCTCATCAAACCCAATTTCTGCAGCCTCATACATCTGTACGAGTTGCTCAGCTTCGTTGGAAATTGATCAGCCTGATGAACGAACTTCATTGTTGTGTCTTAAAGTGGCAAATAGAAAAAGAAAAAAAAAACGCAAAAAATGAGTTTACGATTCTCGCACAATCCCAGGGGAGATCATGGCTTTCTGCGAACCTTCCAAAGGCTCCCTAGCAATTACAAAACGTCATGTGTTGCGCTTTTTGCATGTACGGAACGATAAAATTGACCCCGACACGGCAAAGATTATTGCATTTCGTAATTCGATCGACAAACGATCAGTAATACACAGAAAATCGAGACAATTTTTTCCAATGCCTTTAGAATTGTACGTTAATTTGATTGATTTTTGTGCGATTTATTGCAAAATTGTCTCATCCGTTCTGGTTTGAAAATATGTTGATAAAACAATTGTCCGTACTGCAAGTAGCGGAGTTAGAATTATGGAATTAATATGAACACGTGTAACTCTTTTTGGACGAGAAACAACTTGAAGATAAAAACGTTAAGAGCAACTCCAATCTCCCCTAGAATTTGTGTTATCGATTCGATTCTTTCGTTATCTTACTTGGCTTGATGTTCGGAAAATTGTGAGTTTGGAAAGTAACTTCAATGTGGTGGAGGGAATACTTCGTGTTGGTATCGTTCTTCGTGAAATGGAACACGAGGTCGCCTCGCAGGAGCCACGTGATGTTGAGCGTTTGCTCCTTTGTGCCGCAGCTTCCCGAGACCACAGTAGAATTGTCAGTCGGCAGGGTCAATTCTTGCCACAATGTCTGCACAATTAAAAATAAAATAAATAATACTTATTTGTATTTGGCAAACTCGCGAAAAATGACAGTGAGATAAAAAAAACGTCGTTCTACCAAAATCAGACATTAATTTACTTCGGAACATTGTGTTACCAATTATGACCATGTAGGAGAGAAAATAAAATTGGAACTTCCTCGTAACCTTGAACAAGTGTTGGGCGTTAAACAATTAAATTTTCAATCAGTTCATTAATTAACTCAAAAAGTAATTGCAATTAATTCAATTGCAACTATTAATTTATTTGGATTATCTATGTTAATTGCAACTCACAATTAAAACAATTAACTTTTTAAATTGTTTTAAGGAACAATTAAGCAGCGCTCTACACAATAATCAGTTTTAAGTGTTAGTTTTTAATCAAATACACCAAAAAGATTGAAAATTCATTAGTTTCTAATTGTGAAAAGTCACGATTAACAATCAATTAATTGTTATTTGGTGCAGTCGCAATTAACAATTAATTAATTGTTAATCGTGAGTTTTCGAAAATACAATTAATTAATTGTTAATTGTGATAGTCGTGATTAACAATTAATTAATTGTTAATCTTTAGTTATCCTAGCAATTAAATTTTGCCCAACACTGCCTTGAGCGAAGCTTTTAAGCTTCACATATTTGGTGACTCGAAATCTTCAACTGTCCCAAAGTTAGAATACAATAGCGTATTGGGTATAGTTTTTTTTTCCCAGTAGAGCACATCTAAGCTGTATTTCATCCGTGAACATTAACTCTTAAGGAGGTTGCTCAGCTATCGCATAATGCTAACAATTTGCTGAAATTCATTAAGGATATTTGCAAACAAGTGTGTGTCGTACACCTGTTCGCAAAATTTCACGTAATTCGTCTGCATGATTGTTGAACAATCCGAAATTGAAGTTAGGCTCTTATACACGGGTGACATAGCAACAGCTATACGATAACTCTGATACGACCCTCGCAATATAATAAAAATGCTAAGAATTGAATACAAATAGGCGGAAAAAAATCTCAACATTTTTATGAATAAGCTCAACGGGGAGTAAAGCGTTTCGTCTGCCTCGTTATCGAGATATACTTGAAATAGAACCAAACATTTTAGTTGATTTACGTAAAACGATAAAGCACCCTACGACACGTGGCAATGTTGCTGTCAAGTCGGACATTTTTTAATAGGCGTCACAATTAGAAACACACAAACCATTGCTTCCTCGTTAAAAATTTCTTCCCGCGGTTGCATAAAGAGTGCTTATATATATTTTTTAAATCATTATTGCTATTTTTGGTCCGCGTGATTACAAGAGAGAATAATTCAACACAAAATGTTCGCAAATAAGATGATATTTAAAATTTGTTCATTACCGATCAAACAAACTTAAAGGATACTTAGCAAATTATAGAAGATATTGAGAACCGTGTTTTTCTTCATGTTTAAGGCCGTCGTCTAGTGTGATGGAACGAAAAAATAATTTCTTATTGCATTTTTTCCAAGTATAATTTGTTCCGAATATTTTCGTTTTTGAACCATTAAAAAATTCGAAAAATTACCCGAGTTATGGCCCTTTTGGCGTTTTTCAAAAATTATATTTTTTTTTGGGGCAAGATATTTTGAAAACTAATCGACCGATTTACTTGAAATTTAAACCACATGTAGTATATACTGGTGTCTATTTCGTATACTGGAAACAACTTGATGACAATATATTAAGTATTTTTAACATGCATCATAATTCATAATTATTGCATGAAAAATCGTTATGTTCGGTTACACCGTCGCCATTCTTTCAAAAATTTGTTTTTTTCTCTTTTATTCCAATAAGCGTAATAGCGACATGCTTACAGGATATAAAATTTTTCAAATCTTTTGTTTCGGGCCACTGGAAGCTGGGATATCATGCCCAAGAAACGGCGGCATCCATTTTTTCTAATCATATCAATATACGTGTAACGTTGTTAATAATTAACATTTTTTTTCATTCTGTAAAAACGTATGTGTTCTTTTCTTGTTTAATAAACCACAAAAACCCGAAATGTCCTATGTCTGATGGTTTTCGAAAAAAAAAACATTTCAAAGAACTGCGTTTCTCTATCTTCATACTAGGCGACGACGGCGTTAATATTTTTAAACCGTAATTCCTTTTGACAGCAGCTGCGGTGCACGTGTTTCGACATAACCTTCAAATCAATAATGCGTCGTCCCTCGACTGCACATTAATTTCTTTACTTACTTTTTTCGCTAATTTTCATTTTCTACTTGCTTTAACCGACAATTGTACTGTTATTCACTGTCGATGTTTCCTTTCCATCTTTACATTTTCATCATACGAAAAAAGTAAATACGCGAAAGGGTGTTCGACGGCTAAGCGCTCACGATGTGGCGTTCGTATCTAAGCTCAATGATTACCAGCTACTGAGAACTAAATTGCGCGTTTGCCACGTTTCATCTTGGTTAATAACGTATTCGTGATATAAATAAACCAAAAAAACGAGTAATAACATTTATAAACAGTCAATAATATGCATTCCACATATTTATAAGCTGAAATTTGTTTATTTTACGTAACCGAAAATTTGATAATTGCAGCCATAACAGGTGCCCGTGTTTAAGCATATGCAATCCCCTCTTGCCGCCTGCCTCGTAAAGACTCCTGGGCAATCTCCTTAAATGTATGAAAATGTATTTTTGCTTGGATGTATCGTTTTCGATACTGAATGCATTTAAGGGTTAGATACTTACTATTTTTTTTTCCTCTCAGACGTCGATATATTTTCCATGAAAGTTTAACTTCAAAGTGAATGAGTGCAATAAATGTGTCAGCGTGAGACACTATCTATGGCCAATTTCAATGCTTAGATTTTAATTCTGTTCTTCCAAGACGATGCAACGTATTAAAACTTTTAAAAGGAACTTTTCAGTTTTCGTTAATATTATCTCGTGATTCATTCGTGATATCACTATCGTTTAATATTCATTCTTGATAGGCTCAATCATGTTTAATTTTATTCCCCCTTAACGAAGATATACGAAAGCTCATGAAAACTTCGCAGTTGAACTTTAATTAGACGTATCCGCGCTTTACTAAAATCCAGTGTTCATTGACATTAATCGTTGCAAGACTCAGACCCCCTTCGAAACGTTAAGGACCAGCTAACAACGAACCTTATTGTTAGTGGCTTCATAGCTGACGTTGAATTGCACAGCCATTTGCACAACAATACAAGTCTCGTTTGTTCCATTGACCACCCATGTGCCGGTTTTCGGGGCAGGTGCTGGTGTTGGTTTCGGCGGGATCGGCGTTGTTGTCAGTGGGGCCGGCGTCGTCGTAGTTGTGGCGGGGGTGGTGGTGGTGGTGGTCGTGGTGGTGGTGCTAGTAGTGGTCGTGTTCGGTTTAGGACTGGGCGCTATCGTCGTTGTGGTTGTAGTAGTGATCGGGGCAACCGTTGTGTTTGGAGCAACAGTCGGCGGTGATGGTTTATCCGTAGGTTCGAAGGGAATTTCGACGCCTGTGCTCTGTAACACAGTCGTCTCTGCTGGATTTGGCTTTAACACCGGTGAAACGACTCCGCTCGTGGCATTTCCGTCACCTGAAAAAATAACAAGATATACTTCATTGATAACAATTCATACGCAATTTTTTCGCGATTTATATGCAATTATTCAGGGTCGTAAAAGCCTGCAAAGACATACAAAGGAATGTCAAACAATGCATTTCTTTTTTCGTGGAAATTTTTACGCGACCGGAAGTAGCCACGGATTTGTATCTATCGGCCTCAATCAATTAACGTTAATACTTGTGAGTGAAAACTTGAATGCGTAAATAGCTTTGCAATAATTACGGTACTACAGAATCATAGTATACTTTATATAATCATAATCATAACTGTGAATTCACCCTACTATTGTAATATTTATAATTTTAGCTGTACACACAAGCCGAATGTTTTATTCTTTAGTACGAAAGATATTGTGAAAGAAAAAGAATCTTTGTAAACTGATGGTAAGACAATAATAGATGACGTTAAAGTTTGCGTCGTTGCAATGCAGTGAAAATTCTTTATTGTTTATCTGTTCATTTTCTTTATAGTGTAAAATCTTCTCTTGCACATTTGGATGGTATTGAAGTTTGCATCGTTGGAATGCAACGAAAATTCATATTCATATTTGCATCTCCTTATTTTTTTTATGATAGTGAACCTTTATTGCCAGATTTTAGTTGCAGATCTCCGAATAAGCACCTTCAAAAATGGTTAAACTACTTTGGTAGATGACATCTACTGGAAGGAATTTAGGAAAGTGAAAAACAAAATCGTTTTCATTGCACTCCAACGATGCAAACTTCAATATCATATCAGGGTGTCTAATTTTGACCAGAAGTAAAATTTCATGACATTCAAGGATTTTTAAGGCAAGGAATAGGGATTTTTTCATGACTTTTAGTATAACTTTCTGCTATAAAAATATAGTTTATAATTCTTTAGTGCGACTAATTTTATAAATTCTTATATTTATATTCTACTCTTTGAAACAGATGTGTGTCGTATGCCAATAAAAAGTATACGAAATAAACGAAAAGTCACCAAACTGTGCAACTTCATGTGTTGTGAAAAATGTAAGACAAACATCATTTCAAGTTTGTTGTAAAGAAATATATTTTGGGAACATCTGGAAAAATATTACATACATTTAGGAACTTTGAGTAATATCATCTAGTCGCTTTACACGAATAACAAAAATAAACCAATATGTTGAGATAACGAATCAGTTTTTTTATATACCGTTTTTTAGTACCGTTTTATAGTACCGTTTTTGCTAATACGGTACATTGTCTCAAACCCATGAAAATTTGAAATAATTTTGGCTAAATTAATATACAAATCGGCCATGACGATGAGCACTGCAGAGATCTTAAAAAAATCAGGTAGACTGGCAATTTTTCATGACATTTCGTGACTTTTTCAGGGTCTAGTGTAATTTCATGACATTTAAGACTTTATGAGAAAAAATGAGACGTGTACTCAAGAGGATCCCAAAGCTGTTGCAAGGCTTGTGTCTATTTTGCTATCTTGTAAATTCTCTGGGTACCTTTTACTTTCATTGACTTTCCCCATTAGCAAGTCATTGCTCGAAATTTGGCAGCATCTAAGCGATCAATTTTTACGATGTTGAAGTTTACTTTGTCTGAATGCAATGAATTTTCTGCTTTTGTTGTATCATTTCTTCATTTTCTATATTATCCAAAATCTCATCCTGGAAATTTGGATTATCGGTTTCTGGTAAGGATCCTAAAAAGCGTTTTAGTGTTTTTCGTAGGCCAAATTTGCCAACGAAAAGCCCAGTCCACTGAACTTTCATTGCCTTCCAATGATGCAAACTTCAATATCATACATTTAGGCTGTAGATCTCTCATAAGAATACTACTAGACATTTTCATGATTTTCATACCCCAAATGTGCCAAAAAATGTGGGTTGAGAAACTTTCGTCGGATTCCAGCCATGCAAACTTCAATGTCATAGAAAGATTTCTCCAACAATAGTTTCCAATTGTATGTGTAACTAGGCAGCCTCTGCTCATGCATCGAACAAAAAAGCTTGCACGGTTACAGAGTTAGACAAAGATTTGTTTGGCAAAATAAAGGAAAAAAAAATCCGCATCTCTCATCCGGATATTCAACTTGACAACAGCTGCTGAAGTTTTTCCATTACTTCTGCGCCACACGCGAAACGCTCAAAATCGTGATCTGCATTGTTTTTGTTGAATTTCCATGCTCTTGAAAAATGTCTGAACTGTTGCGTAATTTTATGGCAACAACGGATCCATCGAGTTCAAGTATTTGAGCTCTTATCAGAGGCAGAGGTCATTGAAACCGAGTCTTAACGTTTCATCCAGGCATGTGAGATGTTTTTTTTTTTTCTTTTTTTTTTTAAACACAAGAGACGTGTCTTTGTCCAACAGGGGAGAACGAGGCAAATTCTAATTAGAAAGAAAGCTTCATTGGTGTGAAAACATGTGAAATTAAAAATACATGCATGTGTAAGAGATAACATCATTCCCATATAGCAATTCACGAGTGAAAAACTCGAAGCAGAATTGCGTTTGCCTGACAAAGCACAGCTTGGAACCGAATTTGCTATACTGATAAGACCACCACCTTCTCAGATAACATAGCAATAGCCGACTCTGGGATATCTGGGAGGCTATCACCAGTGCTGCTACCTCTCCATAACCACCGAAATCTCTTATTTTTTTCTTTTCCACATATTCAGTCGATTGCAATATTAGTCAATTATCAAAGGCTGGTCTTTGGTGTTTAGATACCGACTCTAGCCTATACTATTTCAGGAAAAAAACATATTGCCTGATTATATTTGTTACTCTCCAGGGGCGATAAGATAACCGGCCATTCGATGACACATGCAAAATAGCTATAACGTTACACAGATGGATAGTGCCTGCTCAGTCCAACAGGAAAGAATTAAAAATGCATTTATCTGAACTATACAGCTTGTAATAATTTTTAATTGCAATGACGCAGAGTCAGGAATGTTTTGATCAGAAAAGAATCTTTGTTCTTGTTGTCATTGATGTGACAAATCGCTCGCTTGTGCAACATTGTCGAGTCCGATAATTGCTCAATTAATAAAATCTTGCGGCAGAAAAGATTTTCCACATTATCGATTAAAAAAAAAATAACGAAATTAGTTATTATCGGCCGAACAAAACAAAAATTACGTGTACAAGAAGCTGAGTGTGTAATTATTTCTTGAAGCGCAATTTCTTGAAGCTCAGTTAATAAAATCTGTGTGCTAAAAGTTTTGGAAACAATTTCGATGCATCCAAATATTGTTCATTGCTTGTGTAACTGTAATTACACTACTTTTATGTAAACTTGCGGCTACTTATTCAATGCAAAATCTACTTATATATGTTTACTTAGGCGTATGTAGGGTTTATTTATTTATACAATATGCGTATATTGTCATTTATGTATCATAATCTACTGTATTTGATTATATATATATATATATATATATATATATCATATGAAAATAGATATATACGCATACACATATAACCCATACACAGCCGCCATCAAACACAAAGGAGCTAATCCAATATTCGTTAACTCTAAACGGATGATAACGCCTCAGCATGCGGCAAGATACGATAAGGGGGAGGAAAAAAGAAGCCTGTGTTACTCGGTGACCATATATATTTGTTCTTTTGCATACGCTATACGAAGAAAAACACTAATGCGGTTACCGCGCGGCCAGACGCGAAATGACGTATGCGCCAATGGTATTTCGATTGTTCGACGTCAAATCGCTAACACCTATCCTCCATTTGCTTTTCAACGGTTTCTCTCTCCCTCTCGCGCCAATCGGTTATTTTTTTTGTTAACTCAGGTTTCGTCCGTGTACATCCGAAAATTTCATTCATGATATATTGTTGCTACGAAGTTTACTGTCGATTAAAAATGGGAAAATGTCGCGAAGAAAAATCGTTTTCGCTAACGAAATGGAGAGTGCGCAATCTAACGAAGAGGGAGAAAGGACAATAGAGAGAGGATAAAAACAGGTTTTACAAGGAAACTAACGATTATTCATCAGGAATCCTAGAAGCGTTTAGGATTTGGAATATTCTCAAATTATTAGTCAATCTGAAAATGTTTGAATTCCTTGGCCAATCGTTTTTCGGAATAATCATACGAACGTATGAAAAAAAAATATATATATATATATATATACGAGATTGTGGCGTGAATTTATTCAATCGTGCAACGTCACACATGCAATTTGCTAATCTGCCATTGCAACACAGTGCGAATAGAAATCGCACAAGGGTATCACAAATTATTGTACGAAGAGCGTAGTGTCGCAATTGGATTTTCGTATGCCGTATTTATTCGAGCTAGACGAGCTCTCGGCGCAAATGCGATCGTAATTTTCCGTCGCGGCTTACCTGAGACTAGAAATATCGTCAAGCAAAAATACAATGCTACGATCTTCAACATCTTTGAATGAAGCACGGTTTAATATTGCACGTCGTACTTAATTGTAAAAATGATTTAACGCAGCACTTTGGGCGAGTGACGACGGGAACACGTAGCACGGCGGCGCACGCGAACGTTTCGACAAGACCGTGAATGCCCGTGAATGCTATAATGGTAACTGTACGTTACAATACGTATACGGACAAACAAAAAAAAAACACCGAACGGACGCAGCGACCAAGCGGGAAGATGGAGAGAGAAAGAGAGTGGCAGAGAGCGGGGCAGTTACGAAGCCGAGGGTTCCGAAAATTCCCGAGTTTCGTTCCAAATCGACGGAATTACGGACGTATTCTGATAACTGTACGAATACACTATGACCGGAAGTCACATGCTGCTCTACCGTGACAAAGTCCTCGCCATGGAGGCTACAGTAGGAAGGAGTCCAAACTCTTGTGGAGAGATTTGAAAAAAGTTACTGCAAATACGCGGGAAAAACAGGGATGGCGCCACTATCGCTAAGCCCTCGAGAAGTGAGCTGCGTGTGAAAGAGACGGAACAAATAAATCATGGGAAGTGAGCTGTGTATGAGGCAGAATGATACGTGAGAAGTGGGCGAAGTGGGCTACGTGCGAGAGAGATGTAAAATGATATATGTATACCAGAGAGGTCTCCGTAAATGCGTAATGATAGAAGAATATTTTTAATATAGCTATGCAAATGAACAACGTGCATTAAATGCACAATTAACGGTGAAAAATGTCGAAAATGATAATAATGCATAACGTAGTGATAGAAGAATATTTTTATTATAACAATGTTCAATCGTACAACGTACAGCTGAGGCGGCTAAAAGTAAGGTTATGTTTAAGAATTTTTTTGTGTATAAAACTGAGTTTTATTGAACAACCATAATGTACATTTTAAAGTATGACATTTTATCTACATTGTGTGAAAATTTGGTTAAAAAATTTCTAACGTTAAAAAAGTTCCAGTCGTTTTCCTGGGACGAGGCTTTTTTTTCTTAATCAATTTTTATTTTCTTAGGTAAATACGACGGTAAATTAATCCCTGCTGTCAAAGAGCAACGCTTTGCGATCTGTTTATATTAAAACTTGCAAACAGCGAAAAGATAACGCGATAATTCTTACGATAACGATATTTAACCCTACAACTCATGACCTATTTTTTTACCGTCAAACGCATGACTGGGCTATATATGCACCCCGTGCTTTTTTTTGTCATAAAACCGCTTCTACGGGGATAAATGGACCTTACCTCAATTACTTCGTATTTTCATAAGAAAGTAAATACTGTGCGAGCCATCTGATTTAATTAACATTTCATTAGTGAAAAATCCATTTGAAGATTAAAAAATAGAAAAAATCGGCAATAACCTTATTTTTTGCATAAAAATTGGGGTGCGAACGGACCCCAGTCATGAGTTCTAGGATTAAATAAAAATGAAAACAAAATCACACAAACGAAATTGCAATTACTCATTGCCGTAAGGAATTAAAAAAATTGTCCTGTTTTGTTTTCTTGTACAACGAACGGTGGAAAACGTCTTAAATAATAATATTTTTGTTCTTGAACAAATTTTTTTACTCAGGTCAATATGATGGTAAATTATTTCCTGTCAAAGAACAATGCTTTGCGATCTGTTTATATTAAAACTCGCAATCAGCGAAACGGTAACGCGATTATTCTGGCGGTAACATATTTGAACGAAAATAAAAAGAAAATCACACAAAAGAAATTGCAATTACCCATTGCCGCAAAAAAATTGTTTAATTGTCCACTATTTATTTTTCGATTTGAGAAAACACCGTAATAACAATATAAAGTCGAAGCGATATTGCTTGCTTTAATGTTTTCAATATAGAAAAATGCTTTAATGTTTTAAAGATAAAATATATGTGTCCTTTTGTCAGCATGAAGGTTGGTTTGTCTCGGAAATTCGATTTTAACAATCCTCAAATTGTTCGAATATTGTGTGTATATTATCGTATTTGCTGATATTTGCTATGGAGGCTAGAATGCGTATTCGATCCTCTTCCATCTCTCTTACACGGCATGCATACGTAGCTCGCTTCTCGAGGTCTTAGCAATAGTGGCGCCATCCCTGTTTGACCACGTTTTTGTAGCCACTTTTGAGATACCCAGTTCGGACTCCTCTACTCTAGCCTCCCTGGCCCTTGCGGTCAGTGGTGCCGACAATTCAGACCCCCAAGCGGCGTCCCGGCGAAATCTCAAAGTCCCTAGGACGTGTGACGCGTATCGGGGAACGCGCCGCGCCATCTGCCGCGTCACTTCGCACGAAGCTTCGTAAGCTCGAGATTTTTTTTTTTCACGCATTTTCAATCCTCAGTCGCGCGCCATTCACGAATGCTCCAATGTCAAACGAGACCACCGCGCTTGCGCTCCCGAAGCATTGAGGCCAAATTTTATTCGTGCTGACAAATCTTTGGCCGTAATTAGTGCGAAAAACTGAACGAAAATATAAAAAGGTTCGATAGCCTTTTTGTATTTTTTCCACACAGGCCTTACGAGAGCAACTTCAATTTTGAGATCAAAGCGCAGGGTTTTTTTTTATCATCGAAGACAAAAAAAAATGCAACTTGCAATTTACAACATCGCGTCGCATTTTTTTTTCACGTATCCGTCGAGCAGCAGTTGTGATTAATGATCGCTCACGTGGCGTTTTTTAAAGCAAAATTATGAGGAGAGCAGTGTAAAAATCTGCGTCTTTTGATACGATAATAAAAAAAACTCAGTCAATTGAGTTTCGGAAAGGATTACGAAGCGTTGATAGTTAAGGTTGTTATTTATTGCGAACGTTTTACACAACACGCTTCACACTCAATGCCAGTCGTTAAATTGATAAGCGATACATTTTTTGACACGTCAGCGTGTGACGTTTCTCGTGGCAGTCGAACGTAAAAAAAGCTCAGGGCAACTTGGTCAGCTGGTGAAATTTCGCTTTATCTGAGATACAAAAGTGTACTTGGTTACGCGGAAAGCATCTAATGGCAGCTTCCTCTTTTTTCTATGGCACCTCGACGCTCCGCTTCCTCGCGCTGTTTCTCGTTCTCTTTGGATTCGTAAACAAATGTTATTCTCACGTTCGGCAGGATACACTTCTTTACGAAACGGAAGAAGGTACATCTTTTCGCGCTCAACAATTCCAGTTTTCACCGACATTTCGTTCGATGGTTCATTTTTTTTATCCTTAAGTTTCGCGACCTTTGATGATTCCTAACCTCTTCGCTTCGTTGTTTTTGCCCTTCCGAGCGTTTTTCAATCACGAGAAACGATTTTTATTTCGACAATTATCAAAAGTACGAGTGAGAGATTCCTTACAAAGTGTTCGAGCTCAGTTGGATTTATCGTTTGGTTTTTTTTCTTTTTCGACTTCCAGATACGTGCGCCAAGAAGGATTTTATACTCTGCAGGAAATGCGGCGCTGATATCGTAGACGCCGGATACATCGTGAACAATTTGAGTCCCAAGGCAAAGTCTATCACAAATCAGACTGTGTTTCACGCGTCGGGAATCCAAGTGCAGCGTCTGATAAATCCGTTGGGAAGAACCTTCGAAACTGTTGCGCTTACGAGGGCCAATTGTTTCGGAGCTACTGAGCACGTACGTTGGACACTAAAAAGCGTTTAACGGAGGAGTTTGCTTTATTAGAGCGTCTCTGATATTCTAGTGGAACTTGCTCTACTCGTGGTATCCGGGATACGCTTGGAAAGTGTGTCTCTGCCGTCGCTGCGGTTACCAACTCGGATGGTGAATAGATGCTCGATATCCACGCTTGCATTTTGCTTGAAAATCAAATACATTTGTTAGAAATTTTTCTTTCTTTCTAGGATGTTCGAACCTATAAATAGCGCAACACCGAACAGGCTCGCGCCCACGGAAAATGGTTTCTACCTAGTGATCCTGGACAGTACACTTAGTGAGAAATGTACGTAGTGAGCTTAATGAAAAACTGAACAATGCGAGATCGCATTCCCTGGAGAATATGCTGAAAAAAGTAGCCGTTGCGGCGCAGTCGTATTCCAATTGCAATGAAAAGTCAAGGAATTTGGATAATGTATACCGATTGCGTTATTCGGTATGGGCAATTTTCAATGATCTCTGGGTCTCGAAGGTCGCTCATTGGAAAGCAACGCTACGACGTTAGGTTGAAAACTGAAGACTTGGCTTGAAGTTGAAGGCTTGAAGTTGATATGTAAGAAAGAAGTTAACTCCATTGCAAATTCATAATTGATTTCGCAAAATATAGACAAAAGGGAGTGCAACAATTTTTTTAACGATGTTTTTTCAATACCAAATGAAAACGCCATCCTATCGGTGAAACCCTCCGAGGTGGATTTTCGCAAATTTTTAAGATTGAACCTGGAGTTTGGTACCTAAGCGTTTCCTAATGTCAAGATAGAACGCTATAAAGGTACTAAAGATTTTTACGAAGTTTTGCATAGTCTTTTTGCAATCGACACTTTTAGTAACAATTTTTTTTTCACAAGTGAATATGCCTTCATCTTGCAATGAAAAAAGTCTCAAAAAATACTTTGGTACTCTTTTTTTTAAATATAAATATATTTCGATTGCGAATTTTTATTAAAGTTCATTTCAAATCAACTTCGAAGCCCCCACGTCCGTTTTCGGCCCAACACGGTTGCCCTCTAAGCCACACGAGCCGTTGACTTTAATTTCCAAGTGATTGATACCTCGTGACGAATCAGGAGGCATCATTACTCCAATTCAATTTAACAACATGCAAAGTTCACTAAAGGAGATTCGCATCTTACTCTCCCTGTCTTCGCAACTCGTGAGCTTAAGACGCGACAATCATCGACTTTAATTTTTGCGCGATCGATGCTTCGCTGACTTTGCACTCTTACAGTCGATACTGCTAAAGCCCCAATTATTTCTGTACGTTTTTCTGCAGTTGCGAATTCGCTGATCGTTATTCCGAAGTCGTACAGGAGTTAGCGACACGAGAAAGCATAATGGGAGATGCGGGCATGACCGAGGAGCAGAAGGAGTTTTTGGCGCAATGCGAGGAGGAATTCAAGGATCGCTATACCGACAAGGATGTGGAATTTACGGAATTTAAAAATCGAAATCCTCGGGGTCCACCGATCGTTGATCCGTGGTACAATAAGCCAAGTCGGCCTAATTACGACTGGTCTCGTCAGAATCGCGGACGAGGCGAGCGCCAGAATCATCATTCGGAACGTCGAAATAACGAGAGAAACGAGCGATTCGATCGTCACGCTGGCAGACATCACGCTTATCAACGAAACTCCAGGCCCTATTGAACTTTTATTTGCAGCCACTCGCAATTGTACACACCCACGCGAACCAGCAAACTGCGACTGAACGAAGAAAAATACAATTTATATTTTCACAAATTTTCGGCGTTTCGTCATTTTTCATTCCTGGATCGTCGTGTCGAGGAAGGGAGGAAGGGGGGGAAGGGCATTCGAAGAATAGCGAGAAAATTTTTTAAAATAATTGTAACTGGTGTATTTTTTTCACCAAGCAGCGCTCTTGTACAACAATCGATATTATATACAAACTTAACGATCGACCATGTAATAGTACAAAAAATAACCAAATACTTTTAACGCAAAACCGTAAAAAATCTTTTTTTCATTTCATACAATACGACGAGTCAATAGTTATATATATGTGTGTGTGTGTGTGTGTGTGCGCGCGCGCGTGTGTGTCGTATGTGATGGTTCGAAGTAGTATTCTTCTACGTTGCACCCGAATTATCGACACTTTTTTCCCGTTACACGCACTGTACACTCGGTTTTCTGGGTGTAGGTGTAACCTGTCTTATATACATATCTTTCGCCTCGCCTCGTATATATGCATATATACACGTGGATAGTATTGCTGTTTTCTTTTTTCTCAATTACCGTTGCCTCTCTTCGTGGATATCGTGACTCGCGATCCTTAAATCTAGAACAGTCTCGACGTGTTAGAACTACATGATTTATATATATATATATAGATATATAGATAAATGTAAAAAAAAGTGAGGATAGTGATAAAACCGATATTTACACGAATGTACAAAGTCAATAAAAACTAAGGGTTACCTTATGACAATTGGTAGTATTCGCCGTTTGAACTTTTGGTGTTCCGGTGCATTCATCTATACATATATACACACGCACACACACACACACACACACACACTCATATATATATGTATGTATATATGTATATGTATAATAATCAATAAATGCACATTCTCGTCGATTCCAAGCGCCCTCTTTGCGGTCATTCAACTTTGTTAAATGTGGCGGCCAGGACTTGATCGGCATAAAGGTATGATTTCTTAGAAATCATTTGTTGATAAAAACCCTTCGCGAGAATAATGCCGGAGGATTTGCATCGAGATAGCTTGAAAGAGAGCTACGGACACCGAGGGTCGACGGTTGCAGAGTTTCGCAAGTCCTATCACAGTGCTCTTCTGTTATCTGAATTTTTACAAGTATCAGGAAAATCACGACTTTCGAAGACTTTCATGGAGATCGATACACTCACGCTGGAGCTTTTTTTCCGAGTGATCCCTGACGAGGAAGACACCTTTATTTTCTCTCTCTCTCTCTCTCTCTCACTCTTCCTTTTTCCTTGGGCATTGTTGTACCAAACGTTGAAGCTTGCCACATATGGGACTGTATCACGTTCGAATATGGCTTCATGCCATCGAATTATTCAAAATCCACACTCGTTTCCGCTTCGAGCCCGAAGACGTCGCGAGTTCGTTCGGTTTCCGACACGAGGCTCTTTTCTCGAGGGAGAGTCGGTACAACAACGATTTTTCCTCACCAGCCAAAAAGAAAGAATTTATGTACACGTAGTCTTCTCGCGCAGCTCTATATGCGCTCGTCCTGCTCGCTTCGTAATCGCTTTCCCCATCGTGTCTCGTGGAAACCTTTGTTCTCTTTTAGAAGAAGTAGTGACCAAACTGCGGTGGTCCCATCGATGGATCTCAAAACGGTGGACAATTAACGCCCGGATGAAGATACTGGCACTTGTCGCCGACTCGACAATAGCCGCTTTTCGTGAATTGCCGGCATATGGGAGGTTGTTTCCCGTTACCGCGCCATCCGCCTCGCCAACCACCGCCACCGCCCATTCTCGGTCCCATCGGTGGTCCACCGGCAACGCCACCGCCCCGGAACCAGCCAGGACCCGAGCCACGACCACGGTTACCGTGCATCGGTCCACCACCGCGCGGTGGTCCACCCGGGAAATTTGGCCCTGGCCCAAACATACCCGGTGGACCGGGTGGCCCTTGGAAATTACCGTAGCCCATGTCGTCCGGTCCCATCATACCGTAGCCCTCCTGTTGATTGAACATCGGCGGTCCCATCATGCCCGGCGGTCCCATCGGACCGTCCATACCTGGTGGATAACCGCCGGGCATGTTCGGCATTGGTTGTTGCTGCATCGGATTCATACCGACATCCGGTACAACGACTTTACCATCACCCGTTCGCCAGCCTCCGCCCCCTCCGCCACCACCGCCGCCGCCGCCACCACCACCACCACCACCCATCGGACCCGCTCCCATAGGTCCTCCACCCATATCCGGTGGTCCCATGTGATTCATCGGACCCATCATTGGCCCGGGAGGCATCGGTGGCATCGGGCCCATCGGCCCCGGTGGTCCCATCGGTGGCATCATCGGTGGCTGACTATGCGGATAACCAGGTGGGAATATATAACCACCCGGTGGTTGCATCACCGGCGTTGGACTCGGCAACGATGGCTTTGGCTCCGGCCACGGTACACCCGTGAAATCCTTCTCGCTTTCCTTGTTGCCCGTTAAATCCTCCAGTGCTATCACTTTCGGATCTGTCATTATGTGATGGCGCTCCTCGTCCGGTTCCGCAGGCGAATCGGGAATCCTGAATTCGGACAGAAAAACAAATGTCGAGTCAGTACGATGTTTACCCAGTCCACGTCATTGCGTTTATGAAAAGATTCTAAACTGATGTGAAATCGGTATGGATGCGCGTGAGAGATAGATACACATTTTTTTTTACTATTGACATTTAGTGAAAAGAGAGTATCAGGTCACGTGTATTAAGGTATTTCCTTTCGCGGAAGGCTGTATTGTGCAAGCGCAGGGCGCTTTTGAATCATTAGTAGATTACAGTGGCGCTCGATAAAAACAAGTTACAATCAATCATTATAACTAACGATGAAGTAGAATTGAAAAATTTGAATAAATTTGGAAGATTTAGACCTTTTTACATCTTCTCTGAAAAGTCACGGTTAAGAAAATTCTTCCGCTAGTCACATTTTTCTAAGTTTTATCATTAATATTGTCTTTTAACATTCGATGCCTCTCTTTTTTTTATTGTCGTTACGGAATCTTCAGAATTTTTTACATGCTCAAAGCAGTTTATATCAGACGTCTAGAGTTGTTTTGTTTATGAATTATTAGATAGAAATGTGGCCGGCATGTCATCTCCATCATAAAGTGCTGCTTAAATTAAACGATTTTTTAAAGTCGTAATTTTTTGTTAAAAGTTCGGTAACTTGGCTTGAAATTTTACCAGAATGCTGAGATGTATTTTTACTTAAGGGGTTACGTGGATTTGAAAATTGCAAAAAATCTATTAAGTCAAAGTTTTAAGTCAATCGGAGTAAAAGTCTAGGAGAGAGAGAGAGAGCCTTTGGGAATTCCCCCCGTTGGGAAAGACCGGCCAGAAGCGACGCAGGTATACGCATTTTTCTCAAAACACTAGTTTTGGAGACGGTGGACACGATTTCTCAAAAACTAATGCACCGATCCTATTGAAATTTTGCACACTTCTTCAAAATAGCATTGACTAATGATTGAACGAAGGTTTTTTTTTCCAATTACAATTAATTTTACAAGGCTATACGTAGTGTACATTGTACCAAAAATTTATCTATTTTGCGTACAAGTCTGCCAAAAATTCGAATTTCAATTTTTTCGAAAATCCTTCGTTCAATCACGAGCTATACTTATCTACTAACAGAAAAAAATTGGTTTTTTAATTTCAGATAAAGCTATCATGAGTTATCCTGACCACCACGAGGACACTTTTTTTTGACGGATCTCCGGAAACCAGGTCCCACCGGCTGAATGTCCCAAATTTCTGGATGAAAATTTTTAAAAATATTGTTGAAATGTTGCTCTTTTATGTGCTTAACATTTTGAATAAAATAATTTATATATTGTATTTTCAAAAAATAGAGAAAATATGCTGTTTTTGGCTTCAAAACCGGCGTAACCCCTTAATTGTAGACGAAAATCAGTTCACTGTTAAATATTTGGGCTCGTGAAAGGAATTGACGATTAGTAAAAGCGGCGAGAATTTTCTTTTTCCCGAAATTTCAAGTCTCCGAATGACCATGGAGTTTTTGTTATCGGCCGAGCGTGTTTCACGTCACCTCGAGGACACGCGTCACACGTCCAGTCACTAAAAAAAACCTACAGCACAGTGTTCTCCTAGACGGATAACTTTTTCGGCAAACAAAGATATACGCGTTTGTCTTTTAACACAACGAAAGGTGTTTCTTTTTTCCGAAATATCAGTTGTCTCGGAGAACACTGAGCATCTGCAAATCAGTTATCTTCCTCGTACTCGCACGGCTGCTCGGTCGGTGTGACACCGTCGCCTTAAGCCGAGGTGAAAGCCGCTCAGTCGGTAAAAATCCCGATGCGCACTTTCTCCGAGACGACTGACATTTCGAGAGAAAAAAAAAAAAGAAGAGTCTCGCTTCGTTCTCTTTTTAATGGGGCGCGAAATGAGGCTGCTTTTCTGCCGTGTCGGTCGTCGTAGGAGAAAAGTGAGAGACGAATTTGCAGCTCCCTCGCACTCGTACTCAAGACTATTTGGAAGATATGCGCCGTTGGTCTCACCCGCTCTTCCATCAGCGTCACTATACCTATCTCTTTCGAACCGATAGCTGTTCCACATCACCTTAATTCGGTCTCGTGACTCAATCCAGAATTCTTTTTTTTTCAAATGCTCCAATCTATCAGCTACAATTTAGTTACGAAAAATCGTGAATGTTCTTTTACAAGAATAAAATACACGAGGAAACAAACTCGAACATTAAAATATTGAAAAGAAGCGATAAAACATTGCAATTTTCCTTTTTTTTTCGTTGAACTATCGTGGCAAGTAAAAATGAATTGACGAAAATTGATTTCATAGAAAAATGTTACACTCACATGCTGCGGTTGAAGTAGAGAGCCTGGAGAATTCCCTTCTCCCGTGCATACTGAATTTCCTTCTCCTGACTGTCTTTGCCAGGCTCGACGAGTGGTGCCTGAAGATCAATGGGTATCAATGGTTTCCACATTGTTTTCTCCTCCATGAGATCCTCGGTGCTGAGCTTTCTCGCCATTTGGAAAGCCTCGCGTTCATTCTGCTTCTCCATTTGTTTCATGTCCGTGAACGTTTTCGTGACGTTCACGCGCTCGGTCTCGTCGAGCTCGAAGTAACGAATCGACTCCAAATCCGTCTTCCACTTGAGGCTCTTTTTGGGTCCTTTGCGCTTTTGCAGCAAGAGAACGCTTCGCAAACCATCGACATAGCGTATTTCCGGTTGTGGACTGATGCTGCGATCGTTCTTGGCGTAATGTTGCGTGCCGCTTTCGACGTTAGTCTCCTCGCGATCGGGCGACTCCAAAGTTTTCGTTTCTACGGAATCGTCTCGCTCGGCCTCCTTGGCCTCTGCCTTGACGGCCAACGCGGCCATTTCCGTTTTTACGAGATTCGACACGCTCGTCTCGTAATCCTCGTTACCATCAGCGTCTAATTTCATCTCTTCCGTATCCTCCTCTTTGTTGCTCTTCTTAATCGGTTGTTCCTCCTTGTCCTCGTCGGTCTCCAGGGTATCCTGATAGAACTGCGAAACAATAGCATTGACATTAGCCAAGATTCCAACGTTGCTTCATCATTGTCAGTTCTTTTAACACAAAAAAAGGCACGAAGAAGAGAGCTTACTTTGAAATTAGGCTTGAGAGCAACCGGCGATCTGTCGTCCGCACCATGTGGTGACGACGGCTGTTGAGGCGGTGAATCGTGACCGCCGTCGGAATTCCCGAGATCGGATTTCTTCGCGTCACTCGGTGCGTCCTTTGATATCGATGGTCTCCGCTTATTTCGCTTTCTCGGCTCTTTGCTCTTCGTCGATGCGGTCATCAACGCGTCCATGAACATGTCGCTCTCTTGCAAAACCATTGCTGCAAGAAAAATCGTACATTTTTTTTATCAATCGGAAGATCACAATAATCGTGTGCTACCGATCAGGTTGCGCCATCGGCAAGAGCGCGCAAATGGAAAAAGTATCAATGAAATAAATTCTCTCAATTTATGTACCGAGCAACTGTTTGAGTACATGCAATTTTATACATGATTCATGTTTTTCTTCGTGTGACAGTGTATAAATACATAATTTGTGCATCAATCATTGAATGTGTTGTAATCTTGCTGGACAATCCTGAAAAATCTGCTGCGGGAACAATCGGTGAATCTAGAAATAGATGAACAGCCTGTAATTGTCATTGCATTTATGCGTCATCATTGATGAACGATTTTACAATTGTGCATCGCTGAAATTATTACAGTATTAGATCGACATATTTTCCGTTACATTTATCAGGGCGCGAATAATCAATCCTTAAGACTGATTAAGTCCGCAATGTGAATAAAAGTTACAAATTGGCATCAACATTGCCTTACATACGCGAAGCGCGAATATCTTCGAGTATAAAGGGACTTCTAAATACTCGCAAACTTTTAGAAATTAATTCTTCACATTACTCTACCTATAACAACGACAAGCGACGAAACATAAGTCCTAATAATCTTTCACTGATACATTATTCTATAGCTACGATTCTTCAAACATACATCGTAAGGTCTGATATAGAAAAAAGGACAATCTTGAGGTGAAATTCGGCGGAAGTAGGAAATAGGACGACGTATGTAAGAATGCGAAAACGAAGCTTGAAACTGCAATAACCGAAAATATGCGCAATAATTCAATAATACCGACACGTTGCGACGTCATAAACGCAAGATAGACACATTGTGTGTATATGTATATATATAATATATATATATAGATACGCTACTCGTATAACACAGGGAGTACACTACATTTGACGCAGATCACATGTAACTCGCAAAGGCGCGCAAGAAAATACGACCATAAGCTTTTTCGGCAATTATATAACGTTTACTGTGTTATTTATTCATCAATATAAAACTTCCTGAAATCCAAGAGCTCATATTATAATACGCCGACTTCTTAAATCGTTACATCTTGTTGATATAATAAACTTATGTATATACATATATATATATCCCTATGAGTATCCGTTCATCTGTACGCACATGCACAAAAATTTCCCTAAAAAAAAAATTCTACGATCCATTTTCACATATCCATTTAAAGGATTATTCGGATGAATATAAAAATTGCTGTTTTATCTAGCAGATTTATTCTTAGCTGTTTGGAGAGACTTCAACCCCAGTTTTAAGTTTAATAATGCGTCAAATTAAATTGAAAAATCCAACGAACCGATCCCTACAACGAGCATTCTTTTAAGGGGTTACGTGGGTTTGAAAATTTCAAAAAATCCATTTTTTAAATTTTATTATCTAATAGTACAATATGTCTAGAATATTCTCCCAAAATTTTAAGTCAATCGGAGTAAAAGTCTAGGAGAGAGAGAGCCTTTGGGAATTCCCCCCGTTGGGAAAGACCGGCCGGAAGCGACGCAGGTATACGCATTTATCTCAAAACACTATTTTTGAAGTCGGTGGACACGATTTCTCAAAAACTAATGCACCGATCTTATTGAAATTTTGCACACTTCTTCAAAATAGCATTGACTAGTGATTGAACTAAGGTTTTTTTTTCGATTACAACTAATTTTACAAGGCTATACGTAGTGTAAATTGTACCAAAAATTGAACTATTTTGTATACAACTCTGCCAAAAATTCAAATTTCAAATTTTTTAAAAATCCTTCGTTCGATCACGAGCTATACTTATCTACTGACAGAAAAAAATTGTTTTTTTAATTTCAGATAAAGTTATCATGAGTTGTCGTGACCACGACGAGGACTTTTTTTTTAGGGGTCTTCGGAAACCAGGTCCCACCGGCTGAATTTCCCAAATTTTTGGATGAAATTTAAAAAAAAATATTGTTGAAATGTTGCTCTTTTATGTGCCTTACATTTTGAATAAAATAATTTATATATTATATTAAAAAAAAATAAAGTATGCTTTTTTTTACTTCGAAACCCAAGTAACCCCTTAACGCTTTCTACGCTGCATATACTGTGGAAAGAGTTTATTGTGATTGATATTCCTTTTGTCATTCATCCTGCATTTTACTCTTGCAATTTACTCTTAAAGCAGCAGCCTGCTTTAAGAGTAAATTGATTGTAAACGTAAGCCGCCCATCAAATCAACGATTAACTTCAGTAAATAAAATAACTATACGGTAGAAAACTTTTCGCAATCCCTTCTTCACGGAATTACTTATGAAAATACTGTTAAATGGAAATTGAAATACATGGAAAAATGTCTTTTGAAATTGACAATGTAATTTTATGAATATTCAAAATAACAATATTTTGCTGAAGTTCAGTTCGATGGAGGATCACGAAGATAAAATATTGTTGATTTTAAAATTACAATGCGATCGGAAAAAGAATTTAATCGGTCTCTATAACGAGACCATGTAACGTTTTCTTTTATGAGATTATGTATAATTAACGCTTTTAGGATTGCTCTATTCCTCGTAATTTCCATTTGGTTTAGGTTCATTTCATGCGAGGAAAATGATAGTGATGTGTATTTGAGTCGATTGGGGGATCGGTTCGGCAAATTCTTTGAACAGTTCGATCGATCGGGCGGGCATCTCGTAGCACGCGATATAGCAAAAAGTTCCCGGGTGGTAAAGCTCGATTCACCGCCGTCGAGCGGTGTACACGAGATATATATATATATATATATATATATATATATATATATATATATATATAGAGGCAGGTGTGGGTGTGTCGTGTTCTCTGTAACCCATCGCTAAAAATGGATCGATACCACACGAATGGTTAGTATACGAATGGAAAATTCGCATCCAAGATAGCCAAAGATCCCTCGTTATCATCGTCGCGAAAACATTCGACTCTGTCTCACTCCCTCCTTTGAAATTCCAAACATTCGGAGTAAACGTTGCACTACAATTATTGCGAAAAAGTTGACTCTGAATATTTTCCAGTAAGGATCGGCAATATCAAACAGTCATACTCGTTAAGTATGCGTTTTTTTTCTATAAATGTAAATATAGCACGACTCGAATATTTGCATAAACTTATTGCGCAATTGAATATTGGGTAAAAGCTTCGGAAGCGTTTCTTCGAAATAGCGAGACTTGTCCGTTCCCGGAGCAAAAGATAATTAAAGATTTTAATCGATCGAGGATGTTTTACGAAGAAGTGACGGGAAAAAAAAACGAGAGATCCGGGCTTTCGCGCGATTTTTCCTTTCGTATCGCAACGAGCGAGCATCTTCCTCAATGGAGCTTCGATCGCCGAGACCTCGTGCTCTTTCTTCGAGAAGAAAAAAAATACCGGTTCATCGGATATGGCGGTCATTGGTACGTGTCTCAACATCGTACTAAAATCGTCAATTTTCGTTTCTTTTGTTATCTCCAGTTTTTGGATGACCATCGTCGTGGCGGTTTCGATCGCTCTCGTCTCGACGACGTCGGATGTCGACGACCCGACGATCTCCAATTATCAACGTTTGTAACGTACAGTGCCGGCTGCGATCCGAAATTTCCCGTTTCGAAATCTCTCGATCTCTTCTCCTTCTTTCTCACCTCTTTGCTGCATTTTCATTGCGGCATTATGACTCATTGCCACTTTTTTTTTTCTTCGCCATCTCGCTCGGCAGATTTGTCACGAGATTCAGACAGCGAGATAGAGGGGGAGAGAACGAGAGAGAGAGAGACAGGGAGTGAAAAAGAGACACACACATATCCTCGACGACGCTCTCAAGAAGCCTTATTTATCTTTCGCCGCCCCCATTATTCTTTCGCCCGTATATCCCAGAGCGTGGAAAGTATCGAGGAAGCGAGCAGAGGGCGCTGCTATTCCCCGCCGAGAAAATCCTATTCCTGCGCTTCCGCTCTCCGTAAACTCGGTCGCTTCCGGGATTACGAGACTACGCAGCGACGCGGGACCGTGATCTGAAGAATGAAACAAAATAGCGTAAAAAAACGTATCTCTTCGTCGTTTTATCGCCTCGTACACGTTTTCGTGTAATTGTCACACGTGCGAGTCGTCTCGCGTCTCTTTTTATTTTTATTTTTAATATATAACCTCATCCCGCCTCGCAGTCTCTTTGCTTTTTCTTCTTCTCGCGAGCCACTAAAACCGATTAACGAGACACCGCCGGCGTATAAAAACGGGGTAGAAAAAAAATTGGTTCGAAGCTTACCAAATTTTACAGTATACGAGAATAAGCAAATTAGGGGAAGCTTCTTGCGCTTTTTTTTCTCTCACTCTTCAACGCATCCCGGCCCGTGTCGCTTGTGCATACGCGCGCGAATCTGAAACTAAACCCCACGTTGGTTAACTTGAATTTCAGAAATGTTATTTTTTCTCCCGCCCCCCCCTCCCGCCGCGGCCCATTTTTTTCGTCCGTTTAAAATGTAATCCCCCACAAGCAAATCGCATTTTCGACGCGTGTGTAAGGCAGAGCCTCTTACGAAATACTCGATTGGATATCCTCGTATCATCCCTTTGCTTGCTTCCCGTCTACACTATCCCTCAGTTCGAACTATTGTTATTTTCTCTTTACTCGTCGCGAATCGAATATCGGACCATTGTCGTTCGTTCTACGCAACATTTTCCTTGTTTTTTTTTCTTTCTTTCTACGCGACAACATTACCCACTCTATGAACGCGTGTCTCGCGATTACACGTGGACGGAAATCTATGGACGGGTTGGACCTTGGCGATACGTGCGTTGGTCAACGTGCTATATGAATCTATATCCGACGTCGTATACTCCGCTGTGTACGCGACTAATAAACGTTCGAATGAGTCAAAGTTTAATGTGGCAGAAAACCCAAGAGTTAAATGTTTCCGAATTCCGACCAATTTATTTCAATGCTCTCCAGTTTTTTTCGTTATATATATATATATATAAATAAATATATATATATATGTATGTATGATTTACAAGTACAAGGAAAGAAATGTAGCAGACAAAAGTTTGTTGCCTTACCTAAGTATAGGTACACTATCTCTCCGTGTGAAGTCTCGCATATTTCGGGCGTAAATCACTGTTTTTTTTTCTTTCTTTCTTTTGTTCATTTCATCGTCGAACGTTCGTCTTCTGTGTGTGTGTGTGTGTATTTCAGTCCATATCTTTCACAATCGCGGAATCGCGTATGTATTATTTCGTGTTGCGAGATATGCATACGGTTTTTTTTTTCACGACGAATTAAAGCTCGTGGCTATTTTTCGTTTGGTTTTTTTTAACACGCGGCACACAACGACCCTTGGCGAATTTTGGGCTGACGATATTTACGTCGATCAACGGCGTCGTATGTCCAGGATGTATATCGGTATAAAGTAAGCATTTTGGAATTTGGTTGTTTTTGTTCGTCGAAATTTTACCTGCTGGATCTTCTTAATTTAGGAATATATTGGGAAGCACGATTGCGATGGTCTCCCCGAGCAGGGCGCGCTGCACTCCTCTTCTCGCTCTTCTTCTTCTTCTTCTTCTGTCTTCATCGACGCGGGCGTCTCGTTCGTCGCGCCCTAACCGCGCGTAGTCGAGGGGGCTGTGAGAGCGGACGTTACGCACACACGCACACACATATCATCGAGCGATTAAGAGATTCCAGTGATCCTGAAGCGCGTGAACGGGAAGAGCGTGATTATGAGAGTGGCAGAGATAGATAGAGGGAGAGAGAGAGAGAGAGAGAGGGCAAGGATGAATCGCTGTGGTCGACGACTTTTCTCTTCGCGCGCACGCCTCTTCGTGTGTCTCTCTTGCCTGAGTCTTGACAATCATCTCCGATATAATTATGTCATCTGGATCGGTTGGGTGATATGGCTCGTGAAAAAAGTGTGTGGCCGGGGGTTGGGGTTGTGATGTAAAGGTCGTATCGGGAATTACAACGATTCGATAATCATTATCCTGAAAGAAGTGCGTTAATGAAGAATTCCCGTGCAAACATTAGGAATATACATAATTGATCGCGTACGTTGCGATCAGTCGGCTATAGAATTCTCTTTTGTATCCCTTTTCTTTTCTTTTTTTTTTGTCTCATCGCTCGCACGTAGTATGCAAATATTAGACAGCCTCGTTTCGCGTGCGTTTTGTACGATCCACCTGCAAACTCAATACTTACAAGTTAGTAATATGCGTACGGTCGCGCGTTTAGCTAAATAGGTACGCTTGATACTTCGAGAGGATCGATGTGTGTGAGAATAGAAATTATTGTCTCGAGTACACGTGAAAGGTCGAATATTAACGCATCAACGTTGGATCCGATCACCTTGAAATATCAGCACAGTTGCTCGGTAAATTGAGAGAGAGAAAGATATATATGTTACGTGTTTTTGTTTTTTTTTTCGTTGTTTCACCTAAGAAATCTGTACAGAATATATGGGGCATTCTCCTCGAATTCGCGATCTTTTTTTTTTGTCAAGCTGCTCGGATTTTTCTTTTTCATCGCGAACGATTTACTTTGATGTGCGCGAATTTCCATTTGTATGTAATATGAAAGTGTTGAATGTCTTGCGCAATTCGCCGCTAGTGGCGCTGCGAGAAACGCGAGAACGAGGTCTCTTGATGAGAATTGCACCTCCGGTTTTTTTGCGGTCGAGGGAACGTTGTTTTCCGACTTTTGTTTTTTTCCAAAAGCCATTTCGCGACTTAAGAGAAAAGTAGTCTCAATCTTTCGGGCTCTGTCGTTGTTCTCAAAGTTTCGGCACAATGTAACCTTTTCTCGGTGCGTTCATTTCATTTCAATACAATAAAAAGTCATATGTCGAGTTATCGCATGTTATTATAATAAAACGTATTGACATGCGATAACTCGACATATGACTTTTTGTTCTATTGAAATGAAATTAACGCACCGAGAAAAGGTACTTTGTGCCGAAACTTTGAGAACAACGGGACAGAGCCCGAAAGATTGAAACAACTTTTTTAACATAAAATAAAAGACGACTGACAATGTGGGCGTGCAAAAAAATTTTTTCTAACTTCTGAAATATTCCAATTGCCGTTCCGTGTTACCGTCGGTCGGTATTTTGTTCAGAGTTTCATGCAGGAAAAACGACAAGGCGGATGATTTTTTTAGCAATATATCCTTACAATCGCGAGAGAAGAAAATATTTTTCACCACCTGTGTCCACTAATTGCTTCCGTTTTGCTTGGAAAAAAATAAAAATTAACGCGTCAGTGTCAACGCCAATGAGAGACCGAATCGGAATTGCCCAGAAGTGGATGTTTGATTTGCGGATCGTTCGAAAATGTTACGTTTGAGGTGCAATTGCCGCGCTCGATTCGCGATCTCTTCGAAGTAACAAAATATTTTGGCGGTTGAGTTTAAGGGGGATGCAGACCGCTTAGCCGCGGCTACCGAAACGCGGGAAGATGTTGCGAAACGTCCTCTCGTTTTGTCCTGTGAGTATTATTGTCGGTATGGTGGATTTTACGATTCGTCCAGGAGAGTCAAATAGTGGCGACACGTGCTCACCATACTCCGAAACGAAAACAAATGAAGCTTTCCAGGCTAACATCGATCGAAAAATACTCGAATAAACAATAGAATAATTGTTCACTGGAATACTTCTATATTGGCTTGAATTTTTGCTTCTCGTACTGTTGCGCAATACTGATTGACTTCGCGATCAAATTAAACAAATGCTAATGCAGATGAAACAATGGCGTAGGAATGTCGGAATGTTCCGATAGTTTGAAATTTTCATGCGTTCGCGAAATGGCTGATTCTAGTGAGCGGAGCGATAATAAGAATGTAAAATCTCAATCGGCATATATAGAATATAAAAACTAATAGATTTTACGGCGATTTCGGTGTCTTCTGTGCGAAATTCAAGCGAGATGATGTTTTTTTTATGTTAAAGTCTATAAAATATAATCAGCAGTAAAAAAAAAATAGAAAAAAAATTCTCGTAATAAAGATCATACGAAAGTACGTCTATGATGAAAATGTGCAAAAAAGTCATTTCGTCTTCGACAAATAAGAATACTGCTAGACGATATTTTTGTCACGCATACATTTTTCCGAACCCTACCACGTACGCGTAAAGTGAGAAAATTGTCGTTAAAAAAAGACGTTATTTGAAAGCAGAAAATTTGAATAAAACTTGACAAAGTGAGGTCTATTAAAGTAAAAAAAAAAGCTCGTCCTCAGTGGCCCAAAGATCCGAGAAGTTTGTCGAAAAAAAAAATCGAGAATTCGAGAATGCCGGACACGACCAAAGAGTTACAACGTTAGCCAGCGTTATAACGATTGATAACGCATACTTACGTTTGGGTTTCGGTGATATGAGCTTGATAGCGCCTTTCTTCTCCTCGATCGGCTCGGCCGGTGGGTCCAGCGACAATTTGAGTCTTTTGTCTGACGGTGCGGTGGTCTCGCGCAACGGCGACGTTCTCTTGAGGGTGTTCAACGGTTTTGGCGGTATGATCTTCTTGTCGATGGCATTGCCGGTGGTTTTTTTCGTCGCGTTACGCGGTGGCGGAGGTTTAACCTCCTCCTCCAAACCTGTGGATCTAAACTTGGAGTTGAAAGTTTTAACGGTTTTGGGACGTGTAGAATCAAGGGAATTTTTACGATTCTCGATCGATATTGAGATATTTTTCTTCTCAAGCACGGCAGCCGTTGTATTCCCGGCAGTAGCAAAGTTCTTTCTCGTCTCAGTTTTGTCCTTGTTCTCTTTCGAGCTGTCCTTCGAATCGGTGGACAAATTTCTGTGCACCGTGTCACCCGGTTGTTTCTCGTCTTCGGGCTTTTTCCTCGGTATTTTTCCCAACTTGGAGCTTATAGCCTGAGCCTGTACTTTCTCCAGGGTAGCTTTGTCCTTGTCCGCTTGATCTCTCTTCAACTTCTCTTTCTCCTTTTCGCGTTCTTTGTCCCGATCGCTTTTGTTCTTGCTCGAGGACGTCGAAGACGCGTGTCTGCTAGACGAGGAATGATGATGCCTGTCCCTGGAAGACTTGTCCTTGGAACTCGAGCTACGCGAGCTGCCGCTACTGGAACTCGAGCGATGTGACGAACGATGAGAACTCGTGCGATGTGAGCTCGATGATGAGCTGTGCTTCGACGAGCCGCTGTTCCTCGACGAACCGCCGCTGCTCTTCTTGTCCGTGCTGACAGTCGCTTTCTTGTCGTCAGTCTTGTGCGAATCGCGATTCTCCTTGTCGCTCGATTTTACGGTGTCGACGCTCGCAGCAACGTTGTTGTCTCTGTTGTCCTTGGAATCTTTGCTCTTCGCGGATACTTCAGGTACGTCGATTCCTTTAGCACCAACGACGCTGGTCTCTTTCGCCTCAACGGTCAATTCTTCGGCGTTTGTGGCAGTTTCGTAATCCTCGTCGTCGTCGAGCCTCTCGACCGTCATCTCCTCGTAATCACCGTCGTTCTGTTCTTCCGGTGTCGTCTCAGCCTCCAATGCTTCACCGTTCATCTCGTGTGACGTATTCATCGCGTTGTTTATATTAGCCGCGTCGGTTTCCACTTTTACGAGCACGTGTTTACCGTCGCGTATCGTTATTTTGCAAACAGGACCGGTGGGTATTACCGAGGTTCCGTTACCCACAACAACGTACGATTGTTTCGTGATGTGTTGTACCTGCGGGCTCTGGCTTGTCGTTGTTGCCGGTTGATTCAAAATGTGAAGTTGCATCGGTTGCGACGACGGTGGATTAGTCTCGATCGTATAATTGTTGGTCGTTGGCTCGAGATCTTGTACCTTGACCGTCGTTGTTTCTTCCTCCGTTTCCGCGCTGTTCGCCCCTTCCGCTATCGTAAAGTGTTCCGATTGAACGGTCGTGCTCGGGATAAGCGCGCTTGCGTTTCCTATTATCTGAGCCGGCACGGAATTCGGGGCTGCCTCGCCTTTTACTATCTTCAACCATTGCTCGACCAAGCGACTCGCCAATAATCTCACACCTTGATGCGACACCTCCTTCGACAAACCCTTTATCAATTTTGGACAATTGTTGCTCTTTAGCCTCTCGATCTTCACTGGACACAGGTGCAATAGCTCCAGCAATTCCTGTATAAGTGCCCAATTTTTCGCCACTATCCCGTCGGTCAGCCACATGTGTACGAGACTCCAACCACCCGCGTCCATGAATCTAAAAGTCAAGCCAAGACGGTCGTGTTTTTTTCCTAAAATTCACTTTCTACCGCGTGTGCGCGCGCGCGAAGCCTCATATTTATTTCTACGACGAAGACTCCTACGATTCGCTAATAAAATTATCATACGCGTGTACGATCAGTCGTAGACCTTACCGCTACAAAACTCAAGCATTTGATTATTCTGTTGGACACATATCAGTAAGTACGGCGCATTGAGAACAACCGCCCAATGGTTCAGAGTCCAATTGCAATTTTATATCGCATGTCACGATACTTTCGTGTAAACCACGCGAGCATTACAATTGCGAATACACGCGTGTCTCATAAATGCCGAGTTCTTTCCCATATTTCGGTTTTGTTCGAAAAAAAAAAATCCCAAGCCTCGTCTTCCGGTTCTTTGATTAACTGTCACGGGTGGTCAACGCGAGGGAAAATATAAAATTGCGTTTTTATACTCACTGGCTCAGAAGCTCGGTGTTGGTGGTCTTCAGAATTTGTATGTAGATACATTTTGAGACGAGTTTCTTGGAGAATTTCGTCATCAGATTGGCCAAACGATGCACCTCCTCTCTGCTCTTGATGCCACCAGTTGGTCCCAGTAAAACGCTCAGGCACTTGAGCAACTGAAACGGATCTATGCGCGGCTGCAAAAAAAAAACGTGAGGAAAAAAGACCCGGGGTCTTGAAAAATTCGAGGAAACATGAGTTTTTAACAAAACTTCTCTAAATACAGGGGCTTGTAGGACACATATCAGAAAGTTCGGCTCATTGAATACAACCGTCCAATGGTTCAGAGTCCTTGAAAAATATTGTTCTAGCATGTTTTGGCGTTTTTCCCAATCGCACGGAACTTTCCATACGGCATAAGTTGTGCGTCTCAACATGCTGCGGCTTTGTTCAAAAAAGCTATGCGCAAAAGCGTAATTGGCATATGTTGCGAGAAGTACACGATCAGCGATACTTTATTCCCAACCGAAGTTCGGTGAGATTGACTCAGAGCATAATTATCGTTCAAATTGAACAAAACTCGAAAAAAAAGGTTTATTTTTATTTTATTGCTCAATTGATTAAAATAAGTTTCCTTTATTTTTACTCAAGACTTAGTGACTTGTGAAAATTGTAAAAATTTATAACATTGTAAGAAATGATAAAAATAAAAAAAACTGAAGAAATTTGCAACGAGAACTTTCACGAATTGAGAATATTCACCATTTAATTTTCGAGATAGGGCAAATGAACGAGAATTTGTTCGTAGACGCAGGGAGCGATGCGGATCGACCTCTGCGCGCAAAAAATCGCGGTTCGAAAAATCCCCACTGCCGCTCTACGGTGCCACGTGTTAAAAAAAAAAAGTCACGTGATCGGCTCCCGATAAGCGTCGTATCGCTCTAGGTCGGAGGAAAACAGGTCTGCGTGCGCCAGGGAGAGGGTAACGCGTCCGTACGGTGGATAGGTAGAGTGGGAAACAGCGTCCCGACTAGTTTGTGATTAAATTTCACAATCCATGCATTATTTATTACTAACTTATTTTTCTCACGGTGAGCACGGATTCAAATATACTCGTCTCATGAATATTAAATTATCGTTATGCAAGATATAGTCGATTTGAGAATTAGAAAACAAAATGACGAATTCCAATGTCGTAAAAATAAGGAAAAACATGGAAATATCGTTTGGAGGAAAACCAAAGTAAATAATGATATAGGATACGATAGAGTGGAATTTTGGAGAGCGTGATGTTTGAACAGTCTTTAATGGGAAAAAAAAAATAGGGCACGCGAGAGTAAACGATTCATCCAAGGTTATTGATCTCCGCACACGCCTCGACGTCGTCGGACATCTTGTTTCTCTTTCGCTCACACAAAAACGAGACGACGAGCACACGTTCTCAGCGCCATCTTTAGCCCAAGAGAAACAACGC
This sequence comes from Ophion ventricosus, assembly GCA_963932345.1. Taxonomy (NCBI): domain Eukaryota; kingdom Metazoa; phylum Arthropoda; class Insecta; order Hymenoptera; family Ichneumonidae; genus Ophion; species Ophion ventricosus. Next base: position 16,195,938 of record OZ010716.1, on the reverse strand, counting down.
GAAAATTCCAACATGTCGACGAAAACGATTATATAGATATATCGTTTTTTTTTTCTCTTCAATTTTTTTTTTTTCATCCACAAAACTCACCATTTTGACGATTTATTCGCGCAATCCTCGTTGTTAAAACTCTAGCCGACGAAACTCCCCGATACAAGTATCATAGTACGATAATCTGCAACGAGACGGAACAAAAAAAAAATTGTTTTTGCACTCAACATTCGCCACTTTTTCATGAAATACATCATGTTTTCCTTTTATCCATGCAATATGTCTTCGCAAGGGGGGCAACGATTCGTTTACAAGAGACACGATCAACGAGCGTGGGCAAAAATTTTCATCGCGTTTTTTCGATTCTTGTGAACAAAAAAAAAATAATAATTCGATCGCTTCGTAATTAGGAAAGAAAAAAAATAGCCTCACTTAATTGATCAATGGTAAACGAAAATACGAGAATTATTCAGCGTATTCCGAAACAAAGGAAAGAGAGCGCGAGGCGTGGCCTTGCGTAGTAACACCGATCCATACGGAGAGAGAGAGAGAGACAGAGATGTAGCGGGTATTTTCGCCGCGTCACGAGTATTCGCAGAGAAAAAAGATTCAAAGCCCTACCAATTTTATTACGAGTTTTCGCTTCTTTTCTTCCTAACGTTCTCTCCCCTTCGTCCCTCGCAATTTTTGAGCTTTCTCGTAACAATACGCTAAATATTACTTATTGATAACCAAAAAAAAAATGATATATATAGTGCGGTTAAAATATATTCGTACGCTAAAGATTGGCAAAAGTGCGAAATGCTAAAATTCAATGCTGCGTGGCAACACACGGTCTGTGCTCTCGATAGCCCCGACTGACGATAGAATCCGCTTGCGCACCCTACTTCGCGCATGTAGCCTCGATCTTTACCGTTCGCCCCCCCACTAACCACTGAAAATGGAGTTTCTGACTTTCCCGACCAATCGGCGAACCCTTTTCCTCTCCCACTGCACCGTGCGCCCTCGCCCTCCCCCTCCAAACGAAGTCACAATTATGTCACGACTAGCTCGTTCTATTTATAATTTTGCAATAATAATAATGATTTGCCTTTCGATAATTAATCTCAAATATGGCGTACCCGAAACGAACTTTTGTTCGTTTCTTCTGTTCATCGTAAATTAGATCACACTTCTTGACACTGATATTTTTTCGAAATGCGGATAACGAATTTTTCAAACACTTTAGCGACACGCGATCAACACGGTTATGAATTTATCGATTTTTCCCTCTGCAACGGAAAAAAAAACCCCGCGCCTTTGGACATAACGAAACTTACGCGACTTTGCGAATGAATTTTCGCGTCGCGATTTTTCGTACGAACGATTCAATTAATAAATACTAACGGTTTTGCTTATACTCGCGACGCGTCAGCGATGGTTTTCTCGGAAAATTAAAAAAAAAAGCAAAGCCCCACCCTAGTTTTCTCTCCAGCATGCCCTCGGGGATAGCCATTTTTTTCCTCACCCTCTTATCGCTCTCTCTCTCTCCCTCGCTTTCGGTTTGTCATCAGGAAAAAAGTTTCGTCGCTTTACTCTCTATAACGGCCAATATTCTCGAGCCAAATCCACTCACATTAGTATTTTTTTGTCAACAATTAAATCCTTTTTATGGATAACAAATGTTCACAGCAATGTATAAGAAATCAAGTTATTTCCTATACACAATTGAACGAAGCGTCCTCCCTCTCTCTCTTTTTCTCGTTCTACAGGCTCGTCGTGTCCACAGCGACTGTGAACTTTCGATTTTTTTTTTCCGTTTCCCAAAAATGGCTGCCCCAGCACGATGAACGAGGTATATAGATGAGGAGATTGCTTTGGAAATCGGCATATATCCTCGTGATGTTTTTCCCATCTGAAATGAAAAATTCTTTATATAAACGCGTGTGTTACCTTTTGCAGTAGAGTTTCTCGATTAATCCAAGACTTTTGGCACAGTTAAACTCGTTTTTTTTTCGGGATAATATTCATAAAATGTGATCCTCTCACCTAACTACGTAGCACGAGCTGCTGCGATCAAACAGGAAGTGTGGAGCCTGGCAAATACGCACGAGTCAAATGAGCTTCCAATCTCGTATCGCTCGACACCTACCGGGGAAACGTCCAACGAACGAGCGATCAACGATGGACTGACGCTATATCATCACTTGAATACGCCTTGAAATAATAACATTTAACGGCACGAAAAATTCACTTTGTTCGGCAATTCCGGTATAATTGTTAAAATTAAATAAAACTTATTTTGACTTACATCGTAAGAGGCCGAGCAGCTAACACTCGTTGGTCAAAACGGTGCTTACATCCCTCCCGAACAATAAAGAATACACTTGCGATCATATCGACAAGAATCGTATAATATTAACAAATAAAGTGTACTCAAAATTACATCGCATTTTATTACTGCGAGTAAACGTTTCGACAAAATATAATTAATCGCTTACAATATCTCGTGCGTCACTGACTCCGATGGTGCGTGACGTCACGCAGGGATTCTCAACCGTCACGGAAGAACACGAGAAACGGCGCACATAACCTCAAATATATTCGGGGTTCTCAATACGCCGGCAGAGCAACGGATAACTAATTCAATTTTTAATCGTTTAAATAATATTCGCTCAATTGCAATCGCAATGTCACTCGTGTTTGGCCTTCAAGCTGCAACCGCTGCAGGATTAACGGCCCTACGCGCTAATGTTCTCAACAGGGTAATTTAATTCTGTAAGTTTTATTGCTAATCTTTGATGCTTGTACTTAGTTGAAATTTGTCGTAAATTTTCCGCAGGCGTCGTCAATTCGATATATTTCTCGTGGTAACGCTCTCTTCGAGGAAGCAGACGTTGTCGAGAGCGGAGACAAGTCCAACGAGGCTCCCATAGACCCGGCTAAGGACAGACGTAATCCCGTTCCAGTAGAGACTAGCATAAGATATATGGAGAGCGACGGCAAGTATTACTATTAATCTTTTACTTCGTCCTCTCCTAAGTATCGTCAGCTGCATCGTGAATCTTCCAAACGTGTCTCACGAAGAAGACAGCGAGGGCAACGAATTTATAGACATTCGACGCAAAAATATATAGTTAATGTCATTGTTATGATATTCAACCATGGAACGCTATACGTGGGTCGTTCGTGTCCCTTGATATTCCAAATCGGTTAAAAAGCTTGTCTTATATAAAGCGGTTAGTCTTTATATAAGACTAGCTTTCGCCCGCAGCTTTGCTTATTTGGAATTTAGCCCAGAGAAAATTCATTACCTCTTATTAGAGGTTGATTAAAAAAATCCTTAATCACGTGTTTTATTATTTGTTTTGAAGAATATTTATACCAAGTTTCAAGTTGATACACGCAAGAAATACAAGATAGATTTTATTCCACTTGTATACTCTTGCGGGCTTTTACATTGTCCACCTTTTTCACTTGCACAATTCTTCCAACTCAGAATAAAAATTACAATTACACTTATTATTAAATTACAACTACCAAGTTTGCATTACATTTCGCCTCGCCCTTATCTTTCTGTCGCCTCGGCCCTTATTTTCACTATCTTTTCAAATTGCCTTACTATGTCGCACATTTCCTCACTAATTTCTTTTCCCTCTAAGGCCTTGACCCATCCCGCTCTGTTCGCTCTGGTGGTGTGTCGTCCGCCCCTGGAATTCCCTTACCACCTCCTGGTCCATTTGCAACTTTGCCTCCTTGCATCTCCATACGTGATCTAGCGTTTCCTTCTCCCTCTTGCACACTCTACATCTGGTCTGTCTAAATTCCTTTTCTGCTTCTCTTCCCACCTTCTCGCATCTCATTTTTGCCCAAATTTCCTTAATTTCCCCTTTTATTTTTGGTTTCTCCCAGTATTCCATTCCCACCGCCTTCTTCCTGGCCTGGTATTCTTTACAATATCGTGAGACCCTGATTTTTTCCCAATTCTTCTGTATCTCTTGATCTGCCATCTTTTGCACTGCCCTTCTGCCCTTCGTATTCCATTCGGTTTCGTTTCCCCGTCTAAGTACGTCTCCTATTTGCCCTTTCACCTGCCTGATTCATCGCTTCTTCCACTTTACCCCACTTAGTTGTGTTTCCGTTTTGTATCTTTCTTGCTTCTTCTCTCAGACATTTCTTCGGCTATCTCTCCTCTACGATTTCCAATATTTTCCCTATATATTCTCCAGCCCTTTTCTTCATTATCACCTCTATGCCTTTGCATCCTGCTTCCATTTTCCATATGTATTCCGGTGTGCTTCTTCTCAATCCCATTGCCATCTTGGTGTATTTGGCCTGCAATCTCTCAATTCTCTCTCTCCTTTTCCATCCCCAGATTTCTACTATAAAGCAATCCGCTTCTTGCTATCGCCTTCATTATCCTCAATCTGTCTTTCAAGTTCCCACGCAAGAAATACAATTTTCCATAAAAACTTTTACATCCTATTTCATTCTCTTAGTAGTTGATTTTTTAAAAATCCCTTCGTAGTGCACCTCTAAACCTTTTAAGGGACATGTCGTTCAAATTTAGTGTTTCTATCGTCAGCGGTTTAGGTTGTGTGTTGTCTATATGTCAGTCAGTCAGTCACGGAACTATTTTATACATATAGATAAATCAATTTTAAGATTTTCGGACTTAAACATGAAGTTTTCTAATTTATCCATCAATATTTTATCTTTATTATCAATCTTATCTTCTATAAGCATTCATACTAAATAGCGATATTCAACTCTTAAAGTAAATACCTTTTTTTGATTGCTGAAGCCTTCCATTTTCTTTTTCTGAAACTACATAATACGAATACCTAAAAGATTTTCAAAAATAAGTTACTTGACAAAAATTGTCCACTTTTCAACATTACGGTACATTTTCTGCATTATTTTTATCAACGATTGAATAAACAATTCCAAAATTAACGTTATAAAATTATTATTGATGAAACTTATAGTTGAAACCGCAAAGAACACGTATTATATTTTTCAGAATTTTTTTGTAACACTTAAGGTTGTTTAATATGTTACGGATACCGAAGACCCCCATGTACTATTAAAAGGTGTCAAAAAATAGTGTACCATTTTAGGATTAATAATCTAATTTACCATTGCAGCTTTCAAAGAGACTTACGGTGACAAAAAAGTCTGGCAATTGTATCGGAGGAATCACAAAGGCCTGCACCCACCCCAGAAGACCAGAAAAACTTGCGTGGTAATTATTTCAACGAATAAATGGACAGTGTTCGAAAGATGTACCAGCTACATTTCAAATAGCTCGTGTAGAATTATTTCTGTCGTACATTTTCGTCGCAATTGAACCCTCTTTCGAATTCATTCTAGGTAAAAATTGTGAAAAGTATCTGGGTCCAACGGAAACAAGTGGAAGTTTTGTGTGTGGAAAAAATACATTATAAGATTTGAGGATTTATGGGATTGTCACAGGGAAAAGTAGGCTTTACATTTTAGATCAAATTTGAAATTTACAGATATACACTACCGGCGAAAAGTTTCCGGACAAAAATTCAAAAAAGTTCCGAAACGATTTTTTATGCCATTTCGCCGATAGTTGACATGAATAAATTTAATAAACGGCATTTTGAAGGGGAGGAATTCACCTTCATTGCGTTTTTTTTTGACATTTTTTTATAATTTTTTTTACGGATAGTACCCTTTTTCGAAAACGACCATTTTTGCCTTTTTGTTTTGTTCTTTTTCTGGCGGACCCCATTTACAGACATTTTTTTTTTTTCGTGCATTCATCGGATAGAACGCTAGGGCTGGTACAGCTTCGAAAGGATATTCCTATGCTGACGCATCTTTTTGCTTTTCATTTGTAGCGACAGGGAATAATTTCAACGGGCAACCCGTGTCCCATATGCAGGGACGAGTATCTGATTCTGGATCACAGGAATACGGCCTTACTAAAGCAATTTATATCCGAGTATAACGGCGCGCTCGTCAGTTACAAGTAACCATTTTTTTTTCTCTTATCAACGAGTCTGCAAGCGTGGGGCTCAAAAACTGATTTATTTCCAATATTTTTTTCTGATGAGAGTATTTGCACAACGAGATCGGGATTTTACACACAATTAATACATAGTCTTGCCAAGTTTGAGTTTCTTAAATTAAAAAATATTGATAAACAATGGAGTTATTATTTAAACAAAATGCCGTCGCTGCTGTATGATTAATAATAAAAGTTACGTATGATCGGATACTTTTTTTTTTAATTTTAAAATTACGTAAATGAAAAGCTGTAGAAAAAAATATCGATTTTCGAGAAAAAAAAAACCACTTCAATTGTTCGTTATCAACAAACGAATCAACATATAACAAAAGTCATTCGTTTATACAATGGAAAATGTTATCAACCGACAACGACTTGCACCGTTTTATTAAAAGTGTCGAGAAAAACGCAAAAGAAAAAAGGATAAATCGCAGCGGGGCGGTACGTCATAGCGCAGTGGACAATCTGATCTTTCACAAAAATTGTCATAACTCGGTCAAATTTTGGAATATTCACAATATCTTTGTTGCAATGTAAGTCAAGACCCTAGGCAATGAAACAATCGTATTTTTTCAATTTCAAGCTTATGCAGACCCGTTGATCGATGCCGAAAAATTTCAATACTATTTCGTGTCTAAACCGTCCGATTTATTTCAGACAATCCGGCATTTGCCAAAAGCAACACAACAACCTTCTAATAGCTTATCGCAGAGCGAAAGATTACGGTACGATCACATTTGACGTGCCATTCAGAGAGTACGACTATTCTGATTGGTACAAACCCAAGGTGGACACTAACGAGAAGTCCGCTCAGTCGGAGTAACTCGGAAGGATTTGAATTCGCCGTAACGATTATCACCTCTAGTTTGCATATATATATATATATATATATATATATATATATATTGTAGAAAGTACGCATGTGAACAAGAATGGATTCGAGTACGGAACTGAGAGCGAAATTCGTGATCGTCGGTGGTGGAATAGCTGGGGTGTCTTGCGCCGAAGGTTTGGCGTTTCTCGCCGCTGAGGAACGCGTCATTCTGATAACGGCCAGTTCTTTCATCAAAGCGATAACGAACGTTGTTCCCCTTGGCACTACCGTGACGCAATTCGACGTCGAGGAGCGCCCGAGCGATGCGCTCAGCATCGCGCATCCCTCGATCAGAGTGATTCGCGACACGGTTGTTCGGGTAAACACGGACGAGAAGAGCGTTGTAACGCGAAGCGGTCGAGCAGTCTGTTACGAGAAACTTTGTATTTGTACGGGTGCGAGACCGCGTCTGATCTGCGAACACAACGAGCGCGTTATCGGTATACGTGATACGGAATCGGTGGAGAATTTTTCCAAAAAATTGTCGCAAGCTCGAAGAATCGTCGTAGTGGGTAACGGTGGAATAGCGACGGAAGTCGTACACGAGATCGACGGTGTCGAGGTGATTTGGGTCATCAAGGATAAACACATATCGGCGACTTTCGTCGATCCCGGTGCAGCCGAATTCTTTCAAGATAAACTTCGGAAAAGCGACGCTCCCTCGGTGAGTGACAAAAGTACGACGAGACGAATGAGATACACGATAAGTAGCGAAACCACGAGCGAGGGAGGACCCGCTCTCGGCCCCGATTGGCACAACAAATTCACGATCAAGGGAAATTCGAGTCTCCCAACGAGCGTCAACGTGGAGTATCAGTGCGAAGTTGCTCGCGTCCTGGAAGCCAAGGATATCGGCGAAGAGGGCTCCAACGAGGATTGGCCGATTTACGCGAGGCTCACGAACGGAAAAACGATCGGTTGCGATTTGATCGTATCGGCGACTGGAGTAACACCGAACGCGGATCTATCGGGACTCGAGAGTCTCGTGAAAGCTGACGACGGTGGATACTCCGTTGACTCGGAAATGAAAACCTCGCTCAATGATATTTACGCGGCGGGTGACGTTTGCACCGCGGGCTGGGAACTCGCCGATCATTGGTTTCAAATGAGGCTCTGGACTCAGGCCCATCAAATGGGTCGTTACGCGGCAAAGTCAATGTTCTCATCTGCATCCAACGAGCCGTTTCATCAAGACTTTTGTTTCGAGCTCTTCACTCACGTGACCAAATTTTTTGGCCACAAAGTCGTTCTTCTCGGCCTTTATAATGGACAAAAGTTGAACGATGATTACGAGATATTGCTGAGAATGACGAGAGGCCTGGAATACGTTAAACTCGTGTTGAAGGACGGCAAAATGCGGGGAGCGGTGTTGATCGGGGAAACGGATCTTGAAGAAATGTGCGAAAATTTGATACTCAATCAACTCGACCTCAGTATTTACGGCAAAGATTTACTCGATCCGAACATCGACATAGAAGATTACTTCGATTGAACATACTACCATACAACATTTGTACATTAAAAAAATAACCTTAAAAAACGGAAGCAATGAGAAATTTTTTTATTATTATGCGGTTATGAAAATTGAGCCTTTTAGGACTTAATACTATCGCTCTTATATTACTCTCGCATTATTTCTCAACGTTAATAGCACTAATTTATTAATAAGTCTTCTTGGCAGTTTGCATCGGAATAAACCGTGTCGCGTAATGAGCATCACTCGAATAAAGAAAATCCTTGGAATATCTCGTGGAATGATTATTGCGAGAGCATTATTTTCATTCGTTTCGATCGCTCCATACGAGTACGAATAATTCGTGGCAAGGTAAATTTTACATTGTTGTGCTAAAATTTGCGAAAATGTAGTCGCAATCGTTCTCCATTGAAATGTTATTAATTTCAACTTCGGAAGGCAAGCTCGAAAAACACCGAAATGTGGTAAAAAAAGTAAGCTCTACTACCACCAATTGTGTATATTAATTTCCGAATGTGCGTCGATATCACAGACCGGTTAATGCAGAGTGCCGTTCTCTCTTGTGACCATGAGATTATATCGAAGGACAAATAAAAAGCAACAAATAGAATGATAAAAACTAGAGACATTTCAACGGCGCTTGAGTACCTCGTACTACACAAGTATTGCAAATTTGACTCTCGGAGGTACTTTGTGCACAAAGTAAAAGATAATATGAATGATAAAACTATATATCATTACAATGGAAAAAAAAGACAATACGAAATAAATATAGACACTTTGGCTAGAAATCGAGCTCGATAGAGGACGAGGCCCGCCCCCTTAATGATAAAGGCACCGAGAGCGCGCGATGTAGGTACGCGATCAACAAAGCATTAAAAATTGTAAGTTTGTGCTTAGACTCGCTATTTAACGTCGAAACGTACAGTCTTCGTATTGGGTGGATCTTTGAAGAACGGACATCCGTCGCGTTTCGTCAATTTGCACGGTGAACTCTTGTTACTCGAGGAATTTGCCGAGCTCCCGTTGTTATCGCCGCCCCATGCAGTTTCGGAATTCTCGATAACCGTATTGTTGGATTCGCTCGTGGTCGAGACTTCGTTCTCATCGTTGCTATCATTGGTAATACCGCCATTGAGAATTCGCTTCAAATCTTCGATTATATCCTGTACTTTGTCGAGCGATTTCGTCACGTGACCACTCGTTTCTCTGCTCTCGTACTCGTGGCAAAGACGGCTCAATGATTTCGCCGCGTTCTCTATTTCATCGATACACCTCGCGATGTCGTCCTGTCGTCTTTCCATCGTTGTGTCGGTCGTCTCGTTAGCTCCAGTTTTCTCGAGTATCGAATTATCCAACGACAAATGATGAAGACTCTCGTTCAATTGTCTTTTCACTGGTGTCAGATTTATCGATATACGACTGTTGTTCAGAGAATCCTCGACGATGTCACTCTCCTCGTAAGGCTCCCAGTTGTCCTCGTTGTTGCGCAATTCCTTGATCGAATCCTCGATCTCATGGTCGCGCAAACGATGAATCCATTTGAGAAATTGCATCGGTTGCCAGTGCGTCTCCATGCCTGAATCGCGATCGCGCACACGTATAATCGGCTGCAATTCCTTATCTATCACCATCTGCTGCTGATCAAAGTCCTGAAATGATAAATCGATTGATGATTAATCTTCGGATAAACGATTGACGAACGGGCGGCGAAAAAAAAAAAAAATTGGGCTCGTCCGGGATTTGAACCCGGGACCTCTCGCACCCTAAGCGAGAATCATACCCCTAGACCAACGAGCCGTATATCTGTAGCGTCTTCAAAATCGATTCTTATTCTATCCGGCCTACGCTGTACATACGTATTAAATATTACGCTTTGGGTTCTGAATCTCAATTTTATTGGTTTCAATAAAAAAAAAATTTTTTAAAGTTTTGGTTTTTCAGCTCTGAATTGAGTTGTTAAAAAAAGTGTTCGATTTTTTTTTAGAACTAATCTTTTGTGATATTAAAACTGAATATCAAAAGGGTTTTTCTTTGAAATAATTCTAAAGATAATTATCAATTGTTTCTATATCACGATAATTCAAATTGTAGATGTTGGCGCGAAATGTCACGCTGTCGGCGCTGACGCTTGTGACGTCACCGTCCGAACGTGACCGAATAGGCTATGTTTACGGCTTACACGCGAGTGAATACAAAAGTATACACTCGAGCATTCTAAAAAAGTCGAAATATAGTTTAATTTTCGTGCAACGATGTGTGAAAGTGGATACGTAAAAGCAAATTCGAGTAATTTACCGACCGTGGATAACTGAACATTTTTAGGTTAGGAGAGGCTTGATAAATTGTGTCAGTTATTGCCGCTACGTATCATAAGTATTTTGAAAAAGACGTATTTGAAAAAAAAATTTTCAATACAGTTTATGTTATAACACGTTTGCACTGACATCAAAGTGGCATTCACAGCAAAAATAAGTGGACGATGATTTCGGGTTGACACGTCGTGCTGCAGCAAACTACAGATTTCGACATTTTGTGTCTTGTGGCACATTCAGAAATACCTATTAGGGGCACTTTTCGTCGTATTAATACAAAGAAGAACGAAACAAGGCTTATACGATTTTGTCGTTGCCATCGTTGACAGAATACTCGTATTCACGAGTTTTTCGTATACCGGCTTTCGCGCGTGACGTCACAGAGCGCTCGGGTAACTTTGGATGCTCTCGGCGCGTTTTTGCCGAGCCGAACAGAACAACAATTTCAACGTGCTATATCATTGTTAATTGTTGAAAAAAAAAAGAAAAATAAACCGCACATGATCTTTACAATGAAAAAAATCATTTAATGACCCAATTCACGGAAATGATCAAGATACAGACAGAAATTATACAGTGCATTTAGGCAAAACATAGTCACGGAATTTTCTAACTCTGTTATAATTTGTACGAATAATGGTTACAGTAATTAAAAAGTAAGAATCAATCGGATAATTAATATATATGGGAGTCTTGCCGGAATGCTACGATGGCAATGAAAAGTGAATGCATTATGACTTTACAGTGAAACCTTGCTTATACGTTTCGCACTTATACGTTTTTATCATTTATACATCATATTTCTCCGGAACTGGCAAATTCCGCCTATAAAGAATGTAATAAAGTTTCATTTCCACGTTTTCCACTTAAACGTTTTTTTGCGCTTATACGTTATTAATTTTTTTCCTCAGCGTCCGTTTCACGATCTATTTTTTCTCAGTTGTACGTTTATCAGTGTTCTGTGACACAAAAAGAAAACAGACAAGCATTTTAAAAAATTCACAACCCGCAGTTTATTTTTTTTCCAGTGTAAAATTCTAGGAGCGTACTATGTATGCATGTAAAGGGTGTCTGAAAATAATCTGACATTGAAAATTGCGCGCCATTTTTTTGTGGCGAACATAGAGTACTAATCTTCGATAACTGGCATCAGGAAGCCTTGAGGTTTAGTCATGGAGAATTACACGATCGAGCAACGCATAGAAATTGTGATTGCAGACGAAGTTTCATAGTCGTGTTATCTCGCGCCGCGACTATGTGAATTGGCCACCAAGATCGTGCGATCTGACACCACAGGACTTCTTTCTTTGGAGTTTTCTGGAAGGAAACGTGTATGCCAATGATTCACAGACCATCCCGGAGCTCAAGGAAGCAATTGGACGCGCCATTAATGAAACTAGTCCGCAATTATACCAAAATGCTATTGAAAATTTCGTCAAAAGAGTGAACGTTTGCAAACAGAGATGAGGCAGCCATTTATCGGATATTATGTTCCACACATAATCTCCATGTTTGTACTTTATATTAAAATCACAATATTCGTACTTTTCAAATAAATAATATGTTTTATTAATAAATTAAAATGTCAGGTCATTTTGCGACACCCTTTACTTAACTGTGATTACCTATCTCTTATTTATACGAAAATGTCTGTTGTTTTCTAGTGTGAAACGTCAAAGCTTTAATGTTACAAGCTCGCATAAAATAAAAATTCTAGACGAAAATAAAAAAAAGATTCAGTTGGCTCATTACTTCGTTACTACCAATAAAATGTTCAATTGGAAAACCAAATATTAGCATAATAGAGGTACTGCTATTAAAAAAACATCGCAAATTATGCACCGATCGCCATTTACAAATGCTAAAGAGTTTCCGATACAGACTGTATTTCACTTCTACATTATTATCATTTATACGTCATACTTGCTGTACCCCTTGAAAAACGTATAACTGAAGTTTCACTGTATTTGTTCTTAGCCTGTACGCGAAATTCGGGATCGATCCAGTAACCCGTTGAAGAATTATACTTTTGATTTGCGATGCTTTTGGGATAAACTTTCGTAAAGCTGTTACGTCCAATTCGGCTGAAATGTTGCACAGATGTTTCATTTAATATATAAGGACATCCTTTATAGGATTTTTGACGCATTCCAATAGTTTACGAAATATCGAAATTTGAAGTTAATTTTTTTAGCCCGTACGAGTATATCTATATCACTCGCCACGCCCTGACGTGGTCGTACGAGCATTTTAGACAAGAAACGTTCCAGGCATCCAAAAACCGTTACAAATGACGAAATGGTCGATTTAGTGCATAGAACTGTGATGAAAGATCGTTGATTGACTGTTAAGGATATTGCTGAGGCTTGTGGAATATCATCTGAAAGGGTGCTCAAGATTTGAATATGGGAAAATTAGCCGCGCGCTGGGTGCCGCACTTGTTAACGATAGACCAAAAGCGCGTACGCGCGGACATTTGGCTGAATTTTGCGACGGACGATAACCGTCGATAAAGTCTGGATACACCACCATACGCCTGAGACCAAACAACAGTCAATGCCGTGGATTGCGGTGGGGGAACCAGTTCCGAATAAGGCAAAGGTTGTTCTTTCTACAGGAAAAGTGATGGCGACAGTTTTTTGGGATAGCCATGGAATAATTCTTATCGATTACCTTGCAAAGGGTGAAACAATTAACGGGCAGTACTACGCTGCATTGCTGGATGAATTGAAGGCCACAATTAAGAAAAAAACTTTCGCATTTGGCCAAGAAAAAAGTTCTGTTTCAACAGGATAACGCGTGGGTTCACACGTGCATGGTCGCGATGTGAGAATTGAACGAATTGAAGTTCGAATTGCTTCTGCACCCACCCTATTCGTCAGATCTAGCTCCCAGCGACTTTTTTCCGTTTTCCAATTTAAAAAAAAACATCTAAGGGGAAAAATATGCGTCGAATACCGAGGTGGAAGACGCTGTAAGCCAGTATTCGTCGGATTTAGAGAATTTTTTTTTGATGTTTTGAAAGGTTGAGGAATCGTTGGACCAAATGTATCGGGCTGAAGGGAGACTACGTCGAAGAATAAATTTTGTTTTGCTTCGAAATATGTTTTTCTTAAAAAGGCCGGAAACTTTTCAAATGACCCTCGTATGAAAGAAACTTTTTGGTAAATTTCACAGTCACAATATAATTGTAGTTTAATTAAATGTAACATATGCTTATTTTATTTATCATTCGCTTGTCATCCGCTTCTCTCATACGCCCTCACCAAACTGTTATGACAAAGCTGTAAACAGTTATTTGGCTAAAAAATTGCGGCAGCCGTGAGGCGCGATATATTCACTCTTAAGGTATTCCTTTCGCGAAGGGCCGTATTTTGTGGGCGCATAAGCGGGGGCACTTTATAATCATTAATAGATTACAGTGGCGATTAATAAAAATAAGTTACAATCAATTATTCTACCCAACAATGAACTGGAATGAAAAATTTCGCATAAATATTGTAGATTTAGACATTTTTACATGTTCCCGGCGAAGTCGCGGTTACGAAAATTTTTCTCCTAGTCACATTTTTCTAAGTTTTATCATGAATATTTCCTTAAAACATTCGGCGATCCCCTGTTTTTATTGTCGTTACGTAATCTTTAGAAATTTTACATGCTTAGAGCAGTTTATATCAGACATCTAGACATATTTAGTATATAAATTATCAGATAGAAATGTGGCATGCATGTCACCTCCATAAAGTACTGCATAAATTAGACGATTTTTTAAGTTGTAATTTTTTGTTAAAAGTTCGGTAACTTGGCTTGAAATTTCACCAGTATACTGGGGTGTGTTTTGTAGACGGAAATCGTTGAAGAGGATCCGTCACAAACGTCTTACCTCCAGAAAAAAATAATTTTTCGGGATATCATAGATAAAGTACCCATGTCCACGTATGCAAAGTTTCAGATGTCAACGACTAAATAAGAGAGATAGAAATTGTTGAACTTCGGATTTTTAACACAGGGCTTATAGAAGAGTGACTCTCAAAACGCTTGTATCATGTGATGTCTTTACATTCACGCAACATATATTGACAAAAAACTACAGTAATGTTGATTAAGTCATGAGGATTCCAAGTACAATAAAAAAAGTTTTGGGTTAACGACTTATGTAAAAAGATATTTGATGTTAAAATGTCGGAGTACTTGAAGTTCCGAGAGGTATCACGATCGTGTAACGATTCGGCAGCGTAGCGGAAATCAGATGTTTTGTATACCTTAGGTGCGCATGCGCGCGAATTAAATCACCAGCTACCTAACCTTAGGGTTGTTTGTGATTGACGTGTAGGTAGAACAATTGGATTCATCGTAATAAAATATCAAATTTGATCGATCAATGAAACCTGTCATGTATTTCTCAACAATAATAGAAAATAAAGTTGTATTTCAGAGTAAACAGGCATCTTTTAAATATTGTGTAAACTCTTTGAAAATACGAAAATCTCGTTTATAATAAGTTCAAATCACGCGACGACCCGCGGTCAGCTCGGTGTTATGAGTACGACAGAGAAATCGAAGGAAAGAGTGAGATGGAGAATTGCGACGTTGTCGTACTTCTCTATGCAGTACCGTAACGTAAAATTGTGCCAATTTTGCGGTATTCATTGATCGATATACAGCTAATCAGTTTTGTATAAAATGACCAATGTACAAATTGTGCTACCTACGAGTGATTTTATACTACATCTAGGGCGCCTAAATGAGAATTTTTAATACCGGCTACTTACCCCTCGGATTGTATATCCAAAACATTCTTAAAATGTAAAAAATGTTTCTCGAAAATGCGATGCTCATTGAAGTAAGGGCGCGCCCAAGTGCAATAATTATACTCACGTAATTAACACCAACATCTCGGCACCGTTCCGTGGCTTCTCTGACAAGCAAATGCATCTCGTGCAAACTGACACCGCCGGCCTTGATCGCTTCATTGCTCAATTTCATTCGGAGGGCTGACTCAGCGTTGGCGGTACTCTCGAAAAGAATGGCTTCGAGTTCCCGGAGAAAATTTGACTTGTAAGGCGTCAGTTGTGTTCCTGTGTCATCCGTAATGATTTTTCTCAAACGATTGTTCCTATCGACTTCGTTCGCCAACAAATCCTTCTCAATCTCGAGCTCTCGTCTCCGTTGATTCGTTTTCTCGAGGGCGGCCTTTTGTTTCTCGAGCGTAGTGCCCAGCACTTCGATTTCACGCTCGTACGAAGACTTTTGGGCACTCAGCTGCTGTTCGGCCTCGCGTTTCGCGTTCTCCAGTTCCTTGATCGCTTTTTGCTTCGATTCCTCCAGTTCGGCCCGCAATCTGAATATTTCGAAAAGGTTTAAAAAAAAAATCCACGTAGATTTCCCTTTGAATGCAATATTTTCGTCCGGCAAAGCCTTTCGGTCTGTTTCCCGTATTGAAAATTGCGCGTTTTATTTTCCCTAACGATACGAGGTACATTGACATACCGATCAATGACATCGACACGTACAACAAAGTCCAAGAATCTTTCCTTACGGAAAGAGATTTTCGTCTCGAAGCAAGCAGGCAAAAAAAAAATACGAGTCTTTCGCGATGCAACGAGAAAAAAAAAGTAATTTCACAATATTAAGCTCGAAGATTGCTCACTTTTCCTCCTGAATCGTTAACAATTCTTGATGCGCAAACTCAAAGTCCACCGGTTGAGCTGTTATCTGCTTGTTATTCTGGTCGTCATGGGGATTGCAAATTTTGAAATAGTGATTGCCACCGATCACCAGGCGGTCTCCGTGTTTGAGATGAATCCGACCGTTGACCATCTGCGAAACGACACGAGAGTTTTACGTCTTTCAAGACACACAATAAAAGAGGAATAACCAATCGAACAAGGTACGAAATATATTTGGCACTTTTACTGCGAAAGAATGCGATATTCACCTGTCCGTTAACGTAAGTATCGGCATCGTCTTGCGGCTTTAGCGTGAGATATCCATTGTTATTTTCGATTGTACTGTTGAAACGAAATAAAACCAAGTGATTAATAGAATCAACGAAGTTTGATGCGTTTCCTGTGTAAACTGAGCACACGCGAATAACCGTCACGAGGTGCGATTACTGCGAGTTTCTAATTATCGCTGATTATATTTGTGCGGGTCATCGAGCGTGCAGCAGCAGGAAGTGAAAAGGTATTTTAATCAGAACGGACGTTGTAATTAGCCTTTTTCATTGTCGTTGCTACGCAAAAACAGGTGCAAAGATTTGTACATGCACGAAACGAACACGGAGATGCGGATAAACGTGCGTGAAGCTTCGATACATCGTCCGCCAAATTCCTCTTCGAATTATCGACAGTCGGCATCGATCAAAATGTGCAATAATAAATGCGACAAAAGGAAAAAAAAGTACAATTGAAACACCATTGATAGCTGCAAAAGCATTGTGATTATGCGACAAGTGCGAGCGCAAGATTAAAAAAAAAAGCCTTCGACCAAAAGCAATGTTGGTCGTCTTCGCTGTCTCGTTTCTTCTTCACCATGGTTTTTTTAAACCGGACTAACCAGTGCGATTCCCTCACTAGAGGACCCTCCAGCACGATATCCAACGGTTCCATCGACTCGGCTTCGCCCCGTGTGTTGCGCTTTCCAATGCGCACGATGCCGCTCGGAATGAGATACAAAAGAGCCCCGGATAAGATCGGATCGGGAGCGAGATTAACGAGACACGGTTGCGTTGCTTTATCGCGAAAATCAATTTCAACAGCGACACCGCAACGACGCAGAAATCGCAATTCCTCGTTCTTCCTCTCCTCAGCTTCGCGCAACTTTTCCAGCCAAGATCTGCGGAATGTAATTTTTGTCTGGAGTGATTAAGAGCCTTCGCCGAATTTACCTCAAGTCTTCACTTCGAACATCAATCTTCCTCTTTCCTTCGGTTATTCCAACTCTGCCATCGTTTAATCCGATTTCGTGACGAGAGAAAGCAAGAGATAACGAGAGAGAGAAAGACACACAGAGAGAGAGAGAGAGAGAGAGTTTGATTGATTGATTGTTAAATTCATTGTGCTCTGGTTACACCATAAGACAAGTATCATTAAATTTCTTAAGACTCAACAGAACTGAATATCTCTAGTACTTAAAACTGATTTAGCAAATAATGATGGTAATAAAGAAGAGAAAAGCTATACAATAATAAATCCTGTATAAATAATGGTTTAATTATTAATATAACAGTAATAATAAATTAAGGGCTTGCGTGGGTTTGGAAATTTCAAAAAGTCAATTTTTTTATTTTATTATATAATAGTACAATATGTCTAGAATATTTTCCCCAGGTTTAAAGTCAATCGGAGTAAAAGTCTAGGAGAGAGAGCCTTTAGGAATTCCCCCCGTTGGGAACGACCGGCCGGGAGCGACGCAGGTATACGCATTTTTCTCAAAACATTATTTTTGAAGTCGGTGGACACGATTTCTCAAAAACTAATACACCGAGCTTATTGAAATTTTGCACACTTCTTCAAAATAACATTGACTAGTGATTGAACGAAGGCTTTTTTTTTATTACAACTAATTTTACAAGGCTATAACGTAGTGTAAATTGTACCAAAAATTGAACTATTTTGCATACAACTCTGCCAAAAATGCAAATTTCAATTTTTTTAAAAATCCTTTGTTCAATCACGAGCTATACTTACCTGCTAACAGAAAAAAATTGGTTTTGTAATTTCAGATAAAGCTATCATGAGTTATCCTGACCACCACGAGGACACTTTTTTTGAGGAGTCTCCGGAAACCAGGTCCCGACGGCTGAATTTCCCAAATTTTTGGATGAATTTTTTTTTAAATATTGTTGAAGTGTTGCTCTTTTATGTGCTTAACATTTTGAATAAAATAATTTATATATTATATTTAAAAAAAATAGAGAAAATATCCTTTTTTTGGCTTCGAAACCCACGTAACCCCCTTAAAGGAAGAAAGTGAAGAAAAATACGCACTTTTGGCTCAAGGAAAGTTGTTCCTCAGCTCGTTTCAATTGATCTCTCAGTCCGTCGATCTCGCGCTGTTTTTTTAAGACTTCGTCAGTACTGTCGCTTGTCAATTCCTCAGAACTCAGAATTCTCCGTGGCTGAGGACCGAGCTGTTTGTCATAAACCTCCCGAACCCCGCGCAGACGCAACACTTCGGCTTTTAATTCTCTGGAGAAAGAAAAAGATAAAGAATTTATCGGTGGACAAAGTTTTCAGTTATTTTACAGAAAGCAAATTCTGTTTAGACGCCAAACACGAGAGAGAGAAAGAAAGAAAGAAAGAAAGTTAGAGCGAGAAAGAGAGGAAGAGGGTTAATCAAAGTCAATATAATTCATGCGAGACATTTATCGGCCGGAGACGATTCGATTTAACATTCACGAGTAATTTTACGCAGATAATACACCCGACCATCGACATCTGCGTAATAAAGAAAAAAGTAAATATCACGTGGTACAAAAACGTGATTGTTGTCTTATACTCGTACGTCCGTCAATCTTTTTTTCCATCGGTACTCCAGCGTCATGAAAAGTTTAAGGTATCTCGCGGCGCTCCGCAGCGAGTGCTAATTTGAGAAAAAAATAATCATTGCACTTTTTCTATGGATCGATCGGCCTTGAAGCTATCGCTTGAACAACAACGTACGTTCTCAGCGTTCAAAATCCTTATATAAACGTGAGTTATTTGCGCACGGTTCTGCCGTGTTGCGATAATTTTCGAATTCTCACAGTCTCGTTTTCCACGTTCATTTCACACACGGATTGCTCTATATTTTGCTCAAAGTCGTTCGTCGCGATAGCCATATTTTACACAGTAGTCAAATTCATAAGATTGGAACCGAAACTGAAAAAGTTGTGAAAACTTTCACCACGGTGGGGTCCAAGGTCCAATGGCTTTGGACAATTTCTTAAAGTGAAAACCTTTTTGTTCTCTTCTTCGTGGACATATTAAGGAACGAATTCTAAATGTTCAATCAAGTTGATGAATTGTTCTCGTAAATCAACATTAAAGCCATTATTAGTTCTCGGCCTAGCGTGGCGATGTTACTCCTGAATCTAACTGCGCATTATTTAATAATCTACTCCAAGAGAAGATTAACATCTAAATGATTTGATTAGAAAATGTCAACCAGAAAAAAGCGGATCCAAAGCTGAGTGAATCCGTATGATAAGAAATTCTGATAATAATCCGTAGATGCTGCATCACAAGGGATCGCCAATCGCTTAATCATTCATCGATCAGTTTCCAAAAAATCTTAATGTTCAGCTATCCTTCGGTTCAACGCAAAGCGCTTTACGGTCAAAGTGATTTTTCAAAACTAACGGATCATCCTACGCTCATCTTGAGATACGATCAATTGTGGCCTCACCTTATTAATTTATCATGCGGATCCTCGTTAATGCGTACGCGATTTACGATCGCTCGTGCTTGGCAGGCGTATCGCAAAGTCGCGAGAGTCTCTTCCAGATGTATATTTCCAGGTGAAACAGTTCCTAGCATAGCAGTGCGAGAATTGCCTCCCAAGCTCTCCTGAAAAAAAAAACGAAGAAACGTGTCAAATGTATAAAAAAAAAAAAATGAAACGAGTGATGATCGCGCGGTTCTTCGAGTGTTCGATAAGTGTGCGCGACTGCGAATTGAAAACCTTGCCAGTATCAGTTGAAGGTAAGAGGCGAAGAAAAGGCGGTTTTCCATCGTTTGATCAACCGATCAATCATTGTGTAGTATTTGTAAGATGGTGGATCAGAGCGACTTCCGCAAGATTACGAACGATGCAAGGCTAACTTTATCGGATAATACCGGTATCCATATATTCATCACATGGTGTGGAATTTGCACAGGCGATAAGATAGCCTTCGAACGAGAAATTTTACGTCCAGCGTGGAGTGCAAATATAGTTTGAGCTCCAAAGGAATAGAGTGATATATCTCACGATTGAGATGGAGAAAAATAAAAAAAAATTATTATAGCTCGATCCCTGGCTATTCGAGCGGTTCGAACCACCTGTTTTTCTTCTGCGTTTGAATCCGATGAACCGCATGCTCTCGGTCACGTACGCGCAACGCAAAATTTCCTTGGACGCTCGTCGAGCATCGACGAACCGTAAAAGATTCGTCTCGGACGAAAAACGAAGAAAATAAAAAAAATTTTAAACAAAAGACGTCAGATGATACGCGATTGAGACGCACAAAATTCTGTGTTGTTCGACCTTGTTATATTTTCAAGTACCAATATGGCGAAGGTTCGCGATAATAATCGCCGCGAAATGAAAAACCAAACGTGCTAGCTCACGCACATTACGCTCGGTATGCCGTCTTCAGATAAGAAATTTAATACAGGTTGAACAAACGGTGGGATGTTCGATCGTTCGGATGGAATAATGCGCGAAAATGTCGTGAAGGTATCACGAAAAAAAAGAACTCAACACCGAAAAGACCTCACCAAGAAACTGCAAGAACTCCACGATCTTATCGCTTGTAAAGTAGAAAAAAAAAGAAATAATCGCTCAGGGTACCCGACAATAAAACGTCCTTCAGAGTTTTTGTTCAAAGAGCTCATATGGACTATTATTATCGTTATTATTATTCAAATGATTTACCTATTTGTGGCAACTCGTAGGAGTTTTTTTTTTATACGACGCAAATTTGTCATAAAATTCCGAAAAAAATGGCGTTAATATTTTCCGCCTTCTCATTTACTTCTTCAATAAGTGTATGAATAGTTACAAAGAAATTCTGCAGTACGGGCTGCAGAGCTGAATTTTTTACGACAAATGATAATAATAAAAATAAATTAGACTATCTCTACGGTCTAATAATATAATAGAATACAATAAGAATAGTAAATATTTTATATGAAAGCAAATAATCATATTTTCCAGACGTTTCACTTTAGAGATTTGAAATAACCGAAGGATGTAGTCTGGTGTTCATCTCGCAGAGGAGAAAAATTAGCTGAAAACGATGCCGTCGAAGAAACGGAAGGTTTACTGTATGCACCAGGCATAGCTGATAAGTGTAAGTATACATTTTTTATAAGAAATCTGCAATCAAAACTTTAAACGCGTTTTTCTCGAAACAACATTTTTGTAAGCGGCGCGGGTGATTAAAAAAATTCTATCCAACCGATTGCTTTCATTTTTGTACATGTTATTCTACACAACAATGGCTCCGTCGGGTACTAAAATTTCTTCATTATAATAATAATTTATATTTTTCACGGATTTTCAACGAAAAAAATCACGATTTTTTTTTTACAAGTCCGCCATTTTTTTTATTTATTAATAAAAGTGTGTACAGTGGGTAAAAAATGTATTTGTACGCCGCGTGTTTTTCAAATGGTCCTACGAAATAAAAATAAAAAGCTTTAGCATTTTTTTAAATTTTTGTCGAACATTTTATGTTGCTCCAAAAAACAATGCTAAAGTATTTAATTTTTTTGCAGGATAATTTGAAAAACAACGCGGTGTACAAATACTTTTTTTTACCAACTGTATATCCAGTACAGGACGGAGCCACAAGCATACAGAACCATAATCAATTAAATTTCTTTGTTTCAGATGGCTCTAACTGCCGTAATCATCCGCGCCACCCACCTACCTCCAATTAAAGGTGTCTACTTTAACTTTAAAAAATAATTATAAAATTGTGTAAAAGGTCAATAAAAACAGGTAAAAAAATTAAAATGTTTGTATTTTATTTTGTTATAAAAAAAATTCTGAAACAAGCTTCCGGAATGGGCCTGAACACCAGACTACATCCTGAAACGATCCTTTTTCCGAGTTGAAAATAAAGGATTACAGAAGCCAAGGATTAAAGAAGTAATAAATTAATTGCTTTGTGATGTGAAATGTGAGTGCTTTAAATAAATATTTTCAACCAACTGAGCTGTTGTCTCCAAATTTTTCCAATAAGTTGATTTTGTGAACGAATAAACGAATTTTGAAGAATATCTAAGAGCTATTTGCAAAGCGCGGCCGACTCAATGTAAAGTGGCCGGTACTTGGGTTGTATATTCTTGTTTACGACTAGTAATAGAGCACCGACATCTAGTTGGCAAAACTTGTTTCGCAAGGACGGCGGCGCGTATCGCTATTCACTAATCGTTCATTTCCAATCTACGATTCATTCAACGCACTAAACTACGCGTGAACAATGTTTTTCATTCGTCGACTTTATCCGGCGTTAAAGTATTCCAAAATTTTTTTTTTTCAATTAAAAACCGGACACTCATGGAATAATCAACATTTTTTGAACTAACGCTGCTGTCGAACATCAAAGTATACTTGAATAAAACGACTAAGTATTAAATTACTATTGAAAATAATACTTCAAAACTTGGATAAAGAATCATTCGTTTTTTAGAAAGGTTTTGCAGTTTTTGCGCTCATTTGCACAATAAAAAATCTTTCACGATCTCGAGAAACGTACGTACAGTTCTGTACGAAGAAGAAGCATTAAAAGCTTGCTTGTTTGTAAACAAATGCACGGAGCGAATGAATAAAATTGACGAAAATACCCGCTTATCTATTGTTAATACAGGACTATATAGCGAGTTAATACCACTCCGTGGTTTCGCGCGACCCTGATAACCAGGCCTGGTATCTGAGTGTGCAAGTCTTCCCGTCGATATCGTGAGCTGATAACGAATCCTTGTGAAATATTTTTGCGGCTTGTCTGTTTTTTTTTTTTTCCGTAGCGATAGCGTTCTCTCGTAATCGGGACAGGGTTGAACCGGTAGACGATTGTTGAGGGCCGTTTATCGTCCTGTGTTTATCGGTCTCTACAGTTGTTTCGAGAGTTCGTTACTACCTCAGGGACAGTCTCGAAATAAATTAACGCTCTGAAAATAATCGATCTTGGCACTGCATTCGGTGTTAAGACACGAAACATATATCGAAATTGCGATTGTAAAGCAGCGACTACGAGAGTCGAAGGGAGCGAAAGATAAAATAAGTAAATGGCAGTGTAAGCGAAAAAAGGTGCTCTTTGTCTCCTTAAGGGGTTAGGCCACTCTACAATTTTGAAAATCTCGAAAAAATATTTTTTTCGCTTAAAAGGTGCCTAAGGGTCTTAAAAATGATATTACCAACATATTATGGGCGGTCAAAATGTCTAAAAACCCCGAAAAACTATAATCTGTGCTTGGGGGCGGACTTACAGCGCAGGAAACTTTCCGAAAAATCGCTGCCTGAAGCTGCAAAAGAGGCACGGATTAGCTGCAGAGCGCCTAAAAAATAAATAGAGTCGGAGAACATCATTTTGGAAGGCTAATTGTATGCAGGCATCATAGATTAGAGGTATATAAGAATTTTCTTTCATTTTATAATGCTGAGAACCGTTTTACGCGTTTTCCTCGAAAGCACGTTTTTTTCAACTGGATGGAAACATAGCTCGGGAAAATCTTCATTAACCGATTTGAAAATTTAAGGTATTACTGGATGGTTATTAAAAAATCGCCAAAATTCTTTAAAAATTGAGGCTTGATAGTTGATAGAATAATTTGATAGAATAATAATACATGAATTATTTTAGAATTTTTCACTAAATAATTTAGTATTTATAAACATATGATTTTAAACGGACGCTTATGGAAAAACAGCTTCTGCAGACGTTAATGGTTGCAAAACGAATGGAACTGAATAGCCGCAAATTATTGATATAATAATTATTGATATAATTATTGATATAAAAACATTTTCATGATATAATATGAAAATATTATATCATCAAGATTTAGGATCAAGCGATTGATTGTGCTAAGTTTCAAATAAATCGACTGACAAGGGGACCTTGCCAGGCACGCAATCGATTTCCGGACGTCCTTTCAGGGTAGTGTAGGGTTCGGTCCCAAGTGTCACCCCCTGCCACCGTTCACCCTGGTGGGCCCTCGTTTTCGCGAAATCGACCAAACAAAATTTGTGTGACGATTTTTGAACCTCGAAAATAACAAGAATTTTCGAAGCGGAGTGATAGCCTAGCGGTTTAGGTCTTCGGCTAGTACGCTGCTGGTTTTGGGTTCGAGTCCTGCTACCGCTATTTTTTTTTCAATCGAAACGCTTGTAAACGTTATTTTTGTTTATTTACTTTAATTTAAATCCAACTTTTTTATATTGCGTTTAGAATTCTTGCCCGCGTGATTGTAATCACCTTAACCGTACATTCAAAACTGGGTTCTCTACAGAAGTACGTAGGATTCTTTCGTTATATTGCACAATTTGTTTTCTTCTAAACAATTGTTTGATGATTTTTTCATGAAATTTATCATCTTTTCTTCTAAAATGCGCCATTGTGGCAATAATCAATATATCGAGAAAAAATCCTACGTACTTCTGTAGCTGTTCTTCTATACAGTGGGTAACAAAAGTATTTGTACACCGAGTGTTTTTCCAATTATCCTGCGAAAAAAAAAATAAAATACTTGAGTATTTTTTTTCGAAGAAAAATAAAGGAAAAAGAAAATAAAGTAGGACAATTCGAAAAACAAACCCAAACAAATTCTTTTTTACCCACTGTTTAATCGAAAAATGTTTGGTTTTCTGTTCGAGATAAAAAATGGTATGAGCTACATTTTCGCCTATGTACCCTTCCAAAAAAAGGGCATCAACGGAGATATGCTGTGTAGCCGCCATTTTGTTATTAATCACTACGACAAAAATTATTTTGTCTAGTTCAGTAGTAACATACCAAAGACCTGTTGCACGGTATATCAATTTATTTCATTATTTCGCTAAAAAATCCAAAAATATGTTCATTTGTCATTTTTCTAGAGTGACCTAACTCCTTATGGCATTCTTTTCGCGGAGGGCCGTATTTTGTGGGCGCACAACCAGGACCCTTTTGAATCATTAGTAAATTACAGTGGCGCTTGATAAATATAAGTCACAATCAATGATTATACCCAACGATAAAGTGGAATAAATAATGTCGCATTAATTTTGTAGATTCAGACATTTTCACATTTTCTCTAAAAAATCCATGTTACGAAAATTCTTTAGTGATATTTTTTTAAGTTTTATTATTAATATTTTCTTTAAACATTCGCTGACCCCCTATTTTTATTGTCGTTACGGAATATTTAGAATTGTTCACATGCGTAGAGCAGTTTATATCAGACACCTGGGGTTATTAAGTATATAAATTATGAAATAAAAATGTCGACAGCATGTCATCTTCAAAAAGTGCCGTACAAGTTAGACAATTTGTAAAGTCGTAATTTTTTTCGTTAAAAGTTCGGTAACTTGGCTCAAAATTTTACCAGTATGCTGGTAAATTCTTACTTCATCGTAGACAAAAAATCATTTAACTGTTAAATATTCGGGTTTGTGAAAGGAATACCTTAACAGAACTAAACAACTTCTGTTTTATTCCTTCTTGAACATCCGAATTTTGCAAATTTTCCGAGTAGCTCGAGACGGCAACGGAGCAACGACCTCTCTCGTCTCGCTTAGCCCGCGAAACAACAGGTCCAATCGAATTCCAAGGAATAGAGAATCTCGTGTGCGGGACCTTGTTTGCGGGAGCGTCCGAGACAGGTTCCACTTGTGCAAACCGGCCTGTGCGAAAATAGCGAGGGCGGTAAGAGCGAAACTGAGGGGGCCGATGGAGAGAGAAAGACAGAGACGGAAAGAGGGAAAAGAAGAGAGAGACAAACGAAGGCAATCGGAATAAGAACGTTGGTGAGTGATCGGAAAATAAGAAATTGTCGGTGTTCCGCGTACGTTAAACGTGCCCTGCGTAGTAGAACAAAACTCCATATACGTAAAACTGGATAATCCGCATGTACGCAGCAAATTAAGGATGGTTGTGTGCATGATAGTAAAAGAAAAGATAGGAAGAAGGGATTATCGAGGTGCTCTGTATGTATGGGAACGCCAGTGGTAAACGCCCGACAGAGGAAGAACAGAAGGGAGGGAGAAAGAGGGGGGACAGGCAGAGAGAGAGAGAGAGAGAGAGAGAGAGAGAGAGAGAGAGAGAGAGAGAGAGAGAGAGAGAGAGAGAGAGAGAGAGAGGACGGAAAAGAGTAGGAGACGATAGAAATGGCGAAACGGAGGGGAAACTTGTAAGGTCGCAAAAGTGGCAGGGGAGGGAGAGGCGTGTACGGGCACGACAGCGGGTAAACACAACGCGAAGATTTAGTTTGAAGTAAAACGGCGCTGGATTGAACTCGCGTCAGAACTCTCGTACTGTTCGCTGCTCCGAAAATACGCCCAGTGAATTACGGTTAAAGAAGTCGCGAGTCGGCATATATTTTTCTCCAATCCAAAGCTAAAGAACTTTCGAAGAGCTTCTTTTCAGTTTCGGTCAACTCTGTGCCTTTGAGTGTTATCCGAGAAAAAAAAAAAAACGAGGAGCACGTTTTTGGCCTCGACTAGCAAAAATCACCAAGAAAATTTGCGATTCACGAGGATCCGAAAGACCGGCAAGCAATTAAAGCGAGGCGTGCGAAGAATTCTCCGTGAGACCGAGAGGGAGATATGTCCTTAAGAAAATCGCATCGCAACGAGAATTCCCGTACTCGGCACCGGCAGAGAAAAATCTTCGGGGAGAGGTGATCGCTCACGAGACTCTTTTTCACCTATCGCCAACGAGTTCTTTCTCTTTCTCTCATTACCTGCCGGACAGATGAGAAAAAATACCGATTAGAAGCAAGTCAAAATAGATCGGGCTGGAAACAAAAAGAAGAAGAAAAAAATACAGTCTCCATTCGTGCCGTACCGGGAGGCAGAAGTACGTCGAGGAACTGTCTCGTTGTTGGGTGTTGAGGAAAAATCAAAGAGCAAAATGGATCTCGTTTACATGCCTGAAGTACTGACTTATGGCTCCTTTAGAGCACCGATCTGTCGGGACTACGAGCAGCCTTGGAATCAGGATTACTTTAATTACGGTATACTTTGACTCGACAGTCGTCAAGCTTCATTCGTCCTACTCTTTATCACGTCCACTGAACGTTCAACTTCGAAGTTGCAATATATTCTGCTACATCGTTTATGGAAGAAAAAAATGAATTAAAATCTAAGAAATTTCGCGCAGTTTCTTATGGAAAATCGAGAATTTATCCGCAGTTGTATCTCTTGCTGATACATTCACTGCGCTAATTGATAAAAAAAAATCCAGTTCCATTCGCGATTCTCCACATGAAACTGTGATAAATTGACCAGATTCCAACTCTTTTTTTTTTCTCGATAACGACGTAAAGGAACTTACGTAAAGTTCAAAGTTAAACTTTTATTAAATGTGTCTGCGTCTGAAAAGAATCGGTATTGCTTAGCAATAATCGGTGAAACGTTCGATCCTCTTCAAACGCATTATTATCTTTACTGCAACATCTGTTAATAAACTTGCACAAACCAAAAGATTTTCGCTGTTAACCAGGTCCGAAATTGAGACCCGATATTCGAAAACCCGATTTAAGATCGATATTCGAATCTTACTCGGATCGGTAACATCCAAAAGTCTCAAGAGCTGAGAAAACTCGAGGCGTGCAAAAGTAAAGACTTTCTCCTGAATCGGGAAGAGAGAGAAGCAAAAAAAGCATCGTCAACGACTCGTGTACGTGTTCGTTTTACTCCGCACACACACTAGTTCCCCCTCGAAACATAGTGCGTGCAATTTTATGCGCGACGGTGCAGCAGACAATGAACCAAGAAAATTAATCGTACAATGACGGAGATCTGGAGCAAATGAGAAACGGATATTCCACTCAAGCTCTCCAGTTGTGTAAATGACGACGTTGGTGGTTTTTTTTTAAGTGCGCGCGATTATTTTGCACACAGGTATGACGATAAGAAAATGAATGAACCCAGTCAGCATCCTGGCAATTAACTCTAAGATCAATTCGTCCTTTGTGTTTTCTGAATTTTGATACGTCGTTCGGAAAATTCATCAATAAATCCACAGGATAAAAGAGACTCAGCAGGAAAAAAACGACACCGCAATCTTGGTGTATCGCCACGGAGACCAAGAGCAAACCAGATTACGCCTGCTCGGTCAAGTTTAAGGTCTCAAAATTGATAATTAAAAGAACTAACCAACCATTTCTTTCGTCCCGATTGCAATCGCGTCTGGTAACAATTTTAGGCCCCAAGTAGAAGATCCAAAAAAAAAAAAACCCTGACCATGCCCAAGAAATAGAAAATGCAAAATAGACAAATTGGGCCGTAGAAAATAGAAACTAGAATATGTTGTAATAGCAGCAAACGAATAAAACTGCATAGAGGGAGATAAAAATAGAAAGAAAAAGAAAGACTAGTTCATATTTCGAGCGGCGTTTACAATCCGTTTGCGTTTTTCAACGGTCCACTTCGTCAAAGAAAGCTTCGCCAATAAATCGCTCTTTACATACGGGAATTTGGAGAAGAAAAAAAAGCCACTGAACGAGCGATTTCATATCAGACGGAAAAAGTCTCGGACTTTGGAATAGTACCGGTTTTTAAATGTCGAAGTTTACGATAGCGTTTGGCGACCAGCTGCGAATTTCGTTTGGGTAATTTTAATTGAATTTATTGCTTGGCTTGCTGCGGGGTTCAATTTCCCTCTCCCCTCTCTCTGGACTTTTCCCTCTCATTTGTAAATCTAAATCCTCTTGGATTCAGTAAGACGCGCGTTTTTTTTTTTTTGGCACGGATGACACGAGGTCTTGACCAGCTGGGTTTAGGGACTGCGCACGTACCCACCTAAGCGTGCATTCCCGCACGTAGGCGCTTGTTTCAAGTTACGAGAACCCACCGAACAGTCTCGCGGGCGGGGAATGCCGTTTGAGAACCTCCGTCATCGTCGCTAACACCTCTCGTCACTTTCCAACCAATTATTCCATCGATTCTCTTTTTCTCTAATTGCTGATTATATCACGCGTATATGGAGCTCACGAATATCGGAATTATTTATCATTCATACTTTTGTATAAAAAATCGTACGAGGTATTTGTAACTTTTGCAATTCCGAATTTTCACTATCTGCTTACAAAATGTGATTTCTTACCCGTCGAGTGTTTCGAAGTTACCCACGTTTTACACCGAACGATTTTTATTTATTATTTAACTGTGCAGCCTCGATCTATGTACTGAGTAATAATCGCATGTTTTTTTTTAAATAATGGTTTTGAAGATACGTGAAACTGAAACTAGCTTCAGCTCAACTAGGCCCTCGTATGTCTTTTAATATTCGCTATGTAAGCCTGCAGTGAAAGAATTGAGTATCATTTTTGTAAAGTAGAGAATAAAAAAGAAAGAAAAAGGAACAATCAGGAAGATGTTCACTCACTCCACTTTTCGAAACGTTCAATTTTATTCTAATTTCCGAAATATTGAAGTGGCAAATCGAATTTATTTTTTACGTGGTCCTTCAAGTTGGACAATTAATTTTACCTTATTTTTAACGCTTGTACCTCGAAAAGTTATGAATAAAATTAAAATGAAGCCATCAACTTCAGATTTTTTGATTAATAATACGATAAGATATTATTGTTAATGAGATTAAAAATAAGATGGTAAGATTAATTTCTTATTTGATCGTCTTAATTCCGTATCAAAATTCTCCTTGGTCGATTGATTCCTCTGACGTTCGTTACTTTAAAAAAAACTTTCACACTCTGCACCATTGTTATCTGGGGTTTCGCGTCTCTTGTCTAACATCGCATAGAAATGTAATGGTATGGCAGATATGCACGACGTCGATAAAGATAAAATATAAAGGATCTTGGTAAGATCTCCTTTATTATCTCCTTTAAGATTCCTATCTCTTATCTCGGTCTAAATTTGGATCTTGATCCGAATTCGACGAGTGGATGAAAATTGGCAGTACGGTATCGCGGGCTCAATCTCGTTCGCGTATTCATTTCAATTGGAAACTCAGCGCCTCCATCAACGGACGCAGTCACTAATCAGTCAAGTCGTACAATTGTATAAACCAAAACAAAAAATATTCTCGCTGAGAAAGCAAAAAAATCATATCGTGGGAGAGTGAAAAAAAAACGCGCGTGCATTTTCCAAATGATACGATTTTCGCTAACCGGAAGCGTCAATCGCGCGAATCATATCAAAGACAGCTCCCAATAATGTATCGCTCGAAAGTGCCTCGAGTAATGAACCGGAAGTGATTGCCCACAAGGGTAAGGGAGAAACGATAATTTCGGTGGGTATCCAAAACCATCGAGGCTCACATAATAATTCCGGTCCCTCAAGGCTACCACGCACGACGCGACGTGTCTAAAAATAGACGCCGAGTGCAAGAGTACTCAATAATACACGCTCGAAACGCCCATTTACTGAGTGAAATCGAGCGAAGTCGTTCTCTTCTCATTAACGCGAAATTTTCGTATCGTGCAGAGGCACCAACCGCGTCACGAGTCTAATTGGGGACGGAGATAAGCAAAATAGACGAAACTTCTTTTTTTTTTCTTATGCTTCGATCACGCCATTGTCCTGAGTCAACTTTTCTTCTTGTATCGCTACGGGAGAGCGGACTCGCCCTCGTGCGTAGAGCTATCGAAAAAAAGCGGTTCTTTTCAAGATTATTTTTGGCGCGACAATAGAGAAGCGCGTTTCCAAAGTTCATTATTCCCCAAAAATAAATCGCTACTTTGACTTACTAATAATGTCACTATTGATATATACGTATATATATATATATATATATATATATATATATGAATTATCATTATTATTATTAAACTATCTGTGCACACGACTTTGTACGCTCAGATTTTCGAAAACTTTACTTTTGATTGAGTCGATCGCGATACAAAAAAACTAAATGTTAATTGAAGTCAAGCTTTTCTATTTTTTCTGAAAACTCCATCCAGATTGGATCAGTAGTTTTTATGTGATGCGTGGACAAACAAATGTACACGCAAAGTTTACAGTTTTGTTATATGTATAGACAATGGAATATACAGGGTAGTGCAGAGAACTAAAAAGGGTGCTAGAGGAGGTAATTCAGGATCGATTTGACCGATAAAACAGTATTATTTAAAGCCCAACGGTTTTCGAGATAGCCGTTACAGTTTTGTTTTGTTGAAACGTTATTTTTAACATTAAGGTGACGATACTGACTGCTGATAACGAAAAAGTCGATGATACTTGTATTCGATAGAACAAACAATATCTCTAAATTACGAGTACAAAAGTTAACGTGAAAAACTCATACGAATGTCGCTATTTGGTGCAAAAACACCACAAAAAAAGAAAAAACTAAACAATGGAAATCGTGAATATCTCGAAAATCGTTAGACTTTGGATACTATTTTGGAGATTATTTTAGGTCAAATCGAGCCTATATGACCTCCTCCAGCACCCTTTTTTGTTTTCTGCACTACCTCCTTAACACTCGCTATACAGTATTATTTTATTATACCAAATATTATATATTTAATATAATGTTTTTAATCATTTGTGCGGGTGTATATATGAGGCATTCCACGCCATTTCACCTAGCCCGTGACCCAGACCATTTTTTATTTTCCTGACTTTTTTTTTGTAAATTTGTACCCCATAAAAGGAATATCCCCACCAATTTTTAGATTTTTATCTCTTCTCTTTTAGGAGTTATAATTTTCCAAAAATGTCGATTTCGGAACTTTTGCAAACGTTTAAACGCTGATAACTCCTGAACTAACTGAGATATCGACAAATGTCAGGATATATATATTTTTCATTTTGAAGCGTACTTTCACGAAAAAACATGATAAAAATTATCATTTATACTGGAACACGTGTTTTTTTTGCTTCGAAAGTGGATACTATTTTTTTTTTAAGATGATTACCAATTTTTTTTCGTTTCAAAAAATTCTCTGAAATAGAGTTAGCCATTCTATAATTTTTAAGACAAGTTTCATCGTGGGCCCATTTTTTGCGAATCAACTGTATTTTTTTTAGAAGATTTTTGTCATTTTAATCTCCAATAATGCTATATATCTCCATTTTAATATTGAATAATGCTAATAATGAAACGGTTTATTGTTTATTTGTGCTGAAATTAACGAAAAAGATTTTTCGTGCAAAATGAGTTTTTTTTTACTAATAATAATATTGATCAATACAAATATCACAATTTTCAATCGGATCTCATAGTCATAACTATTCTAGTTTAAATCCTTTACGTAAATGAACTAAATTGAAAATTGTATGGGAATACGTGAATTAAAAAAAAAGTGAAAATGTCATTCTTTTTTAAATTCACGTATTCCCATATAATTCTTTGATTAGTTCATGATATTTATGAAATGGATCGAAACTGGAATAGTTATGACTATTAGATCCAATTGAGAATTGTCGTACTAGTATTGGCCAATATTATTGGTGAAAAAAAAAATGTTTGCACAAAAAATCTTTTTCGTTAATTTGGGCACAAATGAAAAATAAATCGTTTCATTATTAGCATTATTCAAGATTAAAATAGAGATGTATAGCATTATTGGAGATTAAAATTATAAAAAATCTTCTAAAAAAAAATATGATTAATTCGCATAAAAATAAAAGCGAAAATGGGCCCGCGATAAGACTAGACTTAAAAATCATAGAATGGGTCACTCTATTTTAAAGAATTTTTCGAAAAAAATAAAAAATGGCAATCATCTTTTTAAAAAGATAGTTTCCACTTTCGAAGCAAAAAAAAACACGTGTACCAGTATAAATGATGAATTTTTTTGTATTTTTTCGTGAAAGTATGTTTCAAAATGAAAAAAAAACATATATACAGACATTTGTCGATATCTCAATTAGTTCAGAAGTTATCAGCGTTTACACGTTTGCAGAAGTTCCGGAATCGACATTTTTTTAAAAATTATAACTCCTAGAAAGAGAAGAGATAAAAATCTAAAAATTGATGGGGATATTCCTTGTATGGGGTACAATTTTACAAAAAAAAAATCAGGAAAATCAAAAACGGTCGGGGCCAAGGGCTAGGTGAAATGGCGTGGAATGCCTCGTGTATATATATATATATATATATATATATATATATATATATATATATATATATATATACATATATGTGTGTGTGTGTGTGTGTGTGTGTGTGTGTGTGTGTGTGTGTGTGTGTGTGTGTGTGTGTATATAGTGAGCTCCTTATTTACTGATGACTCTCTAGCTACTCTTTGGGGTCGATAAATTTGGGATCCGCGCTGCCAGACCGGCAGGAAGTTTCCGTCGCAATTGAAATATCTTTAGTTCCTATATTCCATTTGGATATGCCGCATATCGAAATGAATGAGACACAAAGCTGCGCACACGCTTTGCGCGTAGTATGCAATTACGTTTCGTACGTGATATTCCACGAAGACAAATGTGACGAATCCGATAGAACGACGTAGTTCGATCTTTTTCTTTTTCTTCCTTCCCGTGATTACTCATACACGAGTCTCATTCCCGTTTTTTGTTTTCTCTCACGCAGGGAAATCCTCATCGATATATTGTACGCGTCAGATGCCGAAAGCGCCAACGCAGTCGAAGCACAATTGTCGCTTGTGCAAGGAGAGCAAGAGGCGCAGCCTCGGAGCGTACATCAGAGGAAAATCGCGCCTCAACTCCTGCAGCGAAATAAGCGAGGAGGAGGAGGAGGACGAGCCGATCGCCGACAACAAGACATCGGTAACTGTCGAGAAGAAGGAGACCGATCCGACGAAAGTCTGTAAAACGAAGATGTAACGATTTTAATCGAACAAACGTATGCACGAGGGGGCCGACAGGGAGGGAGAGAGAGAGAGAGAGAGAGAGAGAGAAGGAGACACAAGGAAAAACCGTGAATAAACGGGAAAAAATGGTGATCACTGCTTAATATGTATCAACGTATGTACAAAATAAGAGAAAAACAAAGGGTCACGAGGAGAGGATCGTGCCACGCGGGGATCAAGACCTCATGGGAAGAATCACGCGATGCACGTGATCGTCTCGTTTGTTTTTTCTGCTTAGAAACTTTTTTGCGTTCAATGACGCGTAATAGAATTGCAACGACTTACTGTGACGCCGATGAGTAATTATACTATTTATAGTTTACGGAGTATATAATATGTATATATATATATGTGTGTGTTTGTATGTATAAATAACCTTCGAATTACGAGGCTTCGCCTCGAAAACCCAAGCACTGACCCACTGGCACGTACGAAATATTCTATCGTTTGTTTTTTTTTTCTTCTTTTTCTCTTCAATTGGACACCACTCGGAAAACCTCGGACGATGCTTCAAACGAGGAAAATTCACTCGAGTAACTTACCCTCCAAGCTTCAGAATTTACTCCGTCGATATCACGCACTTGCAGAACTTCAGTCGCGAAAAAAAATTCGTGTACCGTTAATTTAAGAAAAAAACATACAATTGTCCATTTTTTTAAATTCATTTGACTTTCGTACAGCGATCACGGTAATGGGGCCTCGACTGCGACAATTTATCTTGACACGCGAACAAAATTAACAGTGGATTGTTTGCACTTTTACTGATACATGCCAATTTTTCTTATTTTTTTTTTATTACATTCTCATTGATTTGCCGAACGTTCGTCAGTTGATTGGCAATTTTTCAGTTTTCACAGCACTTCGTTGTGAATACTCCGTAAATTTATCAAGACGGGAAATGTTCAGATGGTCCTGAAAAATTCGTTAAGTATTCAGCAACAACAGCTGTAGAATATGAAAATCGCACCGAACGTTTGGAAAAGTCAATCCGAAATTCAAAGAAAAGTATTGGCAAGAATCAGCGAAATCAAACGTTGAATCCCGACAAGTGCTCTGCTCTGTGTGCCTCGACTAAATTTGTGGATCAGGACGTTCCTCATTAGTATCCGTTGATCGGGAAACAAACGTAGGAACTAATCGAAAAAAAAAGATTAACGATACTTTGATGCAGTGCTCCTTGCTTGGTGAATCATTAATTTATACATTAGATGATTCATTAATCATCAATTTAACTTATAAGTACGTGTGTGCGAGGGAGAGAGAGAGAGAGAGAGAGAGAGAGAGAGAGAGAGAGAGAGAGAGAGAGAGAGAGAGAGAGAGAGAGAGAGAGAGAGAGACAGAGAGAGAGAAAAGAAGAGGATGCCGGCGAGGTCAAACACGTGAAAGTTCAAGACACAATCGAGAACGAAACATCGTCTCATTTTTTTGTCTTCGAAATACAAAGTGAATTCTCACGAAGAATCATTGCTTCGGAAAGTGCTCTCTAAAGCGAAAGATTGCATGGAAAAGTCAAGAATGAAAAGCAACAGATGAGATGCAAGAGCATTTTTAAAACGTAGTGCTAAATGAATTTAAATGAGAAATCGTTAAAATGTGTTCGAGAAAAAATTTAGAATTAGGTGAATGAGCGCATAATTCGCTCGTTGGCTTTCCTTTCTTTTTTTTTAAATTATAAATAAGACTGATCGAGAATTAATTGTAACGGGATAAAGTATGCAATAAGAGTCCAGTAATTGTAATTAATGTTGAATAAGTTTGGGCCGAAATGTTCGCGGTACCATAATCGATTAAGCCTAGTTGAATAAGAAATGGAAAAACAATTAAAACGAAACTAACGCATTTGTATAAATCCCAGACGGGGCAAGATAATAAAAGTTCGATAATAAAAACACGAGAAAAACAATGCCTCATCGAGGCATGAAAATAAAAAGTAATATATTTGAAAGTGAAGGACGACGCGTTTTCATTCGACTAATGGCATTTTTTTTTTTCGTTCCGTCGATCGGTCTCACATTATAACGAGCAGCGAATGATGCAAATGCGGTGTCCAAGAGTTTCAGCGCTCGACTTTAACGCGCAATTTGAAATTCGCACTGTCAACGATTTTTTCTTTTTCTTTACCATTGTGCTACGATGCGGAATAGAGCACAAAAAAAACGGGACGTGAAAGAGAGCAAACTTTGTGGAACTACGAGGGACTCTGAAACAATATGCGTCTACTCGGTTTGCTGAGTAAGTAAATATGCGTTGATCGCACTTTTGGTGTGTCTTGATGTGAACTCAATAGTCTTTGGTTGTCTCAATGTAATGAACATTCTTGAAACGCTGGAATTTTTCACCTCCTTTCCCGAAATGCTATCAAATATATAAAACTATGGAGCTATTCCGAAAAAGTATATTGCTATCAAACTATTGATATTAAAAAAAAACATCTTTTTCGTAAATATACAACTTACAAAATAAATTTGGCAACTGATTTTCATGAAATTGCCTTCAAATTATATAATTTTACTATCCCGTACAGAAAGTTTTGACATTTTTCGAATCATGTTTTAGTCTTTTCAAAAATGCACCGAAATAACGATGAGCAAGACTATAGAACGATATAAAATAAAAAATAAATAAAGTCAGCTTCGTAAATATCTAATTTTCAAAACAAATTGCCTAACTAATTTTTAGGAAGTGCCATTTTGTCTTCGAATTTTATTATTTTACAATGCCGTGCAAAGTACTCACAAAGTTCTTAAAATGTTTTTTAACATGTTCAAAAATACTATTATACTATACTATACTATACTATTGTACTATAAATACTAAAAATACTACATAACTATGAGATGAAAAAAATAACTATTTTTTTCCGTAAATATTCAATTTAACCCTCCGCGATCACTCGGGGTCAAAATGACCCCAATCGCAAATTTAAGCTAAAATGACTATAAGTTGTTGGCGCCTACTTTTTATAATAAATCGCTCATTTTTCATGATTATCGTTCTTTATATCATTCCGAAATGGCTCTTCAGATATAAGAATAAATACCTTTTTCGAAACGCCCACTATGGAGCAATTTTTTCCCTTAAGGCCTTAGGCCACTCTAGGATTTTCCAAAAATCGATTTTTTTTTTGTTAAAAATGTACCTTGGTTCCTATAAAATTATATTTCAAAAGATTATGGGTGTGAAAAATCTTCGAATTCTAGCGCAACCCCTCTTGATTCATGTCGTGACTTTCGAATAATTTTAAACGCGTTTATCTCAAAACTACATTTTTCAAGTCGGCCGGACTCATAACTCAAACAAATTTCAACCGATTCACTTAAAATTTTGACTGTATATTTAGAATTACATTTTCTGAGTACTACGTAGGATTTTTTAAATTATATTGCACAGTTCCGTTTTTATAAACAATTACTTTTTGTTTTAGAAATGCGCCATTTTTACAAAAAATAATATATCAAAAAAATCCTACGTACTTCTATAGCTATTCTCATATATAATCGAAAAAACTTTAGTGTCTCATCATAACTCAAATATTATAGGAGCTGTTGGTCCGGCCGTTGACCTTCCATTAATAAAGGCGTCATCGGAAAAATACTGCACAGTCGCCATTTTCACATGTATCGCTGTGAAAAAATAATGTTGTACAGTCAATTACGTGTATAATAAAACCCCTATTTTGTAATTCCGATTTCCTTTATGGTTTTGCTGAAAAAAAAATCACCAAACCTGCCCTTTTTTTGCCTCTAGAGTGGCCTAAGGCCTTAAGCTATCATATCTCAAGAGTATCATCCTTAAATTTTATAAAAAGAAATTGAAAATTGCAAGAGTTACGATTTTTTTTTTAGTAAAAAAAGGTCTTTTTAACGCATTGATCACTTGCTGATTTTTTCCGCCATTTAAAAATTCGATAAAAATATAACACCGAGAATGCTACATTCTAGAATGTCCAAACTAATATTCTTAATTTTTATGAGTCATTCGGAACGATACGGTCAACGCGGCAATCGTTTAAACATGGCTGGGATCATTGCGACCCTTTGTGGCCAGCGTGTCATAGCCAGAACGTGTGACCGTGAAGGGTCAATTTTCCCATCTGCTTCGTTTGAAATCCCATTATATTTTCTAATTTTATTACTTTATAACGCCGTGAAGAATATTCATGAATATCTTAAACAAGATTTTCATTATTCTGAAAACTACGAATTTATAATCCAGTGCGTTGGTCTAGTGGTTAGCGTACTGGCCAGCGGATCGGGAAGTCGCGGGTTCGAATCCCAGTCGCGTTATATTCGTCGAGAAATGTTGTTTTTCAACATTTTTTCAGCAAAAGGCGATGAGTTCCGTGACTGGGAGACGAACTTGGGACCGGCTGTATCGGTATAGGTTTTCCGCAGTTTCCCTATGCCCCCATGACAGACACGTCATGGTGAATACGATACAGAGGGGGAAGTCGATTGCGGCCGCAAGGTGGGGGAGAATTTGTGGAATGAAAGATACAGTGTAGAAAAGAGCGATATTATAACAGTGGAGCGATGTATAACAGTGGAGCCTTGTAAAAAGCCGTAAAGGCGATACAAGTAACACTTAAAAAAAAAAACTACGAATTTATGAAGAAAAAAAACCACGAAATAAAAAAGAATAGAATCTTCTTCGTAAATAGCCCGTTACAGACCAGATTTCCCCACTGGTTTTTATGCAGTGCCATTTTTACTTCTTTTAATCGTTTTTTTTTCCGTCCATTTCGTTCTTCCAATCGTTTTCTTTTTGAAGGACGATTTCTGCAGCTGTTGTAATTTTCTTACATCAGAGATACCTCGCAATGATATCCTATGTTATTTTTGCAAATATTGCACAAAAAGAACGCGTCGTACGGAAGTGAGTCGAAGAGGCAGGCAACAATGGAAGATAATGAAAATTGCGCCCGGCACTCTCGTGCTATACGGCGCCTGCGCCTCGTTGCACACGAGACCAAACTTCATCGATTCAAACCGACTCAGCTCCTCGTTCCTACGAATTTAAATCGCAACTACTTCGGCATACGAAAACAAACAGATCTCCCAAAAAAGTACCTCTACTTTGGCAGATCGAGCGTATTTTGCCGCAATCCTGCTTGATCGTCCGAACCCTCGGGATTTCGGTAAAACGCGGTAGCGAAAAAAATCAAAGAAATACAATAGGCAAGAAGCCTTTGCGACGTGGCGTAGAGTCGGGTGAAAAAGAAAGCGCGTTGGTGTCGTGTGCAACGTTGCGTGCCAAGTGCTGAACTCTATAAGACCGATCGCGCGGACCCGTAAGAGGACAACCGAGTTACGAAGTTGCTCAACAGATCGCGAAGTGCGAAGTGTGGCAAAGACGAGAAAAGCAACGATAAATCTTCGAGAAGTTTCGCGCCAGCTCGATACTGACTAAAATGGTCTGGAAGGCGTTGAAGATGAAGAGCGGGGTTCAAGTTAAACCGGGTAAGCGCTATGAACAAACGATGCATTTGAAAAAAAAAAAAAAACCCCCCTCGATGTTGGCGTCTCGATAGAACGTTCGAAGCATTTGAATTGCACTGAAATATTGGGAAAGAAAAAAAATCATAACAAAGCGGATTCCTGTCTTTTCAGAGACTGATAAAGCGACTCCGGTGAACGTTAGGCGGCATTGTCATTGCGGCGAGCGTTGCAAAAAATGCGGCGACAACTGCAAGTGTCGCGTCAAGCGATTGTACATTCGACCACCGATGTTCAATTACTTCACGGATCTGATGCACTGATTCTCTGACTGACATCCGAATACTCCAAGAGTATTTGGTTATTGCTTTTTTTTTTCAAGAATTATGCAAAACACAACGGATCTGCGTCGCGGTTTTGCGGATGATAAATTAGTTATCTGATGTGCGAGCGACATGGTGACGTCATTGTCACGCTCGCACGGAACAGTATTCGTTGGGATTAGTTACTAGAAAAAGATTGTATTTATGTTGAAAAATGTACAGACGCGTAATTTTTTTTTTTTGTATTTTTCGGTTAATAAATAATTTGCTCGCGTTGCGAGAAATGGGTACATCAGGCGAGTTGAGAATTTACTTACCTTCAACAGCCACGTGAGGACGGATTCCCGATAGGGCACGAAACCTCGTTTCCTGTTGTTCGTACTTTCGGCGAGACATGCGATAACCTTACCCAGAATGAGCAAAGATTTGTTAATGGACACGCCTTCCTGCAAACAAATAAACGAGATTATAATAAAACGAATGGAAAATAAATAAACTGCATGAAATATAACATTTTAAAAAGCGATTGTTAATTATATCACGCATTTGAGTAGTTCGATGGGTACGTAAATATAACATTTCATAGAAACTTGATAAATCTTTTGAAATGTAATATTTTGCAAATATTGTCAATATATATGTATACTGAATAAAATAAAATGTATATA
This sequence comes from Ophion ventricosus, assembly GCA_963932345.1. Taxonomy (NCBI): domain Eukaryota; kingdom Metazoa; phylum Arthropoda; class Insecta; order Hymenoptera; family Ichneumonidae; genus Ophion; species Ophion ventricosus. Next base: position 16,155,149 of record OZ010716.1, on the reverse strand, counting down.
TTGTATGAATAAACAAAATTCAGCGATGTCGATATGGTACAGAAGAATATAATCAAGTTAGAGTTTTTTTATATTTCATGATAAAAAAAAAATAGCGTAGCTCCAATTTAAAGTATTTCTTTCGCGAACCCGAATATTTAACAATTCAGTAATTTTCGTTTCCAATTAAGTAAAAATACATTCTGTATACTGGCAAAATTTTAAGCGAAGTTACCAAACTTTCAACAAAAAATTACGTCTTGAAAAATCGTCTCATTTATGCAGCACTTTATGGCGATGATATGCTGGCAGTGTTGGGCAAAATTTAATCGCTAGGGTAACTAAAGATTAACAATTAATTAATTGTTAATCACAACTTTAACAATTAACAATTAATTAATTGTTAATCACAACTTTAACAATTAACAATTTCACAATTAGAAACTAATCAATTTTCAATCTATTTGGTGTATTTGATTAAAAACTAACAATTAAAACTGATTATTGTATAGGGCGGTACGCCTACAAAACCCAAACAAGCACGTCGTATCTGATATCTGTAAAATTAAATAGGTTAATTGTTAGTTTTAATTGTTTCTTAGAACAATTAAAAAAAGGTAATTGCAATTGTTTTAATTGCGAGTTGCAATTAACATAGATTAATCCGAATAAATTAATTGCAATTAAATTAATAGCAATTACTTTTTTAGTCAATTAATGAACTGATTGAAAATTTAATTGATTAACGCCCAACACTGCAAGCTGGCCACATTTCTATCTGATAATTTATATACCAACTAACTCTATATTTCCGATATGAACTGCTCTAAGCATGTAAAAATTCTGAAGATTCCGTAACGACGATAAAAACAGGGGGTCACCGAATATTTAAATAAAATATTAATGATAAAACTTAGGAAAATGTGAGCAGCAGAAGAATTTTCGTAACCGCGACTTATCCGAAAACATGTAAAAATGTCTAAATCTACAAAAAATTTTAATTCCAATTCATCGTTGGATATAATAATTGATTGTGACTTATTTTCATTGAGCGCCACTGTAATCTACTAATGATTCAAAAGAGCCCCGGCTTACGCGCCTGCAAAATACGGCCCGTCGCGAAAGAAATATCTTAATTTTTCAACAATTAATTGAATTTACGATTAGCGTATGATCGGTAGCAAAGTTAGGATCGAACGGAGACACGAAATGAAGTCCTTTGGGTGGGCGAATAAGGCGCGAAAATGTACGGATACTCATGTGAGTCTCACTTTCAAGCGATCTCCACTGGCGCAAGTGTGACTCAATCTCTCGCTTCCGGCAAGATCAACGAGATTAATTTTGCTGCGTCGGCTCAGTTCCAGGGCTTTTCCCTCGCTCGTAGCGCCGTTCGGTGTCTGGCTCAATATAATACTGAATATGCTGTGCGATCGTGAGCTTTTCTCGTTCATTCCCGTAGCGGCGGTGGCTCTCTGGGAATTGCCGACTTGCAGCCAACTTTGAAGATCATCGTAATTCTGCACGGTGTGCTGACTCAGATCAACGACGTAAGGTCCGAAAACCGGATGTTCCCGTACTTTGAGAGGTCCCTTCTTCGCGCCACTCGACGAATTGCTCGCCAACAAATCGTGAATCTTCTCGTTGTAGATCTCGAAATAGCTTATTTCGACGCTCGTCGTCGAGTCGCGATTCTTCGACGATCGTGAAAATATCTCGTGACAAAAGCGCGGTATTATACCGGCCTCGGGATTAAGCGAGTTCGTGCTCGTGAACGAAGACTCGATGCCCATCATGCTGTGACTCTTGCCCGAGCCAGTTTGCCCATAAGCGAAAAGACACACGTTGTAGCCTTCGAATGCATTCTGCACCAGTGGCAATACCATAGCGCGAAAAACTGCCTCTTGTGTCGCGTGACCGGACGTTCTCGAATCCACGTGGGAAACGAAACAATGATCGTATGCGAAAGTGTGCTCGGCTGAATCGCATGTTACCGTGATGTTTTGGCCCTTCACGTCGACTATCGTCGTCACTTTTGGATCATTCAGTTCTCTGCAATTTGAGAAAAACCCATCATCGTCTGTAAAGGGGTTACGAAGGGTTTGAAAATTTCAAAAAATCCATTTTTTTTTTAAATTTTATTATCTAATAGTACAATATGTCTAGAATATTCTCCCAAAGTTTTAATCCAAACGGAGTCAAAGTCTAGGAGAGAGAGTCTTTGGGAATTCCCCCCGTTGGGAAAGACCGGCCGGGAGCGACGCCGGTATATCGAGGTATGTCAGCTATCATGCCTATTTATGAGGAGCTTAGCACAGATGTGCTTCTAGAGCGGTGTTTCGGTGGCTTTACGCAAAATAATAATGAGCGTCTGAACCAGTTAATTTGGAAAATCACTCCAAAAATACTTCCTGCTGGTTCCAAAATAGTTGAAATTGCTGCATCAGTTGCCGCTTGTACTTTCAACGAAGGGATCTCAGCTCTGTTACTTTTTTTTACACGGGATGGACATAAAACTTGGCCGAAATAGCCACGAGTACGCGCGAAAAGAAGATGAACATCACATACTCTTAGCTGAGAAAAAAGCTGAGATTGCGACTTGAGAAGCAAGAATTTGTCTCAGGCAGGAACAAAAGGATGCCCTAGACATCGCAGCTGCAGGAGGATCTTTGCTTTATGGAGCTGGAATAGACGATTCTATGTAAGTTAAAAAAAAAAATTTCTTCGTTTTATTTCGACTTAAAACTTCAATCGCTTTTTTCTCAAAACACTATTTTTTAAGTCGGTGGACACGATTTCTCAAAAACTAATGCACCGATCTTATTGAAATTTTGCACACTTCTTCAAAATAGTATTGACTAGTGATTGAACAAAGGTTTTTTTTTTCGATTACAACTAATTTTACAAGGCTATACGTAGTGTAAATTGTACCAAAAATTGAACTTTTTTGCATACAACTCTGCCAAAAATTCAAATTTCAATTTTTTTTTAATCCTTCGTTCAATCACGAGCTATACTTATCTACTAACAGAAAAAAATTGGTTTTTCAATTTCAGATAGAGGCTATCATGAGTTATCCTGACCACCACAAGGACACTTTTTTTTTAGGGGTCTCCGGAAACCAGGTCCCACCGGCTGAATTTCCCAAATTTTTGAATGAAATTTTTTTAAAATATTGTTGAAATTTTGCTCTTTTATGTGCTTAACATTTTGAATAAAATAATTTATATATTATATTTAAATAAAAATACAGAAAAAAGTGCTTTTTTGGCTTCGAAACCCACGTAACCCCTAAAGTCCCGTCCTGTATTATCGAAGGAGCAAGTGGTGTCGCGTTTGTAAATTTGACCGTAATACGACAAATTTATGGAAACTTTGACGTTGAATTCTTATTGGATGTATGTAAGTCTAGGAAAAATTAGTATACTAGGAGATAAAATAATATCCAAGGAGACAATTTTTCTACGTGTTTCCCTACAATTAGAATGTTCTACTTACAATTCCAACCCAAGCACTCATGTACGGGGAATAAAACCCACCACAGTCGACTTTTAAAGCGCGCTCCTAGGCTATAGCTTTAAATTATATGTGATTCGTTGTTTAAATTATATGTGATTCGTTATATTCTATAAAAATTGAATTTGATAATAGCATTAGATTTAACACGAATGTTATAATTAGAAAAATATTAGATATATTTATATTAGACTTGATATTATATTATCGTGTATTTTAATTACATTTGATTTGTTTGTATCCTATAATAAGAATTATGTGAGACTGATAATTTAATAATTGAATTAGATTCGAGTCGAATATTAGAATTAGAAACATATTAGATATATTTTTCATAGCCTATGTGTTATTCGAAGTAACTCTCTATGTCGTTTAGGCGTGATAGTGGAACAAACATCAGGCATACAGATTGGAAAAATATTAGATGTTAGAATTAGAATGAAAAGTATCCTATGTGTCGTAAGCTATCTATATTTTAAATTTCTTTGATTATATAATCATTTAAATTTCATAATTAGATTTGATTTGAATATATAATATTATAATTAGAAAAATATCAGATATTAGAATTAGAATGAAAAGTATCCTATGTGTCATAAGCTATCTACATTGTAAATTTCATTGATTATATAATCTTTTAAATTTCATAATTAGATTTGAGTATATAATATTATAATTAGAAAAATATAAGATAGAATGAAAAGTATTCTATGTATTAACCCAGGCCATAAGCCATGTACATGTTAAATTTCATTGAAATCGATCAAGCTGTTTTGGCGTGATTAAGTAACAGACACACAGAAAGTCAGATTTATAATATTCGTTAGCATGTTTCTTTTTACTGCTCAATGGAGCAATTGTGCCGACAAAAAGTGCATGGGGTGGGTATTTACCACAATCATGAGTTAGAAGGTAGTAAAATAATACATGAGTTCCAGGGTTAAAAAACCATCCCCCTTCAATGTCATTGAAAATAACAAAAAAGAAAAAAAACCATTGAGACTCACTTAAAACTGAGCGGCCTGACTCTGACGCCAACCATGAGATTGCTATTTTCCCCTTCGCAGACAGTCTGCTCCTCCAGGCCCGTGATGTCTCGTTTACCCTTGGGGGTTTCCATGTGAACGGCGCCGAAGCACTCGGGCGTCGCTTGCGCGAGAACATGATCGCTAAAGTATCTCTTAAGGGGTGTCCTGGAAGAAGTCGTGTTCTGCCTGGAACCGCTTATACCTCTCGGTGTACAAAAATGTGTGACAGGAGTTTTGTCGGCGTTGAGCGAAATCTTGGACGACGATTTGGACGGTGTTTTTGGAAGATCGTCCGGCTTTGGAGCTGCGGAATTTTCTCTCTGAAGGGTGCTAGCTGACTTGGATCTAGTCATTGGACTGTTGACGCCGGTGGCTCTGGAATTCATGGCTTTCCTTCCCGAATTGGCATGCCGCTCCAACCAATTAGCCTCCGATCTCAGTTGGCTTTTGGTTCTTCCATTGCTCGACAATTCTCCGAAACTTCTGTGGATCCTGCAAAAACAAGCATCAGTCCTCTCGATCGGCAAAACGATGCAAAATTCGACTCGTTCGTTTTGGCCCATTGAAATGAGACGAAAAGACAAAAGGAATCGAATAATCAAGAATAGGATTAGACGGAACGATTCGGTCTTTCGAGGGTCGAATTTTGTGTCGATAATTCGGATTTTTTTTTAGGTTAAGTACGGGGACACGCGAGTATCCGAGCGTAAACAGCATTGTTAAGGGTGTTTAGAAATTCGTGCAAAAATATGTGGCTGGTTTGTTGGAAACTTACGATTTTTCGGGTGGTCGATTCTCTTTGTTGAAATTAATGGGCGAGCTTGAAAATATAGCGTTCCAAGAGCCGTGTACATTGCCGTGCTTCGTGCCTCGTTCGGACATTTCGACGCAAAAGTCCTCACAGCTAAGTTAATCTTTTGACGTAAAATCATGCATGAAAAACACACCGCAATCACCCGCAATCAAGCGTCGTTAAAACTTGCGTCTCTTTTTTTTTTTTTCAATTTACCGCGCGTGAGAACAGTATGCGTAAAATTATCAATACACCGTTCGCAGCGATTCTTTTTCTTTTAATATACGGGAGAATGTAAAGTATCGGGACGGCGTTGTCACCAACAATTAGAGTGTTAAAATTCTACCGGTGTCGTCTCGTGCAGCGACAAAGCGTGTTCGAACAGATCCTTTTGGCAGGTGCGAAGCGCGATGCGTCAGATTTATCGAAACAAATAGCGTGTTGCACAATTCGTCTTACCGATATATTTACCTAATCTCGACTCTGGAGATTCCTCTAAAAACACTGCCGTTTCTGCGTCAATTATCGTAAATGATCGTATACCAATCCAAAGATCTGTATCGTGTTACATCGCGATGCGCTTTTATAAAATAAACGTTAAAATTCGGCGAATGTTTGGGTTCGAAAGTTATTTGAACGTCGACGATAGTCGCGCCGCTTCACGGCAAATACAAATATCGTTTAACCAGAAGCAATAAAAAGTTATAGAGTTGTATGGGAAACGCAACAGTTATTTTATTCTATCGCTCCTCGGCGATGGCGACTTACCCTTATTGAGCAGCTGGTGATTTAATTCGCGCGCATGCGCACCTAAGGTACACAAAACATTTCCGCTACGCTGCCGAATTTTCACACGATCGCGAAACCTCTCGGAACTTCAAGCATTCCGACACTTTACCATCAAATATCTTTTTACATAATTCGTTGACCCAAAACTTTTAAATTGTATTTGGAATCCTCATGATCTAATCAACCTTACTGTAGTTTTTTTTTCAATATCTTTTGCGTCAGTGTAAAGACGTTACATGTTACAAGCGTTTTCAGGGTGACTCTTCCATAAGCCCTGTGTTAAAAATCCTAAATTCAACAGTTTGTATCTCTCTTATTTAGTTGACCTTATCTGAAACTTTGCATACGTGAACATGGGTACTTCATCTATGATATCCCCAAAAACTATTTTTTTCTGGAAGTAAGACGTTTGTGCCGGAGCCTCCTGAAGTGTATTGTTAGCGGAAAAACGGCAAAAGGGTAAAACAACTACAATATTAACCTCTAAATGTCGAAATCTATCACTTGCGCGCCTTACGGGCGTTGCGCAGCCGCAGAAGAACATTTCCACGCGTGATAGGTAGCGCCACGTACAGGTCAAAGGTAAAGTTAAGAAATCTGGACAAAAGGCGTATCATTTTAAGGAGGTAGAGCGTTACCCAAAATCCAAGATTAAAAAAATATATATATGTTATTGTCCAAACTATACTGAGTCTTTACGAATTTTTAATTCGTAATTATTAATTCGAAAATAGTTTAATGCATGTAAATTCACGTGCGGTTAGATGGACATTTCCAACAAACGATTAATGTCAATAGAACCTTTGTAAACATTTAGAAAAAAAAAGAATCCATCTTGCCCATCGAAAAATTTAATATTCAATATTAAATCAAGGTTTGATAAAAGATTACGAATCTTTTAAATCTTTTTAAACTAACAACAGATTATCACTCTTTCATAATAATCATCAATAATGTTATACTTTTTCACGCTGGTAGTAACACAACAGTTTTTCTTTTTCAAGTAATAAAAGTATAAAAATGCATAATCATGCCCTTTAATTATATATTTTCTGAAAATTTTGCACCTATAGAATGAATCTATACCTCGTATGCATTTTTTCTGAAGTTTATTGAAAAAAAAATAAAACAAACCGTCATTTGACCCAACTGGACTGCTCAAACCTCCTTAATGCATTGGAGTAGTACGGCGTGTCGCCACCCCTCCTCACTACACACTTGACGCACAGGATCGAGTGTCCTATATGTGTTTGTTTGTTTTTTTTTTTTCGTAGCGATAGCAGTGCGTTACGAACACGATCGTCCAGAACTGACAAGGGGAAAATTAAAGCTATCGATGTATCAAAGATTTGACATCCCCGTTGCCTAAAAAAAAAAAGCCTACTTGTCAATAAATGTCAATGACATGTCTTCCAGAGGCATGACATCAACTTCCAAGGTAAAAAATATTGCGCAATAGCTGTATTTATCGAAAAAGTGAGAAACACGTAGATTCGTAGTATAATTCGTCGTTAAAGATTAGCTCCCCCTTATCAACACTTCATCACTGTTGTGTGTCCGATGTTTTTTTTTTCTCCAGGGCGAGCCAGATTCAACCGACGATGGCCTCAAGAGACAGGGTTCATTTAGAAAACTTTTGCCTGCCAGCTCGAACGGCGATTCGCAACTGAGTATGTCGATCAAAATGATCGACAGGCCGAACGTCCCTCAGAACACCAAAGAATATATCGTTTTTCTACAAGAATATAATATCCTATCCGAATAGTAAGTTCCGTAGGCACAGGTAGATCTTTGAAAAATGCAATATCAACAGATTAGTTGAATGCACCTGTCGATCCTTTCGTATTTCAGCAATATACTCAGAACTCGAGACCTCAAGGGTATTTACGTTATTCCGTCGGCTCAGAATTCTTCCCGTGAGTCTTTCTCGGAAACATAAAACATCCAGTCTCTATTGTTACTAATATTTAACGCTTACCGTCTCGATCTGCAGTATGGTTCGGTGTTCAATTCATTCGCCAGGGAATTTATCAAGGCGGAGTCTTCAGATTCACCGTAACACTGCCGCAAAACTTTCCAGACGGAGGCTGTCCGGTAATACTTGCGACCATACGACGCACCGAGCGTGGCGAGCTAAGGGAAATGTTTTTCGAAAAACTTTCCCGAGTTACGTCGATTAACGCGAATAGATAAAACGTTTGTTCGTTGGTTTCAGAAAGTTGTGTTCCAAAGTAACGTATTCCATCCACTGATCCATCCAGAAACTGGCGAATTGGCAAGCAGTTGGGGCTTTCCGGAATGGAAAAAAACTAATAGAGTTTGGCAACTTATACAGTACATTACGAAAGTCTTGACAAAGATCGATCCTAAGATGCCGGGAATCAACCGAGAGGCGTTGATGCTGTAAGAACAATTACGCATTTGGTACAAGCTTTATTTAAGGGGTTACGTGAGTTTCAAAGCCAAAAAAAAGCATGTTTTCTCTATTTTTTCAAATATCATACATAAATTATTTTATTAAAAATGTTAAGCACATAAAAAAGCAACATTTCAACAATACTTTTAAGAATTTGAGAAATTCAGCCGGTGGGACCTGATTTCCGGAAACCCCTCAAAAAAAAAAGGTTCTTTGTGGTGGTCAGGATAACTCATGATAGCTTTATCTGAAATTAAAAAACCAAATTTTTTTCTGTTAGTAGATAAGTATAGCTCGTGATTGAAGGAAGGATTAAAAAAAAATTGAAATCTGCATTTTTGGCAGAGTTGTATGCAAAATAGTTCAATTTTGGGTACAATTTACACTACGTATAGCCTTGTAAAATTAGTTGTAATCGAAAAAAAAACCTTCGTTCAATCACTCGTCAATGCTATTTTGAAGAAGTGTGCAAAATTGCAATAAGATCGGTGCATTAGTTTTTGAGAAATCGTGTCCACCGACTTGAAAAATAGTGTTTTGAGAAAATTGCGTATAGCTGCGTCGCTCCAGGCCGGTCTTTCCCAACGGGGGGAATTCCCAAAGGCTCTCCTAGATACTTCGATCGACTTAAAACTGTGCGAGAATATTCTAGACGTATTGTACTATTAGATAATACAATTTAAAACATGGATTTTTTGAAATTTTCAAACCCACGTAACCCCTTAAGGAGATTGGAGCGGTCCACTTAAGTCAAATAATGGTTTATGGGTTTTTAAAAAACTAAACCTCAAAAAAAAATGCATGCGAGTTATAGATTCATTCTGTAGATGCTAAGTTTTCATAAAATATATGATTAAAAGAGAAAATTATGCATTTTTATACTTTGATTACGTGAAAAAAAGCCAATTATGTTACTACCAGCTTGAAAACGTATTACAGTATTGATGGTTATTATGAAACAGTCGTAATCTTTTATTAGATTGAAAATATTAGAAAGATTAAAAGATTCGTAATATTTTATCAGACCTTGATGGTTCAATATTAAATATATATAGTTTTCGATGTGCAAGATGGGTTTCAATTTTTTTTAATGTTTACAAAGGCTTAGTTTACGTTCATCCGTTGTTAGAAGTGGTTTATCTTGGTGATAAATAGCAACAAAAAAAACCGCACTCGTACCGTGAACGTCTTTGCCCATCTAAGCGCACGTAAAACTACATACATACAAAACACCAGAGCAAAAACTATGTTTTTGCTCAGGTGTTTTGTGGCAAAAAAAATTCAAAAAATTCGTAAGGATTCAGTATAGTCCGGACAATAGCATATATTTTTTCCTTTTAATCTTGGATTGTGGGTAACGCTCCAATCTCCTTAAACAGGCGCGACCCAAGGATTGGTATTTTTTTATTTTAATGTTTTTGCTGTTTCTTTGCCTATCCAGCAATCTTTTCTGGTCGTCTTTACTTTGACTCTGCAATAATCATAGCAGCATTTCTAGTTCCTTTGACCACCTCCCCCCCCCCCCCCTTAGTTCTTCTCAGGCACTTTTTCCTAAAGTACCGTATCTGCACGAGGGCACAGGAAAACTATGGAAAACCTGTTCCGGCGAATACGACTATATTTTACTGAGTTTCAGTTGGAGTATGGCAAACCGACCAGTGAATGGATGAATAACGAGACCATAGAATTCAGATAGACGTCAAAGTGAAAATGTTATCAAAATAAACTAATTGCTATAGCGAGCAAAATATATTATTTTGATAGTAGAAACAAATATTCGAAGTATTCAAAAATATTATTCGATATATTCGAAGAAAACAAAAATATTTTTCAATTACCGACACATGTACGGGAAGGATAAACCTATAAAATGATAAAAAAGTATAAAATTGAAAATTACGCAGGCTTTTTAACCAAAAGTTCAAATTTTCGACCATTTTTTCGACAGTTTTTACCCCCAAAAAAATTATTTATCTACGCGATATCCTTCAAACTTTAGGTTTATCCTTCCGGTAATATCATAGACACAAACCTCTCAAAATTTCAGCGAGATCGATTAATAACTTTTTGAGCTACAGTGTGAGCAGTTTTTGAAAATGTAGTTTCGAGATAATCGTGTTTAAAGTTACAATACGATAAAACTATAAATTTTAGTAACTTACCGATCAATCAGCGATTCCAGGCCCGCACACTAACCCTTCAACTTCCTCGAAACGCTGATTTTCTTCCATTTGCTGCTGCGTTCGGGCTGTACGAGCTGCTTTTGTCGAGGAAAGGCTCATCCGGTTCTGCCTCTATCCGTGCCTCGTCGGAGTTTTCGGCGAAAACTCTGGCGTACGTCCCAAAAATTATGTCCAACGCATTCATAATTCTTAGAATGGAGGAATATTCTTCATTAACCACCCCATAATTGCGTTTAAAGTTTCAATACGATAAAACTATAAATTTTAGTGATTTACCGATCAATCAGCGATTCCAGGCCTATACCCTTCAACTTCCTCGAAAAGCTGATTTTCTTCCACTTGCTGCTGCGTTCGGGCTGTACGAGCTGCTTTTGCCGAGGAAAGGCTCATCCGGTTCTGCCTCTCTCCGTGCCTCGTCGGAATTTTCGACGAAAACTCTGGCGTACGTCCCAATAATTATGTCCAACGCATTGATAATTCTTAGAATCGACCTTCATTAAACACCCCAGCAGCAATATAGGCTGCGATTTCACCGATTTTGAGCCCAGAATGGAGGTGTTTTGGAGCTAATCGCCAAACTGTTGCGTTGAAATTCTCGTTCGCGTTTTGGATATGGCCACCCAAGAATCTTTCGAGTAAATCTTCCCTCGACAAATCTTTGTAAATTGGTAAGAGATGCTGCTTCATCTCTTCACCAAGTAACGGAGTAACATCTTCAAGTTCTGGATTTCTCTGCTCGCTAGTTCGCGGTATGCGGTCTCAGCGCTCTCGACTATGAGCTATAACTACGTAAATATTTCATATTTCGATTTTTCCTTTTAACAGTATCTTCTTAATATATTATAGTTTCGATATATATAGAAAAATCGATTTTTTGAAAATTCTAAAGGATTTTCTCCCCTTAAATGCTAGATTTGGAGATCACTGTGTTGCACAGAAATTATAATATTCTTACACATATGAGCATATTTGTTATTGCGATTTCCTAGAAAATGCACAAAGCTTTTTTTTTTTCATTTTGACATGACATGACATCAGAAAAAGAATGTTAAATTGTCAAAATTTGAAAAATGTACAAAATGATTTTATGAAATGTACACTACCAATTCATACCAGTAATTAATTTTGCAATTTGAAAATTGCAAAATTAATTACTATTAATTATTTATTATTAATTATTAACAAAATTAATTGCAGATGAGCAAAATTTGTCAGACTGCTTTGAGAATTATCAGAACAGAGTCCATACGTCTGTTCACTGGAAAGCGCTTAGAATACAGCACTAGTGAATAAACATGTTTAATTTTGATAGTCAGTAAAGTTACCCCATAGTTGGTGCGTGCCGAAGCGATCATCCATCGAAGTATTGGCCCCGATCAACGCTGCTGTACCTGGGAGATCGTAAAAGCCGCACACGATCTGCGCGTCCATTGCTGTCGGTCGACCCAACAATTGCTAATTTCTTCTAGTGTATCGATCACCGATACAAACTGATAATTTCCGCTAATCGATTGAATTCCGGATGCCAAGTAGCTCTTTGGCCAGGCGAACCCGAGAATTTCATTATCCCGTTGAATGAAACAATTTCTTCAAAACCTCCACGTATATTGGCTTCCTTTACGAGCTCGTTGGCGAAATCGCCGATAAACATTATTTCATAACTTTCAAGGTACGAGAATAATATGGAGGGTTTTCGGGAACGAGCTAAGAAGTGCGTGAAGGAAAGTCTGAGCCAGGTTTACAATGCGCCACTCACGGAAGATCCGCACTACATAACGTTCAGCCGTTACAACAACGAGATTCATGAGCCGGTGCGGCAAAAAATTTACGAACCCAAGGTATGCAAAAGTATATTTATTGTAGTACAAAATACTCTTTGTTAAGACGGTGTCGATTTAACAAAAGTACGGTGCGTTATAGAATTTGGAGCAGAACAAGACAACAGGGTTCTCGTGGGTCCAGCCAGGATCCCTTCAGCCTTTCTCCAAACCGGAAGCCAGATAACGTTCGATAAATCGGGGCTCGACGAATAAAAATGTGCAATTGGCTACAGACCGCGACGTATCTATAAAACTCTTTTACACGAGTCTAAACGTCGCTCTGAAGCCACACCGAACGAACATAAAAAGAATATTTTTTATAAAAATAACATGATACAAAAGAGAAAGAAAAAAAAATTGAAACGAAAATCATAGTTGAACGGAAAAAGAGGGTAGAAATTTTGCGATCGAAGTGAATCGAATTAACAGTACCGCATGTACGTGTATACTCCGCAATCATCGTTGCAATAAACCGTATTTTGGGCTTTTTTTTTATGAGCTATCCATTCTGGCGTAGTGTTCCGTTATTCTCTCGACGAGCTGAGCCTTCAATCCCGTTATTTGTTCGCCGATCGAACGTGCGTACGCCTTCAAGGTTTCGACCTTCAGTTCCTTCAGCTGAGAAAAAAACGAACCTTTGTCCACGAATTACGATTGACAAAAAGTTTTATATTTACGCCCTCGCGATACTGACCTTTCCGCTTTTTATCAAGCTTCGCAGCAGCTCGTTGTCGACCTTCACGACTTTTTCAGCATTTTTGACGACTCGAGAATCCGGACATTCGCGTTTAACTGCCTTGACTGCTGGTATCTCAAACATCGCTTCGAACTTTTCAACAAGATCTCCCAACCGTGCCGCCATACGTTCCGTGTCCGGACCTGGAAAAATACATCCTCGATTGTTCCGAATTTCAGGCTATTTAGTTACACGTTTTTTTACACTTTTCTCGCTCACAAGTAGAATCAGTCGGTTCCACGAACTCTATGTCTAATGCGAGAGCTTCAATGTACGCCAATTGTCGGGTCAACTTTGGATTGACGAATGCAAAAGGATCCCATTCTATCCGTGTCTTTTTGATGATTTTAGTCATAAGATCAACTCCCGCTGCGTCGGTTGGCAATAAATTCTCGTCAACGCCGTCGTAGACGTACTTTTGCGTGTACGGGCCCAGCTCATTTACTTGTTCTGAAAAGACAATAAAAAGTTTGAAAAAACGTGGTTTTTACAGAGAGTTTAGACGCGGCGCAAGAGAGCGACCGATAGTCGCTCTACTGGGTTATTTTTCAAAACTTCGGTATTTAATTCCGAAAAATAAAGGTGCCGATTCAAATAAGAGGAAAACTCTGGAGAGTCGCTCTCGAGAGCAGTACTCGCCAGCGGGCACGCTCTTGAGAGTAATTCGTAGGCGGTAACGCCAGACTCGCTGATATTAGGGCCATCATCCACCAAAGCGGATATGAACGGAGCTAGCAAAAAAAAAAAAAACAGCCAAGAGAATCGCCACGTTCAGCTTCGATGGACATGAATTCAGCGATCGATTGGTTGTTTTTTCCTAACTCCGCTCATCTCTGCTTCAGTGAGTGATGGCCGTTAGATTCGTGAGAGTGAAATTCGCGGTGTAATACTCACACGTGGAAACAGTCGTGAGAGTACTCTCGAGAGCAACTTTCATGTGGACAACAGGCATCTTAAGGGGGGAAGACCATTGGCAAATTTGAAAAGATCGATTTTTTCCCCATAAATCAATAGTTCAATGTCTTAAGGGTGTGGACATTTCAACAAAACATTTCTCCCAAAGTCAATCGGAGTAAAAGTCTAGGAGAGAGGAGAGCCTTTGTGAATTCCCCCCGTTGGGAAAGACCGGCCAGGAGCGACGCGGCTATACGCATTTTTCTCAAAACACTATTTTTGAAGTCGGTGGACACGATTTCTCAAAAACTAATGCACCGATATTATTGAAATTTTGCACACTTCGTCAAAATAGCATTGATTAGTGATTGAATGAAGGTTTTTTTTCAATTACAACTAATTTTACAAGGCTATACGTAGTGCAAGTTGTACCAAAAATTGAACTATTTTGCATACAACTCTGCCAAAAATTCAAATTTCAATTTTTTTAAAAATTCTTCGTCCAATCACGAGCTATACTTATCTGGTAACAGAAAAAATTTACTTTTTGAATTTCAGATAAAGCTATCATGAGTTATCCAGACCATCACGAGGACACTTTTTTTTTAGGGGTTTCCGGAAACCAGGTCCCACTGGCTGAATTTCCCAAGTTTATGGATGATTTTTTTTTTAAATATTGTTGAAATGTTGCTCTTTTATGTGCTTAAAATTTTGAATAAAATAATTTATATATTATATTTTGAAAAAGTAGAGAAAATATGCTTTTTTGGCTTCGAAACCCACGTAACCCCTTAAATGAAACACACACAAAGTTACAAATTTCCATGTATATTCTTTTCATAAAAAAAAATCATAAAGAAACCCCTTATTTTTTACTTTATAAATGGTCTTCCCCCCTAAGTTGTTAAATCAAAGTGTTATTTACCTCTGAAGGCTGTCTTGTACAGGTAAAAGCCACCGTATTTTGGGCATGGTATCATTCTCGCTAGATAAGTTGAAGCTCGATGACTCACAGCACAAATCGCCATTACGTTCTTAGACACGCAGGTTTTGAGCAATGCAGCGAACAAAGCTTTTTCTTCTGTAAATGAATAATTTTAAATATATCATTGCTACGTAAAAACGCAGCGATACGTATTGTAGAAATGATTCTGCCTACCATCGGTAACCGTAGCCTCGAGACTCACGAATCTCGGTGGGCTTATGTGATAAGCCAAGTTCCAGGCAATTGGCTTGAAACCGATCAAATCAATTCCCATCTTAGACGTTATTCTTATGCTGTTCATTTCGTCAAGTCGAAAACAGATCGTTTTGTCCCCGCATCTTACTGCTTTGCCTACGTTATCGGGAATGTGCGTGTTGAAGATCTCCTCAGTTTCCTGTGTATCAAAACCACAAATTTATCGTATCGATCAGCGATAAATTATGCATTTGTCATCGATCCCGGAAAATAAAAAAATCTTCAAAGACAGTTTTCACTGCTGATCTTTGCATTTGGATTTTCTTGAAAATATGTGAATTTTTATCGTTAATGTGTGAAACGTTGCAAGCAAAACGAAATGCAAATTTATCGGTTCGACGCTTTTTGGAAACATTTCTTTCTTCACCTCGTCCGACGACCCGCCGTCGAGTTGTTTGGTAGGTCCCCAGTGCCTGTGCACATCGAGAATTTCATTCGTATCTTTGTGCATTCGAGCTGTTTTCAGATATTTCGTTTTGCTGCAAAAAACAAAGACCTCCTTGAAATCAGAACATTTCGAATACGTATAAGTTTGCATCGCAGTGAAACACTGTAAACCTGGTGAACGACGAAACGACGAGAGGAATTTCAATGTCCTCGCTGATTCTCCATTTCAAATGACCGCTCGTTTTAGCTGGAAACTTCATTAGAATCTCAAGATCGTCGAGTTTCCCAGGCTTGGAGTCATCTGGCTCGACGTTATTGGCCAGCACGTCTAAATCCTTGTAGAAAAGTTCGTGATTCCAATTCTTTCCGAGGCCAACTACTTGCAACTTGACGTTCACGTCACGATAGGTCTTCGCTCTAAGTCGAATTTTGTGACGCTCCGCTGCGTCGTCCTTCAGCGGATTGTCTCGCCGAGTGAGCAATACTACTTGACGAAGCGGCATGGCGATTTTTATACAATCGAAGGAGCGACAAGCGTGCCAAAGTACGTCGTCCAAGCAACGGTCCGGCTCGACGTTCACCGACGAATCGCAATAATCTTCTTGGTTCGTGTTACGATCCTCTGAAAAAATATGCCTTCCACGTTATAAAATATATGAATCGTCGAAGCGTAACGCTAAGTTGTCGAGTACTCACTAATGTCGATGATCTCCCGAAGCATATTCGCGTTTATCTCGGCAAACTTGTGAATCGTAAGGATGTTCTTGGTCTCGGGATCTCGATCCCAATTTTTCGTCGCGTTGTACAATATCAGACCTGTCCAATCGCGTTTGTTCCACACTAACTTTTGACTGAGAATGCTCGCGTACAACTGCGCCGACGAACGATAATTTGGTAATTAACGGAACGAAAAACAATTTTAAAAAATAGTGCATACGCAACTAGTTGGGCATACAACATTCCGAAGTGGAATTTCAGAAAGCGGTTTTCGTCCGTACTTACCTCCAAACATTGTTTGAAGTAGGACGTGTCCGTTTCGGGATCACGTTCGAACATCTCGGGCGCAACATCGACGACAAATATGTGTCCATGACGAAACGCAAAGCTTTCAATGTTGTCTTGAATGTCGGCCGATCGCTGCGATTCATCCATTGTTTGTACTCTTGTCGGGTTCTTTCCGTGTTCGAACAATTGGATTGCCGGCACTAGAGTTGCGAGGCACGAGATTTTTATTTGCGTTACGCTAGTAGGAGCAACTAATAAGTATCAAGAATAGATAGGAAGGCACAATAACGTGCCGGTACACAATAAAAACAAGCACATGAACGATCACTGAACATACGAGAGTGACTGCGTCACCGGCGCGCGCGAAGTATTAGATGTAGTAAAAAGAAATCCATTATTTTAGCAATAGGTGGCTTTAGTAATCTGTATCTCGCGTTGTATAAGTGCGATCGGATTACGCTAAATGGCGTTAGAAAGATAAGATTTCGTACTAAAATAAACATCTCAGACAGTTTTGTGATTGCTTGACTCAATATTTTTTGAGCGCGCGTCAAATATGGCCACCAGCAAAGTGAAAATACGCCATATTTTACAGATTTTCTTCGATAAAGGCGAAAACGCAAGCCAGGCGGCTGAAAATCTGAATAGTGTTTATGGTCTTGATATTGTAACAGCCAATCACGCGCAATTTTGGTTTCGTCGATTCCGTTCCGGTAATTTGTATGTCAAAGATGCACCACGCTCTGGAAGACCAATGGTCGAAAATGTCGATAAAATAATGGAAATCGTCGAGTCCGACCGTCATGTAAGCACTGTTTCGATTACCCAGGAGCTAAACATTGCACAAAAAACCGTTTGGAACCACTTGAATAAGGCTGGATACAAGAAGAAGCTCGATGTATGGGTGCCACACGAGTTAACGCAAAAAAAACCTCATGGACCGAATTTCCATCTGCGAATCGCTGCTGAATCGCAACAAAATTGACCCATTTCTGAAGCGGATGGTAACCGGTGATGAAAAGTGGGTCACTTACGACAACGTCAAGCGAAAACGGTCGTGGTCGAATCGCGGTGAGCCGGCGCAAACGATGGCCAAGCCAGGATTGACGGTCAGGAAGATTTTACTGTGTGTTTGGTGGGATTGGCAGGGAATCATCTACTATGAGCTGCTCCCCAACGGCCAAACTCTTAATTCGGACCTGTACTGTCAACAATTGGACCGTCTGAAGGAAGCAATCGCCCAGAAGCGGCCGGCTTTGGCCAATAGGAGAGGAATTGTGTTCCATCAGGACAACGCCAGGTCACACACGTCGATAGTGACTCGCCGGAAGCTCCGGGAGCTCGGTTGGGAGGTTCTTATGCATCCACCTTATAGTCCGGATCTGGCACCAAGTGATTACCACCTGTTCCTGTCTATGGCGAAAGATTTTGCTGGTGAAAAATTCGCTTCAAGAGAAGCCTGTGAAAATTGACTGTCCCAGTTTTTTACCAATAGGGACGAGGGTTTCTATGAGAAAGGCATAATGAAATTACCTTCAAAGTGGCAATAAGTTATCGATCAAAACGGTGCATATTAGACCTAAATCGGATCCTTATAACTATGCTAAATAAAGCCTTCAATTTCATGCAAAAATAATGGATTTCTTTTTACTACACCTTATATATACAGTGAAACTTAAGTTATACGTTTTTCAAGGGCTACAGCAAATATGACGTATAAATGAGAATATCGTAGAAGTGAAATACAGTATATATCGGAAACTCTTTAGCATTTGAAAATGACGATCGGTGCATAATTCGCGATGTTTTTTTAACAGCAGTACCTCTATTATGCTAATATTTGGTTTTCCAATTGAAAATTTGATTGGTAGTAACGAAGTAATGAGCGAACTCAATATTTTTTTTATTTTTATTCAGAATTTTTATTTCATGAGAGTTTGTAACATTAACGTTTTAACGTTGTAGACTAGAAAATAAGACATTTTCGTATAAGAGATAGGTAATCATAGTTAAGTAAAGGGTGTCTCAAAATGACCCGACATTTTAATTTATTAATAAAACGTATTATTTATTTGAAAAGTACGAATATTTTTATTTTAATATAAGGTACAAACATAGAGGTTATGTGTGGAACACAATATTCGATAAATGGTCGCCTCATCCCTGTTTGCAAACGTTCACTCTTTTGACGAAATTTTCAAGAACATTTTGGCATAATTGCAGACTAGTTTCATTAATGGTGCGTCCAATTGCTTCCTTGAGTTCCGGAATGGTCTGTGGATGATTAGCATACACTTTTCCTTTCAGAAAACCCTAAAGAAGTTCAATGGCGTCAAACCGCACGATCTTGGCGGCCAATTCACATATAGCCGCCACGCCAGATAACACGACCATGAAACTTCTTCTGCAATAACTGCATTGTTTCACATTGCATTTTGACAATTTCTATTCGTTGCTCGATCGTGTAATTCTCCATGACTAAATCTCAATACTTCCTGATGCGAGTTGTTGAAGATTAGTTCTATGTTCGCCACAAAAAGAAATGGTGCACAATTTAAAATGTCAGGTAATATTTAGACATCCTTTATATTCATACATAGTACGATCCTAGAATTTAACACTGGAAAAAATTAATGTACGGATAGTGAATTTAAAAAAATTCTTGTCTGTTTTCTTTTTGTGTCACAGAACATTGATTTACGTACAACTGAGAAAAAAACAGACCCCGAAACGGACGCTGCGGAAGAAAATTAATAACGTATAAGCGCAAAAAACGTAGAAATGAAACTTTATTACATTTGTTATAGGCGGAATTTGCTGGGGCCAGAGAAATATGACGTATAAATGATAAAAACGTATAAGTGCGAAACGTATAAGCGAGGTTTCACTGTATATGTAAAACATATAAAACATATAAAACATCATCTGTACATATAAAACAGTTCCGCGAATGTCCGTCTGACGTATAGACAAACACACAGAAATTTGGACGATGTGTTCCTTAGAAGGTATAGAGGTGCACTAAGAACGGATTTTTCGAAAATGAACTCTTGAGGGGGTGAAATGGGGTGTGAAAGTTTGTACAGAAAATTACCCTTGTGTATATCAACATGAAACTTCGTATAAATATTCTTCAAAACAAATAATAAAACACATATTTTAGAATTTTTTTAAACAACCCCTAATTAGCGGTGCAACGGTGTGTTGAAGTTTGTATGGGGAAATCGAATTCCCGGCTTTTATCTCAATGAAATTCGGAAGATTACTCACTACAGTCACCCTGAAAAGTTTATTCTCTGCGCAATCGATGAAAGCTTCGAAATATTGCGAATATACTTATAAAGTAGGTTGTATATCTCATCAGAATGTAAAAACTTATAAAGTAATGATGAAAACGCCTAATATAATGTTTACTCAACCCTCACTTTTGTATCAGACTATCCATTAGGGATGTTCGATTCTGAATCGATCTTCAGGAGAATCGATTTTCTCGATGACAAAAATCGATTTTTTGTATTGATTTTATGGTGTCCGATTTTTTTGAGAATCGACTTTTCTAGGCCAGTATCGATTCTTTGTCTAGATGAAAAATGATCGAACGATTACTTCTCCAACGCATCAGGAAAGAGGCGCGAATCAATTTGCAAACTTCCGGCCTTCTGGAAAACCAACCCAGAAATGTGGTTCCTGCAGGTGGAATCAGTCTTTCAATCACACAGCGTACGATCAGATGCAAGCAAGTATCACCTCGCTGTCAGTGCTCTTACGCCGGAGGTACTCCTTGCAGTTGGTGATATCATCAAGTCACCACCTGCGAGCGACAGGTATGAAAATCTGAAATCCCATCTCATCAATCGTCTCAGTGAATCGGAAGACAGACAATTGCACAGATGCCTTGCCGAGCTTGAGCTTGGTGCTAAGAAGCCTTCCAAGCTCCTCCGAGAAATAAGGTCTCTGGCAGGGGATAGTGCCCCGGAGGATGTGCTGCGAGTACGCTGGCTCGCCTTACTCCCACCTACGTTACAAAGCCTTTTGAGGGTTTTCCAACCTTCGCGCACCGGATCGCCCAATTCGGCACTCCACTGACCATCACTACGGATCAAGGTGGCCAATTTGAGTCTCGATTGTTCACAGCTCTCGCTCGTATGGTGGGCGCGAACAAAATCCACACGACGCCTTATCACCCTCAATCCAATGGATTGGTTGAGAGGTGGCATCGCGCGGTCGAGGCCGCCTTGATGTGCAACTCTTCGACACCGTGGCCGGATCTGCTGCCTTCAGTCCTATTGGGACTTCGCACTTGCATCAAGGAGGACCTCAACGCTTCACCAGCGCAGCTGTTGTACGGTACCGACTTACGGATTCCAGGCGAATTTTTCGTCGCGGCCGACTTACCTGCCGAACCAAACTTCTTCCTCGAGAAGTTTCGAGAACGGATCCGCCAAATTCGTCCGACGCCCATAGCGCACCACACGAAGTCGCGCTGCTTCATCCTGAAGAATTTATATACCTGCTCGCACGTCTTCGTCAGAGTGGACACGGTCAAGCAACCGTTGGATCCTCCGTACTTTGGCCCTCACGAAGTCATCGACCGAGTGGACGATCGAATCTTCATCATACGAGTAAATGGGACGGACAAGGCAATCTCCGTGGATCGATTAAAACCGGCATTCATCGCAAAAACGGATTCAACGCAGTCCAGCCAAGAGGAGTCTCAGCAATCGCTGTCCTCGTAACAGGATCTACATGAGTCATCACTGCCGTCTGAGCATCAGTCAACTGCGATGTATAGACCGTTAAAAACTTATGCCAAAGCTACAAAAAAGGTCTCGTTCCCTTCCTTACCCAGTCAGGTTACTGGGGGGGGGGGAGTGGATGTGGCGGTTGGTCTGCCACTCTCAAGCCCGACCGATAAAACAGGTAATGGCCGTACGACGCCGGCGCCAAAACCACGGGCGAGAAAGCAAACGCTCGTACCTCGCTCGACCTTCTAGTATTATATGGTCTAAGTGCCTTTCGGTACGCCATTATCAGTAGCACGTGCGTACCTTTCTCACATCATTCATCTCTTTGTACCAATCCATCGTTATTTCAACTGTTTGAGAATAAATATTTATTTCGTGTTATCCGAGTTACTTCCTTGAACATTTTGTGTGGGCTTTGGTTCCGATATGCGTAAAGTTTGTGAAAATCGAAAAAAAATATAAAAGCGACAAAAACGATGTTATTGTTTGGGTTTGTTTCGGCTACAATAAGCAAAACAACTGCTTCAAAGCATTGTATACACCATAAAGGAATGTTACGACACAATGTAATATGTCTGCTACAGTCCCTTTATTGCTTTTTAACTAGTCCCCTGATTAAATTTTTCGAAGACCAAATAATACGTGTTTTAAAAATGTTTTGACACCTACCATAAAGTCAACTATTTTTAATCTTTACGTTGTTGAGTTATGAAGGGTTAAAGGGTTGAAGATATACGCCTCTCTTCTTTCAGAATGTGCTGTTCAGTTCATGCGCGTACGTTTGAGCTTTTTGTTTTTTTTTTGTACCGTATAATGTAAGAAAATCGATTTTTACAAGATCGATCTTTTACGTTTCGATTTTTTGCAGAATCGGTTCTCAGTCATCCGATTCAGAATCGATCCCGAAATCGATTTTTTCCATAAGATCGAACATCCCTACCACGGTCTTACATACAGGTCTGGAAACTCCGCCGGATCGGGGGGGTCGCTTACTGACGAAAATTTTTTAATGCACTGGCCGCTGGAGCGCTGCGATCTTAAAAGAGTTGGTGGCGAAGTGCGGTACGGGGGCAGACGGAGGTATTGAAAAAAGACAGAGCTAATCGCCGCATTACTCTGCATCTGCCTGTCTCCGTAACACCTCATTTCAATTATTGGTTCTGCAGTATATATATATATTGGTGGTATATCTACTAATATAGCTAATTATAATGAATAAAATTAAGCGGTGAACCAACCCAACAAGCCGCCAAATCTAATTAAACCCCAAGCGTGGCTATAACTTAAATATTAGAAAACTGTCTTACTCATGGAATGATAATCGTGGTCGCACGGATACGGTGCTGACATGAGCTACCGTTTTGAAGGAGCCGAGTTCGATCCCCGAAGAGTGAGCTTTTTTTTTGCATAGGTTTCTGGTGTTGTATTAATTATTTATACACATTGTATCATTTTTGTATGTCATCATTTTCTTTCTCGCAAATAAAAATTCGAATTAATTTTTAAATAAATGTTTTTATTTTTTTATCGGTTTTTTGGTCGTTGGTAAAGGTTTTGAACTATGGGTGAATAACAAAACGATGAAATCATTTATACCACGTCGCATTTTCTATACCATTCTCATCCTCTTTTTTCCATTCATGAGAAATGTCTTCAGCCTTGAAATGCTTGTCACAAATGACATCCAACGAACTTAATTTTATAATACCCGGGATCGCGTTTTCCCACTGTTTCCACCGCACTGTATCTTTTGGCACGCGAAATAACGAGTGCTTCGATAATACAATTCTGCTTCCAGTTTTGCACCCCGGCACAACACAGATTCTCGGCATTTTTTCACTTCCGATAAGTCAATAGCACAAGAAATCCACTAATGAGTCGCTTTTGTTTACAAAATTATTTTTGGTGGTTATGTTCATCTGGGGGCAAGATTGAGGCGCCACGTAGTGTCAACTCTCAACGAAAATTTTCGTCCGTAAGCGGCCTACCCCCACCATGCGAATTCTGGCAGAGTTTCCAGACCTGTATGTAAGACCGTGATCCCTACTATCCATTCCGGCTACTTAATACGTAGATACTGTGCGTATACGGATATGCATACGCTACTGTAATCTAGTTCTAGTCTGCTCCACTCGCTTCGTGGCGCTAGCGTCGCTAGACATTGCGTAATTTAAATCGTTATATCTCTGAAACTAGACGGTCAAAATTCATTCTATTTTTTACCCTCTTCGTCATATGTTCCTCTGTAATTAAGAATTAAAAAAAAAAATCTGTAGAAAAGTTTCGAAGTTATTGCGTGAAATGTGAAATTTTCCACTGCTCCCCATAAGAACTCGTGTAAACCCATGAAATCTTTGATTGCCAATATCTCGAAAACGGAACGGTGAATCCCTTTGAAATTTTGCAGTTAATCATTTAAAATTGTCCTGAATGGGTCCTCAAAATTAAAAAAAATTGTAGCCTAATTTTCCTTGTCGTCGAAGAGAAGAATTCTGTAATATTGGTAGTCAAGACGCTATTCTCGATGATTCTCCACGTTACCGAGCGGATTATGCCCGATCTCTGACCACAAGATGTCGCCGGCATCACGAGAAGTAGCGATTCAGTGATGGCGTTGATCCCTGTAACGCGGTTTTGTAACTCGTAGCGACAGTTTTCGTTATTGTTAGCTCGCGATAGTCAACGAGTGGCAGTTTTTCTGCTGTAATTGTCTATCCTATTTGCTTTTACTATATATCGACAATGGAAAAAGCCGCTACCGATTTACAGAACTGCCCTACTGACGTCGCCGGTTGTTGTCCAGGTTCTGTAGGTCAGCAAGGTGGAAAGGGAGAAAAAGGATAGTTGCGTTTCGTCGTCGCGGGTACAGTGACAGAATCATTAGTAGGGCTGTGCCACTGTACTCTGCCCTAGTCGCGCTGGGTGATTGGTACTAGGGTGACGGGATATAGGGTAAAACGGCCAGTTAACCCCATCGTTGGCATTGACGCAATGGTGCGTCAAATAATTCCGTGCCCTGTGTGGCATTGACGCAATAGTGCGTCAACCTTTATTTCCCTATTTAACTTGCTCTGATTTTAAATCGGAGCCTCACTCGGGGGGTTTTGGGCTCGTTGAATCCGAATTTGAAGTCAAAATTTGGAAATTAAAAATGGCGGCGCCAATATGGCGGACAAAAATCAAAAACTTTACTCGATTTAGATGAAAATTAGTACTCCGGGATTTTTGAGGTCGCTTATTACGAATCTGAACTTTAAATTTGAAAATTCAAAATGGCGGCGCTAGATTGGCGGACCGAAATTGAAAATTTTACTCCATTTAGATAAAAATTGGTACTCTGGGATTTGAATTTGAAAACTGAATTTGCAAATTTTATGTTCAGACTCATAATCAGTGACCTACACAACCTATGAGTACTGAGTTTCATCTAAATCAATCTGTATTATTTGTATTTTCATTCGCCATATTTCTTCGTCATTGTGAATTCCTGAATTTTGAGTTCAGATTCGTAATCAGCACCCTCAACAAGCCCAGTGTACAAGTTTTCAGGATAAAAAAATTTTCCTGCCATTTTGGGCACTTTTTGTCGAATTCTCTCTGGCAACGAAGGGGTTAATGGACGAATAACGACAATATAAGATTTAAATGTAGTGTACAATGAAGATATTATCAGAACAAACTTTTCAATTGCTACACCTAACAAAAGATATTATTCTCATAGTAGAAAAGAATATTCGAATCTATTGCAACAAATAATATTGGAGGAATTGATAAATAGGTAGCAAAATAACTAAATCGTCAGTAAATGGACGAAATTACTAGTGAATGGACGTGTAGTGTAGATTCACGCTATAAAGGAAAACGATTGATATTTATTTTTATTAAATACCAGATTTGGCGATCACTGTGTTGCACAAAGATTATAATATTCTTATGGATACGAGTGTTATATTTCTTATTGCCAGTTCGTAGAAAATACACAAAGCTTTTTTGCATCTTAACGTGACATTTTCAAAACACTACCAAAGTTTATTTTAACAGAGAAACAGATAATTAAATGTTGTAAAAATCTAAAAAAACGAATGAAATGATTTTATGAAATCATCTGATGAAACGTAAATTGCCAATTCTTTTATTTTATTTTGAGGACCTATTCAGGACACTATTAAGGAGGTAAGACTACTCCCTCAGGATCAACAAAGAGACTAAATTTATGTCACCCCAGGAGTTTTCTGATTTATGTTAACTTATGTTGAATATTCGTGTTGTCGGTCCCAAAGTGCCAAATTTATTGTAAATATTTTATTTATTGCATATTTACTAATCAAAACTGAAAAATTATATCTTCAACGACTCTGGTGTCTTCACGACGATTTCCAAGCAGTACCGAGATTCTGAAACTCTGTAGCGACTGTTTTTGTTGTCGTTAACTAGCAACAGCCAATAAGAGGATCCCTTTCTTCTGATCGTGCATGGGATTGGCTGTCGCTAGCCGGCGACAACGAAAACTGTCACTACAGAGCTAGGTTATGCTCGTCAAACGAATCAGCTGTTACGCCCGACGTTGGCAAGTCTATTGGTACTATTTCGTCATTATGATAATATTCAACCGGAAGTTGAAACGGTTTTATAATGTAGCGCTTGAACTACATGGTGAATTGCGAATTTTCGATTTTTTACAATATCTATTATGTCTAATGTATCAAATTTTAGTTTTCCAACGACCTTAGTTGGATACGTGAGTAGCAAAACCGTGATTCCCGCACTTCCGGTCGATCGTCTCCATAAGACGACGTGCTTCACTAGCTCAAAATGCTCGACTTTGCAATTTTATTACGAAAAAACTGGATGGTCAATATAGCTCAAATTTTTCCAAAGGGTTTATAACGTATTCGCCAACATCGTATAAAAATTTCAGGGTCGAAAGTTGGATTCGACCCCATGATCGTACCTCCTTAAGTGATTTACCTTCAAAATTTCAAAAGGATTCACCGTTGAGTATTCGAGATATTGGCAATCAAATATTGCACGGTTTTACACGTGTTGTTATGGGGAGCAGTGGAAAATTTCACATTGTTTAATTTAAATCGCTATATCTCTGAAACCAGACGGTCCAAATGCATGATTTTTTTTTACCAACTTTGTCATATTTTCCTCTGTAATTGAGATTTTTGTTCAATCTGTAGAAAAGTTTCGAAGTTATTGCGTGAAATGTAAAATTTTCCACTGCTCTCCATAAGAATACGTGTAAAACCATGAAATCTTCGATTGCCAATGTCTCGAAAAGGAAACGGTGAATTCTTTTGAAATTTTGCAGGTAATCATTTAATAGTGCCCTGAATGAGAGCACAAAATTTTAAAAAATCTATAGAAAATCTCCTTGGCGAGACTTGGCGAGACCTTATCTCCTTGGCGACACCTTAACAGTAATTAATTTTGCAATGTTCAGCAGACGAGCTAAACTTTTCACTCTGCTTTGAGAATTATCAGAAGAGCCCATATGTCCATCCACTGGAAAGAGGTCAGAATACAGCACCATTGAATGAACATGTCTAATTCTGACCTATCATTACGAATTTATTTGAATTTTTTGCAAATAATCATCGACTGATTCTATGTTAAGTAATAAAAGTAATACTTAACCTCAAAACCGATTGAAACTTTTGTTTTCGCCTTTGGAACACATACTGTGCGCAGTCGTATCGTAACTAAGTTGCGCGTTGTGCAAGTATCACAAACTATAAAATTCCGTGTGGCCTGAAAATTCGATATTAAACGAAGACATTGGTTTTAACAACAACCGTGATTTTTTCACTAAATTATGGTGATCCGAGTTTTTATCGAAAATTCATATGCTTTACTTGTTTCAGACATAAATCAGCTTTCGTCAATGTACTGGTCCCCATCCATTCACTGATCGTTGTACCCTGTATTAGAACACGTGTCTCTTCGGCCATTTGTGAGTAACGCTGGAACGGCGGTTGAGCCGAGTAGCGATGAGATGTGAAACCGCTACAAAGAGGCTTTTTTTTTGTAAAACAAATGGGCACGCAGTTATTATTATTAAAAATTCCGTCGCCCGCAAAAAAAAAAACCAAAGTAATGCTTGATAAAATAAAAAATACACTATCTCAAAAATCTTAGCCTGTAAAAATCGTGTAAGATCGAGTCATCGATCAGAATGATCGAAAGTAACAGAAAACGAGTGAAATAAAATCCAACGAAATAAGAACTCAAACAAATGTGTAGCTCATGGCAATTTAAGGCAGTAGTCTGCTTTACAGGCTTCAAAAAATCGATTTTTCGTTTTTGTCTTAAATCTATTCCAAAACTATCCAAGAATATGTGTTCAAAATTTTAGAGGCCAATTCGACATATTTTCGAAGCTAGATCAGTTTTAGTGGCCGAGCGTCGAGCAGGTGCGAATGCTCGGGCAGACTTTACAGCCCGTTTTCTCGAGTTTTCATTTTCACAAGTTTTGGAAAACGGTGCCGGCGATAGTAAAAACAATATATGTCCGATCGAAAAAAACCAAAGTGATCTAGCTTCAGTATTGAATTATCTTCTATTTGAACTAAAAAAGTTGGACAAAAGTACTATTTAAATTACTTGTTTTGCAACTTAAAGTGAATTTTTTTTTTCAAAAAAGTGAATTTTTTTTTCAAACTTCGAAAAAATTTGGAATTTCGTCATTTCTTCGGTATTTTTTTAGTTCATATAGAAAAGGAACTTATAAAAACTAAAAAAAAATTTGGTTCCACTGTTTCAGATGCATCGCACGACCTCCATCACCGGCACCGATTTACGAGTGCACACTCCAGGCGCCCCAGAAAAATCGTTACAACTTTGGCAAATTTCAATAATTTGTAATAATAAAAATTGTTTTTTAAAGCTTGAATATAATATACTATCGTCTCAAAATTTCGTTTACCGCAATCATTTCCTTCCCTTTCAAAAAAATTGTTGAAAAAACGCTTTTTTTTCGGCTCCTAAAGCAGACTACTGCCTTAATCATCAATCCGCCCCTTGTTTCCTTTCTAACAGCTAATTACGAGATTGCAACGTGTAAACGTTAGTTGCAACTAATAAATGATAATTGCGATCCACCTGGATTGATCACGGAGATTGGAGCATGCCGCGATCTATTGGGACGATAGGTTGTTAAAAGCAATTATAAAATAAAGATGTGTGCGGTTATATATATATATATATATATGAACATTTAATCTGGAAAGGAGCATCGTACACGTTCCCGGAAAGAAAGGTACTCTCACGAGGGGTTGCAGCAAAAAACGCTGGCTTACACACTAGAATTATTGTTAAGATCGATATCGTAATCGAGTACGTGGTTGAGCGAGCCCAAGGTGGACACTTTTCGAAGCAATACACAAATGCCCACATGCACAAATATATAACCATGAAAAAAGCCAGCGGTAAACACAATCATCATATATTTCGATATCTCGATCGTATTTTCAATACCGCTCGGCCCACTTCATTATGATTATTTCTTTTCGTGTATGTGTGGGTATAATATCTGTTTGCATTTTATAAGGACGTTAGAAAATCCGGAGTAGCGAGATTCGCACGACTCGATGCGAAAACATTATTAATCTTGATTCGATGTGACGTGTGTAATTTCGGGAGATTTGAAAGACGATAAAACAACTTTCGCGTACTCGCGTGTGTGTGTGTGTGTGTGTGTGTGTGTGTGTGGCATTAGCAATACGCTCTCGCAATAATTTGACGTTTTGTATCGATAATTCGACGCGTCGAAAACGATAGGATACTTTTTGCGACACGCATATCCAATAATATATATATTTTTGAGGTTTATTTTTTTGAATACGTGTATATGTAGATGGGAAGAGTAGCGGCGTAAGGTGATGCCGAGTGAAAAGGGAAACAGCGTTACTAAAGGTTGGACACCCGCGGTGCCTGCGAAACGGCCGGACAATATTATATCGTCTGATTACGCTGGTGCGAACAAAGTCTTCACACCCTCGTACGAAAGGTTCGTTTCGAAATTCTTCTCTACGTTCTTCATTACAAGCGATTGAGGCGAGCAACCACTTTAGGAGAGCGAAAATTAGATGATTTTTTGGATTTTTTTTATTGTGAAAAAAAAAACAGAAATTTCCGCAACTCTGACAACAATTTATTCATATTTTCATACATATCTGGTCATTTTTTTTCAAGTTATTTCATGCATTGATTAAGGTGTAATCCGCTGTGTCCCTTGGCGTGTCCTCATCGTCGTTGTCGATTTGCGGGAATTGTGCAGCTCGCAATTCGCATCTGAAATAGTCCAACAAATTTTTATACATTCTAGAGATGTTTTTTTTAAGAACATGAACCTAAATTTTGGAGACAGAATCGAGAATCGAATGTTGGAACGTGTTTGAAAAAAAATGATCGATTTTTAGAATTTTTTCTCCCGAAATTTTGCAATAATAAGTATGTTTTGAACAGTCTAATCTTTCCAACTTTAGGTTCATGTTTTAATAAATTATATTATGTAAACGTGTTCCAAATTTGAAGATAATCCATCAATTAGTTTTAGAGTTATGATTCCCGCAAATTGGAAAAATGTCGTTTCGAGAAAAACACGTTTAAAGTTTTACAAACAAAAAACTCAAAGTCAAATGTGTTTAATCAAAGGATAAAGTGTCTTACCGATAAATCAGTGATTCCAGCACCATACAGCAGTCCTTTCTCTTCCTCATGCAACTCATTTGAAGCTTGCATTTCCTCTTTACAAGCTTTTCGGGCTTCTTTTGTCTCTAATAAACGTTTTCTATTTTGCCGAGCTACGAGGATCTGATCCATTTGCTCGGCACATCCGTAGCTCTGCCTGCCAACTACGATTCGTACTTCATTCATAACCATGAGTAGGGCTGAATTTTCTTCATTGAACAAAATAGCAGCACGAAATGCCGCTGCCTCGATTATTTTGTACCCAGAATGGGGATGTTTTGGAGCTAGTCGTGATTCCATTATTTGTCTAAAAAGTCACTTTTTCATTACGTAAATTAAATAGATATTCAATTTTGACAATTAAGTCAACTGTGAAGAAAAGCAATACATTAGATTTGTCGGCCGATACATAAGCAGAAAAATACTGGAAGATCAACATTTACTGCCAAGTAGTAAATAATATCATTGTAAATCTAAAACGCCGATTTGAGAATCTACGGTTAGCTCATGCAATTGATGCATTTTTTCAATTGGATATGAGAAATGGAAAGATTTTCATAAATAAGTATAGAAAAATCGTAATTATTGATACGATAACCTTAGAAGTTTTTAGAACATTGAAGTAAACATATTAAAAAGGAGTACTGCCCTAACTTATATTAACTTTTCCAAGCAGCTATAGTAGTCCCAGTGAGCTCCGCCGGCTGTGAGAGAAATTTTTCTCCCATTAGGCCGACAAAAATGTGGCTTAGAAGCACATTGCTTCAAGAACAATTCTCTTATATGTCACTGATGGACATGGAAAACGGCATTGTTAAAAAAAATTCCAGCTGAAAAAGTGTTGAGCCGATTTGCAGAAAAAATAGAAAACTTCAATTATTGAGTGCCGTGGCTTATTTAATTGTTTTTAAAAATTATTATTTGAGTGCCTATTGATTATTTATTATTTTATGTTCAATATTCAATATTTTGTTCAATTTTTATTTGGCGCTCAATTATTTAATTGAGTGCCTATTGAAAGTGAAGTTAAAAGACTGGTAGATCGATCGAAGAATTATGAAAAAAGAGTTGATTTTTAGTATTGAAAATGCTTTTAAAGATGTATATAAGGGGTCTGATTTAGCGAGATATCACACGAAACTAACGCTGCCCCCACTCCATTGCCGCTGTGTTGTAGTAGGGTCGGGGGAGCTGCGATATGCTAAATGCTTGTGACTTGTTGAAAAATGCTGCGTTACATGTGGAGTCATTTGTGGTTACAAGTTGTAAGTTTCAATTTGTTGTTGTGTACATTACAATGTTGGTGGGTTTGTTTTTGGGTTTGGGTTTGTTTGGGTTAAGGTGGGTTTGTTTGGATTAAGTTGGGTTTATTTGGCTTAAGTTGGGTTTATTTGGGTTAAGTTGGGTTTGCCTGGGTTAAGTTGGCTTTGTTTGGGTGTGTTGGGGTTAAGTTGGGTTAAGTTGGGTTTGTTTGGGTTAAGTGGGGTTAAATTGGGTTTGTTTGGGTTAAGTTGGGTTTGTTTGGGTTTAAAATGGGTTTGTTTGGGTTTATTTGGGTTTATTTGTTTGTTCGTTGATGGATGGATTGATGGATGGATAGTGAGAGAGTGAGAATTTGAAAATGTGTGTGAGAGACCGCGAGAGTAAGTATGTGAGAAGAGAGTGAGAGAGTGAGAGAGTAACTCGCATTATTTGAATGTACCTTTTTTTATCACCCGACAAGTCTGATTACATTTTCAATGCCATTAAATAGTTGCACTTTGTGTAATATCTGTAGATTTTTTAAAATGTATTGCAAGAGTTCGATATTAATGTTAACATGAACGTGTGACTAAATCAAGTTTCATATTTCCTGTGCGTTGCGTGATCATCGACTATTATGTAAATTTTATTTAAAAAAAAAGATGAGTGATCAAGACCAGTTTTTGTCAGGCACCTCCTAGCCCCCCCCCCCCTCCTCCACCCCGGAAAAAAACGCTGGCTACGCCAATGTTAGTCACATTTTTCGAAGTTTTATCTATACATATAAAAGATTTCTGTTCCTTGGAAGGTGCAGAGATGCACGAAGAAAGAATTTTTCGAAAGTCAACTATTAAGGGGGTAAAATGGGGTGTAAAATCTTGCACGCATAATTATATTTCTTGCGTGCATTAACTTGACACTTGGTGTAAACATTCTTCAAAAGAAATAATAAAAGGCATATTTCAGGATTTTTTTTAAACAACCCCTAAGTAGGGGCGCAATGGGGTGTTGATGTTTGTATAGATAAGTGGAATTCCTTGGTTTTATTTCCATGAAATTCGGAAGATATATTCCTTAAAGGGCGAACAGGTGCATTAAAAGAGGATTTTTTCGAAAATCAACCCCTAAAAAGATGAAATGGGGTGTAAAAGTTTGTGTGAAAAATTGTATTCCTTGCGTGTATCAATTTGAAACTCGGTATAAATATTCTTCAAAACAAATAATAAAACGCATGATTTAGGATTTTTTGAGACAAACCCCAATGAGGGGTGCAACTGGTAATGAAGTTTCTATGGGCAAAATTCCCACGGGCGAAGCTGCGGGCAAAAGCTAGCCACTATTATTTTATTTAAACATTCGGCAATCCTCTGATTTTATTGTCGTTACGAAATCTTCAGAATTTTTCCATGCTTTGAGCAGTTTATATCATACATCTAGAGTTATTTGTTATATAAATTATCAGATAGAAATGTGGCCAGCATATCATCTCCATAAAGTACTGCATATTAGAGGATTTCTAAAGTCGTAATTTTTTTGTTAGAAGTTCGATCACTTGGCTTGAAATTTCACCAGTATACTGGGATATATTTTTACTTTAATTAAGGGGTTACGTGGGTTTGAAAATGTAAAAAAAATCAATTTTTTAAATTTATTTTATTATCCAACAGTACAACATGTCTAGAATATTCTCCCAAAGTTTTAGGTCAATCGGAGTAAAAGTCTAGGAGAGAGAACCTTTGGGAATTCCCTCCGTTGGGAAAGACCGGCCGGAAGCGACGCAGGTATACGCATTTTTCTCAAAACACTATTTTTGAAGTCGGTGGACACGATTTCTCAAAAACTAATGCACCGATCTTATTGAAATTTTGCACACTTCTTCAAAATAGCATTGACTAGTGATTGAACGAAGGTTTTTTTTTCGATTACAACTAATTTTACAAGGCGTAGTGTAAATTGTACCAAAAATTGAACTATTTTGCATACAACTCTGCCAAAAATTCAAATTTCAATTTTTTTAAAAATCCTTCGTTCATTCACGAGCTATACTTATCTACTAACAGAAAAAATTTGGTTTTTTAATTTCAGATTAAGCTATTATGAGTTATCTTGACCACCACGAGGATTATTTTTTTGAGGGGTCTCCGGAAACCAGGACCCACTGCCTGAATTTCCCAAATTTTTGGATGAACATTTTTTAAATATCGTTGAAATGTTGCTCTTTTCTGTGCTTAACATTTTTAATAAAATAATTTATATATTATATTTCAAAAAAATAGAGAAATTATGCTTTTTTTGGCTTCGAAAGCCACGTAACCCCTTAATTGTAGTTGAAAATTCTTGTTATCGTTAAGTATTGTTAAATATTCAGGTTCGCGAAAGGAATACTTTAATTAGCATTAATTTCTCACCCGATCAAAAAATACCTAACCCCGAAAATTCTTGACGCTTACCGAAGCTTTTTTTAAGCTAAGGGCCCGTCGATCGAAACCGGATCGAGGCTCATTGATCGTAGTGAAAATAATTACGTGATTTTGCGTTTTTTTTTCTTCTTGCAAAGGGAATGCAGACCGTGCATGAATCAGCTTATAGCGAACGAGTACCAGCGAATTTGGTGGGAAGAGAGAGATGCGTGGGCCAAGAACCGTTCGGACAAGAGCGGCATGAAAAAATCTCACCAAAAACACGAAGGACCTTCCCGCAAAGTTCGACATTGTATTCTCGAAGCGGTGTCGCTCGTTATACGTAAACGGTCGAGGCGCTCGTAACTGAGACAAATATTCTCGAAATATGACATCAAAAGTCCAAACGGAATCGTAAAAAATTACGAGCCCTTTGATTTTACGATAGTCATAAATTCTACAATAATTACAATTATATAAGATAACATTTCGCAATTATATTTGCCCCGTTATTTTTTTCTCTTCAGGTCGTTACAACAAAACCTGCGGAGACACGCGCGATCAAAGGAAAATCTAAGAAAGACGGCTCGAGAGAACCCAACAAAAGTTCTGACCGTGAAAAAAAATCGTAGCTCTTTCATTTAATTACACCTTTGTTTGAGAGAAAGAGACCGAAAATTGTAGACGGAATTGATTTCTTGATGATACTGTAAATGTGAATGTAATGGAGAAATGCTTACGAAAATAAAGAGCCTTGACGATAATACGGGGTGAAATCGAAATTTAGTAACGCAATGCAAAGAAACGTACAATTCATAGATCCACGTACGTGCGTGTGTGGGTACAGTGGAACACCAATTATCCGGACTAATTGATACGAGGGATCGTCAGAATAATCGAAAATCCGGATAATACATTTTATGGTGGAATAAAATTAGTGTTAACATGCAATAATCGTTTTATTGATACGTATTTTTATTTGCGCCATTGTCGTAGCCGGGCGGAGATAGCACATTGGCGTAGCCTCTCGCCACAGAAAACCACGTGACCCACCTAGCAACAAGTCGATCCAAAATAATCGATTGTGATCACACAACGGTTTCGCAATGTTTGAAAGCATTAGGAATGTTTCAAAAGCAAGGACATTGGGTGCTGTACGAGTTGAAGCCGAGAGATGTCGAACGGCGTCTTTTCACGTGTGAACAGACGCTTCAACGGCAGAAAAGGAAAGGGTTTATCGCATCGTATCGTGACTGGGATGAAAAATGGATACACTTCGATAACTCTAAGCGTAGCAAATCTTGGGGTAAGCCCGGCTATGCAAAAACATCGTCGGCAAAGCCGCATATCTTTGGTTCCAAGCATCTGCTCTGCATTTGGTGAGATCAGTATTGAAGGAAAAACGGCCGCTATACGAGCAGAGACACGACGAAGTGATTTCGTAGCATGACAACGCTCGGCCACGGTTTGCAAAATCGGCGAAAATCTACTTTTTTTTCTCTTTATTTTACAACTACAATCTGTTATTGGTAATAACAATAAATAGTTTTGGGTGATTTACAGTGGAAATGTAAAAAAGTAAATAAGAATATGAGTCAGATGGAGATCCATTGGCGCTCCACTGGTTGTGAGTTACATTTGAGTCGAGAGGGTGAATATACTAGGTTTGATTCGTGCAACATTTTATTTATTTAATTATTTTAATTTGTTTCATTTTATTTATTGTTAATTTATTTAATTATTTATTTATTATTATTATTATTTTCTTTTTATTGGTTTGTTCCAGTCGTACAGGGTCTTACCCTTTTTTACGAGCCCCTATCTCAACTTCGGTCTGTCACCCATTCCAGTTCGCCCTTCTATATCTTCCACAATTCCCACCTCCCCTCCACAATTCCCCCGTCTACCTTCCATCCCCCACCTTGCGGCCGCAGCCGACTTCCCCCTCTGTATCATATTCATCATGACATTTCTGTCATGGGTATAGGGAAACTGTGGAAAACCTATACCAATACAGCCGGTCAAGTTCGCCCCACAGTCGTGGAACTAGTCTTATTTCGCCGCGAAATGCTGAAGAAAAACATTTCACGACGAAATGTACGCGATTGAGATTCGAACCCGGGACCTCCCGGTCCGCAGATTTAGTGGCAAGCACGCTAACCACTAGACCATTGCACCGGTTTTATTTATTTATTATTTTTTTTCTAATTAAATCTTTGGAGTAGATGTCCTGGCTTTTATCTTTGAAGTCTCTTCCTTCGAAAGTTGTTCTCGGCTAAAATTGTCGCCAGCTGATTCGGATGGTTTTCCAGCCGGATTTGATAATTAGTGCTTCATTTTTTAAATTCTTGTTGGACGGTGTTCATTTTGAAGTCTGTGTGTAGGCAGGCGTTCTTGATGTACCACGGTGCATTCGCTATCATTCTCAGCGTTTTCGACTGGAATCTTTGGATTATTTCCAGGTTTGAATTGCTGGCTGTTCCCCAGAGCTGGATTCCATAGGTCCATATTGGCTTCAGTATGGTCTTGTAGATGATGAGCTTGTTGCATACAGATAATTGGGAGTTTCGTCCAATAAGCCAATACATTTTTCTCAGTTTCTGGTCCAGTTCCTTCTCTTTGGTCCTTATATGTTTATTCCACGTAAGTCTTCTATCGAGATGCATACCGAGATACTTGACTTCATTTGTGACAGGAAGCGTTTGGTTGTTGAGTTTAACGCTCGGGCACGTGCCTCTTCTTAGCGTGAATGTGATGTGTACGGATTTTGAATCGCTTGCCTTTATTTTCCATTTTTCCATCCATTCATGCACTCGATTCACTCCCCGTTGGAGTTTCTTGGCCGCTGTTACAGGATTTCTGTGTGTGACCAGAAGGGCAGTGTCATCGGCGAATGTTGCTGCTGTGATGTTTCTACCGATTGGCAGATCGGCAGTGTAGATCATATACAATACTGGTCGTAATTCACTCCCTTGAGGTACACCAGATTTGATTGGTGAAAATCTACTTGGAAACGCTTAAGGCCTTAAACCACTCTAGGATTTTCCAAAAATGGATCGTTTTTTTTTGTTAAAAATGTACCTTAGTATCTATAAAATTATATTTCAAAAGAATATGGGTGTGAAAAATCTCTAAATACTCGATTTTCGAATTCTAGCGCAAACCCTCTTGAATCTTGTCGTGACTTTCTACTAACTTTAAATGCGTTTATCTCAAAACTACATTTTTCAAGTCGGCCGCACTCATAACTCAAACAAATTTCAACCGACTCACTTGACATTTTAACTGTATGTTTAGAATGACATTTTCTGAGGCACTACGTAGCATTTTTTAAATTATATTTCATAGTTCCTTTTTTATAAACAATTTCCTGACGATTTTGTCATGGCATTTTATACTTTTTGTTTTAGAAATGCGCCATTTTGACAAAAAACAATATATCAAAAAAATCCTACGTACTTCTATAGCTATTCTTATATATAATCAAAAAAACTTTAGTGTCTCATCATAACTAAAAAATTATAGGAGCTATTGGTCCGGCCGTTGACCTTCCAAAAATAAAGGCGTCATCGTAAAAATGCTGCACGGTCGCCATTTTGACATGTATCGCTGTGAAAAAATAATTTTGTATAGTCAATTACGTGTATAATAAAACCCCTATTTTGTAACTCCGATTTATTTTATGGTTTCGCTGGAAAAAAAAGCACAAAATATGACCCTTTTTTGGCCTCTAGAGTGGCCTAGGGTCTTAAGGACGTTCTGTAGGTATAGGTATGAGCGTTTCGGCTGCAGCGTATAGTAAAATCCAATGCCTATATAATCCTGTTGGTTGTAAATTTTTTGTACACTCTGTGTGCCCTACAGAACGGTGCTGCAATCGTGCGTGACTTCAAGTTCTCAGCGCCGCGCGCCAATCAGTTTTAGTAGTTCCCAGCTACGCGCCAATCAGCTCGTCGCAGCTGGTTGTGCCCGAGTTTCGTGTGGAATAAAATTAATACTTTTTAAAAGTCGATATCTCCGAAACTAAACGGTCAAAAATTGCCATTTTTTTAAACGAATCCCACAATAGTACTCCATACACGAGTGGTTTTATTTAAAAATCCTAAGATTCGTTTAGAACCTATAATGAAAAATGTGAGCAAAGTCCTATCCGTTTATGTGTTAGGTATAGGGATCGCGTACAAAAAGACCCATATTCAATTGAAATCATATCATAAACTAAACGGTGAATCGAATTGAAAATTTGCACATCAGTCCATAAAGTTCATGTCTGCACCATACTTAAATTTCAGGCAATTCCTAAGATTTGACGAAAACTACAGAACTACCTAAAATGGGAAGTCCTATGCCACCCGCTGTACTCACCAGGCATTGCCCCTTCCGATTATCATTTGTTCGAGTGGATGGCACATGGCCTGGCTAAGTAGCACTTCCATTCTTACGAAGATGCCAAAAAATGGGTCGACTCTTGGATAGTCTCAAAATACGTGTCGTTTTTCTGACGTGGAATTAAAATGCTGCCAGAAAGATGGGCTAGCGATGGATAATACACGGAGAGAATTAAAAAGTAATTTTTGTCGTGAATTTCACGGTAAAAATTACCGTGATATATTTCAATGTGGTGACAAGTGAGAAAAGCATAATAATTCGTATGCGACAAGTTTTTTTTTAACTCACATTACAGAAAATTTCAAATACGTAGCTAAAATTTTACTATATACAAGAAGGGTAGCGCGCACGATAATTTTTACCGAGAGCACAATACATTTTCCTATAACACTCATTAAATTTTATAATAAATCTTAAAATAACTGTTATAAAGACGATAC
Organism: Ophion ventricosus; assembly: GCA_963932345.1. NCBI lineage: Eukaryota > Metazoa > Arthropoda > Insecta > Hymenoptera > Ichneumonidae > Ophion > Ophion ventricosus. Next base: position 16,116,454 of record OZ010716.1, on the reverse strand, counting down.
TTTTTTATAGACATTTTTGAAAGGCATAAAATAATAACATGCACAGTAAAATTTCGCTGATATTATATATTTCTTAAATTTAAGTTTTGCGTATTTTGTTACACATCAAAATTTACTAGAAAATCTGGTAAAATTTTCTATCTGAAGAAGAAATTTTATTTTATTTTCGTGAAAATCTGTGTTTTACTCAGTTATAATAAGCAAAGTTTCAGGATTGTCATCTGGTTACCGTTACTGCACGGTAATTTTTAACATTTAATTCTCTCCGTGTACTTTAAGTGACATGTTTTTTTTTTTTACTAATTTCATAAAATAAAGCATTAATTTTCACGAAAAAAAACAGCGAGAACTTATTCAACATCCCAATACATTTTGTTAGATTTAATTTCAGATCATCCTATTTCCAGAACCTACACCGATAGGCCACGCAGCAATGGTGACACTTCGTTTTAATAATAATTTTATAGTTTATCAATATTTTTCAATGAAAAAAATCCGAACTTGTCACGGCTATGTATTAATTGTGTGTAAAATCACGACCTTGTCATCGCAATACTCTCATCGGGAATAAATATCGGCAATCAACCGGTTTTTTAGGCCCCAAGCCTGTACAGACCCCTTAATGAAAGAATCGTGGAACTTACGAGACAATTTTAGCCGTTACGACGATCGTGTATATCCTACAACATTTTATACGTAACTCGCACAGCGACAATGCTCTTCATTAGCATAATGAAATCGAAACTGCCACATAAATATTCAATTTTCGTGCGTATGGGTATTAAAATGTGTACCGGTCCAGATACGAGTCGACAAACCTGTAATCTTGACGGACAATCGCATATTGCTTTTGTCACGGAGTTCAGAAAGTCGAACGAGATATAAATAAATGAATAAATAAATAAAAGCGAGAATGCAAATGAGAGGAGTAGGTTCGTAGGACTTGGCACGCGGGGGGCGCCACGTACCGATAACGCCATTTTGGCTCTCATATTTCGGCAATCTTTTTACGCTGGCGCAAAAAAGCGTTTGCGAATGCTTCGTCATCGTGACCGATTTTTTTTTTTTGCAAACGGGAATGGCTCAGTTCGCTGAAGAGTAGGGATGTTCGATTCTGAATCGATCTTTAGGAGAATCGATTTTCTCGACGAGAAAAATCGATTTTTCGTATCAATTCTATGTCGTCCGATTTTTTTGAGAAACGATTGTTTTAGGCCAGAATGGATTCTTTGTCTGGAGATAACAATATTAAATCGAAAGTCCCAATAGGCTTTCTAAAACGCACCAGGAAGGAGACGCGAATCTATTTTTTTTCACCCAGAAAGAGACTGCAGCCTTAAGGAATTTCGATACCGTTCCTTAGCTACGAAAGTGAGGATGAAAATACAATGAGTTTTCGGCGGGCTGCCAAATTCTTGCGAATCAAATTTCATGTTAAAATAAATTATTATTGGGCAATTTCCAACTCATAATATTGTTGAAATGTATTTCCAATCCGGGAAATGATATCAATACTTATTATTTTAGAATTGAAAATGCTTTTGAAGATGTATAGGGGTCTGATTTAGCGAGATGTCACACGAAACTAACGCTATCCTCACTCAACTGCCGCTGTGTTGTAGCAGGGTGGGGGGAGCTACGACATGCTAAATGCCTGTGATTTGTTGAAAAATGCTGCATTACATGTGATTCATCATTACAATCATTTGTGATTAGAAGTTGTAAGTTTCAATTTTGGTGTGTACATAACAATGTTGGTGGGTTAGTTTGATTTTAAGTTTTTTTGGGTTTGTTTGTTTGGGTTCAAGTTTGTTTGGGTTTAAGTTTATTTGAGGTTAAGTTTTTGTGGGTTTAAGTTTGTTTGGGTTTAAGTTTATTTGGTTTTAAGTTTGTTAGGGTTTAAGTTTGTTTGGGTTTAGATTTGTTTAGGTTTGTTTGGGTTTAAGTTCGTTTGGGTTTAAGTTTGGTTGTTTGTTTGTTCGTTTGGGTTTGATAGATGGATGGATGGATAGTAAGAGTGAGAATGTGAGAAGAGAGTAAGAGAGAGAGAGAGAGAGAGCATATACCTTTTTTTGCATATACCTTTTTTTATCACCCGAAGTCTTTTCATCCGAAAAAACATTTTCAATGCCATGAAATAGTTGCACTTTGTGTAATATCTGTAGATTTTTTTCAATTAAATATAAATATGTTGCAATTTTATTCAACAAAAAATAACCGACTTGGCAATCGCGGCAGTTCTTGCCATTAGTACGACTGACTATCGCTAAGTTATTTATACGGTGAAAAATGTTCGACGTTCAACGCTTTATCAAGAGTTTTTGAGTCGAGAAAACGTTAAAAATGTCGAGCGAACGAATAAATACATATTATGATGAAGTTCAAATGCTATAATACTATATACGTTTTAACCCTCCGCGGTCAATTTTTACTACAAGCCTCTCTTGAGACTAGTTTTGTACCATCAATAAAATTTTGCAAATGCTTGAAAAGGTGATAATGGCTTGGTGCCAGGTCTGGACTATACGGCGGGTGCGACAGAACCTCCCATCCAAGCTCTTGGAGCTTCTGGCGCGTCGTTAAAGATGTGTGCGGCCTGGCGTTGTCTTGATGGAACACAACATCCTTCCTATTGGCCAATTCTGGCCGCTTCTGGTCGATCGTTTGCTTCAATCTGGTCAGTTGTTGACAGTAGAGGTCCGAATTGAGTGTTTGGCCCAATGGGAGCAGCTCATAGTGGATGATTCCATTCCAATCCCACCAAACACACAGCAAAACCTTCTTGGCCGTTAATCCGGGCTTGGCGATCGTTTGGGCCGGCTCACCGCGATTGGACTACGATCTTTTTCGGCTGTTGTTCTCGTATGTGACCCATTTTTCATCGCCAGTCACCATCCGCTTCAAAAATGGGTCGATTTCGTTACGTTTCAGCAAAGAATCGCAGGCATCAATTCGGTCCAAAAGGTTCTTTTGCGTCAATTCGTGTGGCACCCATACATCGAGCTTCTTCTTGAGACCAGCCTTATGCAAATGGTTCCAAACGGTTTTCTGGCTAATCTTCAGTTCCTGAGCAATGGAATAAGTGCTCACATACCGGTCCGACTCGACGATATCCATGATTTTATCGACATTTACGACGATTGGCCTACCAGAGCGTGCCTCATCTTCGACGTCCATATTACCAGAACGGAATCGTTTGAAACACCGCTTTGCTGTTGCATTCGATACTGTATTGGGTCCATAAACAGCACACATTTTTTTGGCTTCCTGCTCCGCCTTTTCACCTTGGTCGTAGAGGTACTGAAGAATGTATCGAATTTTCTCGTTTTTTACCTCCATTTTGGAACGCTGTAACACACAACTGGCTTCACCAAACACAAAACTGTCAAAGAACTTTTTTTGAAGCCTAATGTCACCTTTAAATCGCCGTATAGTATGACCCGATGCGATGTACACATCGTGAGATATGGCTCACTAAAGGCATCTAGCGGAAAGCGCTCAGAACCTTTTACTTCACCCAATATAATACCAAGAATGCCACATTCTAGAATGTTTCAACTAATATCCTGAATTTCTATGTTATTTGGAACGATACGGTCAACGCGGCTATCGTATAAACATGGCTGGGGTCATTGCGACCCCCCCGTAACCAGCGTGTTATAGCCAGAACGTGTGATCGCGAACGGTTTAACACTCTCCTGTTTGTAAAATTGATTGCTCAATTCTCTTCGTTTGAAAAATCGATTGCTTTTCGGACAGATAATGGATCCTAAATTAATCTCAGAGTGATATGAATTTCTTTTCTCTTTTTTTTTTCTCCATAAAACGTTAGACCAATGTCTTAAAAATATCGTACCAAAAGTTTAAACCAAAATTCTAAACCGTTCGGAAGTTATAGGCACAAACGTAACACAACTTCCCGACTCTTGAGGACACTGCATGCATAGTCGTGCTTTACCGACAGGGACTATCTTGTATACTCGAAATGCCAATGAAACTTTCAACTCAACGATCTGAATCATGGCTCCGAAGTACTTAAATTGTGGACTGGAAATTGTCGAAACTGCATCCTATCTTGCGGCTGGACTATTCAACGAATGATATACATCAATTTTGAAAAACATGCTCGCATTGGATATCATAATTGAAACTCAGTGCAAAAATTACGCTAACAGCGCGCCGACGCAGTTCCTTATCGACCAAAGAGGCTTGAAAAGCACGGAAAAATCAAATGGCTGAAAAAAATCAATACTTCGAAGAAGCTGAAGGCTAAGTATATGGCCCTGGAGTCGCTGATTAGCCGGTAAGTAATTGTTATCATTGACTTTTTCCGTGACCAAACTTTGAACGCGTTTTACTCGAAACTACATTTTTCAAATTGGCATACATCCTCACGTAAAAACTATTCAGTCTCACCCGAATTTGGTATATGACTGAACAACATCACCTAGTCTGTAAGCATAAATGTTAAAAAAAAATCGGCTAAGAAAAGTGCTTTTTCATATAAAAATAGAGGTAAAATTTCATAAAAAATCGCAGTCTATTTAAAAATGGTACAATTCTTCCAATTATTTATTTTTTACTTGCTTTTTAGGCTTACAGACAAACTATGAATGTTATCAATGAAAATCTTCAACCCTATTGATTTCAGATGAAAACAACGAACATCGAAGTGTATGGCATTTTCGAAGTCCCGAGTCGACCTGCTCCAAAGCCAGTGGGATATCTCAGCCATTAAAATTTTATTTTGTAAATTGAAAAATACGCTTTGGTAGATCAAAGTACACCCTAATAAATCCTAAAGTTTTAAAAATCTGAAATAATTATTTCCCCTCCAAAAAAATTCCACAAAATCATTGATTTTTTAGCCTTGTAAAGGTATCTCCACCCTTAAAGGGTAGTTGTACGCTTTTATTCGTTCAGAATGTGCACTTTAGTTCATCCACGTACGTTTGAGCTTTTTCGTTTATGAAAAACTTTTTTTTGTTCGATTTTGGCAAGATCGATTGTTTACGTTTCGATTTCTGCAGAATGCATTCTCAAACATACGATACAGAAACGATTTTTTTTCTCAAAAGATCGAAAATCTTTACCGTAAAGTACACATGTAAATTTTGACACATTCGCGGCGTTTATTTTTGCTGCCGCGACTCAACGATGCGCCGTGCTTCTTTTTTTTTTACATGACGGTCACGTTTCTCTACGAAGGATAAAAGAAAAAAAAAACGGTACTTGCGCGTGCGAGAAAATCAGGAAAGCAATATCGTCCGATATATTCGTGCGGCAAATGCGAGATTTTCGAGTTCTACCGTGTGCGCGCCGAATACGTGCTAATGGGTATCCCCAGTAATGGATATGGTAATAACTGTATAGCTCGACGGTAGAAGTATAAAAAAAGGCTTTCGTTTCTTCGACATGACTGGGGAACCCGTAACTATACGCTTACTGCGTAACTCATGTGGCGCCGCCCTCGCGGCTAAAATGAAAATTTAATAGATGCCCAAGCCGTATCAGCTTTTCGATGTTAGCTCGTGAATTCAAATATACGACACACACAAATAAAAGTTCAATTTACTGTAAAAAAAAAAAACAAGTAGTTTATTATTTTCAAACCAACAATAAAACCCCAAAAAACGACACTTGTTCTTCGTTCTGGAAATACCACGATATTAATTCAATACATCATGCTTTTGTGTGAGCCATGACATAAAATATTATTGTAATAGCGCAACAGGCAAGTGGAATAGTGGTGTATGCAAAACCTATTTATAATACGCATTCCTTTTGAATCCGTTTTATGTCATACGTCCTTTTCTAATTTACCTATATCTTTGTTTAAACGAGTTCGAATGTTTATACAAATACGCAAGTGACTTGAAAAATTTAGCATTTAGTTTTGTTTGCATTAAATCTTAGTATTATAATTCAGGCTCAATTGTGCATACCTCTATTTTTACATTATACGGAGGACCATTAACTCTAGTTTGCCGTATTACTTTTCCGCTAACAAATCGTTGACCATCGGAATTTAAAATTTCTTCTATTCTTGTGACTTGGTGGCTATCGAATAGTTTTTTGCCTACATTTATTCAAAAAAAATTTTGAAGACATACCTATGTTTGACACACAAACGTTTACATATATACCAATTCAGAATGGTAATCTCATTAATTTTCATTATTAAGGCCGGATCCTGAATTAGAAGGTCCAAAAAATCGATTTTTTTTAAATTGTTTAAATCTATTCCTGATGTATCTAAGAATGTCCAGACAAAGTTTTATAGCCCAATTCGAAATATTTCCAAAGATACAGCACTGAACGTAGTGGAGTGTCGAGCAGGTATACGGGCGCTCGGGCAGTTAGGGCGCCCGTTTTCTCGAGTTTTCGTTTTTACGATTTTTCTAATTTGGCGTATCTGATTACAAAAAAACTAGAAGTCCAATCGAAACAAACCAAAGCTTGTTCGCTTCAGTATCGTTTTCTTTTCTATTTGAACTAAAAACATTGTCGAAAAAAAAAATTCTTAACAATTTTTTTAGCAAGTTGAAATAATTTTTTTTTTCACAAAAAGCACATTTTCTACTTCAAACCCGAAAAAACATTCAAATTTCAAAAAAAAAATCGTTTTTTTTAGTTCATATAGAAGAAAAATATGTCACAATTAAAATGGTTTTTGGTTTTTTTGCTTCAGATGAAAATTACGAGCTCCATTTGTCACGCCGCATGGAAACAGCAGTGGCACGAATGTGCATAAAAATCGGTTGCCTGTTGATATTTTTCTTTAAAAAAAATTGTTTTCTTATGTTCAGACATGTAATAAAATAATCTGAAAATTTCGCTAAACTTGCTTTTTTGTTTTACCCGAAAAAAATTCCTCAAAATATCGATTTTTCGAACCGGCTAATTCAGGATTCCGCCTTAAGTTGGTGTAATTACCTGTTGACACGGACTTTTCACGAAAAAAATTAAGGTCAATACTTTGGAAGCCATCTTGTACGCATGCCAAGCTCATTTTCGTAATAACCTGCCGACTTTTATTAAGGAGGTTAGAGCGCTTCCTCGGGGTCAACAAAAAGACTAAATTTATGTTACCCCACGGGTATTCTGATTTATGGTAACTTATGTTGAATATTCGTATTGTTGATCCCAAAGTGGCAAATTTGTGGTAAATATTTTATTTAATGCATATTTACTAATGAAAAGTGAAAAATTAGACCCTCAACGACTCTGGAGTCTTCACGACGATATCCAAGCAGTACCGAGATTCTGTAACTCGGTAGCGGACGTTTTCGTTATCGTTACCTAGCGACAGCCAATAAGAGGCTCCTTTTGTTCTGATCGTGCATGCGATTGGCTGTCGCGAGCCGGCGACAACGAAAACTGTCACTACAGAGCTAGGTTATGCTCGCCAAACGAATCAGCTGTTACGCCCGACGTTGACAAGTAGATGGGTACTATTTCGTCATTATGATAATACTCAACCGGAAGTTGAAACCGTTTTATAATGTAGTGCTTGAACTACACGGTGAAGTTCGAATTTTCGATTTTTTACAATATCTATTATGTCTAATTCATCTAATTTCAGTTTTCCAACGGCCTTAGTCGGATGCCTGAGCAACAAAACCGTGATCACCGCACTTCTGGTCGACCGTCTGCATAAGACGACGTGCTTCACTAGCTCAAAGTGCTCGACTTTGCAATTTTATTACGAAAAAACTGAACGGTCAGTATAGCTCAAATTTTTCCAGAGGGTGCATAACGTATTCGTCAACATCATATAAAAATTTCAGGCCCGAAAGTTGGATTCATCGTAACGCTCCAACCTCCTTAAATAATCATAGTAGATCCTACTACGTTCTGCCCTACAAAAACAGGAATCCCAGTCATTTGGGCATCTACATATTGTCACTATTTTTCCGACAGATGGCGCAGCAGTAGGCGAAAAACGATACGCAGTGAGCGTATAGCAATGCGTCGATAATCTAAACGAGACGAATTTACTTCTCAGAAGAGAGGAAGACGGGGGGCGGGGAGGGGAGAGAGAGAGAGAGAGAGAGAGAGAGAGAGAGAGAGAGAGAGAGAGAGAGAGAGAGAGAGAGAGAGAGAGAGAGAGAGAGAGAGAAAGAGAGCGAGCGAGACAGAGGAAAAAGACGCCCGAAACGAGAATGATCGTGCATGCTTGTCGCGTTTCGGATGCGTTCACGCCCTACGTGTGTGGTTATCGGCGAAAAAGGCGTAAAACGTCCAGAATAAAGATCTTCGCACGAGGTTGAATTAACGCACGGTTGTGTTGCCGTTAAACAGTTCACTCACCTTGTAATATACTCGACAATGGTTACCGTATACGGCGAGCTACGAGACGTTAAATTCTTCTTTCGAACGAACAAGAAGTGACTTTCCAATAGTAAGCACAGAAGTGTAGAACGAAGGGGATGAGGCTCCGGACTATGTATGTAAAATGACACGAGTACGGCGCGCACGTTTAACTCGCCTACGATCCGTGGTGGGGCGCTAGGAATCGCGCGCCAGTAATAAAACTGTGAACTATTTTCGTTGGTTTGTGAATTTTGTTGAACGATTGCTGAAGAGGGCACTATTATGGTTCTAATAGTACGAAATACTACGAAATAGTTTATTCAGCGACATCTCCACGTCAAATACTTAATAAAAATTAGCAAATAAAAGTTTATACCGCAGACAGTAAAGTATTATTATTCGATAATAATAAATAATTTGATGATGATTTTGCTTTTGCGGTATCGGGAAAATCAAATCTGTAACATTCATGATGTGAACCTTTATTCTTTTTTAACTTGTTCTTTATCCGAATAAAGAGGTTATGTCTTCGTTGAGGAGCACGCGCTTTGTTTTCGCGGCTGGATTCGATTGGTGTGTTAGTATACACTTTCGTGCGTATACGTCTATTCTAACGTACGTGAATAAACTAAACTGCACATTCTGAATAAAGAAAGGCGTGTATCTTCAGCCCTTAAAGACCGAAGTCTCTTTCTTCGTGAAAAAAATCGATTTGGCGCCTCTTTCCTGGTGCGATTTAGAAAGCCTATTGCGATCCAATATGTTACCTCCAGACAAAGAATCGATTCTAGCCTAGAAAAATCGATTAAGGGGGTATCCCTTTCTGGAAACTTCAAAGAATCGCTTTTTTGCATGTTGTTATAGTGTCAACTTTGAAGAATATTTTAAGACCAACTGGACCCTGAAATTCTAAAAATTGACGAAGTTACACCTATTTTAGTGTAAGTCTAGTCGATTATCTGAGGCCGTTATACACAAACGAACCGTTTATTCTATTGACATAGATTAGGTGTGCAACACGATCTCGATGATGAGGAAGGACACTTATATGGTGCCGGAATCGCTGACTAGCTGTAAGACGACAATATTTCACAAGATCGTGTAAAATATGTACCCAAACTTTGAACGCGATTATATCGAAACTACATATCTTGACACGGCGGAATTGATATCTTGAGTAACTTTCACACTATTGACTTGAATTTGCACACTTAGCGTTCAAATAGTAGTCATCTTCGGTTCACGATCGCATTTTTTAATTGGATGAACCATTTGTTAATAACAATGACTTCAGCATGCTGTTTTTCAAGAGAAAAATGAGGTTTTCTTTGGAGAAGCTGTCATTTTTCGTATTTGTCGAAATTTCGAAAAGTCGATCGTGAACCTATAGCCAGTTGGATGTATTTGAGGAGAAAACAATTTTTTTTTGGTTTTAGATTACATTTGAGCCTGGTAGAGATCCCGCCGTTTCGGGCCTCGCCACTGGAGGACTGCAACGCCAACTGCAGCACCACGAACACTTTGAAAGATTTTCTTCCGAAAAAAATACATTGTAATCACAAACATGTGTACAACATGCTGGGAAAAAATAAATTTATTCCAACCAATGTATTACTAGAAAAAAATTCATTCTGATCCTTCAAATTGGGCTAGCAGAGCAGGATACCCCCTTTAAAAAAAAATCGGACGCCAGAGAATTTGTATAAAAAATCGATTTTCCTCATCGATAAAATCAATTCTCCTGAAGACCGATTCAGAATCGAAAATCCTCAGTCTTCAGACGGCAGTTATGACGTTTATGAGCGCTGCATACAGCCACTTGTTGCAGAATGCAGATGCGTTGATGTCAAACGCGTCCCATGATATAAGTGACGCTGAAAAATTGTAAATAATATATGACATCGTGATGCATTGCCAGTCTCGTCGGATAACAAAAGCAGCTAAAGATTATAAGGTGCTTCCAGTAGCACCGTCATGCAGCAATGCTGAAAAACGATTCAAATCGAGCGCCAGTGAGTGACTAATTTGAGGTGGCACTTTTTACGACTGAACTTCTGTCTAATTCGTTTAGCATTGTGTGCTCCTTCCTGTTGATCTTAGCTCTTTGGCGGAAATAATCTAATCGAGAATTGCCAGTGTTTTGTATAGTTGTAGTAACGCGGTGTGAAATTAATGTAAGTCTGCGGGGGGATAGCAATAGTGGTCGGCGAGAATGTGGTTAACATTACGCTAATGAGAAAAGTTGAGAAATGTGTTTAGTTGGTGAACAGAAATTAGTTGTACGGTTGATGTACCCGCGGTGGCGCTGCTATCGAGTCGCTGTTAGTGCAAACATTCGCCTTGAAATGTCGCGTCAATGAACTTGTTTTTAGGGTTCTGCAGGCACTGCAGGAACCCCTTTAATTTCGGCATGTCTGTCGCAGCAATAAACCCGAATTTCATTTTGATAACGTTTGATTTCAAAATCGGGGATCATTCTTTAAGGATGTACGACTAGTTCTTGACGGTCTACAAAGAGACTAGATTTATGTTACCCCACGGGTGTTTTGATTTATGTTAACTTATGTTGAATATTCGTATTGTCGATCCCAAAGTGCCAAATTTGTGGTAAATACACTACTCCAAAGAATTAAAGGAACACAACATTTCTTCTCTTCTTTAGTTTTTTTTTTGAAGCGCTGTATCTCTGTGAGAAATGGTTTTGAGATTTTTCGCAAATTTTTTTTGTGAGCTACGGTTATCTCGCAATCATAAGGAATAGCGCGACACAAAAATTTTCAATTTTTTTTTTTTTTCAAGGGTCCACAAGCTCGGGATTTTTTTTTTTCAGTCGAATCAATGGATAAGTCAGTTAGCTTGTTTATTCAGCTACAATTTCATTTTTTGTCAGTCTCTCTACGTAATTTTTTTGCTGAGATATCCGACTTTGAATGAAAAAGGATACTTTTGTCTTTTATTATCGACATCTCAGCAACCAATAATCGCACAGGGAGAGAACGGGCAGTTTTGAAAACTTGAATATATTTCCTACAAGGCCCTTACATTGATTTTTAAGAAACAATTTTTTTTTCCACCCTTAACGTCAATCTGAAAAACGTACAAAAAAATAACTTTTTCTGGTGTTTCAGTAAATCTACCACTACTTTACAAATATTCATGGAAAAACTAATATTGCCAGGTTTTTTTTCAGCTTGATGTGCCCCCAATAGCCCAGTGAATGTTCAAATTGGTCCATCGAACCGGTTTCCAGACCGATTGATCAAAGTTTTATAAAATTATAAAACTTTGATCAGTCAAAGGTAAATTTGTAAAAGGTAAAAGCGCAATTATAGGTAAAATGTTGCGTTTTGTGACGACGCGTCTTCACGACGATTTCCAAGTAGAGCTAGGCTATGCTTTTCAAACGAATCTTTGCAATTTTATTACGAAAAAACTGAACGGTCAATATAGCTCAAATTTTTCCAAAGGGTGCATAACGTATTCGTCAACATCATATAAAAATTTCAGTCCCGAAAGTTGGATTCTTCTTAATGATCGTACCTCCGTAAAATAGCTTTTAGTAAGTACTTTCAAGTAAAATGATTATGGTCGCCGTAAAGTGAGTAGTTTTGAGAATAAAAACAGAATTACGGTTTGTAACTTAGGGTTCAGTGTATTATATTTTAAACACTAACCGATAAGCGTTTCGTATTCAATATTGATGATTATCGATATTCGTAAAAGACGGTTCTCTATTGAACAAATTAATTTGTAAACCTTTCGAAGCTATTCAATATTGCAATTAAGTGCGTACCTACCAGGCGACGTAAACCTAATTTAAGGGCGAAAAACCCGTTAGATGCCCGAAAATGAGTCATTTTTCATGATTTTTTTTTAGGTCATAAAACAATTGCATTATTTTTAAATTTTGACATTATCTTATTACAACTTTCAAGTGTTAATTTTTTTTTAGCGAAACAAAATGCGGCTTTATAAGGTATTCCTTTAGGTGTCTTTTGCGTGATATCGAAAAGTGCTCTATTCGTCTGATTTTTTTTATTGATTTGAAACAGAAATCGCAAATATTTTTCGATTATTGACCTGCGTAGGGGAAGGATTATATCTATAAAAATATTTAAAATGTACAAAAATTTAAAACTAAGTAGGCTTTTAAATCAAATTTTCATATTTTTGACCATTTTCTCGACAATTTTTATCCCAAAAGAGTAATTTATTTACGCGATAACCTTAAAACTTTAGGTATATCCTTCCGATAATGTTATATTGAGAAACCTCCCCAAATTTGAGCCAGATCGATCAATAACTTTTTGAGCCATAACATGAGCAGTTTTTTTAAATACAGTTTCGAGATAATCGCGTTTAAAGTTTCAATACGATAATGTTCTATACGACTATGTGCTATAAACTTCGTAAATATTTCATTTTTCGATTTCCCAGTATACTCTCAATATATTGAACTTTCAAAATATGTGCAAAAAATCGATTCTTTGAACATTGTAAAGGGTTTTCCGCCCTCGATTCTTGGTTCAACACGTACTTGACCATTTTTTGTTCAATGTCATGCAGAAAGTTTACTTCCCAATACTTGCAGCTAGACTATGAACGTGAATTTTTTCTTCCCAGAGGGTGAAATGCGAAGAAACTAAATGGATCATTAAAAATGAATAACCGATGAATCGTTTACCTTTCGTTATGCTAATAGCTAGACACACTAGTGCATCTTACATAGAAGCTAAGAAGAAGAAAAAAAAACGTATGTGTTCGGTCCAAAAAAAAAACCCAACTTTCCGTATTAATTCAAGGTGAAGCGTGTGTTTGAAATATCGCGCCCGAGACACGCCGAATTAGATTAGCACGAGTTAACGTTCTCAAGAACTCCCGTTTGATTGTTGACTCTCCGATGTCCGCTGGCCTCGCCAGAGAGGACTTTTCTGGAATGACGAAAAGACACGCGAGAAGGTGGAGAAAAAAAAAAGAAGAAGGAAGGTTATGTGTATCGGATCGGGAACTCTCTTGGACGGTAAAGAGAGCAACAGAGCGAGCGAGGGAGAGAGAGAGAGAGAGAGACCGAGAGAGAGAGATATATATAGAGAGCGAGAAAGACAAAGATAGCGAACGGAGAGGAGCTATGCAAGGTGGCACAGCAGCCTCACGGAACACAGCGGAGAGGTTTGCTCTGATGAGGGAAGGTGTTCAGGTGGCAGTCGACCTGCGAGAGTCGTATACGGTCGAACAGACGCAACCGGTCAGACGTAACGCGAACGCGAACACGATAACGAATCGAGTAAAAAGTCGCATACCCGATCTTATCGAATTACATTCACAATAAGCACATAAAATTGCACGAACATTTTTGTTTTTTTTTTTCTTTCATTGACGCTCGAATTGTCACCATGATTAAAAAATGGATATAAAAATTATTACCTTGCAGAGTTTAAAAAGCGCGACGTTAAAAAATATTGTTGCTTCACGGTGATTTAACGGGAAAAAAATCGCGAAACCAATAAGAATAAAAGAATTATTATATTGCAAAATAGTGCTTTTGAAAGCCACAAAATCTGTTGTCCTCAGTTTCGACAAACTCAGATCCGCATTGTGACCATGAAAAAAAAAAAATGAATTAAAAAGGTATAAAAATATTCCGAAATAGGTTAATTAGGTCACAAAGTTGTTAAAAAAAATATATATTTTTTGTTTCGTTTTATGAATAAAAGGTGAAAAAAGTTTTTATGCGGAAGTGATTAAAATAAAAGATGGTGAAGCGAATAGCGATTGATTGGCTTCGAGCACGTGTATCGAGTGTGCAGGATCACGAGATTTGTTGCTTGTTGGCTTCTGTTGACTGCGTTCGAAAATGGAAATACGTGCACACAAATGTTACAATAGCGTTGTCGAAAGATCGTGAATAATCGTGACCGGGGGTGACACAGTGTGGTGGCGGTACTGCGATACATATAGATATATCAATCAATGATCGTGCATTTATTATGATGGGTGAAGTGATAAGAGTATCAGGACGAATACCAGAAGTCGGTGATCTGCTCAGAGAAGCGATGGTGTCACAAAGATTCGCTGATGTAGCACTTTGCTGCTCAGGGGGACAAAGATTTTTGGCACATCGCCTCGTTCTGTCCGCTGCCAGTCCCTATCTTCAGGTAAACATGCCGTTCTTTGTAATTGTCTGGTTTTTCAACCAGTCGTTCCTTGAAGATTTTTTGTATTCGAGTTTCGAGAGGTTCGGCCAAGTTGGATGTTTCAGGGATTTGAGGGATCATGCTCTTAAGGAGTTTCGATACCGTTCCTTCGCTGCAAGAGTAAGAGTGAAAATGCAATTAGTTTTTGGCAGGCTGTCAACTGTGGAAAACTAATTGTAACTGTCAAAATTCCATGGAAAAATCCAATGGAAAACTAATTGCAACTGTCAAAATTCCATGTAAAAATAATTTATTATTGAACAATTTCCAAGTTATAATATTGTTGAAAAACATGTACAAGCCTGATAATTATATTAATAGTTATCAATTTTTACAATCTATGCTATATATATGAAAGCGAAATAGGGGAAGGTGGGGCACAGTGTGTCATCGAATTTTTACTCTTACCAAAGTAGTCTGATTAGAAAAAAAAGGTCATAAACGATTTTATAGACCTTCGGGCGTATAATAAAGCTACCATATTTTTTGCAAAAAGATTAAAAATCCTAAAATAATGAGTTCGAAATAATTTTGCGGATTGGCTCATTGTGCCTCACGGGTGGGGTACAATGTGTCAGATAGGTGGGTACAGTGTGTCAAGTGCTGCGAAACGTAGGGTACAACGAGCCGGTTGAAACTCTTATATTTTCCTAACATAGATAACATATTTTCATACATACCGATAATTTCACAACGGGTATTATTTGCCAATAACATTGGGAGTCGACTCATTGTGCTCAACAACTCGATGAGACATTATGCTTCACACAATTGCCCCACAATATTTGACGTTTTCCCGGCAGGCGAAATTTTTTTTTTTTTTCGAGCCTCAAATTAATTTTGTACTTTTAATAATTCTTCGTGAGCTGCTATTGACTTTCTTTTATACCAGCCGAAACCAGCTTTTATAACAGCCGAATAAAATAGCCGAATTTATACCAGCCTAAATAAATAACGGACCAAGACAAAAATTTTCGGATTTTACAAGCTACAAAACTCTGAGGAATCACATGTGGTTGACAGTTGCCCGTGACACATTGCGCTTCTTCGGAGCGTCGTCACTTCTTTGTTTCCTCAGTGGGAGTCGACTCATTTTGACCTACCACTCGGTGACACATTGTATCCCACTAGTAAAATATTTGATTATTGATGAAAATAACTATTAATTAAACTTCGAATGGAAAAATACAAGTCACTGAGTGCATCATAAATAATAAAACTATCGATTAGGACCGAAAACCGGAGCCGCTACAGAAAGTGTCGTTATATTTTTACGTTTTTCCGGCGAGCGACATATTTTTTTTCCAAGCCTCAAATCAATTTTTAATTTTCAATAATCCTTTGTGAGCTGTTATCGACTTTCTTTTAGGCTTGACGAAACCTAATATAAATCGTGATCCAACACATAAAATTTCGGAATTTAGGAGCTACAAACCTCCGAGAAACCGCGTGTGGCTCACTGTGCCCCGTGACACATTGTGCCCCACTCTCCCCTACCACTCACTGACTAATTATGAAATCTCGGAAACTATAAAGCCTATAAACTTGAAATTTGGCAGGTAAGTTTTTTATAGGGTGTAGACATCCGCTAAGAAAGAATTTTACGAACGGGACGAATTAAGGGGGGTAAAATGGGAGGGGGAGGGGGGGAGTTTGTATAGAAAATTGTATTCCTTGCGTGTATCAACTTGAAACTCTGTATGAATATTCTTCAAAACAAATAATAATACGCATATTTTACGATTTTAGTAATTAGGATTGCAACTGGGTGTTGAAGTTTGTATGGGAAAATCAAATTCGCTGCTTCTATCTCAATTTCATTGAGGTAGAAGCGTTTTTCTACAGATTTATTTTTTATTTTGCGGACCCATTCAGGACACTTAAGTGATTACCTGCAAAATTTTAAAAGAATTCACCGTTATGTATTCGAGATATTGGCAATCAAAGATTGTACGGTTTTGTACGTGTTCTTATGGGGAGCAGTGGAGAATTTCACATTTTACGCAATAACTTCGAAATTTTTTTACAGATTTTTTTTAAATTTTCAATTACAGAGGAACATATTACGAAGTGGGTAAAAAAAATCATGAATTTTGACCGTCTAGTTTCAGAGATATTTAAATTAAACAATGTCTAGCTAGCGCCACGAAGGGACTGGAGCAGACTAGAACTAGATTACAGTAGTGTGTGCATATCCGTATACGCAGATTATCTACGGATTATTAGCCGGAATGGATAGTCTGATACAAAAGTGAGGATTAAGTAAACATTAAAATTAGGCGTTGACATCATTACTATATAAGTTTTTATATCCCGATAAACATCGCAATATTTCGAAGCTCTCATCGATTGAGCGGAGAATAAACTTTTCAACGTGACAGTGGCGAGACTACTACCTTAATGAACGAAATAGAGAAACTACTTGATCATTTAACACGATTCGAAACACTATAATCACGGTTTGCTCAGTTTTCAAATCTAAATGTCGTTATTATTTTTGTCCCTACAGCCCTATAATTGGTGTTCACGAGGTATCATGTGTATCACCAAATGGATAAAGGTTCAATTTAAACATTAAAAATCTCCGAAACCTTGTGGTGAAACTAATTGATTTTTCGACAGTTAATGCAACCTAAATTAATCTCTCTCGGTAATATAAATTTCAATTGTCTACAAGCATTTTGAACATAGTTTTGAAATTCTCCTCCTCCTTAATTAGGGATAGAAATTCGTCAATGAGTCATCGTATTGTTAAATTCTTAGTGTTGTGCGTGAAAAAAAAAAAACGCGTGCAAAAATGCGGTCAGTTTTTTTAATTTTTAACATGGGGCTTATGTGAAAAAGTCGCAAGTAGAAGCTGAAGAGGAAATGCCATAAGCCAAGAGCTGAGATGCAACCTTCTCGTGATATCGCTCGTGCGGGCATTTGAATCTCCGTGTCTACCGTTATAGTCTCGAGAAGGACAGCGCCTCCTCGTGTCTTCGAAGCGAACCAGAAGCAGATATCCCATGGACACGCGATCAGAAGACTCTCTCTATCTCTCTTTTTGCCGTTTTTCTCGCCAGTACTCTGCGGAAAAACAATTATACAGGTCGTAGAGATTAGAGAGGTCATGGAGAGACAGAGAGAGAGAGAGAGAGTGAGAGAGAGCTCCGTGTTCTAATCGATCTGTAAAAATGTTGGAATAAGTTCCATCCAAATGGCGCTACTGTCGATTTGGGCCAATTTGCTATATCCATACATGTGTATACTGACGTACATATTTGTAACTAGACTACGTCCTGCTCTTCGCGATTTTCACGTCCTAGCTTCAAACGTAAACAATGACTTCGCTTTTGATTTCCTCCGATGAGTTGACTATTACATTTACTTTCATGGTGGGATGTAAAAATGCTACTGCAGCGAATAATTTATTGTCTGCTCTTTTTTTTTTAGCTCTGTCAGCTCTTTAATTGAAATCTGTCAAATGGCGATATGACATCTGGTGGCGGACAATCAAACTATACTTAGGGCAAAGCCTCCAATAGAAATTATACATAGCCATACGATGGAGGTATTTAATTCTTGTGAAAAACATAAACGTCGGTGAAAATGAAATTCGCGAAGTATACCTTTACATGGAACGACTGAAATTATATTGATAAGTTGTATATGACAGAAATAACTTTTAATATTGCTTGATTTATTATTTATGAAGATACAAACTCGGGAAGACAAAATCTTGTGGAGTAAAGTGCTCGTAATACTCGTATTGATGGCCCAAAGTGAGTTATTTTCAGAGCCAACCACCACTTACGGAGGTTGGAGCGTTACCCACAATCCAAGATTGAAAGAGAAAAAAATATATGCTATTGTCCGGACTGTAATGAATCTATGAGAATTTTTTGAAATTTTTTCACGACAAAACACCCGAACTAAAAAATAGTTTAATGTATGTAGTTTTACGTGCGTTTAGATGGGCAAGACGTTCACGGTACGAGTGAGGTATTTTGTTGGCTATTTAGCACCAATATAAACCATTTCTAATAACGGATTAACGTAAACTAAGCCTTTGTAAACATTTAGAAAAAAATAAAACCCATCTTGCCCATTTAAAACTATATATATATATATTCAATATTGAACCATCAAGGTTTGATAAAATATTACGAATCTTTTTAATCTTTTAATCTTTCTAATATTTTTAATCGTTTTAATCTAATAAAAGATTACGACTCTTTCATAATAATCATCAATAATGTTATACTTTTTCATGCTCATAGTAACATAGTAG
Source organism: Ophion ventricosus (assembly GCA_963932345.1). Taxonomy (NCBI): domain Eukaryota; kingdom Metazoa; phylum Arthropoda; class Insecta; order Hymenoptera; family Ichneumonidae; genus Ophion; species Ophion ventricosus. Next base: position 16,097,671 of record OZ010716.1, on the reverse strand, counting down.
GCTTTGTTCACGTAATCAAAGAATAAAAATGCATAATTTTCGCCTTTAATTCTATATTTTACGAAAACAGCATCTACATAATAGATCTATAACCCGCGTCCATTTTTTTTTGAGATTTATTTTTTTTTAACCTATAAACCGTGATTTGACTCAAGTGGACCGCTTCAACCTCAATATAAGAGAAACTTTATCTTTAGGTGGCTTATGAAATGACAATTCACTTTTATTATCCATAATGCATCCTGGCACACGGCAGGATCTCGAGTAATTCTTCGTTTCTAAAATTTTGTCCATTGTTATCAATGTTTTTTTTAAATAATGTTTGCTATATTAGTAGACCGTATGCCTTAGGCCGCGAGGGGCGCCAAAACTTGTAAGGATCGCGAATTGTTCATTGCTTAACTTTAGTAAATTGAGGTTAGGGACGTATTAGCTGTCGAAATTCTTACCTGTAGGTACATCAAACAGCGTATGCATATAAGGTGGCGTGCAAATGCATTTATGTGAAGAACTCACGCTCACATAGACAAAAAGAAATACTCAAATGTGGTAGAACCATGCGAAGGTTTTTAACACTTCGTCTGTAGAACCTGGGTATTTCGTTTCTGAGCCAAAACGATTTTGGTTAGGAAATTTCTCGAAAGGGAAGAGCCGGCGCCGATACCCCCCCCCCCCCCCCCCCCCCCCCTAAAAAGTTGTAGAAGGGGAAACCGACGTCCAAGAGTGTAGTAGGGGGAACCGACGTCCAAGTTTGAAAGTCCTAGTCCCTTCTAGGCAGTTGCGGTAATCAAGTGAAATTCGGAGCGGAAAGCAAATACCCAGGTTTACAAACGGCGTATACTAAACGTGCGCGGTGAGTAAACATTTTTTAGTGTTTTTCAAGTCATTTCCATTTTTTTTGATTCAGCGATCGTGCAGTTCGAATAAAAAAATTATAAAAAAATATACATATATTTTTCTTAGATTAAGGCGTTACGTGGGTTTGAAAATTCCAAAAAAATCAATTTTTTAAATTTTATTATTTAATAGTACAATATGTCTAGAATAATCTGCCAAAGTTTTAAGTCAATCGGAGTAAAAGTCTAGGAGAGAGAGAGAGAGAGAGAGCCTTGGGAATTTCTCCCGTTGGGAAAAATTGACCGGGAGCGTCGCAGGTATACGCATTTTTTTCAAAACACTAATTTTGAAGTCGGTGGACACGATTTCTCAAAAACTAATGCACCGATCTTATTGAAATGTTGCACACTTCTTCAAAATAGCATTGACTAGTGATTGAACGAAGGTTTTTTTTTTCGATTACAACTAATTTTACAAGGCTATACGTACACGGAGAGAATTAAAAAGTAATTTTTGTCGTGAATTTCACGGTAAAAATTACCGTGATATATTTCAATGTGGTGACAAGTGAGAAAAGCATAATAATTCGTATGCGACAAGTTTTTTTTAACTCACGTTACAGAACATTTCAAATACGTAGCTAAAATTTTACTATACAAGAAGGATAGCGCGCACGATAATTTTTACCGAGAGCACAATACATTTTCCTATAACACTCATTAAATTTTATAATAAATCTTAAAATAACTGTTATAAAGACGATACTTTTTTATATACATTTTTGAAAGGCATAAAATAATAAAATGCACAGTAAAATTTGGCTGATATTATATATTTTTTAAATTTAAGTTTTGCGTATTTTGTTACACATCAAAATTTACTAGAAAATCTGGTAAAATTTTCTATCTGAAGAAGAAATTTTGTTTTGTTTTCGTGAAAATCTGTGTTTTACTCAGTAATAATAAGCGAAGTTTTAGGGTTGTCATCTGGTTACCGTTACTGCACGGTAATTTTTAACATTTAATTCTCGCCGTGCAATTATGCCAAAATTTTATTGAAAATTTTGTCAAAGGAGTGAACGTTTGCAAAAAGGGATGAGGCGGCCATTTATCGGATATTGTATTCCACACATAACCTCTATGTTTTTACCTCATATTAAAATAAAAATATTCGTACTTTTCAAATAAATAATACGTTTTATTAATAAATTAAAATATCAGATCATTTTGAGACACTCTTTACTTAACTGTGATTACCTATCTCTTATTTATACGAAAATATCTGTTATTTTCTAGTCTACAACGTTAAAATTTTAATCTTACAAACTCGCATCATAAATAATGCTGAACGAAAATAAAAAAAAAATATTGAGTTGGCTCATTACTTCGTTACTACCAATCAAATTTTCAATCGGAATTTTCAATTTGTGGTTTCGAACCCCATGTAACCCCTTAATACAAAATGGAGCAACGGTTGCCGGCAGCGGTGGCACGCGCAGTGCGTCGACAAGACGAAATCTTAGAATTTGGTGGTGAAGACAACCATTTGGTGGTGAAGAGATCGATTGTATTGAAGAGGCTGACAGTGACGCCAGCGAAGTCCAAGTATTCCAAGTTCAGAATCGGAGGGAAGTGAAAATGAAGAGGAGGATTAACAGGAGACTATAAAAGGAAGCCGACGCCGTAAAATACTTTGTAGTCTCAATTCAGTCAAGACAACATAACTTTTTTTTACTCCATAAAATTGCGTTTGTCAAATAAGAGTATAAATAATAGTTTTAAGTTTGTAGAATAGAAGAAAATATTCTTTGATAATAAAATGTGTGTACAGGAATGCATAGTACATGATTAATTGCCTTTTTACCTGTCCAAACTTAAGCATTAAGTTTAAAAGAAATGACACTAAATAATTTTTTTTCTCAAAGCTGCACTGTTAACCTTTAATTTGCCAGTTTTTAAATTAAGTTATTGTTATTTTTCTTAAAGATACAATTTTTTTTAGCAAAACACTACTCCTCTACCGCGTTGCTTTATTTATTTAACAAAAAATATACGAAGAAATTTATTTTCTTATAATTTTATGATTGATATATTAAATTGAATGTTTCGAACACTAGCACGAATTTTTTTCAAAATTTTTCGCATGTATTAACTGGGTGAAAAAACGGCAGGGATTGAAATACCCAGATTTACAGACGGAAGGTCCCAGAAAAACCTTTACCGACTAAGTGTTAACAGCAATCGGGGAATATACCCATTGTTTTTTCGTCTCAACAATAGTTGGCGCAACATATTCGGACTATTATTAAGACAGTGTTATGACAAAGGCTTTATTGGAAGTAATGTTACACCCTTTGCAAAGTTATTTCCAATTATCAACATATCCTTCGTTTGTACATAAGAGTATTTCAAGAATTGCCGTATAATGATGTAACATGCAATGAAAATTGTTTGGCTCAAACAAGTATATCGGCTAAAGTAAACGGCAGCGCCAATGATTTTCTAAATTTTATGGAAAGATCAGAATATGGAGTTCGGAGCACGGTTTTACATACAGGTCTCGTAACTCGACGGAATATCAATGGTAGAAAGTCTCACCTATAATGAGGCTGAATTTTGGTGGCGCCGCGATCGAGAGGCTTTGGATGCGGGACATTATATAACTCACAATTGCATACTGCGTCAAGCACGTGAACAGATTTCTTTCCATTAACGAGCCTGCATAAGCTTGGGGCCCAAAAAACAGGTCGATTCTCAATGGTTTCCTGATAAGAGTATTTGGATGACAAGATCGGGATTGCACGTACACTCAATGCATAGTCTTCTTGACTTTGAGTCTTTTTTAAGTAAGAAATATTGACAAACAACGAAGTTATTATTTAAACAAAGTGCCGCCGTCGCTGCATGGCCAATCGGTGCAGGTGGTCCTGGTGACTGGGATGATCTGAAAGGAAAAAATAAAAAAATGTACTTTTAGTGTAATAACAAAACTTTCGTATGACCGAATACTTTTCTTATATATTTTGAAAATTACAGAAAGGGCAAGCTGTAGAAAAAAAAATTGATTTCTGACGAAAAAAAAAGATTTATTATTAAGCAAGTACGACGTATAAATGAGGATAACGTAAAAGTGAAATACAGTATGTATCTCTTTAGCATTTGAAAAAGGCGATCGATGCATAATTCGCGATGTTTTTGAATAGCAGTACCTCTATTAAATTGATAATTTAATTCCAACAAAAATTCCAATTGGACACTCTATTCCAATTGAAAATTTGATTGGTAGTAACGAAGTAATGAGCCAACTCAATATTTTTTTTTAATTTTCGTTCAGCATTTTTTATGATGCGAGTTTGTAAGATTAAAATTTTAACGTTGTAGACTAGAAAATAACAGATATTTTCGTATAAATAAGAGATAGGTAATCACAGTTAAGTAAAGGTTGTCTCAAAATGATCTGACATTTTAATTTATTAATAAAACGTATTATTTATTTGAAAAGTGCGAATATTTTTATTTTAATATGAGGTAAAAACATAGAGGTTATGTGTGGTATACAATATCCGATAAATGGCCGCCTCATCCCTTTTTGCAAACGTTCGCTCTTTTGACAAAATTTTCAATAAAATTTTGGCATCATTGCACGGCGAGAATTAAATGTTAAAAATTACCGTGCAGTAACGGTAACCAGATGACAACCCTAAAACTTCGCTTATTATTACTGAGTAAAGCACAGATTTTTACGAAAATAAAATAAAATTTCTTCTTCAGATATAAAATTTGACCAGATTTTCTAGTAAATTTTGATGTGTAACAAAATACGCAAAACTTAAATTTAAAAAATATATAATATCAGCGAAATTTTACTGTGCATTTTATTATTTTATGTCTTTCAAAAATGTCTATAAAAAAGTATCGTCTTTATAACAGTTATTTTAAGATTTATTATAAAATTTAATGAGTGTTATAGGAAAATGTATTGTGCTCTCGGTAAAAATTATCGTGCGCGCTATCCTTCTTGTATAGTAAAATTTTAGCTACGTATTTGAAATTTTCTGTAACGTGAGTTAAAAAAAACTTGTCGCATACGAATTACTATGCTTTTCTCACTTGTCACCACATTGAAATATATCACGGTCATTTTTACCGTGAAATTCACGACAAAAATTATTTTTCAATTCTCTCCGTGTGCGGACTAGTTTCATTAATGATGCGTCCACTTGCTTCCACGAGCTCCGGAATGGTCTGTGGATGATTAGCATACACTTATCCTTCCAGAAAACCCCAAAGAAAGAAGTCCAATGGCGTCAAATCGCACGATCTTGGTGGCCAATTCACATTGCCGCGGGGCCAGATAACGCGACCATGAAACTTCTTCTGCAATGACTGCATTGTTTCACATTGCATTTTCACAATTTCTATGCGTTGCTCGATCGTGTAATTCTCCATGACTAAATCTCAATACTTCCTCATGCCAGTTGTCGAAGATTAGTTCTATGTTTGCCACAAAAAGAAATGGTGCACAATTAAAAATGTCAGGTCATTTTGAAACACCCTTTACATTCATACATAGTACGATCCTAGAATTTTACACTGGAAATAATAAAAGTACGGTTTGTGAATTTAAAAAAATTCTTATCAGTTTTCTTTTCGTGTCACAGAACACTGATTTACGTAGAACTGAGAAAAAACAGACCCCGAAACGGACCTTGTGGAATAAAATTGATAACGTATAAGCGCAAAAAAACGTATAAGTGAAAAACGTAGAAATGAAACTTTATTATATTCGTTATAGGTGGAATTTGCCGGGGCCAGAGAAATATGACGTATAAATTGATAAAAACGTATAAGTGCGAAACGTATAAGCGAGGTTTCACTGTACCTGCAAAATTTCAAAAGGATTCATCGTTGTGTATTCGAGATATTGGCAATCAAAGATTGCACAGTTTTACACGAGTTCTTATGGGGAGCAGTGGAAAATTTCACATTTCACGCAATAACTTCGAAACTATTCTACGGATTTTTTTTTTAAATTTTTAATCACACCGGAACATATGACGAAGTGGGTAAAAAAAATCATGAATTTTGACCGTCTAGTTTCAGAGATATAGCGATTTAAATTAAGCAATGTCTAGCGACGCTAGCGTCACGAAGCAACTAGAGCAGACTAGAACTGGATTACAGTAGTGTGTGCATATCCGTATACGCAGAGTATTTACGTATTACTAGCCGGAATGGATAGTCTGATACAAAAGTGAGGGTTAGCTAAACATTATATTAGGCGTTTTCATCATTACTTTATAAGTTTTCACATGCCGATAAGATGTACAATCTACGTTATAAGGATTTTTCGCAATATTTCGAAGCTTTTATCGATTGAGCGAAGAATAAACTTTTCAACGTGACTGTGGCGAGACTACCACCTTAACAAATGGATGAAAAACTATGCAATAAAAGATGTATTCTTGCCATTTCCCGCTTATACTGATCCCTTAACATTGTGCTTTACTCGTTTCGCTCCGATATTTTGTCGTACGCGATTGTTTGTTATATACGCTTGAGTACGAGGCAATACGCGTATCAGGGAAATATAAAAGTGACAAAAAAATATCCGTTGAAAACAAATGATCAATAAAGCATCATTATACGACATTGTGCATTATCTGTAACTATTTCTACGTGTTTTATGGACGCTAACGGCCATACTTGTCCGTGTCGAGTGTCACAGTTTCGCGGACGTTTTTTTTTTATACAGGGTGTCCAAAAGGAAGTTGCTGAAACTAATCGGCTGTCATTTCAAAACACGTGCACAGAATCAGAAAAGCCAAATTGCTTTAAATAGAGGAAACTCTGCAGTTTTAAACGCACATAAATAAAACCCAGTCAAATATTTTTTATGTCAATTTATTACATCTTATAAAAATAACGAAAAAGTACAGTGATTAATGATAGATTTTTTCGAAGTGCGAACCGTTAGATTGTGCACAAAAATCACAAGTGTTTGTGGTGTTTTTTTTTTTGTTTCCACGTACTTTTTGAGCGAGGTATCAATCTTATCTATTAAAAAAATGAACAAATTTAATAAAAACAAATGGAAAGAAATGTCTCGATAAATGTGTAGGACACTCAAGTCAGAGTGGAACTTTTCTGCTCTAACCTCCCCGTGGACCCACCGTTGAATACCAAAAATCCAAAAATGGCCGCGTTCACCACATCGCCAAATTAGCAACTACATTGCTTAAACGATGCCGTGTCTCTGTACGATACACACACGTTTACCTTTTTTTTTTTTATCGTAAAGTCATACGAGAGAAAACGTGTGTACAGGTAGTACAGCGCGAGAGCGAAATAAACGAAGCTCGTTGACTTTTACGATCGCCGCACTTCATTTTGCACCTCGTCATTTTCATTGTTCGCGCGTAAGACGCGATAATAGCTCGGCCACGAGCTGCTCGCTCAAACACCCGTGTTGTTGTACACACATCCACGCGATACGTGTGTATACGAAAAGTCGAATACGAGTCACATATGCCGGTGGGACGGGAAATGGCCGTATACCGTATAACTGTGCTTTGCAAGACGCGATATTGTATGCGCGCAGCTTTGCACTTGGCATCGGGAGAAAAGTGACAAACAAAAATACAGAAACCGGCCAATCCTATAATTCATAAACTGGAGCTTAAAATAACCATAATGCCCCCGTCCCTAAAGACTCTCGATGATGGCAGCCACGGAAATCCGCGTTATGCGTAATTGCAGTAGTTCCAACGCGGAAATTGTTTACCAAATGACTCATTTGATCGGCCGTGGGCGCAATTCCCGTTTTTTTACGATCACGCGTTAGGAAACTTTCGCGTGTACTTTTTGTTTTTCTATATATTGGGTGAAGTAAAAAGTTCTGAGCGTTTTCCGCTAGATGTCTTTAGTGAGCCATATTTCACGATGTATACATCGCATCGGTTCATACTGTACGGCGATTTAAAGGTGACATTACGCTTCAAAAAAAGTTCTTTGACAGTTTTGTGTTTGGTGAAGCCAGTTGTGTGTTACAGCGTTCCAAAATGGAGGTAAAAAAAGAGAAAATTCGATACACTCTTCAGTAGCACTACGACCAAGGTGAAAAGGCGGAGCAGGCGGCCAAAAAAATTTGTGCTGTTTATGAAGCCAATACAGTATCGAATGCAACAGCAAAGCGGCGGTTCCAACGATTCCGTTCTGGTAATATCCCGAGCAGAAATCTAATCAGGCGGCCTGAGGATCCATCAGGGCCGGATCAGGGATCAATAAGGCGCCCTGATCAGGTACGCCTGATTTGAGCCGGACAGGGGCCTGGGCAGGGATCAATACGGCGCCCTGATCAGGCACGCCTGATTTGTGCCAGACAGGGGCCTGAGCAGGGATCAATAAGGCGCCCTGATCAGGCACGCCTGATTTGCGCCGGATCGAAGCCTTATCAGGTATCAATAAGGCGCCCTGATCAGGCACGCATGATTTGCGCCGGAAAGATTGGGACGGTCATCGCCAAAACCGGAACAAAAACTAAACGATCAAGTCAAGTAAAATAAAAACAAACTTCAAAAAAATGTTTTCATATGTTTCATATTTTTAATAACGTTAGTAAACTTGATAACGTGTAACTGCGATAATAATTTAATAAATGTTGATCTATTTTTAAACAAAAAATTAATCAAATGATTGAGCCAGATGACACGCATGTCTCAGGCTGGATGAGGCACCTGATCCGGGCCAGATAAGTTGCTTGATCCGAGCCAGATATAGTGCCTAATCCGAGCTTGGTAAGGTGCCTGATCCGGGCCTGATAAAGCGCCTGATCAGAGCCTGATAAGGTGCCTGATCCGGACCTGAATTTGCAAAAGCGTTACATCCCTGATCAGGGCCGGACTAAATTTGCCTGATCCGGCCCGGATTTGCTATTGTGGCAGCCTGATCCGGTCCGGATTTCACCCTGAACAAATTTTTGCTCGGGATGGACGTCGAAGATAAGGCACGCTCTGGTAGGCCAATCGTCGAAAATGTCGATAAAATCATGGAAATCGTCGAGTCGGTCCAGCATGTGAGCACTTATTCCATTGCCCAGGAACTGTAGGTTAGCTAGAAAACCGTTTCGAACCATTTGCATGAGGCTGGACTCAAGAAGAAGCTCGATGTATGGGTGCCACACGAATTGACGCAAAAGAACCTTTTGGACCGAATTGATGCCTGCGATTCTTTGCTGAAACGTTACGAAATTGACCCATTTTTGAAGCGGATGGTGACTGGCGATGAAAAATGGGTCACATACGAGAACAACAGCCGAAAAAGATCGTGCTCAATCGCGGTGAGCCGGCCCAAACGATCACCAAGCCCGGATTAACGGCCAAGAAGGTTTTGCAGTGCGTTTGGTAGGATTGGAAGGGAATCATCCACTATGAGCTGCTCCCATCGGGCCAAACACTCAATTCGGACTTCTACTGTCAACAACTGACCAGATTGAAGCAGGCGATCGACCAGAAGCAGCCAGAATTAGCCAATAGAATGGGTGTTGTGTTCCATCAAGACAACGCCAGGCCGCACACATCTTTAACGACGCGCCAGAAGCTCCGAGAGCTCGGATGGGAGGTTCTGTCGCACCCGCCGTATAGTCCAGATCTGGCACCAAGCGATTATCACCTTTTCAAGCATTTGCAAAATTTTATTGATGGTACAAAACTAGCCTCAAGAGAGGCTTGTGAAAATGAGCTGGTCAAGTTTTTTACCAATAGGGACGAGAACTTCTTCAATCGCGAAATTATGAAATTGCCTTCAAAATGGACAAAAGTTATCGAACAAAACGGCGCATATTTGATCTAAATCGGATAATCCTAACTATGTTAATTTCATCGTCGAAATAAAGCGAAAAAACGCTCAGAACTTTTTACTTCATCTAATATATTTTCGTACTAGGCGCACATTGGAATGTGGCTCATTCATTTTCAATTACATTTAAATATAAAAAAATGAAATCGCTTTGCTGGGGCGTCATTGTTGTATTTTTCTACACGTCATTTTTGTTGGCAAGTGAAAGTGATACGGCGTTTTCACTTTCCACGGACAAAGACATTTTTGAAAGGAGTTTCGGGATTGCTTATCTTTAGGAGGAATCAGGGGAGGCGGATTCTATTGTTCTCGAGCAGGGCGCCAACTTCTACACACCAATATTTCGTTCTAAAACGACACAATTATTGTTATAAATTTCGTGTCGTGCATTTAAAATTATTATTATTTTTACACAAGCGTAAGCGTAATGTGTATTCTTCTGTTGTTTTATATTAAAAAAAAATTTCATACATTTGGCGACAGCGCACCGTTTGTATTGCGAATTTTTTTTTCACGGTTGGCAACACTTATTCTGCTACCGCGAGCATCAGCGAGCGCAGCAACTCACGTAGTCCATTGGAAAAAATGTACATTTCTTTATTAAACCGAATCAATTTTGAACAATTGAACAAAAGAGAACGATAAATGTCAAGTGACGAAAATAAAATATATCACTTTCTCTTTGAAAATGTGTTTTACTGAAGGAACAGTCTAAACCACCGAAGATACACTACTCCAAAGAATTGAAGGAAGAGAACATTTCTGTCCTTTTTTTGGTGTTTTTTGAAACGCTGTATCTCTGTGAAGAATAGTCGTATCGAGATGGAAAAAAAGCATTGTGAAGCTTCAAGTCTCTAGTTCTGAGATTTCCTCGCAAAAACTTTTTATGAGCTACGGTTATCTCGTAATCACAAGGAATAGCGTGAGACAAAAATTGTAAAATTTTTTTAGTTTTTTTTTTCAAAGGTCCACGGGCTCGGGAAAATTTTTTCTTCAGTTGAATGAATGGATACGTCAGTTAGCTTGTTTATTCAGCTACAATTTCGTTTTTTGTCAGTCTCTCTACGTCAATTTTTTGCTGAGATATCTGACTTTGAATGAAGAAGGATCCTTTTGTCTTCGATCATCGTTATCTCAGCAACCAATAATTGCGCAGGGAATTAAAGAGCTGTTTTGAAAACTTGAATACATTTCCTACAAGACCCGTTCATTAATTTTTGAGAAACAATTTTTTTTCCACCCTTGATATCAATTTGAAAAAAGTACAAAAAAATGACTTTTTCTGGTGATTTAGTAAATCTACCACTACTTTACAAATATCCATGAAACGGCTAACGTCGCCAGGTTTTTTTTTCAGCTTAATTTACCCCCAATAGCGCAGTAAATTTTCAAATTGATCCATCGAACCGTTCTTCCGGACCGATTGATCAAAGTTTTACAAAACAATTAAAGGAACAAGTGTATCGTTTCAAAACATCGTGTAATCATCATCAAAATGAAAAGAGAAATTTTTTCCAACTTTTTTCACAACTTTGCACTAGTTGCTCAGTAAATTTGAGAATTTTTATTTTTTCATTATTTTTGTTTTTTTTTTTAATCTGTAAAACATTTCAGGAAACAATACTGACTCATAGTAGAGACGATTCGACTTTTGCGAACCATAATTTCACTCATCTTTAATTGCATTAAATAAAAGTTGATACCCCCAAGCTGTATTCACTACTCGACCTGAGAACATTTATGCGATTAATTCTCAATATTTTCTGCGATGGTTATTAGGGTTACAAAAAACAGTTTTTTCTAAAACTCGTCTTTTTTCAGAAGAAAATATGAGTCAGTATTGTTTCCTGAAATGTTTTACAAATTAAAAAAAAATTAAATTTCTTTTTATTCTCGATTTTTTTTTCTTGAATTTAACAAGTAACTAGTGCAAAGTTGTGTATAAATGTCGAAAAAAATTCGTCTTTTCATTTTGATGATGATGACACGATGTTTAGGAACACTTGTTCCTTTAATTGTTTTGTAAAACTTGTATCAATCGGTCCAGAAAAACGGTTCGATTGATCAATTTGAAAATTTACAGGGATATTGGGGGTACATTAAGCTGACAAAAAACCTGGCAACGTTAGTCTTTCCATGAATATTTGTAAAATAGTGGTAGATTTACTGAAACACCAGAAAAAATAATTTTTTTGTACTTTTTTCAAATTCATGTTAAGGCTGGAAAAAAAATGTTTCTAAAAAATCAATGAAAGAGTCTTGTAGAAAATGTATTTAAGTTTTCAAAACTTCCTCTTAATTCCCTGTGCGATCATTGGTTGCTGAGATATCGATGATCGAAGGCAAGAGGATCCTTTTTCATTCAAAGTCCGATATCTCAGCCAACAATTGACGTAGAGAGACTGACAAAAAATGAAATTTTAGCTGAATAAACAAGCTAACTGGCATATACCTTAATTGAACAGAAATCATTTTTTCCGAGCCCGTGGACCCTTGAAAAAAAAAACAAAAAATTTGAAAAATGTTGTCTCACGATATTTCTTATCATTGCAAGATAACTGTAGCTCATAAGAAAATTTTGCCAAAAGATCTCAAAACTAAAGACTTGAAGCTTCAAGATGCTTTCTTTTCATCTCGATACGACCATTTTTCACAGAGATACAGCGCTCCAAAAAACACTAAAAAAAGGGAAGAAATATTCTGTTCCTTTAATTCTATGGAGTAGTGTAGAAACATGAAATGTATTTTTTTGAATGAATGAATGAATCATTTAATTTTTGGATGACATCGTTTTCATAACGTACTGAGTGGCTTTACAGGTTTTCATGAGATTCTTATCATTTTTTCACACCATTTCGTGCGTAAAGGGGTTACATGGGTTTCAAAGCCAAAAAAAGCATATTTTCTCGATGTTTTAAAAATATAATATATAAATTATTTTATTCAAAATGTTAAGCACATAAAAGAGCAATATTTCAACAATATTTAAACAAAATTGCATCCAAACTTTGGGAAATTCAGCTGGTGGGACCTGGTTTCCGGTGACCCCTAAAAAAGGGTCCTCGCGATGGTCAGGATAACTCATGATAGCTTTATCTGAAATTAAAAAACCAAATTTTTTCTGTTAGTAGATAAGTATAGCTCGTGATAGAACGAAGGATTAAAAAAAAATTGAAATTTGAATTCTTGGAAGAGTTGTATGCAAAATAGTTCAATTTTTGGTACAATTTACACTACGTATAGCCTTGTAAAATTAGTTGTAATCGAAAAAAAAACCTTCGTTCAATCACTAGTCAATGCTATTTTGAAGAAGTGTGCAACATTTCAATAAGATCGGTGCATTAGTTTTTGAGAAATCGTGTCCACCGACTTCAAAAATAGTGTTTTGAGAAAAATGTGTACACCTGCGTCGCTCCCGGCCAGTCTTTCCCAACGGGGGGAATTCCCAAAGGATCTCTCTCCTAGACTTTTACTCCGATTGACTTAAAACTTTGGGAGAATATCCTAGACATATTGTCCTATTGGATAATAAAATAAATTTAAAAAATGGATTTTTCGAAATTTTCAAACCCACGTAACCTCTAAAGCTGCCGATCAGCGACGAGTGTAGGCATTTCCAAATGTTAAAAAGGGTTTTCTTTTTCAATTGTAAATTTTATGGTAACGGTGTAGACGATCGATTAAAAATTTTGAAGGGTGCATTCAATATACGACAATCTACTGTATAAATTTGAGTCAAATGGCAGCATTTCGTTACTTGTCCCGAAAAAAACTCCTTAGCTCCCTTCGTCTAGGCTGAGTCAGTGCGAGCGAAGGTCAAGTTCGATTTGATTTCCGCATCTTGTTTACCGAAATAGAACGTAAACAGAACACGTACGGCGGATAGGCGACGTTATGACCGCGCTTATCCGCGCTGGTTTGCGTGCCACAAACGCGGTCCAAGGGCGACTCCATAAATTCCCTTTGGTCGACGACCTGGCAACGTCGAGCTTTTGCCTCCTTACCTGATATATATATATACATAAATTTGCAACGAAGTCACAATCTGTGCATAGGCCGAACGGTACCGTAACCAGAAAAAATTATAAAGAAGATAGAGAAACGTCTCTCCCCTCACTCTTTTTCCATCCCTCTTTCCGTCTGTCGCCCTTTTCCATCGCATCCAAGAAGCGAATGATAAAACGAGAAAGAGAAACTCTGGTCACGAATCTCAATTAGACGGATGTCTCGACCGTTGAATGTGGCTCGGACATTTACCTCGGACTTGATGATCTATGGATCACTGTTCTCCGTATATACATATGCCCATTAGACATTCCCACACTACTATGTTACTCATTCGATAAACTAATGGAGTACACCGATGTGGAGTCTTTTTTTTTTTCTTCATACGTTTCATCTTCAACTTTTCACTCAATCTTGGCGATTGATGACTCGTGTAATTTTCAAGAACATGATTTATTATCCTCTATGTATGCGTAGCTAGCCGTGGAATATTTTGATTTAATTAATAATAAAAGATAACGATAATAATAATAACAGTAATTTGCCGTGCAAACTGAGGAAGTGCGTTGCCAGGAGTAATAAAATCTTATAATAATTATATAAATGATATTCATATAATATGATGATAATATATAATAATAATAACTATTATTATTATTATGATGACGATAAATGGTTGAAAGAGGAATATGGCAGACAATAAGAAGCGGGAATGTGGGCGGAATGCAGCAAAAAGTAGAAAGGGGAACGAAAATCAAAACGAAGAAGGAATCCCACAACGACTAGTGTAGGATTGACAAATCAACGTGCTGCGAAGAGTATAAGGAAAAAGGGAACGCAGAAATGGAAAAATATTGGGTGGTAAAGGAGCTCAGAGTGTAAACGAAGGAATTATGGAAAAAGGATAAGGTGCGGAAATATAGGGGAAAAAGGGAATAAGGGATATATAATACGAGGTGTGTAAATTAAGTAATGAAACTGGCAATGTAGCGTTTGATCTGGCGACACTTGGGACGTTGGACTTTAACGGGTAACAAGTGAACACGTGATAAGGCTTCGGTACGAGTTTAAACTCGCTAGAGTCATTTGGTTGTCCATGCTGATTTTTTTTCGCAAAACAGTTTTTTCTAGTACGTTCTAAAAATGAGTGACATCAATTTCGAGCAACGATGCTTAAGATATTTTGCAAACGATTTGTGAAATGAAAAAAATGGATTTTTTGAAGCATCTAAAGTGGTTGCCCGCCTTAACGCTTTGTATAAGCTATTATACGTCGATTTTTGTATCCGTTCTTTTTCTCTCTCTATGGTCTTTCTTTTTTTTAATCCCTAGTCTATCAGATTCTCTATTATTGTTATTTCTTTTCCCTCTTCTATCATCTCTGTTATTTCCTCTATTTCTAATTCCTTTGATACTTTCATAAAGTCTTTTCCCCATTTCGAAGGCTCTCTGTTCGATATTCCTCTTATTTCCTCTCTCAAACAAATATTCGGTCATCTATTACTTTCCATTCTCATCACAATTTTTATATAATTTAGCGCTCTTTCCCTAATTTTGTATTCGAATGAACAACAATTATAATAATATATTGTAAGAATAATAGTGAAAGTAATAAGGTTTACTTCGATACACACTTGCTAATGTATCGAAGTAGAAAAATTATAAAAAAAAGATAAATAAATACGCTATTAAATTGTCCTCTTCGCAATTCAACGTGTACCGATTAATTTTTAATTTCATTGGAGAATAAAATTATTCCCAGGACAAATAAGTCACACGGGGAAAAAAAAAGAAGAAAACGAAAGTCGTGCAAGTGGGAAAGACAGTACTGTAAGCGAGAGTTTAAGTGTTTAAATCTCAGTGCTCTCTGCCGCATGTCCCTTTCCTGCAACAGGCCGTCGTCGAGATAAATGAAACGAGATAAACGCATGCATTTATTGACACGAGGTAAAAAGTTTATCGGAATATTTTATATGCAAATGGAACTCTTCATTGGTCGGGGATTGAAGCAATGTCACGAGTAGAGGCAAAGCTAGCGAGCAGGCGTGGACGTTTTTACATGACTACGTATCTCGAGTCTCGAGACTCCGTTGCACTGGTGAACCTCTCGTTATTGTACGTGTGTGTTGGTTTTTTTCGTTTTTTTTTGTTCTTTCTGCATTGTACACGTAACGGGTGTATGCGGAGAAAGGTTCCGCGGTTTTAACCGGTCTGCGTAAGCTTGGGCCCCAGAAAACAGGTCGATTTTCAATATTTTTTTTTCTGCTGAGAATATTGGAGGGACGATGCTGAGATTTTACCCACAATTGATACACATTCTTGCCAAGTTTGAGTTTTTTTTAGGCATTATTGTTGTCTAGAGCTCTGATTTGGAGGTCATTTTTAGGATAGAATAACCGTTAAGACCGTAGGCCACTGTAGGATTTTCCAAAAATCGATTTTTTTAATAAAAATGTACCTTGGTACCTATAAAATTATATTCCAAAAGATTATGGGTGTAAAAAATCTCTAAGTACTTGATTTTTGAATTCTCTCGCAACCCCTCTTGATGAACAGCCTGAACACTGATCAGGCCGCTATCCTGCTGCGGTCTGGAATGCCGTAATGAGGCACGCCTAATGGGTGCCCGATGCCGATCGATGCGGTGAAACCGTAGTACGGGAGTAAGAAGGCAATACGGATATGGCCCTACTAGGGCTGTTTTAGAAATTCCACAAATGTCATTGAGAGTGCGTTCGTCTGTTTTGGGTATTCCAAAATCGACACTGCATGAAATTGGGAAGGAAAAAATAAAATTTCATCCGTATAGAATCCTAATAATTCAAAAATTGAACGACAGTGACTACCCAACAAGAATAACCTATGCTCAAAAGATGCTGGAGACTTTTTCCACCGAAACACGACTAAGAAACATTTTTAATAGCGACGAAGCACATTTCCATCTTGGAGGTTATGTCAACAAGCTAAATTTTCGTTACTGTCTAACGTTTCGTTACTAGTCTCCAAAATCCAAGAGAAGTGCATGAGCAGCCACTGCGTATTGAAAAGGTCACTGTTTGGTGCCTTATTTCGGGGAACGGAAACATTGGGCCCTATTTTTTTGAAAATAATCGTGGCCAGACGGTGATGGTCAACTCAAAAATTGAAATCCGCATTTGATTTCTTTTCATTTTAATAAATATTTTTAAATTACTTTGTCTATTCATTTTTTACGAATTTTTAAAGTTTGAAATCTGCCATCGGACACCCTGTATTATAAGGACCTGATCAGGCAACATTATAATGACCTGATCAGGCAGCATTATAAACGCCTGGTCAGCTAGCCGGATAACGGCCTGATCAGGCAGTCAGATAAGGCCCATATGTGACGGAACGTTACGCTTTCTATCAGGCCGCTATAGGGTTCCCTTATAAGTGCCCTACCTGGGTCGTCAGGCAACCTGAAAGCGTCCCGAATCGGACCCTATTGACATTTCTACGTGGGATGTAGTGAATAAAAAAATGACGTTTGTATTTCGATACCGATCTGTTGCAGGAGGTACTTTTGGCGCATGGAAGAGCTGCTGGATACGGCGAGCCGATAACAATGATACTGGCCGATGTCGAGGGTCCCGAGTTATCGGCGATTCTTGGTTTTGTGTACACCGGAAGCGCGACGATACCGAAATCACGTCTGGAGGCGTTCACCCGAGCAGCCGAGACGTTGCACCTGACGATACCAAAGTTCACGGGCCCCTCGTCATCCGCTTTCGATTTGCCGAATCACGAGGTATCTTCGCATTCTCTCAATCGTGGAGACGATTGCCCGATCAATGGAAACGTCAAAATGGAGGTAACAGCGATAAGAACGGATGCGAGATATGTTCGTTGCGAGCGATATCCTTGCCACGACGATTGTTCGAACTCGTCGTCAAGTTGGAATTTTCGCGGTGATTGCTCGAAGCGGGATTACGAAAACAGCGACGATTGGTTGATCGCACGAACGATAGGTCGTACGAGTGACAACAACAACAACGGTGGAACAACGCAAGCTTGCGTCGTCGAGACGAGAAACGATTCCGAGCGAAGCGACGATTTTTTCGTCCACAACGATTCGAGACTCGTTCATTTTCGGCGTGAGAAGATCTCGAAGCTTCGCAGTGACGAGGCAACAAACGAAAGGGCTCTTTACGATAACGAGACGACAATGAGAAGAAGAGAAAAAGGCTTCGTCCCGTGGACGTCGATCACCATCCCGGAGAAAGAACGCGATCCTTATGATCCTCGTGTTCATTCCGAAGTGCGTAATTTCGTTCGTTTCGGTGTTCAATCGTTGGACTCGCTCTCCGCCCCCGTCACTCCGGACAATTTCGTGTCAAGGATGATGATCGAGTCTCCTCGCGCTTACGATGTGACAGGTGAGCAGAAAGATCGGCCGAACGGGGATTTCGAAGGTAGTCCGGAGAGCGTGAGAATCGCAGCCTCCCTGTTATCGCAACATTCGACAATCGCTCGATCTAGTCTCACCTTCGAGAAACAGGATCACGATTCTTCGGTGATGACGATTCCAACGAGGGCATCCCACGGTGGCGCCGCGACGCTTCTGTTCACTGCGAAATCCGAAACGGCCGTATCGTCGAGCATCATCCCTGACATCCCCGCGAATAATACATCGGGGATAATTGCACGTACGTCGATAAACGACGGGCGTAATTCGTGCGGCGAGAGCTGCTGCGCTTGGAGAACACCGAGAAGACACGTGGCGAATCGCGTACCCGCTTCACCTTGGTGCCAACTCGCTAGACCGGCTCATCATTCACCGAAAACACGGCCCCACCTCCCACGCAATCCGGTAAATCTTTCCCTCGATCCAATCGTTTTCGTAGACATTTGCGGCTGACCGAAAACGGAAAGATGAACGCTGCTCACTTCTGTTCGTTTATACTATACGGCGTGTCCTAAGGGATGAAATACACGTAGACGATGAAAAAAATAGCCATTTTTCATTTTTTGTTTGTTTTGGAAAGAGAAAACGGTTTACCAGGTGTACAAGTATGAAATGCGGATTTTTTTTTCTAAAAAAAAAAACACGTTAATTCGGAAGAATGATAAAAAGTGCTTTATTCGAAGTATGCTCCATCGCTTGTTATACATTTTTTCCATCTTTCGGGCAATTTGTGAATACCACGCCAGTAAAAATCTTCCCCTTTTGCTGCGAACCATTCATCGAGCCATTTTTTCACATCTTCGTACGAACCATAGCGCGGCTCAACAAGTGCGTGACCCATCGATGCAAACAAGTGGTAATCGGAAGGAGCCAAGTTTGGTGAGTAAGCCGCATGGGGTAGAACTTCCCAGCTGAGTGCTTCCAACGTGTCGCGAACCCGTTTTGCCGTATGTGATGGAGCATTGTCATGAAGAAAAATGACTTTGTGTTGCCTCTTTCGGTATTCTGGCCTTTTTTTCAAGCAGCGAACGGTTCAAATCGGTCAATTGTTATTGGTAACGTTTAGTATTAACCGTTTCCCCAGGTTTTAACAGCTCATAATAGACCGCGCCCCTCTGGTCCCACCAAACACAGAGCATCGTCTTTCTGCCAAAGCGATTCGGTCTTGCGGTCGATGTGGATGGTGCGCCCGGGTCTACCCATGATTTTTTGCGCTTGGGATTCTCAAAATCAATCCACTTTTCATCCTCTGTAACTATACGATGCAAAAACGACTTCCGTTTGTACCGAGCGAGCAAAATGTCACATCTGTTTTTGCGCTTTTCCATTTGCCTGTCGTTCAACTCGTGTGGTACCCATCTACCGGTCTTCTGAATCTTTCCCATCTCTCGTATCCGATTGGAAACAGCTTATTGACTAACGCCCAATTGCTCGGCGAGTTGTTTTTGTGTTTGCGAATCATCTTCGTCCAACAATGCTTGCAATTCCACATCTTCGTATTTTTTTGGAGGTTTTCCATGTTCCTTGTCTGCACCATCGAAGTCACCACTTTTGAAACGCCGAAACCATCGTTCACACGTATCTCGCGATGGAGCATGTTCACCATAAGCTTCTCGAAGTAATCGGTATGATTCATCAGCAGTTTTCTTCAAATGAAAACAAAAAAAGAATGCTGTCCGCGAATGCTCTTTGTTCGGTATAAATTTCGACATATTGAACACAACAAGACAACACTATGCACACACGTTTCCAAATTATTACTCGTGCGCGTCTGACACTTGTTGATGACACAACAAAATGGCGCAATGTCAAATCTTTATAGCACAAAATGCATTGGTGCACCATCTGTTGTCTGAAATCCGCATTTCATACTTGTACACCTGGTACATTTATGAAACTTCAGGTACAATTTATTACATAATTGAAGGGTATAGTTAAATTTTTTTATTAAAAAATATGGCAAAGTGGCTACTTCATTGCGTGGTCTTCCGGGAAGGTTTTGGCGGCAGTTGTCCGTTTGCGGGGAAATCCAACGACTTTAATATTGATCGGAATAATATGAGCCAACATATTTTAGTATTTTAACCAGTGCGGAAATTGAGGTCGGGCTTGGATCGGGTCCATCTTAATTTTACCTAAGTTTATTAAGGCCCTAGTCTGGAAGCTTCACATGGGCCATCAGTGGCCAGTCAAACTTTGCTACCAAGGACCATTGAAGGCCAAGTAATCAGGGCTTGTATAATTCTTTCAACGGTGCCTCATAAAAACGATTGCAACCATGTGCCTGTGTGTGCACTGTGGAAAGGAAATGTGTTATTTTTATACGTTTCATGCTTGAAATTCTCTCGCATGTTTTGGAACATTTAATCCTGCGTTCATTTCATAATTCCAAAATATAATTATATATATCAAAATATAATTATATGAGACAGTAAAAAGATCTTAGAAGGGTTTTATACGTGAAATAGAGAAGGGGGAGGGGTTTGTAAAGAGAGAGAGTGAGAGAGAGGCCTCTTATGCCCTACAATCGATTATATTCAATGGATTGAGATAATTATCATCCCATAAATTATTTAGTTTATCTGTTTATACTGGTTTGCCCCTAGAATGGCAAAGTCTGGTAGAATTGGGGAAATCGCTACTAGGATATCTACAACTACTCCTCTTAAAGGCCCTTACTTGGTCTCCGTACTAGGACCATAGTTCTAGTCAACGTAACTTGCTCTTCCCTAATAGGGACCCGGTCCGGCTCTTTTATGGGAATCCCTACTAGGGAATTCACAAATAATTCCTTGAAGGCTCTGAATTGTATTAAGGAAACCCTATCAATTTTCTGCACGGGAACATCCAAATGCTGAACTTATAGGTACTTGAGAAACATTGTACAAGTTGAAAATAAAAAAAATGGAACACCTCAGGGAAAAAAATTAAAATTTTACACAAAATATTTGTTCTTTAGCTGCAAGAATGCGAATGAAAATACAATGAGTTTTCGGCAGCCTGCCAACGGCTTAAGAATAAAATTTAATGTAATAACTAATTATTATTAGGCAATTTCCAATTCATAATATTATTGAAAAGTATTTCCAAGCCGAGAAATGATATTAATACTTATCATTTTTTCAATTAAATATAAGTATGTTGTAATTTCATTCAAGAAAAAATAACCGATAGACTTGGCAAATTCAGAATTGGTAGACCAATCGGAATTCTAACAAAAACTTTGTTGCCAATTAAAGTCAAGACCCTGGGATACAAACTATGCAGTAAAAAAATCGTGTTTCTGAAATTATAAACTTCTGCAGATCTGTCGAAATTGGGCACCCGTATATCTCTTCATATATTTCTGACGTTTGAAACACAAAGGCATCACGAACGACCTCGAATTTCCTTTTCAGTTAAAACTTTGTGTAGAATCCGCTTCTGGCGAACGGACTCACTAAAAGATGATTGATTGAAAAAGTAGCGTTCGTTTGGGAAGTAGCTTACAAGGAACATCACTGAAGTTACCGCCTTCGATTTTGTTGATACTCATATATGTGATAAAGCATTAAAAACTATTAGACATGTATTCTTTGTTACCGGCGGAACACCCCCCCCCCCCTCCCCCCGCCTCCCCAACTAGGAATGGAATAAACTTAGAGGGTTTGTTTGGGTTTACCCTTGAAACAAACGTCATTTCGAAACATGAGAAAACATTAAATTGTATTCTATAGGCATATTTTGAATCAGTGAATCCATTTTGAACACAGAAAACACGAATGTGAAGAATAAATTCATGTACAGATTAGTTTACACCCTAAAGTTTGCTGGCCGGCAAAAATGCAAAAATCATGTAAACTGTAAATCTTTTCCCCCTTCAAAATGATACCTGCTTCATTCATTTCCATGCAACCCTCTCAAGTGTGGGGTGATAAAAAGGCAAATGGAGGGGTGGTTCACCCCTTAAGTTAATTTTTTTCCAGACTGTACCGGCAAAGTACTGATTCAGGGTTTGTCTCAAGACTAGCAATAATATCTGGCCCAAAACTGGGCACTTGTTCTGAGTCAATACCCGTAAACAATGTCGAGCCGATTCATGACACCATGACTTGGACAGGTGTAAACAAACCGAAGTTGTCTCAATACTGATTTTGACTTGGGCAAGGCTTGGCCCTTGGTATCCTGCCAGTATTGGCAGCTCTGGCATCAGCACAGTGCCAGTACTAAGCCAGTTTGCAGTTCGTACATGGGTAGTGGTTTTTTTTTAATCGCTTTACATTAGAAGAATTATGGTTTTTGTTTCTTTCAGATCGATTGAGTGCTTGTGGGTGAAACGGCAAAAATTACTTCTCGACATGCCTTTCTTCAAGGGGTAGTTTTCCCCTTGAAACCGTTTTTCCGCCGAAAAAAAAAATCCGTGTCTAATAGTATTCATTGCTTTATCACATATATGAGTTTCAACAAAACCAAAGGCGAACACTCAAGTGATGTTCCTTATTAGAAGGAAAGGCAAGGATGCCCTCATTCAAATCTGTAATTTCAACATATTTGGTTTTATACATTTACTGGATTTTAAGTGAGAGAAAGCATGAAAAAGAGTTTCGTGGCGATCGTAGTTCTGTGGATTTCCGAGTCACTGCAGACTCGTTCCCACGGGTTCATAGCCCACGGTTCATCGATCGGACAAAATGATTGCCCGAACGGTATTTTTTGGATACGGTGATATTTGTTCTTTATTTACATGATAATGGTGAAACGATAGTCCATGTACTCGAAAAATCGGCATGACGGCCAAAGCCCGTGTTCACGACCTTCTCGTACGATTAAGCCAAACTAACAATAAATTCCCGTTCAGAATGTCTTCTTCGGCAAGAGCACGTGACTAGACGCTCCTCAGCGAAACACACGCGCGTTTATGAATTATCCTCTCGAGATTCTCGCGTACCTTAGAACGGGTGTATTACTGGACACGGGTGGCTTTGAGTATTTCTAATGCTTGTGCACACAAGTCGAGTGATTATCCATAGCGATGGCACACAACACCCGAGACAATTAGTTAACGTGACACTCGAATCTCCGAGCGTTTGAATAAAGCTCTTCACTTGCGGTTTATATATATATATATATATATATATATATATATATATATATATATAGTACTTATATTATTAATATATACAATATATGGGGCATTCCACGCCAAATCGACCGCTTTCCGGCCCGACCCCCACCGATTTGGCTGAAACTTTAATATGTTATTGTTTTCATCTTAAAACGCTTGTGTGATTTAAAAAAAAATTTTTTTACATATAGTAGAACCTCGTTTATCCGACCTTCGATTGACCAACGTTCCGCATTCTACGAGTCACCCAACTCATCCGAGTCCTCCGCATTATCCGAGGTGTATCATCGAATAATACGGAGAACCCGAGCAGAAATTTGTTCAGGGTGAAATCCGGACCGGATCAGGCTGCCACAATAGCAAATCCGGGCCGGATCAGGCAAATTTAATCCGGCCCTGATCAGGGATGTAACGCTTTTGCAAATTCAGGTCCGGATCAGGCACCTTATCAGGCTCTGATCAGGCGCTTTATCAGGCCCGGATCAGGCACCTTACCAGGCTCGGATTAGGCACTATATCTGGCTCGGATCAAGCAACTTATCTGGCCCGGATCAGGTGCCTCATCCAGCCTGAGACATGCGTGTCATCTGGCTCAATCATTTGATTAATTTTTTGTTTAAAAATAGATCAACATTTATTAAATTATTATCGCAGTTACACGTTATCAAGTTTACTAACGTTATTAAAAATATGAAACATATGAAAACATTTTTTTAAAGTTTAAGTTTTTATTTTACTTGACTTGATCGTTTAGTTTTTGTTCCGGTTTTGGCGATGACCGTCCCAATCTTTCCGGCCCAATCTGTCCGGCGCAAATCATGCGTGCCTGATCAGGGCGCCTTATTGATACCTGATGAGGCTTCTATACGGCGCAAATCAGGCGTGCCTGATCAGGGCGCCTTATTGATCCCTGCTCAGGCCCCTGTCCGGCGCAAATCATGCGGCCTGATCAGGGCGCCTTATTGATACCTGATAAGGCTTCTATCCGGCGCAAATCAGGCGTGCCTGATCAGGGCGCCTTATTGATCCCTGCTCAGGCCCCTGTCTGGCGCAAATCAGGCGTGCCTGATCAGGGCGCCTTATTGATCCCTGCTCAGGCCCCTGTCTGGCTCAAATCAGGCGTACTTGATCAGGGCGCCTTATTGATCCCTGATCCGGCCCTGATGGATCCTCAGGCAGCCTGATTAGATTTCTGCTCGGGAATCTCGGATAAAACGGAAGAATCTGTTATCCCTATGCATGGAGTAGTCCTACCGTATTATCCGAGACTTCAGTTATCCGAGGTACACTCTCCCCATATTACCTCGGATAATATGGGGAGGTTCTACTGTAATCACAAATACGTAGTGAATTTTTTAAAAGATCGCCCGTTTTTTTTTTCCAAATGCTCATAACTTTCTGAAAAATCCACCGATTAAGATCTTTTTTTTATTTCTTCGTTTTGAAATGTTCTTTATAAAAAAAAAATGTTTGAAAAATATTCAAACTCATCTTCGACATGATTTTGTTATTTTTTTGAAAAAAAAACGCGATTTTTTCAAAGAACGCCACTTTTGGTTTTTGATTTTTTTTTGTAAAAACAATATGATAAATTTATCTTTTTTTGCCTCCAGACCGATCGTGGTATGATTTTTCTTTCTATTTTTTTTTTAATTAAAAAAATTTCGTTCTTAATTTTTTCCACATATAGCTGTTTCCTATGGTGCAATAATGTCCATTAATAAGTTCTATGTTTAAAAAAAATGCAGTGTAATATTTCATTTCGTTTTGCCGCTAAAATATTAAACGACGAGCATCTGTCAATTTAAAAAAAAACGTTCCAGTTGAATAGTTTTTTTTTAATATGCACTGACTGTTCTCATCGTCGGAATACTAAAATAATGCTGTGAACGGACTCCGTGATCGATTTTCGAAAAACAAAGCCATTTCAGGAACTCAGCAGTTGCACTGTCTGATTCCTGACAAAAATAGTGTTCTTATTAGTAAAAATTTCTCTAATTCAAGAGACCACAAATTATGTAAATTATTCAACCGTCACAGATATGAATAAATTATCATTAATTACTATTTAACAATTAATTGATTACCTATTTACTTCATTCCCCATTAAATAATCCTTTAAAAATAATGTAATATAATTGGAAAACTTTTTAAGTGAGTTAATATTATATACAAAGTATTGAGTATGATAGAATTAACTATTTAAAATTATTTTATCATAGAAAACAGCTATATTTGGAAAAAATTAACAATAAAAATTTTTCAATTTAGAAAAAAAATAGAAAGAAAAATCTTACCACGATGGGTCTGATGGCAAAAATTGTTAAATTTATCATATTTTTTTCACAAAAAAGAAAATAAAAATCAAAAGTGGCATTCTTGAAAAAATCGCGTTTTTTTTTGCAAAAAACGAAAAAATCATGTCGAAGATGACTTTGAATGTTTTTCAAATATTTTTTTTCATAAAGAACATTTCAAAACGAAGAATTAAAAAAAAAAGATTTTTATCGGTCCATTTTTTTGAAAGTTATGCGCATTTGAAAAAAAACGGACGATTGTTTCAAAAATTCACTACGTATTTGTCATTATGAAAAAAAAATTGAAAACATCACACAAGCGTTGTAAGATGAAAACAATAAAATATTAAAGTTTCAGCCAGATCGAAAGGGGTCGGGCCGGAAAGCGGTCGATTTGGCGTGGAATGCCCCATATATACTCTTCGCTTAATACTTTGTACAAATCTTTATTTATCAAGTTATGTAAATTATTCTTTCTACTTATTTAAAGATAATGAAGAAAAAAATGTTCGCTCCTGATTGCGAATAATTTCTTTCACGATATATACAATTACAACTTCAAGACCAGTCGTGCACGTGGAATGAGTCATTGTTGCCGATTCCTCTTTACACGTTGTGCAAAAATCAATGTTAATTCGAAAAAAAAGAAGAAAAAAACGTAATTCAGATAAGAGTATGGAATTAGTGACAATAGCAGTGTTTGTCGCGGTACCGAATGAATGAAAAATAAGAAAAAAATGCAATATTTCTTCACGCGGATAAGTCTTGGAAATTAATTATCTATCGAGAAAACAAGTACACCGCAACAGTACGGCACACAGACGTATTAATATAATGTTAGACTTTATGCGCTCGATCTATGTTTGCAGCGAAAAATAAATGAGTCGGAAAGATTGCTTTCATTAAGAAGGCTGGAAATATGGGTACGGGATTTGTTGTACGATGTTCGTGGTCTCGAAGCCGAGAGAATATATAAAATGTGTATTTGATGATTCACGAGAGAAGTAAAGTGGAGCGGGGTGGTACGCAAGAAGGAATCGGGAAGAAGAGAAAGAGAGAGAGAGAGAGAGAGAGAGAGAGATCGCTATTTTTGTTATTTTTTTGAGAGATCGCTATTTTTGTTATTTTGGAGTCACTAAATTTTTTTTCCATTTTTTTTTTCAAAAATTTCTTTGTATCGCTATTTTTGGTTGATAGTCGACGATTTGATTCGTATCGACTACCATCTGATTCGTACGACGGACAAATTTAATCATGTACCTTTTCTCCTCTCGATACTTTCATTGAAACATCTTTGTTTCAAAGTAACCGCAATAAATTAATGAAACAAATCATCGACTATCAACCAAAACTAGCGAAACGAAGAAATTTTGGAAAAAAAATCTAAAAAAATGTAGTGTCTCCAAAATAACAAAATACAACTTCTTACTCCTTAGACTAAATATTCCGAAATTTTATAGTTGTCAAGTTACGCCGCACGATACCGGCTTTTCGGAAATCTGCCGTTATTTTTTTAACTAAATTATTCTGCGAAAAAAATCGCAAAATAAAAAAAAAAAACGAAACTAAAACTAACGGTTTCCTTTTCAAAGATCTTATCACTAATTGGTAAGATTACTATTTTTTCGAAGTCCAGCCCGCTATTCGGCAAAGTGCGAAAATCGTGAAAAGCCGGCATATTTTCAAAATGACGTACCGGGAACAAAAAAAATCGCAAAAATAATAATAAAAAAGAAAAATGAAGTTGGCTTTGTCCTCTTCAAAACATCGTTTGGTAAATTGGTTTGCGATTTTTTTTCGTCAAGATTTTCGATTTTTGTTCGGATAGAAAAAATACAGCTTATACTTTTGGCCAAGTGTGTATATATATGCACATAGAGAGAGAGAGAGAGAGAGAGAGTGAGAGAGAAGAGGAAAGAGTACATCCAGATCTGCTCACCGTGGCAGTGCACTTCAAACGTGAAGAATATATCTCAAGCCCATAGAACGACATAACCGTTGTTAGGAGGATTTATAGTGGCGTGTACTACTGTACAGAGCGTGTACTCACGAGGGAAGAGCGGTATTTCATTTAGTGGAAAAGGCGAACCGTTGAGACGAGAGGATAGCCCAAGACGATTCACCTGCTACGGTAAGCTTCCATCCTCAGTAGACAGAGTGCAACAAAACTCTCAATGTGTATGTTTTGCCGGGCAGCCAGCGTCGATGACCCCGCACGTGCGGGAGAAAACCCACTCGGAGGGCATTATCGTCCTGGATCTTTACTAATCTTCCCTCGCTCCTCTTCGTTTCCAGGCATATGTGTGTGTTAGTGTGTGTGTGTGTGTGTGTGTGTGTAATTGCAAGTCTACCGGGACTCTGGATTAGAAACGGCATATTAATCGAGGAAGATTACGGGATGCTTGGGCACTACTACAATACTCGCCGTTTTTAACTGACGCTTTACTTCTTTTGTGCGTCTTGCACCCGAACGTGGTTTCCTTAGCTATGGGCACAATACAGCCAAACTGGACCCTGATAGAGCGATCATTTATTATTATCATCCTATTAGGGTCTAGTTGCGTTGTATTGTGCCCCACTCGGGCGACTTCGTTTAGAAAGGCTGCAGTGAGGAGATCACTTGAGGACCTAGTTGAATTTCATCAGGTCACGCTGATAAATAATAATAATGGTTCGACGTGATCAATTTGTGGTATTAAACATAACGAAAAAGAAACTCTTTCTTGTATAATTAAAGGGAAGAGTGGGGCACAATGTGTCACGGGGCACTGTGAGCCACATGCGGTTTCTCGGAGGCTTGTAGCTCGTAATATCCGAATTATTTTATGTTGGACCGTGATTTATATGAAGTTTCGGCTGGCCTAAAAGAAAGTCAATAGCAGCTCACGAAGAATTATTAAAAATACAAAATTAATTTGAGCCTCCCAAAAAGAAATTCGCTTGCCGGGAAAACGTCAAATATTGCGGGGCAATTGTGTGGGGCACAATGTGTCATCGAATTGTTGAGCACAATGAGTCGACTCTCAATGTTATTGGCAAATAATACCCGTTGTGAAATTATCGGTACGTGTGAAAATCTGTTATCTATGTTAGGAAAATTTAAGAGTTTCAACCGGCTCGTTGTACCCTACGTTTCGCAGCACTTGACACACTGTACCAAACCTATCTGACACATTGTACCCCACCCGTGGGGCACAATGAGTCAATCCGCAAATTTTTTTCAAACCCATAATTTTAAGATTTTTAATCTTTTTGCAATAAAATATGGTAACTTTATTGCACGCCCAAAGATCTATAAAATCGGTTATGACCTTTTTTTTCCTAATCAGACTACTTTGGTAAGAGTAAAAATTCGTTTGAAAAAAGTGACACACTGTGCCCCACCCTTCCCTACATATTTTGAGGTTTTTACCAGCGCTGAATTTTTAATTATCATATTTCCTAAATTCAAAACGACGAATAGAAGTTCAAAAACCAAATATTTATTTGAATTGTAATTCGTCATTCTCAATTCAAGAAATATAGCATTAATTAAACTGGACTGATATCTCGGATATTACTTTGAATTAAGGTAGTCGTCTCGCCAAGACGTTTTTCTATAGATTTTATTTTTTAATTTTGAGGACCCATTCGGGACACTATTAAGTGTATTCGAGATATTGGCAATCAAAGATTGCACGGATTTACACGTGTTCTTGTGGGGAGCAGTGGAAAATATTACATTTCACGCAATAACTTCGAAACTTTTCAATAGATTGTTTCTTTTTTAATTTCAATTACGGAAGAACACATGACGAAGTGGGTAAATAAAAATCATGAATTTTGAACCGTCTAGTTTCAGTGATATAGCGATTTAAATTAAGCCTAGTGACGCTAGCGCCAAATGTCACGACAAAAATTCGCTGGGCTTGCAACAATGCCACGATCTCCGTGCTCGCTAGACTACAGTAGGGTGTGCATGTCCGTATACGCAGAGTATTTACGTATCAATAGCTAGAATGGATAGTCTGATACAAAAATGAGGATTAGGTGTTGAAGGAAACGTTGTTATTTTTGGAACTCTAAACATTATATTAGGCGTTTTCATCATTACTTTATAAGTTTTTATATCCCGATAAGATGTACAACCTACCTTATAAGGCTATTTCGCAATATTTCGAAGCTTTCATCGATTGAGCGGAGAATAAACTTTTCAAAGTGACTGTGGAGAGACTACTACCTTAAGGGGTTAGACCACCCTGAGAGGCTCGAATAAGACTCGGTATTTATGAATATTTTGTAGCTAAACTAATGCATATTTTTTATTTCTATCTTTACACGCTTTTAGTGCATGTTTTCACCTTCTTAAATGTATTTTTTAAATATAAAAATATTGATAATTGGCAGAGATACACGCGCGCATCAAGTTTTGTTTTACATCTTCAATCTGCGGGAATCCTAATGGCCTCGCGGTTCACCTGAAACATAAAAGAATGCAAATATTTGGTTGAGTTAGGTTAAATACACGGCGCTACATAGGATTTTCTGAAAAACAAAAAGAAAATGGATTTATGGCATCACGCAGAAATGTATGTTTGTTTTTCATATAAAATTTCTACTTAAAAACATTGATGAAACAAAAACGATTAACATTAGAAAAAAAAATCCTACCTACGGATTGAGATAATTATGTTACAAATGTGTGGTATAAATTTCAAATCAATCGGAATAGCTGTTTTTGAGTATTCTTTCCCGCAAACTCGAAAAATGTCGTTTCGAGAAAAACGCGTTTAAAGTTTTGACGCAGCTTCAACAGTAAAAAACATAAAAAATGTATGACATACCTTGTTGTATAGTTAATCGGTGATTCCTACTCCATATTGGGGTCCTTCCTCAGCAAATTGCTGGTCCTCGAGAGATAATCTTGACCTTCTCCGAGCTGTTCCAGCCTCTTTTGTAGTTTCTTGCGCGCGTTTTTCAGCAAGCGATATACGGTGTTCGTTTTTGTCATTACACATGTCATAACAATTACTTCCTATGGTTATGTTTAATACGTGTAATATTAATAAAATATTACTATAGCCATCATTATAAATACATGTTGCTATTTCAATTACTTTCATACCACTGAAACTTGCTTTTGGTACGATTTTCCATATGCGTTTATGCTTTCGTTACAGTTTTGGTTATATCCTCCTAAAACTCCAATTGACCGTGGAATCGGAGCTTCCAAGAAGAAATCTATGCTCGGGTACTAGTTTAATAGAAGCGAAAGGTGAATATATCTAAGGGAGTGCTGCAAAGTGCGGTAGAAAAAATGTATATCTTTGTTAAGGGGTTACGTGGGTTTCGAAGCAAAAAAAGCATATTTTCTTTATTTTAAAAAAATATAATATATAAATTATTTTATTCAAAATAATTGATATATTATATAAATATTTTGCAACATTTCAACAATATTTCAACAATAGCAACATTTCAACAATATTTAAAAAAAATTTCATCCAAAAATTTGGGAAATTCAGCCGGTGGGACCTGGTTTCCGGAGACCCCTAAAAAAAAGTGTCCTCGTGGTGGTCAGGATAACTCATGATAGCTTTATTTGAAATTAAAAAACCAATTTTTTTCTGTAAGTAGATAAGTATAGCTCGTGATTGTACGAGGGATTTAAAAAAAAATTGAAATTTCCATTTTTGGCCGAGTTGTATGCAAGATAGTTCAATTTTTCGTACAATTTACACTACGTATAGCCTTGTAAAATTATTTATAATCCAAAAAAAACCTTCGTTCAATCACTAGTCAATGCTATTTTGAAGAAGTGTGCAAAATTTCAATAAGATCGGTGCATTCGTTTTTGAGAAATCGTGTCCACCGACTTCAAAAATAGTGTTTTGAGAAAAATGCGTATACCTGCGTCGCTCCCGGCCGGTCTTTCCCAACGGAGGGAATTCCCAAAGGCTCTCTCTCCTAGACTTTTACTCCGATTGACTTAAAACTTTGGTAAAATATTCGAGACATATTGTACTATTAGATAATAAAATTTGAAAAAAATGGTGTTTTTTTTAGTTTCCAAACCCACGTACAGACTTCGCATTCAGCTTAAAATTTTCTTTAAGGTTCAAACTGTGAGAAAAAAGTTAAAACAAAAAATCGATTTTTCGAAAATTTCAGGCTGGTTTAACCCTTTAAGGCAGTATCGTTTTTTGAAGCGCTGTTTTAGCGGTGATTTTTAGGATAAGAGTCAACCTGTTCCAGTTTAATTTCTGAAATTTTTCACACATGTTTATTCATCCATCGAGAATATGTACAAACTAATAAAAAAGATTATTACCATGTACTTTTGTACGTTTTGTTTACAACAGTGCGCGGGAAACGCCCGCAATTGGCGACCAGTATTGTGGACCTGGTACGAATGTGAAAAAAAAACAAACAAATTCTCAATCTGTATGAATATGTGATATTTGGTACGAGATTCAGCGAAAAAAATGTACGAAATGACGACATGCTAAACTTTGATCATTAATTTTTCGTATTTTTTGGACCATTTTACGAGTTGTATGAAAAAATATAAAATTATTTCGACTCAATTCTGCTACCAATGTTGAAAAATAGTCTACTGAAGTCGTATGCTCAAATCTGACCTCATTCGGCCAATTCGTTATCAAGATATCGTGGTTGCCGATTTAAACAATATACGTGCGAAAAAAACGCTTTTAAAGTTTACTGCGTCTCGACCGGGCTCCTCGAGCGTACTCCTTATTTCTATAACTCGGCTAATTTTATGAGTATCATTAAACGGTTTCCACAGACGTATTTAGAAAGGTCTGTAGAATAGCAAAATAAAATTAAAAGACGATTTTTTTTTCATATTTCTAGACAACAATACTGCCTCATTATTATACTAGAGTGTCGATTTCCACTAAGTCGAACGGCTTCCCCTGCTGAAAATAATGTTACCCTGATCAATAATTTAGTCAAACTAGCGCCTTAAAAGGCTGCCAGTGAGGAATGAGGGAGGGAGGTGGGGGGGGGGGGGGGGGGGGGGGGGGCTTTAAGAGGTCTGCATAGTCGTGGGACCGAAAAAACGAGACGATTTTCAGTATTGTCTTCTGATGAAAGTCGCCAAAGTTGGAGTTTTTCTTATTGAAAAATATGAGTAACCAATAGAGTTATTATAATTAAAAAAAAGTACCGCTGTTGTTGCATAGGCAATCAGTGTAGGTGCTTCTTACATCTAGGATGATTCAAAATGAAGAACTAATAGGTGTACTTTCAGTATACAGCGAGACCTCGATTTTCTACCACTTGGTGGCTGGGAGGGGGGGGGGGCACTGGTAAAAGATCGAGTTCGAGCCGAGAGGTGAGGCTTGAGCGTTATTAAGGGGTAGAAGATAGTGAGAGCATGCGCATTCTGAAGTCAATGAGTAATTTGGTTAAGGCGTTAGGTCACTCTAGAATTTACCAAAAATCGATTTTTTGTTAAAAATGTACCTTAGTATCTATAAAATTATATTGCAAAAGATTATGGGTGTGAAAAATTCTCCCAAGTACTCGATTTTCGAATTCTAGCGCAACCCCTCTTGATTCATGTCGTGACTTTCTACTAACTTTAAACGCGTTTATCTCAAAACTACATTTTTCAAGTCGGCCGGACTCATAACTCAAACAAATTTTAACCGATTCACTTGAAATTTTAACTGTCTATTGAGAATTACATTTTCTGAGGCACCACGTAGGATTTTCTTATTATATTGCATAGTTCCTTTTTTATAAACAATTCTGTGACGATTTTCTCATGGTATTTTATACTTTTTGTTTTAGAAATGCGCCATTTTGACAAAAAACAATATATCAAAAAAATTCTACGTACTTCTATAGCTATTCTTATATATAATCGAAAAAACTTTAGTGTCTGATCATAACTCAAAAATTATAGGAGCTGTTGGTCTGGCCGTTGACCTTTCAGAAATAAAGGCGTCATCGGAAAAATGCTGCACAGTCGCCATTTCGACATCTATCCATGTGAAAAAATAATTTTGTATAGTCAATTACGTGTATAATAAAACCCCTATTTTGTAATTCCGATTTATTTTATGGTTTCGCTGGAAAAAAATCAAAAAATATGCCCTTTCTTTGCCTCTAGAGTGACCTTAAGGTATTACTGGATGGATATTAAAAAATCGCCGAAATTTTTGAAAATGTGAGGAATGATAGTTCTTGATAGAATAATAATACATGAATTATTTAAGAATTTTTTTCTAAATAATATAATAGTTATTAACATATGAATTTAACACGGTCATTTTTGGAAAAGCAGCTTCTGCAGACGTTAATGATTGCGAAACGAATGGATCTAAAACGCCGTAAATTCTAAAAATATTAAATCATCAAGATTTAGAATCAAGTGATTAGTTAAGCTGAGTTTCAAATAAATCGACTAAGTAATTTTCGAGAAATTAATTAAAGTAATGAGGAGTATCGCCTTTTTTAACGATAAATTAATAGCAATCATTTGAAAACTCAATATATATTGATATTTTGGGTAATTATTGATAATAATGAGATGGTCTGATCGTATTCATTCAATTTAAAAATTGAGAAATTTTTTTGTTGGACAGTTGAAACAGATGTACAGTCACTGACAAAACCTCCGTCAAGCACACACCAATATCGTCGAATTTGACTTCAGTTATTACTAAAAGTAGAAAATTAACATTTCTAAGCGTTAATTTATTATTAAATTAGCTATTTGTAAGGCTAAACATGTACGACGTGATCTAGACTTGTAAATCCACGATTCGCCCATTTTGGACTAACTTTTTTCCCGATGATCCATCCAGTAATCCCTTAACAGGCCATCAAGTAACCTAGAAGTATGAGGTGCCTTAGTTACATCAAAATCTTTTGCTATTGCAGTAACTTTTCCACCATTCTCGATCTTTGTTAAAATATCCAACTTTTGTTTCTAAGGATAGGCATGCACTTTTCGTAGGATAAGTGTTATTCAGGTCTACGTTGCGCCGGTGTGTCAGACGTGCGTAGTAGGGACTGCAGTCGCCGACACGAAGGCGAAAACTGTGAAGGAGTATATTGTGGTTTTTTGTGCACATCCGAGAGTAGCGTTACAAAGGAGAAAGAAATGAAAGAAAACGCTGAGTGTCAAATTACAGAGAGATTTATTGACCGATGGAGAGACACTTGTATACAGGAAACAAATACATATTACGACCAGAGCATCGCGATCGTCTCGTTCGATGTCTTCTGCACTCGTAAAATTCGTCTTCCGCGTTATTATGTGTACTTTCGTCTTCTTACAACGAGAATCTCGGAATTGCGTAGTCTGCAATTGAAATATTTAAGCCTCGAGGGATCTAGGATGATAGCAAATGTTTAATATTGGCTCGCGCTTAATTGTTTATAACAAAATCGTGTATACGTCTCTATAACTTTTTTTCTTTTCAGGGGGATTTGTTATAACATCGCGAGATAAGATAATTTCTTAGGATTTATTCTCAGGTCAATGAAT
Source organism: Ophion ventricosus (assembly GCA_963932345.1). Taxonomy (NCBI): domain Eukaryota; kingdom Metazoa; phylum Arthropoda; class Insecta; order Hymenoptera; family Ichneumonidae; genus Ophion; species Ophion ventricosus. The sequence continues at coordinate 16,062,642 of OZ010716.1, read as the reverse complement.
CCATGTCTTTCATCTTCTTTCTATGAATTGTACCTGAAAAATTGAAAATGAAACAAAAAAATCAACAAAACGCCGTCGAGATGATGAAAAATTTGGCAACATTCGAGTTATTTGTTATTATAGAATAGTAAAAACATTTTTTTTCCAATCACACGTCAGATACAATTGATGCCTCGTAATGTTTTACAATCCCTGGATAAATTTCAAATTGATGCATTCGGCGATTTTTGAGAAATCGTGGTAAAACCAAATTTTACTTGGGTTTATTATTTTGCCTTATTACTTATTAGTTTTCTTCTTCTATAATGTTACGAGTGGAATTTTGCCCATAGAAACTTCATTATCAGTTGCACCCCTTATTAGGGGTTGTTTTAAAAAATTCTAAAATATGCGTTTCATTATTTGTTTTGAAGAATATTTCTACCGAGTTTCAAGTCGATACAAGCAGGCAATACAATTATCCATACGAACTTTTACATCCCATTTTATCGTCTTAAGGGTTGATTTTCGAAAAATTCTTTCTTAGTGCACCTCTACGCCCTTTAACCCTTTGAAGCATACATTTTTCCTTACGTGCAATCAGCTAAAAACCTTGTACTCGGGGATTTTCGGGGTCGCTGATTACAAATCTGCACTCAAAATTTGAAAATTCAAGATGGCGGATCCAATAAGGCGGACCACAAATGCAAAAATTGTTTGATGAAAGCAAAAGTTGGTACTCGGGGGTTTTCGGGGTCGCTGATTACAAATCTGCACTCAAAATTTGGAAACTCAACATGGCGGATCCAATATGACGGACCAAAATGCTCAAAGTATAGCTTGATGAAGATGAAAATCCATATGCAGGGGTTTTTTGCGTCGTTGAATTCGAATCTCAGTTCAAAATTGAACAATAAAAATGGCAGTTCCAATATAGGATAATGAAACACAAATCTGGCTTGGTCACTGATACTAATCTGAGCTTATAATTTAAAAATAACTGGTGAACTGAAACATAAAATTCTCTTGATGGAGAGGAAACTCGGTGCTTTAGGATTATTGAAGTCGCTAATTTTGAAACCAGTCAAAATATATAAATTTAAAAAGTTCTAAATTAAAAATTAAAAAAGAAACTCGCTACGTCCTCGCCGTTAGCTCCGGGTAATGCTAAAAGCGTAATTCTATTAGAAATTCAATATAACAGAATCGACATATTGAGCAACTCCGATGTTTTAGTAATTCCAGTAAAATCTCCGGTTTTAGTCCGCCATATTGGATTCGCCATTTTGAATTTCTAGATTTTGAGCTCGAATTCGTAATCAGCGACCCAAAAAACGTCTCTGAATTCATTTTTTGTGTATAGTTTACCTGCTAGATTAGGCACAATTACATTTATTGTCTAAAAAACGTGTTTTTTTGTACTGTAGTGATGATCAACATCCACTAAGTGCAACATAAGCCCTTAATAGTGATATTGTAGTAACAATTGATCTCCTAACATCCTAAATATACATTTACATTCGTCGTTATGCGCTAAAAAAATTTTTTATTCAAGAAAAACAGAGTGGAAGTAGGTGACATACCAGTATGTCACTATGCTTCAAAGGGTTAAGGAACATATCTTCCGAATTTCAATGAGATAAAAGCAGGGAATTCGATTTTTCCATACAAACTTCAACACCCCATACCGCCCCTAATTAGGTTTTATTATTTGTTTTGAAGAATATTTCTACCGAGTTTCAAGTTCATACACGCAAGAAATATAGTTTTCCATGAAAACGTTTACATCCCATTTCACCCCATTAAGAGAGTGGATTTTCGAAAAATCCTTTGGTGACGTCCATTAATTTCGTGAGCTCCAAATGGGGAGGAGGAGGGGTCTGGCAAAATCTCACCAAATCTCATTTAGGGGAAGGGAGGGGGGGCCCTGAAAATCTCACGTCAACTTTGTCATTTAGAAAATATACTATTATAACATTTTGTAAGATACAGGGTGCAAATATGGACACCTTAAGGCTTAAATAATTCTAGAAAGGAAGATATTTTAAGAAACCAAGATTAATAATACCATTGCAATTGCTTTATTATATTTGGCAACAATCAGACTCATTAAATATATATATCCTTTGTGATAAATTTCTTTTTTAAACTCGTGACATGTCGATATTTCCAGACTGATCTGAAAATATGGACAGGCACATGTCCATATTAACAGTATAAAATAAAAATAATCAAATATTCTTATCAATCTTATTTTATTCTTAGGTATTAATTAAGGTATTGCTTCATTATCTTCTTCATTAATTTTAATCAAATATTTTTCTGTTCATCTTAATATACTCTTTGGAGTCAAGTTGCCCATGAATCGAGCAGGGAAGGTGGTGTCGGACACCCTACCCAACCCAACCCTTTTTTCTTCAACTAAATAGCACTAAATTAAAGCCCTTATATTGCACCTTCAACGTAGTATTATTTTTCTCTTCTTCTCTCCCAGAAGACAATGCATTTGATAGAACACTCTATCAGTAAGTCTTTATTAGTGGTATGAAGCAAGATACATGAACATATCGAACAAATGTAATCATTTAAAAATTATGTCGAAAATCTCACGTCCGAGGGAAGGAGGTGGGTGGCTCCACATCTCGCCAAATCCTACCAGAGGGAAACGGGGGTCCAAATTAAAGAAAAAAAGCCTCACGCAATTAATGGACGTTTCCTTTTTTAGTGCACCTCAACACTTCGTAAGGAACATATTTTTCAAGGGCAAAATTTAATTGCTAGAGTAACTAAAGATTAACAATTAATTAATTGTTAATCACGACTATAACAATTAACAATTAATTAATAGTAATTGTGAAAACTCACGATTAACAATTACTTAATTGTTAATTGCTGTAGTCGCAATTAACAATTAAACAATTGTTAATCGTGACTTTCCACAATTAGAAACTAATCAATTTTCAATCTTTTTCGTGTATTTGATTAAAAACGAACAATTAAAACTGATTATTGTATAGGGCGCTGCGTGGGCCTACAAAGTCCAAACAAACACGTCGTATGTGATATCAGTAACGTCAAATACGTTAAGTGTTAGTTTTAATTGTTTCTTAGAACAATTAAAAAAAGTTAATTGCAATTGTTTTAATTGCGAGTTGCAATTAACGTAGATTAATTCAAATAAATTAGTTGCAACATGCAATTAATAGTTAATTGCGATTACTTTTTTAGTCAATTAATGAACTGATTTAAAATTTGATTTATTAACGTCCAACACTGCTTTCAAGCTTCCATTTGATACACGCAAGGGATATAATTTCCCATACAAACTTTTACACCCCATCACTGTGATTAAGGGTTGATTTAAAAAAAATCCTTTCTTAGAGCACCCCTATGTCTTCCAAGGAACATATCGAACAAATTTCATGTTTTAGACCAGTCAATAAGCACGAAAGTAAGAACTTTTAGTTGCAAATACGCAAAATTGATATAAGGGTAATTGGATGAAGCTGAATCGGATGGCGATAATAATGTTGCAATCAACCCCCGAGAAATTCTTTAAAAACGTTAAAAAATGTTTAAAACCCGTTTAATTCAGAACCTAATAGGTTTATCGTAAAATATGTCGAACAAAAGTTGTTCGGAACATAAAAATACGTAAAAAAGTATTGAATATACATCTTCGTATCTTGAAAAATAAGGGAGAAAAAACCATTTAATTTGGAGGCGGAAACCTCGAAGTTTCAAAAAATTAAAAAAATATCAAATTTTAATATATCTCGGATTTTTTTCGTTACATATAGTTTTACTAAGAGTTAATCTAACTTTCTAGTGATTTTTTATATTTTTATTTATTGTATAAGTATTGAAAAATGACGACTGAACATTGACAAATTACTGGTTGAGGATCACTGTCAGAAAGAGACGCAGTGTATAGTTATGCCGTTCGCACTCATAGGCGAGTGTCTTTCTATCGTTCCGCGCATGCATCGTAATAGACATACCTTGCGTCCCTTACATTCCCAGTGGTGCTTCGACTGTAAAGCGATTTTGTCTTGCAAATGAATTTTCATTCGTCTTTTTCTCCCTTATTTTTGAAGATACGAAGATGAACGTTCAATACTTTTTTACGTACTTTTATGTCCAAAACAATGTTTGTTTGACATATTTTACGATAAAATTGTTAGGTTCCGAATTATACGGGTTTTAAACATTTTTTAACGTTCTTAAACAATTTCTCGATAGTTTATTGCAAACTTATTATCGCCATTCGATTCAGCGTCATCCAATTACCCTTGTGTCAATTATGCTCATTTGCACCTAAAAAGTTCTTACTTTCGAAATTTTTCCTGGCCCATTTCTATCTTCAGCGGTTTAGGCTGTGCCTTGTCTATATGTCAATCAGTAATTCAGTCCGTCAGTCACGGAACTGTTTTATACGTATAGATAACAATCACCCGTAAGAAGAAAAAACTTTTACATTTATTCGTAACCTTGTTATGGACCATTAAGCACAAGCGATCTTTTGTTATTTCAAACTATAGCTTGATCCCCTTAAGCGCCATCTGTCCACGTCCTAGCGCGATCCCAACTACAGACTCTAACCTCAAAAGCTAAATCGGGATCTGCTCTTTGTTTTCCTGCGACTTTATCTCGTTACCATCATTTTCTTTGTCCCTTTCGCACGCCCTCTTCTATTCGTGTCTCTCCCTCGTTCTTCGCTGTTTACACGCGAAAAAAATACACGCGATTTTGCCACGAACGAAACTATCATCGGTGGAACCGTTATCTCGCTTTGCTCCATTGTGTATCATGGCCCGAGCGAATAAAACGACGATACGGTATAACGAAAGAATTTCCCCGAACGATCGTGTTCCCAAAGAATTGTACATGGGCGCGGATATTGCAACCGCCACTTTTCGCAGAGCGTGGAGAAAGGTACCGCGGCTTGTTTTTTGCATTTTTCTTTCTGATCCCATCCCCCCCCCCCCCCTTCCCGATCCTCTCGTAGCACTGGACCCCGATCCACACCGTGGCTTGAACGTCTCACCGCAGATGCAAAATTCTGTTCATTCGTCATCTCTTCAGTACTATTCTCGTTTTGTATGCAAAGAGTGATGAACTGGATCGCGGTTTTACTTTGAGTCTTCTTTACGCGAGATTATATTTTTCGTCGCTACACAAGACGGTGCTGCGTTTACTTGTAGTGCAGATTTAAGGGGCGAAAACTGTTTACAATTTTCAAAAAATCGATTTTTTTTTCACTTATTTCAAAAGTATAATATATCGAGAGTATACTGGAAAATCGAATAATTGAAAAATGAAATATTTACGAAGTTATAGCACATAATCGAGAGCGCACCGGGGACCGCATGCTGTGAACTAGGAAAATTAAAAACGCGATTATCTTGAAACTGAATTTTCAAAAACTGCTCATGTCATAGCTCAAAAAGTTATTGATCGATCCGGCTGAAATTATGGGAGGTTTCTCAATATAACATTATCGGAAGGATATACCGAAAGTTTTAAGGTTATCGCGTAAATAAATTACTTTTTTGGGGTAAAAATTGTTGAGGAAATGGTAAAAAATATGAAAATTTGATTAAAAAGCCTACATAATTTTTAATTTTATACTTTTTTATATTCTTATAGGTATATCCTTCCCCTACGCATGTCAATAGTCGAAAAATATTCTCGATTTCTGTTTCAGATCAATAGAAAAAATCAGACAAATAGAGCACTTTTCGATATCATGCAAAAGACGCCTAAAGCAATATCTTATAACGCCGCCATTTTGTTCGGTTAAAAAAAAAATGTAACACTTGAAAGTTTTAACAAGATAATGTCAACATTTTTAAATGATGCGATTGCTTTATCACCGTTAAAAAAATTCCTGAATAATGACTCATTTTCTGTATTTTCTGTATTTTTTTTTCTGTATATAAAAACTGTATTTTCTTATTCGAATTTCACTCTTTTTTTGGTTCACCGATAAACTGGTAACATAATGAAGATGTGTGCAAAATACAATTATCCATACAAACTTTTACATTCCATTTTATCGTTTTAGGGGTTGATTTTCGAAAAATCCTTTCTCCATCCTTTCCCCCCTTAATGCAACGTGAGAAAAAGGTTCCCCCTGTTCTTGGGCTAACGTAAATCTCACGGAGATGTTGCTGCCAAAAATTTCAACCAATACGATCAAAGTTTCGTTGCATCCATTGCGTCCATCAGGTTTCTCTGAAGCCGTAATTTTTGTACGCAGATCAAAGAAATCATAAATGCTGTACTGAGTATGCTCGTGAACGCAAAGCTGGTCTGAGGGAGGGGCCACCCCTCCCTCTGAACACGTAGATGACGAAAAATATCCAATTTTTATCATTTTGTTTCAACAAGAACAAAACGTTAAACAATTATGAACTTTTACGTACAATTTATTACATAATTTAACTGTTTAAATAAATGTAAAAAAAATATTGCAAAATGGCAACGTGGCAATGAAAAAAGCATTCATTGCCAATGTAAAAAAAATATTGCAAAATGGCAATGAAAATTTAAATAATTAGACACTTTAGAAACAAAAACTTGAAATTTTACACAAAATTTTCGTCTTTTTTGCGATAAAAATATATTTTTGAAAATGATTTTTATAAACGAGTAGGTATAAGTTTAAAGGGCTATTGTACTGTGATGGCTCAGAAAGTAAGGCATTTTTAATACACTTTTTATTTAACTGTTGCATGTATCGGTACAAACTTTTTTTTTCGCTTAAAGGTACACTCTTACAGAATAGAAAACATTTTTTTTTACATATAAATGTATATTTATTTAACAATTGATAAGCGTGTAAAGGCATGAAAAAAAGTATGTCGCTGGCGTTGATGATTTTGCGCTCTCCAGGTAATCTGAAACAAAATATTCAAAAAGATTCTTAATCTGCATGAGTGTCGATATCGCCCGAAGTAAAATGATTATTTCATATTGCAAAATAACAAAATGGCGTCATTTTTTGCAAAAGTGTTCGAAAAATACGTTTTTTTTTCGTCATAATTCGGGCAAAAGTATAAGTAAAAATTAATATTTTTTAATAATTCTAGTTCGGGGCGATAGCGACACTCATACAGATTAAGAATATTTTTTGTTTCAGATTATCTGACGAGCGCAAATCATCAACCCCAGCGACATACTTTCTTTTTCATGCCATCACACAATTATAAATTGTTGAATAAATGTACATTTATACGCAACAACAAAAATATTGTTTTCTATTCTCTAAGAGTGGACCTTTACACGAAAAAAAAGTTTGTACCGATACATGCAACACTTAAAAACGAATGATGATTAAATTGTTTATTTTTGAGCCGTCACGGTATAATAGCCCCTTAAGGTAATATT
>OZ010716.1:15555835-16055071 GCA_963932345.1 Ophion ventricosus | reverse complement strand
AATTTTTTGTATTGGTCCGCGATTTATATTTGGTTTCGTCAGGACTAAAACGAAATCGATTGCAGCTCACAAAGAATTAATGAAAAGTAAAAATTGATTTGAGGCTTGGAAAAAAAATATTTCGCTCGCCGGGAAAACGTAAAATATAACGTAACTTTCTGTAGTGGCTCGAGTTTTCGATACTAATCGATAGTTTTATTATTCATCATGCACTCAGCGACTTGTGTTTTTCCATTCGTAGTTTAATTAATAGTTATTTTCATCAATAATCAAATATTTAACTAGTGGGGTACAATGTGTCATCGAGATTTGGGGCACAATGAGCCCAATGAGGAAACAAAGAAATAACGACGCTGCGATGAAGCGCAATGTGTCACGGGCCGCTGTCAACGACATACGATTTCTTGGAGGTTTGTAGCTCCGAAAAAAAAATATATATATAAACTGCGAAGAATTATTGACTAAAGCTCTCAAACGCAAAACAGGTAGTCCAAACTGACGAAAAATCGGAAGCAAAATAGTGACGTCCTCCGAAGAAAAACACACGTGGAAAAAATATCAAAAAGATGCGGAAAATCCTGTGCTAAAGAAGGCCCTGAAGAAGAACTGTGGCCGAGGAATAAAATCAAACCGTCTAACACGGAGCTCTCATCACACGTCGAAAGATATCAAAGACAAGCTAAAGGAATTGCGAATATTGAACCAAACACGGCCAAGCCAAGGGAAAGATCAGTAAAAAATAAGACGTTCCCGTAATATTACTGATTTTATACTGATACTGATATTCTTATATTGTTTAGGTTCGTACTGTTATGTGTAAAAATCTGTTATCTATGACAAGAAAATATAAGAGTGTCAACCGCCTCATTGTAGGTACCCTACGTTTCGCTTGACACAATGTACTCACCTATATGACACATTTTACCCCACCCATGGGGTACAATTGGCCAATCCGCAATTTTTTTCGATCCCATTATTTTAGTATTTTTTATCTTTTTGCAAAAATATGGTAGCTTCTACTTTGATTAGAGTAAAAATTCGTTAGAAAAGAAGTGACACACTGTACCCCACCTTCCCCTAGCTCTTTTTCAAGCATACGAACGTATTCTTAAGGCGGGCAACCACTTTAGGAGACCGAAAATTAGATGATTTTTTGGATCTTTTTTAATTGTGAAAAAAAAAACGGAAATTTCAACAACTCTGACAATAATGTATTCATATTTTCATACATCTTTGGTAATTTTTTCAAGTTATTTCATGCATTAATTAAGGTGTAATCCGCTGTGTCCCTTGGCGTGTCCTCATCGTCGTTGTCGATTTGCGGGAATTGTGTAGCTCGCAATTTGCATCTGAAATAGTCCAACAAATTTTTATACATTCTTGAGATGTTTTTTTAAGAACATGAACCTAAATTTTGAAAAAAAAATCAAGAATTGGATGTTGGAACGTGTTTGAAAAAAATGATCGATTTTTAGCATTTTTTCCCCGGGCATTTTGCAATAATAAATATGTTTTAAACAATCTAATCTTTCCAACTTTATGTTCATGTTTTAAAAAATTATATTATGTAAGGGTGTTCCAAATTTGAAGATGACCCATCAATTAGTTTTTTAGTTATGATTCCCGCAAATTGAAAAAATGTCGTTTCGAGAAAAACACGTTTAAAGTTTCACAAACGAAAAACTCAAAGTCAAATGTGTTTAATCAAATGATAAAGTGTCTTACCGATTAATCAGCGATTCCAGCACCATACAGCAGTCCTTCCTCTTCCTCATGCAACTCATTTGAAGCTTGCATTTCCTCTTTACGAGCTTTTCGAGCTTCTTTTGTCTCTAATAAACTTTTTATATTTTGTCGACCCACGCGCATCTGATCCATTCGCTCGGCACATCCGTAGCTCTGCCTGCCAACTACAATTTGTAATTCATTCATAACCATGAGTAGGGCTAAATTTCCTTCATTGAATAAAATAGCAGCAAGAAATGCCGCTACCTCGATTATTTTGTACCCAGAATAGAGATGTTTTGGAGCTAATCGCCAAACGGTGGTGCCCGCCTTAACATTCTCCTTTTGAATTGAAAAAATAGAAAAAAAAAACGAAAAAATATCAATTAATTCTGAAATTGGGGATAATTGAAAATTAAATAGGGACAATTGTAATTAACTTGTGGCAGTGTATTTAAATGTATATCGAGAACCGTTAAAAGAGGACGTAAAGAAGAAGATTGACGGTTGTGACGATGCCCGTTTTTACTTGGAGAAAAATTGATTAGTACGCGAGTAAGCGAGGCTAGAAATGTTGATAAAGGAATCGTTTTTTTCCTTGCATTTATTGCCATGTCAAAAATGTAGAATGTTTTGAAATCTTACAAGAGTGTGATGTATCTCTCGATTTCTCTTTCTCTCTCTCTGTCTCTCGTTTTCAGCTCAGTGTACATGTGTTTTTGTCCCGGCACAGGAACAAAAAAGGACGGACGTTGAGCTTGTCGTAAATGTTTGCCATCTCAATAACAACGGCGCACCACCGACGACGTCGCGAAGAGCTCGACAAACATCCGTAATCCTAATAAAACGACTAACCGTTAAAACTAACCTATCCGTCATAAATATAGCGCTATAAAACTCAGTTTTATAGATAACTGGACGTTAGATCCTGGCATTAGAGGGATCAAGAGCCACAAGAAGAAACTATTCGGCTTCCTTTTTTTTTAACACGACAGTCCTCGGACCTGTGCCAGAAGGTAACTTGCCATTTTCTCGTATTCTTTTTATCGTTGTTCTTACGAACATGTCACATTTCAAATGCCACCCCGATGGAGTGATTAGAATGAACTATAAAATGAATTGCTTCACGAATTGGCCGTACTTTGCGAACACACGCGAAACCTAATTTCGAAGTCGTGACGTGTACGTTTGTTTTCGTCAGGCTCGGAAAAAAGGGTCCACATTTGCGATTCATTACTATTAGTAATCAGTTAGTAATTCGCGATGAATAGGAACTAGTGCATAGAAACTTCAAGTTGCTCTCATTATCAGGGCTTGTTTAAAAAAATCCTAAAATATGCATTTTATTATTTGTTTTGTAAAATATTTATACCGAGTTTCAAGTTGACACACGCAAGGAATACCATTTTCCATACAAACTTTTATATCCCATTTCATCCTTTTAGGGATTGATTTCCAAAATAATCCTTTCTCAGGGCACCTCTACGCCCTTCAAGGTACAGTAGAGCGTCGATTATCCGAATCAATTGGGACCGGGCGCTTTTCTGATAATCAAAAATTCGGATAACCGAACAGCAATATTCCGTGGGCGAAACGAAACGTTGATTCTTTCAATATGATAAAATATATATATTTAAAAATACAATGAACATTAATATGTTAATAATACAAGTAAATTTTTGGTGAATTGCAAATACTCATTGTATCATTTAATGATATAGAACGAGGTTTAATATGCATTTAAAAATAATCAACATTCGTACATCTTTGAGTGCTTATGTATTTATTTTTTTTAAAGTCGACGATTTTCTTCTTTTCGACGATTTTCTTCTTTTTCACGACAGAAACTCGTTTCTTTGCTGCTAAATCTTGCAATCGTTTTAGAAGAAAAAGTTTCATTGAACAACATTCAAGCTGCGTTTTGTACCACTCCATTGCCATAATATATAGGGCGTAATCGTTCGAATAACTGAGCATTCGGATGAAGAAAATTATTGTTTAGATAATTGATATTTTGGATAAGTCAAATCGCCATTCGGATAGTTGACGGTTCGGATAAATGACATTTGGATAATCGACGCTGTACTGTACATATCTTCCGAATTTTATTGAGCTAAAAGCAGGAAATTCGATTTTCCCAAACATCAACACCTCGTTGCACCCCTAATTAGGGGTTGTTTAAAAAAATCCTTGAATATGCGTTTTATTATTTGTTTCGACGAATATTTATACCAAGTTTCAAGTTGATACACGCAAGGAATACAATTTTTCATAGAAAATTTTGCACCCCATTTCACCCCCTTAGGAGTTAATTTTCGAAAAATCCTTTCTTAGTGCACGTCTACACCTTCTAAGGAACATATCTTCCAAATATCATGTTTTTATCTTCAGTGGTTTAGGCTGTACGTTGTCTATATTTCAGTCACTCATTCAGTCAGTCAGTCACGAAACTGTTGTATATGTATAGATTAGTTAGTAATTATTCTGAACTACAAATCTATTATAGAGAATGATAATTGGAAATACTGGTCGGTGGAGGGAGTAAAGGGAAGGGACGAAGAAATGTGAGCGAGGTCAAGATGTGGCAGCGTAGGAAGAGCGGGAAAGAGAGGGGAAAAGGAATGGAATTGCAGGATATATAAAGAACAGAATGAGACGTTGGAGCACCTGTTAATCTGTAAAAGAAGCAGGGAGATAGTAACAGAGAAAGCAAGAAAGAAAGCGGAGGAATGTATGGAAGGAATAGATTATGTGGCAATAAAGAGGATAATTATAAATATGTTAGGTGGGAAAATACAAAAAGGGATATGTAAATATTTTAGGGAAATAGAGTAAGTATGCAAAAAAAATGCGTAAGGAGGAATGACTAGGAAAAAGAGATGGAGTGGAGGAATAAATGAAGACGAAGAGAGAAACGTTAGAGAGTACGAAGTACAAGAATGTGGGGTGTACTAATCAAGTGGATGAATATTTAAGCGGAAAGTTACGATTTTGTAAAAAAAATGTGGAAAAGGTTGTGCAAATAAAACTCGTTTAAGGGGCCAGTCCACTTTGAAAATTTCAAAAAATCGATTTTTTTTTTTACTGTTTTCGAAAGTACATACATTCAGAAATATTGTGTCAAAATTTTATGATAATCCGAGCTCTCTAAGTATTTTGTTTTTTACCTGAACGTCAGGACCTCATTTCGTCTACCTGAGCGTATACGCGCGCTCGGCCGACCCATCGGCCTTTAGAATGGTGCAAGTACCTCAAAGCTAAGGCACTTCAGCAACATTACAAACATCCTCCTGCTCTTTCTGAGGAAGTACAAGAAGTTTTGAAACCTATTTACGAGGATCTCACCAAAATAGAACTGCTCGAAAGGTGTTTAGGTCGCCATACGCAAAACAATAATGAAAGTTTCAACAACTGCGTATGGAATATGGCACCTAAACACATGTTCAACGGCAAAAAAATCGTAGACATTGCCTGCAAAGTTTCCGCGTGTGTCTTTAATGAAGGATTTCGTCCAGTGCTTAAAATAATGGAAATAATGGGCGTCAAACTCGGCCCGATCACCATCGAATTCGCCGACAATCGCGATGACGAGCTTGTTCGCTCTGCAAACCACCGCAGTTCTGAGTGCTCAAAAGAGACCCGAACCAAACGAAAGCAAGCAAGACTTGAAGAAATCGACGATGATGAGCAATCAGAAGGGATTTTGTACGGTCCAGGAATTGCCGATTGAGTTTAGGTAAGAGTTTTTCATAGTATAAACTTCAAACGCGTTTTTCTCGAAATACCGTTTTCAAAATCTAGCTCCATCGTATCTCTAAAACTAATAAACCGATTCTCTTGAAATTTGAACCACATATTGTAAACACGATTCGCAACAGGATGACCGTCGATGGTTTTAAAATTTTGATTTTTACTTTTTTTTTGCGAAAAACTGCGAAAAAAACGTGTTTTTTTTACTTCTTTCGTTTTTCATCTGCCATTTTTTTATTTTTTGATAAAACTTTATATCCGAGGGTCATTTTGTAGCTGGTGTCATACTGAATCTAATGGACTTTGATTTTTTTGTTTCAGACAAGCCGTTGCCGAGTTGTGATGGAGCTACCTAGCCCACCTATTTTTGAGGCGTTACGTTAAACTATAGATTTTGTACTTAAAAATGAATAAAAAAGTATTAAAATTTTTTTTTTGATGTATTTCAAGACTTTATTTATTAAGCCCAACAACTTTTATATTCATATCTTTTATAAAATCCTCAAAAAAAAATCGCGAAAATAGCCTTTTTTTCATGGCTCCAAAGTGGACTGGCCCCTTAATTGATTGATAGTAATTATTCTTAATTCATTAATAAGTATTAGGAATTAAATAATAATTATTCATAATTAATTAGGCATTATTCTTAATTAATTTGTCATTATTCGTAATTAATTAGTAATTACTCTCAATTAAATAGTAATTATTCACAATTAATTAGTAATTACTCTTAAAAATTAGTAATTATTCTTAATTAATTGGCAAGTATTCGGAATGAATTCGTAATTCACTAATTACAGAACTATTACTATTAGTACTATTTCTATGTATCGATATTCCTATAAATTTCCTTAAAGATTCCTATAAAGATCTTGATAATAGTCGTAGTACCCCCAGAGACAGCAATAATAATAATCATTATTATTGCTGTTTCTCACTACTACTACGACTATTATCAAGATCTTTATCATAACTGTTATCTTTATTATTATTCTTCTTCTATTTCTAGTGTTCCTTCCGTATACCCCTGTGGGCTTTCACAATTTTCATCCGTTTCACGTTTACTTCACACCTGTCACTCTTGACTATTTCCAACTACTGAAAGCCCCCTCACAGAATTTTGCCCATAGGCGCTCTTTCTCAATGCACTACTGTATGGCATTGGCTCGAGGGCACCGGAGAACTCTTGAAAACATGTGCCGATACAGGTGGCTATGTGTAATTGCATTTCAAGTGTATTACCATCGGTGCCTGGCGAAAACGTCGTCCCGCTCAAGGACTCGGTGAGCAAGCTAGTGTGCAGCTGAACGGTCGTTCATCCGAGTTTTCGTCAACGCTATTCGACACGAGAGATCGTCGGGTCCAGTATTAGGCTATTAGGGGAGAGGGGAGCAAGACGGGGTGACCCGGCCAAATACTCGGTCTGAATGAATCAATCACTTTCGTTCTGGAATCATCCGATGCGCTGCCGTGACACCCATCAGTCGCCCGTGTATCGTCATTTTCACAGTGCACGCGTATCGAGTAATGAAGAGAAAGCCGATTTTTCGTATACTTATTGTCGTTTTAAAATTTGGTTTCGGATGTGACTGTACTTTGTCAATTAACGCTAGATGGTGACGTGCTGTTACTACATATGTTATATTTAATGTAGAATCAGGTGAGGACTTGCTAGTTGATATGTTGCGCGTCGTTATTTTATTATAAATATTTGATTGACAAAATATACGGTGGGGCAAGATAGGGACCTACCACCCCATCTTACCCCATACCCCATAGTAGGGGAGAGTGGGGTACAATGTATCATCTTACCCCATAGTAGGGGAGAGTGGGGTACAATGTATCACGGGGCACTGTGAGCCAGATGCGATTCCTCGGAGGTTTGTAGCTCGTAAATTCCAAATTTTTTTGTGTTGGACCACGATTTATATTTGGTTTCGTCAGGCCTAAAACAAAGTTGATAGCTCACAAAGAATTATTGAAAATTAAACATTGATTTGAGACTTGAAAAAGAAATATTTCGCTCGCTGGAAAAACGTTAAATATAACGTAACTTTCTGTAGCGGCACGGGTTTTCGGTCCTAATTGATAGTTTTATTATTCATGATGAGCTCAGTGACTTGTGTTTTTCCATACGTAGTTGAATTAATAGTTATTTTCATCAATAATCGAATATATAAGTAGTGGGGTACAATGTATCACCGAGATGTGGGGCACAATGTCCCGACTCCCAATGAGGAAACAAAGAAGTGACCACGCTCCGAAGAAGCACAATATGTCACGGGCTGCTGTCAACAACGTGCGATTTCTCGGAGGTTTGTAGCTCGAAAATTCAGAATTTTTTTGTGTTGGACCGTGGTTTATCTGTTATCTATGTTATCTATGTTAGACAAATATAAGAGTTTCAACCACCTCATTGTACCCTATACGTTTCGCAGTAGTTAATACACTGTACCCACCTATATGATACATTGTACCCCACCCATGAGGTACAATCAACCAAGCACATTTTTTTCGATTATTTTGATATTTTTTATCTTTTTGCAAAAAAATATGGGAGCTTCATTGTACGCCCAAAGGTCTGTAAAATCGATTAAAACCTCTTTTTTTCTAATCAGACTACCTCGATTAGAGTAAAAATTCGTTAGAAAAAAAGTGGCACACTGTACCCCACCTTCCCCTACACGGGACACAGGAATATTCAGTTTTTTGTTATTTTTATGTTATTTTTCAGACAGCATGAGTATTATTACATTTAAATAATCCTCTTTTTATAAAACTGTGTGTTACACATAGCTTCCGTTTCTTCTAGGATGGTGCGGAATTATAAACGCACGGCGTAGAGGGGAACATGGTCCGAAGAAGCTATGCGTCAAGCAAGAAATGAAAAAGAAGAAAGCTGAATTAAAGAAAAAAAAAAGCACTGCTCATGTCTGCGCGCTTTGCCAGCCCAAGTAAAGCCACTTCTTTGTGTGTAGTGTGATTAGGAAATAGTGTACCTCATCATGCCCCCGGGGGGTAGCCCATCTTGCCCGCAGTATGGGACAAAATAGGGAGATCACCCTTTTTTCAAATTTTTATTTGCTATAATTGTCACTCGAATCTTCCTAATTCGACCAAATCATGTGAGACTGATTATTGTAGCTTCATTCAGAAATAAATACGATTATGTCACTTTAAAAATATGACTTTTATTGAGCATCAAACCTTAAATTTAACCCCCTCTGCCCTATTTGCATTTTGTGCAATTGAAAGTTTACTCTATTGTAGATAGCCCTCTTTCTTCCTAGGTATTTTTATCGCGGCGCTCCCTCGCCTAATCACATTTTTCGATTGTAAAACTGTCATTCGATTCAGCGGGAGAAGAGTGGGCGAGAAAAAGAAGACGAGAAATAAAAGGGTGAAATAGAGGCAGGCAGAGGAGACGTAACAGGAGTACAAACGACCTCGAGTAGAGGCGCGCATAGTGCGCGTTTCGAAGACGAAAGTGAGAGATGAGTCCTCGCTGCTATCGAATCAAGAGGGCGGGGGGGGGGGGGGAAGGAGTCACTTGGACGTTTGCCCCTTCCCACACGATTTCATACACAGCCGTGTAGGACTTCGGGCGCTCTCCAGCTGCTTCGTTCCTTTCTAAACTGGATCACACAGGTAACACTCGGATGCTCCCCGAGCTATATCTCATTATGATACGTATACGCTATCCGCCGACTCCCGCGCGATCTCAAAGAGATTGCGCGTATAGTTGCACGCGCGGGCACGAATGATTTCGCGATCACGGTTCGAGGAACGTGCGTCGAATCGTGGATTTCTTCTCGTTTTTTTTTTTTTTTTTTTTTTTTTTTTTTTTTTTTTCATTCTTGCAACCTCCTCGAGAACGGAACGAGTATTACGCGATTTCGATTACGTGGAAGGCTCAACTCGACATTTCGGTCGATAGCTTACGATAATGTGCGCTACACGCGCTTAGCAAATTTCATGAGTTTACGACTTTTTAGGCTACCGGTTTTTCTTTTTTATCGTCCCCGCGCCAACGAGGGCCAGCGGATTTTACGCGTTTATGTTACGAAAGGGACCAGAAGAACAATCGCGGATGATGAGCCTCGATGTTTTTTTTTTTTTTCGTGATTCGAATGCTTTGAAAAATTCAAACGTTCGAAAAATTCGTACTGTAGGGGAAAAAAGTCTACGAGGACAAAAGTCTCCGACGTAGTAGGGAAAGATGAAAGTAGGTACTATATAGAATAAGGGACTTGCCCTGTCGACTGATATTCGTTGTTCGTGCAGAAATTTCTCACCTACGTTCCGATCGGATACCTAACGGGATATGATACGGATTCCCTAGAAGGGGCACCCTCATCGGAATCCAGATGGCGCCCACTAAGTAGCACAAGGCGGACACGAGGTGGCAAGAATTTGAAATACGTATTTCAAATATGTATTAAATACGATTTTCTTAGCAAATTATATAGATATTTTTTTTAGTTCGAACGATCTCCATTTAATTTAAATATTAGATGAAGGAAAAAGTTCTGAGCGTTTTTTCGCTTTATTTCGATGATGAAATTAACATAGTTAGGATTATCCGATTTAGATCAAATATGCGCCGTTTTGTTCGATAACTTTTGTCCATTTTAAAGGCAATTACATAATTCCGCGATTGAAGAAGTCCTCGTTCCTATTGGTAAAAAACTTGACCAGCTCATTTTCACAAGCCTCTCTTGAGGCCAGTTTTGTACCATCAAGAAAATTTTGCAAATGCTTGAAAAGGTGATAATCGCTTGGTGCCAGGTCTGGACTATACGGCGGGTGCGATAGAACCTCCCATCCAAGCTCTCGGAGCTTCTGGCGCGTCGTTAAAGACGTGTGCGGCCTGGCGTTGTCTTGATGGAACACAAGACCCTTCCTATTGGCCAATTCTGGCCGCTTCTGGTCGATCGCCTGCTTCAATCTGGTCAGTTGTTGACAGTAGAGGTCAGAATTGAGTGTTTGGCCCGATGGGAGCAGCTCATAGTGGATAATTCCCTTCCAATCCCACCAAACACACAGCAAAACCTTCTTGGCCGTTAATCCGGGCTTGGCGATCGTTTGGGCCACCTCACCGCGATTGGACCACGATCTTTCTCGCCTGTTTTTCTCGTATGTGACCCATTTTTTATCGCCAGTCACCATCCGCTTCAAAAATGGGTCGATTTTGTTACGTTTCAGCAAAGAATCGCAGGCATCAATTCGGTCCAAAAGGTTATTTTGCGTCAATTCGTGTGGTACTCATACATCGAGCTTATTCTTGCGACCAGCCTTATGCAAATGGTTTCAAACGGTTTTCCGGCTAATCTCCAGTTCCTGGGCAATGGAATAAGTGTTCACATGCCGGTCCGACTCGACGATTTCCATGATTTTATCGACATTTTCGACGATTGGCCTACCAGAGCGTGCCTCATCTTCGACGTCCATATTACCAGAACGGAATCGTTGGAACCACCGCTTTGCTGTTGCATTCAATACTGTATTGGCTCCATAAACAGTACAAATTTTTTTGGCCGCCTTTTCACCTTGGTCGTAGTGGTACTAAAGAATGTATCGAATTTTCTCTTTTTTTACCTCTATTCTGGAATGCTGTAACACACAACTGGCTTCATCAAACAAAAAACTGTCAAAGAACTTTTTTTGAAGCGTAATGTCACCTTTAAGTCGCCGTATAGTATGACCCGATGCGATGTATACATCGTGAGATATGGCTCACTAAAGACATCTAGCGGAAAATGCTCAGAACTTTTTACTTCACCCAATAAAATTACATAGAATAAATAACCTATATCACTTTCCCCCAGGAAAGGGCCTTGAAATATAAGTCTTTCAAGGTCTATATAGTGAAACTTCAGTTATACGTTTTTCAAGGGGTACAGCAAGTATGACGTATAAATGAGAATAACGTAGAAGTGAAATACAGTATGCATTTGAAAATGGCGATCGGTACATAACTCGCGATGTTTATTAATTGCAGTACCTCGATTATGCTAATATTTGGTTTTCCAACTGAAAATTTGACTGGTAGTAACGACGTAATGAGCCAACTCAATATTTTTTTATTTTCGTTCACAATTTTTATTTTGTGCACGTGTAACATTAAAGTTTTAACGTTGTAGACTAGAAAATAGACATTTTCGTATTGATAAGAGATAGGTAATCACAGTTAAGTAAAGGGTGTCTCAAAATGACCTGACATTTAAATTTATTAATAAAACGTATTATTTATTTGAAAAGTACGAATATTTTTATTCAATATAAGGTTCAAACATAGAGATTATGTGTGAAACACAATATCCGATAAATGGCCGCCTCATCCCTATTTGCAAACGTTCACTCTTTTGACGAAATTTTCAATAACATTTTAGCATAATTGCGGACTAGTTTAATTAACTAGTGCGTCCAATTGCTTCCTTGAGCTCCGGAATGGCGTGTGGATGATTAGCATACACTTTTCCTTCCAGAAAACTCCAAAGAAAGAAGTCCAATGGCGTCAAATCGCACGATCTTGGTGGCCAATTCACATCGCCGAGGCACCAGATAACACGACCATGAAACTTTTTCTGCAATAACTGCATTGTTTCACATTGCATTTTCACAATTTCTATGCGTTGCTCGATCGTATAACTCTCCATGACTAAATGTCAATACTTCCTAATGCCAGTTGTCGAAGATTAGTTCTATGTTCGCCACAAAAAGAAATGGTGCACAATTTAAAATGTCAGGTAATTTTTAGACACCCTTTACATTCGTACATACTACGATCCTAGAATTTTACACTGGAAAAAATTAAAGTACGGGTTATGATTTTTTAAAAATTCTTGTCTCTTTTCTTTTTGTGTCCCAGAACAGTGATTTACGTACAACTGAGAAAAAACAGATCCCGAAACGGACGCTGGGGAAGAAAATGAATAACGTAAAAGCGCAAAAAACGTATAAATGGAAAACGTAGAAATGAAATTTTATTACATTCGTTATAGGCGGAATTTGCCGAGGCCAGAGAAATATGACGTATAAATGATAAAAACGCATAAGTGCGAAACGTATAAGCGAGGTTTCACTGTATATCAAAGTTGTCCAAAATCTGTATCGGTCGTTACGTTTTGCTCGATACAAATGTATCGAGTATCGAAAAACTTTTCGTTACTCGATACAAAAGTATCAAGCTATTGTTGGAGATCGCGACTTTTGTATCGAGTAGCGACGATTTATTCGATACTCGGTACTTTTATAATACTGTTATTTATTTAAATTTGTATAACATTTCTTTTTTTGTTATTTGAAATGAAATTATTAAGTTTTCCGAATGCATATAAATTTTTCAAGAATTTTTTCATCGTTTTGAAATTTTTTTTTACAAATTTTGAAAAATTGACAAAAAGTCGGATATTCTTTACTTTTCATCGAGTACAAGGGTTCTGTATCAATCGTGAGAAATTACAAAACTGTTAACAGAATGGCTTCGTATTTCGAGGCTTTGGAATGGCACAAGTATCGAGTAACGAAAAGCCTTTCGTTACTCGATACTTGTGCAACGAGTAGCGAAAATTTATTCGATACTCGATACAGAAGTATCGAGTATCGCAAAACTTTTCGATACTCGATACAAAAGTATTGAGTATCAAAGGATTTTTCGTTACTCGATACAAAAGTATCGAGCGATTGTTGGAGATCGCTACTTTTGTAGCGCAGTATCGATCGAATTCTTGTTGCTCGATACATTTGTATCGAGTATCTTTAATCGAATTCGATACTGAAGTAACTAGTTACTGCCAACTCTGCTGTATATTGTTTTTTCGAATTTTTTTTATCAAATATAAAGAACTTTGTTGGAAATTCTGTTATTAAAATATCTAAGTTTCGACAGTTGTACTGTAGCACCAATTTTTACATAATATTTTTCAAATCCTTGAATAAATGATTTCAGAAAACGTCCAGCATCTCCAGCTGATACGGATCGGTATCTCCTGGAGATTTTGATATTCATGTCTGGGATCCGATTCGATATCGAACTAGATCTTTTTTTAGAAATTCGGGATTCCAGCCTGGATACTATGCAAAGTTTCTATTTGAATTTTGACTAGAGTCCTCAATACTTCCGGATTAGGATCCTGGCTGGAATCCGTTATTCAAATATTTAAGAACAATATGTATATAATTAATTGTTTTCAAATATACGTAAATACACGTTGTCATAAGTCGTTAATTTATTCTCCACCGTTTTGTTATAAAGTTCAACTGCTGTTGAACGTTTTTCCGAGAACCGATTTGCCATACAGTCACGGCGGCACTGTGTTTAAATAATAACTTCATTATTTATCGTTATTTTTCATTAAAAAAAAAACTCAAACTTGTCAAGACTATGTATCAACTGTATGTAAAATCCTGATCTCGTCATCCCAATACTCTCGTCATAAAAAAATATTGAAAATAGACCTGTTATTTGGGCTCCGAGCAGACCCCTTAAACCTCGATGGCTCTTATTTACGAGCGCTTTCAATTGCATCTCCGTGCGGTGAGAAATAAATGAAGCGAAAATAATTCAGGGGAAGTCGAGCCGCTCGTACATCCGAGGGTGTGGCCTGGGCTATTACTTACTCTGATTATCGGACAAAAACAACAGCAAGGACCTCGTGCTCGAGCTCACTTTTTGCCTGCCTTGAGGAGCATACATACTGTAAAACATTTACAGTGTTTTCTTACTTTCTATCTCTTCATGCGATCTCCCCTCTTGGCCCGCCTTATCGGCGATCTCTCACCATCTCCTCCCCCCCCCCCCCCCCCCCCCTCACCCTCTTATAATATGCTCAGCCAGTCTATTGTCCCTAAAAAATAAAGTAGTTCCAAAAAACGACATATCTCAGTGTACAAAAGTATATTTAATTATAAACATATATACACTTTATATGGATACACGCGTTCGCCTTATCAAGACCATTATCTAGATCCGATTAGCCATGATGCTGCATATAATATGTTAAGTGCAAACGCGAACGATGCTGATGGTGAAACGCGACGGGAGAATCCAACAGTTTCTCCCAAACGTGACGCACTCAGCACGCGGCTAATATTCGCAACGCTTGAGCCATAATTCACAGTGCCTTTCTGCATCGTGATCTATAGCCCAACATATCATTATTTCACATTGTACGCTATTAAGTGCTTACACTTTTGGCTTAGCGCTATGAAGACGATCATTCGTCGGCTGCTATGGCAGATAGAAGAATACTTTTGTAAACAATTGATATACAGGGTCGGGCATTTGACGTGTTGCAGAGCAATAGCACTCAAGTAATTGGTGATATCTGAAAAAGTTGTATTGTTCGAGGAGGACGTCATACGGGATCATCGTATTATGTTTTTTTTTCTTTTAGTGAAGACGTCAAAGTTACGTCAAGATCAATTCCACTTTTTCAATCGAACCATGTATTTGTTTTCATCATATTACTGACGTTGGGACGAGTTTAGTGACCTACACTACATTCAAGTCACGCAAAGTATAAAAATAGTCGAAAAATTGAATCAAATCGGAATAATCAACGATTTACAAAGCTGAGTTTGGGTCAACTCCAATTTCAATGCTTGAAATGCCAACATTTGCGATGTAGGTTAGGCATATGCTCGGCGTATTCTTTCTTTCGTTTTGTCAGGCTTGTTTACATGTTCAATTAAGCGTTTCCATTTATTTCGACACTTTGTTTTGCGGTAATGACCTTGTATTGTAGGTCACTGGACTCGTCTCAACGTAAGTAATGATTTCATGAAAAAAAATACATGATTCGATTTAAAAAAGTGAAGTTGACCTTGACGTAGGTTCGGCGCCTCCATTGAAAAAAAAATTACGACGGTCCCGTATGACGTCCTTCTTGAACAGAAGGCGCAAGCGTCTTTTTCGAGGCGCCTGCGGAAATTTGCTGCTAATGGCTTATTTTTCAATATTTTGCAATGAAAATTTAGGAAAATATAGTTCAGATGTTGTATTATTATATGGAAATTAATTAAATAAACCAGCATTAACTGTATCGTCTAAAAAAATTCTTGAAAATATGCTTTTTTTCACCGAATTAACCTTAGCCCGCCCTTAACCTAACTTAACACAATATTGTCATTCTTTTATGTTTCAGATGAACCGTGAGGCCATTAGGATTCGCGCAGATTGAAGGTGGAAAAAAAACATGACGCGCGCGGAGGCGTGTATCTCCGCCAATTATCAATATTTTTAGATTTAAAAAATACATTTAAGAAGCTAAAAACATGTACTAAAAGAGTGTAAAGATAGAAATAACAAATATGCATTAGTTTAGCTACAAAATATTAATGAATACCGAGTCTTATTCTAGCCTCTCAAGGTGGTGTAACCCCTTAATCCTATTTACATCCCTAAATCGATCAATTGAATGAGTTATAGCCGATTGTAAAATCGCCATACCGATGTCCCCGAATCGCCGGATTGCCCCAAAGTCATCCAGGCAGAATTTTCTGAAATTTCCTGAATATTGTAGAAATTTCCTATGACTTTCTTGAAACGTCCTGAACCCCGTAAGGTTGTCAATTTTTAGTTAGTTCTTTACGATTGAAGAAACTGAGATATCAGGATGAGGCTGATGATTCTTCATTTCTGGCATTTTCGTTTCCCAAACGAAGAAAGCCATTAACGTGATAAAACGTATTCCATGAACACAAAAGGAACAATTATATAGATCATTTCTTTTGCGCATTCGTGTTAGAATTTTTACTGCTCGGTGAAAGGACACAACGCTTTCTTGTTCGATGATGAAAAAAAATCGGGAGCGCTCGGACCAAATTCATATTAATGTTTATTCATGCGAAAACAGAAAGAGAGAGAGGGGGGGGGGGAAGAGAGCAGACAGCAGGGAAGGGAAAGAAAGGTATCTCATTATTTATTTTCGAATGGTTTCATACACACGTTCCCGCTCGACCTTCGTTTCTATCGCGTATCGCACTTGACGTGAATGAATTCTCATTCGTAAAATTAGCATAATCTCCGCGGGGATACGGCGGCTATTCGGCGTTGGAATATTCACCGGAACGAAACTGGGCCGAGTCGTCGAGGCATCAAGATCGAGGTCCTCCTCGGTGACCAATTTTTCTTTTTCTTCTTCGCCATGTCCTGCTTTTATTGCCGAAACTTAAGGAGTTTCGGGACACGTGGGGAAATGTTATCATTTGATTCAAATTTATACAGTAGATGCTTTTTCATGTACTGAATGCACTCTCTAAATTTTAAATTATTCGTCTACGCCGTTTCCATAAAATGTACAATTGAAAAAAACACTTTTTAACATAGCGTGATGCCTTTACGCATCGTTGATCGGTAGTTTTACGCACGAAATGGTGTAAATCAATGCTGAAAATATTATTGAAAAAACTGTCCAAACACTCAGTACATTATGACAATAGTCCCTATTGTCATAATGTACTGAGTGGTTGGACAGTTTTTTAAATAATATTTTCAGCATTTATTTACACTGTTTCGTGCGCGGCGCTTACAGAGCCGCTAAGCGACCAATCCCAACATTAATGTGGTGACAATCATTTATCATTTTTCTGTATTAATTGACGAAAAACAAATGTTTTTCATAATGTCTTCATATCAAGACGATATTGTTCCATTCGAGGCTGTTCTAATACGACATTTCAACTTCGAGACGATCATCCACCAGTGAAGTTTTACTCATTCCCCGAAAGCACAGTGCATGCCCCATGGAAAACTGAGAAACGGACTAAATGGATTAAGGGCCCCACACCAAGGTAAAAAAATTGTTTTTTGTAATTTTTTTTTTCATTTTCTGAAAGATACTTTTGTTAAGAATGCTCTCACTAAATTTTTTAAAGAAATTTGTCAAATTGGCGGAGATACAGCATTTTATGTGAAACCGCGCACGACCGCGCCGAGCGGCAGATGCGCGGCAATAAAACCGATATACGTGGAACTTAGTAAAGACGAGCTTCTTCAACGATGTTTAGGCGCTTTTCACCAGAATAACAACGAGTGTTTGAACTCTGTTATATGGAAATTTGCGCCAAAGACATCGTGGAGCGGCAGACCCACAGTTGAAACTGCCGCTAATATTGCTTCAATACTTTTTAACAATGGTCATATTGGCCTCATAAATGTATTGGAGATATTAAACATAAAAATTGGTGAAACACTCTACCAATATTGTCAAAACATCGACGAAAAGCCAATATGCGAAGCCGAGCACGAAGCCGAAAAAAGCACGCATGAGGGTCGTCTGCGTGCAAAACATGAAAAAAATGATGAGTCTCTAGATGCTGAGGAGCTGTTGTATGGTCCAGGAATAGCTGACTAACGGTGAGAAAAAAAAGAGACAAATAAAAAATTTAGTTTGTATGTTGAATTATCCTTCAGCAAAACTTTGAACGCGTTTTTCTCGAAACTACGTTTTTCAATCTGTTTGACAACATATTAAAAAAAACTATTCATCCGATTTGCATGCGCCAAGTCTTAAACTGTTCGAAAATCCAGACTCTATGGTACCACGTAGGGATTTTTTTTATAAAGGGCCCCCTTCTATTTTTTTTTATGAAAGATGAAAATTTTCCATGAAAATCGGAAATAAAATTCTGGTTCGCCATTTTTTTTTTTAGATATCGAATTCCCCTACGTGATGCTGTAAACCTATATGTCTAGTTTTTGAATATATTTTTATTTTATTTTTCAGATGAACCGTATGGCTTAATCGCTGTCAACCGCCGAGCAGAAATTTCGTCGGAGTGTCCTCTTGGAAGCGGCGTACACCGCAAACTATACTTTAGATTCGAGTACAAAAATTTGTATACATTCTTCTATATGTATATATTGACTATGAGTATCAATGACAAAAATTCCATTCATCGTTTTCGTGAAAATAATTACGAAAAAATACACCCTCGTACCGCGCACGAACCGTGGTGTGGGGCCTTAAAGCAGTTAAAAACTACGTGTAAGTATTGTTATGGTAATTATACTAACGCGATTCTTAAGTTGAGGTATACATCATTCTACAATTGTCCCTGAAATATAAAATTCAGCGATAAAAACAATAGAATGTTCGGAATTTGAGTCGGAATTCAGCCATAACCTTCAATTTATTTGTGATTTCAGTAAAAATCGAACGCATTGGGAACCAACGAAGAACACTAAAATATGTAGTGCTCCTCTCATCAATAACGCGAAATCGGAACATCCATCACACCTCGATCCTATGTTCCCAAGATTTTTCATGGGAAACCAACAACAATAATATCTGTTCAGGCCGTACAACGATTCGAGCGGCAAAGATGTCTTTCGTTATCCCCATTCTCGCGCATGACTCGTTTTTGACGAGGCACTCTCTGGAGAATTAAGATAGAGAAGCCGTGCACAAATATCCTAGTATTTTCCAGATAGACCAGCTTTACACGAACACTCAGCATTCGTGATCTTTCTATTAGAATCGAGCTGAAATTTTAAAAGATATTTAATTATTCTTCATTTCAAAGGTTTATATATTTTCGTCAATTATGCACAAGTTCCTAATACGAATCGTTACTTTGACATTGTAAAAAATTGACGCACGCTTCTGAGCTACAACTTAACCGGTGATGATTACTTCATCCACCGTGTTTTCAATTTCAGTGACATTTAAAACGTGGCCCGAATCGAACAACTTTCTCATCTTTGTATCATTTTGACCTCGAACACGATCGTTAAGTACAGGACGAAAACCATGTTTTATAACTTTTAACATTTGTATTTGCAGTATTTGTTTTTTTTTTTCCGTATTGCTTGCAGACAAAATCTCATCACACGAATTGCACATTTAGACGCGAGAGAGCGCACTCATCGGCGGTGGTGCTGCTCTCTACAGCTCACGCACGGTCGCTATTGTGTCGCCCCAAAATTAATTGATCCGTCTACACTGTTTATCAATTATTGACACTTTTGTAACTGAAAACTGTCAGTTTTTTCCCCACCGACGAAACGTAGTGGCGAATTGTGGCAACGTCGCACAAGTGCTAAATGGCGCGCACGTTTGAATACCAATAATCGCCGTAGCGCAGCTATACGTTCAATAATATCCATTTTCAAAAAGAAGTGATACACTTTTTTTTAACACTTGACAATTGTCGTTAAAAATTTTCCATACTTACTAGGTTGAAAAAAAATAATAGAACAGAAGAAAAAAAAGTAGTTGATACTTTGTACAATCGCGTTGGAATCTGTTACGGGAATTAATTGTATCTGCAATCAATTAGCCTCGGCTGCTCATATCGTTATTATTCTCAAATTAAATTCCTTCGACCAGTAACGGAGAGCAATTCTTTATAATACGCGTACCGCCCATCTGACAAATTCGTTCGATCAAAATTGAAAGTCCCCTTGAGAGATTCGCGGGGACAAGCGAGAGAGGAAGAAAAAAAAATTGATGCGAAGCAAAACCGGAGATATTCTCGTTTATGCAAATTCTCCGCGCCTTTCTTTTTTATCCAATGATGTCAAGCATTCGAGCGATCGAATTGCGGGCTCTGCTATAAAAACGTAACGAATCGAAATTACGAGATCTGTGTATGATTTTCGTTGGCCTTCGTAGATAGAGAGATATATATACTTTTATTTGACAAGCACAAAAATAATATAAAGATCACTACACCTACGCGAAAGCTGCGAAGCAAGCTATTCGCGAACGTATCACGAACAATTGGCCTCTTTGTTTTTCAAAATTGGCTTCCTCGTTGATGGATCTATACGAGAGGAATCAAATTATCAGGCAACAAAGCGCAAAGTTCTAATACGCACGATTTTTTTTTTAACTTTGCGAAATTCAAAATGTCGAAAAATTGACAGGATGGAAAAGCTTTTTTTTCGAAAAGGCATAATCGCTTAATCGGTCTCATGAGCTTGGGGCCGAAAAAACTGAACGGTTTACAATATTTTTTCTCAAAAGAATGTTGGAATGAAGAGGTCGACATTTTGAACATAATTAATAAATAGTGTTGTCGAATTTGAGTTTATGTTTCAATTGAAAAATATTGATAAACAATGAAGTTTTTGTTATTTACACAATGTGCAAAGTTAGGAAAAAATAAAAAATGTACTTTTGGTATAATAATAAAATTTCCGTATAATCGGATACTTTTTTGATGTTTCGAAAACTACGAAAATTGCAAGCTGTAGAATAAAAAGTTCGATTTTCGACCGAAAAAAAAAACAACTTTTATAATTTGTTATTAACAAAAGGAGGGTGTACTTCCGAAAAGCCCACACCTCCGATTAATTTAAAACTTCGTATACTTATGTATTTTGACTCGCTGATCACGAATATGATAGTAAAAATACCCGCAAATTTTATTTTCAAGGTCAAAACAAAAAAAAAACTTTTTTTTTAGTTTTTCTATTTTATTTTAATAAATATTGATCTTAGACAAAAATGTTTCCTACAAGAGTTGTAGCTTATGAATAGACTGATATTTTATATTCTATACAGGTTTTGTCGAAAACCATTATTTTTCGAGAAAAATGGGATAATGCTCCAATAAGTATATTTTGCTAAACTCTATTAGTTTCGATGTTATCTACTTACGCACTTTACCACGGGGAGGTTAGAGTTTATACCTTCTTTAAAAATTGAACATTTTTTCATCATTCCTTTTAATGCATCTGGATGTTTTTCTTACATGACTAAAATATTTAGCAAGGACAACAAGGTATTCATTTTATATGATACATGCCATAATAACTGCAGTCATTCGTTTATTTGTATCATCATCAAAAGTCTCGAAGTCGTAAAACTATAATAAGAATACGTAAAAACGTGTCAGTTATTTTTACTGCCTAAATGGGCAAAAAAGATTCAGTAGTCAAAAAGAATTGATTTTCGTTGCATTGCAACAATGCAAACTTCAACGTTTGCCCACTTATTGACATTTTTTGAAATGATCAAAGTAAGAAGGGAAAAAAAGGAAATTTACACAAGTGATAGGATGGTTAGGTAGGTAGCGAGCTCAGCTCTAGAATTAGAAGACGTAAGTTCG
This sequence comes from Ophion ventricosus, assembly GCA_963932345.1. Classification (NCBI taxonomy): domain Eukaryota; kingdom Metazoa; phylum Arthropoda; class Insecta; order Hymenoptera; family Ichneumonidae; genus Ophion; species Ophion ventricosus. Next base: position 16,033,534 of record OZ010716.1, on the reverse strand, counting down.
AAACCGAGGCTAGACAAAAACTTTAATGAGGCAGAACACGTTTTATTCCAATTGTCATATATGTAGCAATATAAGTAAAGCATATGGAAACGAAAAATACGAGCAGAATTTTTTTTTTTATTCATAATTTGTAGACTTATTAATTTTTTCATTTCAGGCACAGATCCGGCAGTCTGTACAATATCGTAGTACGGGTTACGCCCTCTAGCGTCTATATAAGCACAACAATTGTATCATGTCATGACGCCAATATGAGCTTCATATGAGCACTACAATTTTTTCACGCCGTTACACCCATATGAGCTCCAAATGAGCACAACGTAGTTACGTCACGCCGTGACGCCTATATGAGCTCCATATGAGCACTAAAATTTCTTCACGCCGTGACGCTCATATGAGCTCCATACGAACACAACATTTACGTCACCCTGTGACACCAATATGAACCCCATATACACTCCCTTATTGTTGGATATTCGTAAGCCGATTTTGCTAGTGCTGATGAATTCACTGCATACATACTCGCGTGAGAACAACTTTGCTTCAATTGGATGTGTTATTATTAATCGTTATGTGATGCAAATATAACTTGAAGGTGAGCACTCATAAGCGACACATAGCTATGTTAATTTATATGCATCATAGACAATGCCCATATGATGCCAATATGAGCTAAATGTGTCTATCTGGGGGGTTATTATACATTCAGAAATATTGTGTCAAAATTTTATAAAAATCCGAGCTCTCTAAGTATTTTTTTTTTTTTACCTGAACGTCAGGACCTCATTTCGTCTACCCGAGCGTGTAGCGCGCTCGGCCGACCCATCGGCCGAGCGCGATGGGTCGGCCGATCAGAAAAGAGACCAGAACCAAACGAAAGCAAGCAAGACTTGAAGAAATCAACGATGATGAGCAATCAGAAGGGATTTTGTACGGTGCAGGAATTGCCGATTGAGTTTAGGTAAGAGTTTTTCATAGTATAAACTTCAAACGCGTTTTTCTCGAAACAACGTTTTCAAAATCTAGCTCCATCGTATCTCTAAAACTTATAAACCGATTCTCTTGAAATTTGAACCACATATTGTAAACATGATTCGCAACAAGATGACCCTCGATGGTTTTAAAATTTTGATTTTTACACTTTTTTTTTGCGAAAAACTGCGAAAAAAACGCGTTTTTTTATACTTTTTTCGTTTTTCATCTGCCATTTTTTTATTTTTTGATGAAACTTTATATCCGAGGGTCATTTTGTAGCTGGTGTCATACTGAATCTAATGGACTTTGATTTTTTTGTTTCAGACAAGCCGTTGCCGAGTTGTGATGGAGCTACCTAGCCCACCTATTTTTGAGGCGTTACGTTAAACTATAGTTTTTGTACTTAAAAATGAATAAAAATGAATGAAAAATTTTTTTCCTATGTATTTCAAGACTTTATTTATCAAGCCCAACAACTTTTATATTCATATCTTTTATAAAATCCTCAAAAAAAAATCGCGAAAATAGCCTTTTTTTTCGTGGCTCCAAAGTGGAATGGCCCCTTAAAACGCAAAGCATATCACCGTTTTTCACAGAATTCGTACAGGACATACAGGAGCTACAATACACTATGGGTGTACAAAAATTTAGTCAGGTATCGCGAAAATTTGCGACTTTTTTCCCGTAAAAAAAAACCTTACATCCTCACACAATCGACATTTATTTCCAGCGTGACTTTCCGACGCTTTTGGATAAATCCGAACACATTACGGCCGAATACTCGAAGCAAAAATGTCCACGAAGACAAAGCTTTCTTGATAAGGAAAACGAATAATAATGAAGAAAGCCAAGGATTATTTCATCACCGATTCTGTAGGCCAGGGAACATAATATTATACGGTAGTGCGTGTCTAGTCTCGCTTCGCGATTATACTAATTTCCGATCGGCCTTACGTGTGACATTTGATATTTTCCACTCCCCGTTTGTCTCGAGAGCAGCCACGCGGGCGTGTGGGACGCGCGGAACATAATCTACACAGGGACTTCGGTAGTCCGAGCATGCTCCGAAAGGAAAAATAAAATATGGACGAGTTCGATTTCACTCGCAGATCTCCCACAAATGTTCCCGAAATTGTGAATGGAAAGCGCGGCCGTGAAAAACGAAAATTCGGTATACGAAGCTCCGTGGAGAAAAGATATTTCTTTCTTGACGAAAATCTGAAATTATTTTCACAATTTCAAGCATCGTCGCAAAATTTGAGCGCCGCTACTTAACTTCCGGGGAAACATGAGGCAAATCTTAGGAAAATTTATACGAGGTTGTCACACTCTATAGTGAATGAGATACCGAAAACTCCGAAAGTGAAAAGCGAAAGAAAAAGAAACGGCGATGAAACACGAGAGAGAGAGCGAGAGAGAGAGAGAGAGAGAGAGAGAGAGAGAGAGAGAGAGAGAGAGAGAGAGAGAGAGAGAGAGAGAGAGAGAGAGAGAGAAAGATGAAACAGGAAAAAATGAGAGACAAAACGATCGCCTATCAACGAAACAACTTCATACGATATCCCCAAGATACAGAGATATAACGTTACGCATTAATGCTTAAGCACACACGCGTATATATTATTTGTTACTATCTTAGTTTGATTCGAGGTTCTCGGACAATATTTCATTTCTTCTATTGCACGTTGCAAAACTGAGTACGGTATTCCATTACACCTAATCGTAGGTAGTGTGACGTATACTGTGCCCGAAACGTAATCATTTCGCGACAAACATTTATGCCTCGCTCGATCACCGTGCTCGAGCTTGCACTCAGAGTTAAGGCCTTAGGCCACTCTAGAATTATCCAAAAATCGATTTTTTTTGTTAAAAATGTACCTCGGTACCTTTAAAATTATATTCCAAAAGATTATGGGTGTGAAAAATCTCCAAGTACTCGATTTTCGAATTCTAACGCAACCCCTCTTGATTCATGTCGTGACTTTCTACTAACTTTAAACGCGTTTATCTCAAAACTACATTTTTCAAGTCGGCCGGACTCATAACTCAAACAAATTTCAACCGATTCACTTGGAATTTTAACTGTATATTTAGAATTACATTTTCTGAGGCACTACATAGGATTTTTTATTATATTGCATAATTCCTTTTTTATAAACAATTTTCTGTCGATTTTCCCATGGCATTTTGTACTTTTTGTTTTAGAAATGCGCCATTTTGACAAAAAACAATATATCAAAAAAATCCTACGTACTTCTATAGCTATTATTATATATAATCGAAAAAACTTTAGTGTCTCATCATAACTCAAAAATTATAGGAGCTGTTGGTCCGGCCGTTGACCTTCCAGAAATAAAGGCGTCATCGGAAAAATGCTGCACAGTCGCCATTTTGACATGTATCGCTGTGAAAAAATAATTTTGTATAGTCAATTACGTGTATAATAAAACCCCTATTTTGTAATTGCGATTTATTTTATTGTTTCGCTGAAAAAAAATCACAAAATATGCCCTTTTTTGGCCTCTAGAGTGGCCTAAGGCCTTAATTCGACAAAAAAAGTCCCTGGAAAAACATACCTAACTGCGAAAGATCGATACTTTATTTCGTGTGCCTTTTTAGCGGGACGGTAGAAGCTTGAGGTCCAAAAAACAGTCCGATTTTCAATATCTTACTCTAATAAGAGTATCGGCATGACGAGGTCGAAATTTCACACACAATTAATACATAGTCTTGCCAAGTTGGAGTTTTTTTTTTCATTGAAAAATATTGATATACAATGAAGTTATCATTATTCAAAGTGCCGCCATTGCTTCATGTACAATCGGTGAAGGTCGTTCTGGCAACTCAGGTGATCGTAAATTAAAAATTAAAAAATATACTTTCAGTGTTAATGAAACTTTCGTATGAACGGATACTTTTTTGAAATTTTGAAAAAAACAACAACTTCTCCCATTTGTTAATAACAAATGGATAACGATATCGAAAAATCATCCCGTAGTACGATAGAAAATGTTATAAACGAAGATCAGTCCGAATTTGAAGTGAATCAGCCGAATAAATTTTCAGATACGACTTGAACCGTTCGATAAAACGAAGTTTCGAAAAAAAACACGAAATAAAAAAGTAGCGAACAATATTCGTTAGAACTCGGTCAGTTTTTGGAATTTTCGCAGTATCTTTAATGCAAATTAAAGTTAATGCCTTTGGCTATACAGCTTGTCAATTAAAGCGACGTATTTTCGAAATTTCAAGTTTATCACGCACGTTAAGCAGGTTCGCCCGTTTCACCGATAAACTCCACCTATAAACTTACCATAAGATCTACTGCACCATTTTGTTGAGAGAGATAAAATTATTCGAAACATAGGCAGACCAGTTTGAAAAAATGGAAAATCGTGAATCGCATGAGAATTTCAACGTCAACATATATTTTGGAATATATATATTTTGGAAGGAATATATTTCAACATATATTTTGGAAGGAATATTACTAATAATAGTAATATTCCTTCGTATGCCCCTGCGAGCTTTTATGATCCCATCCCTTTAATTTTTACTCCAGACTTATCAATGCACTACTTCCAGGCGCGGAATGCAACATTTTTCGTCATAAACTGTGCCAAATGGCCTTTAGACAATATTGCCTTTCTCGAAAACGTAGTAGAAATTGTGTGAAACCTTCGAAGTTGAACTTTTATCGGACATGTGTACATTAAAAAAAAAAAACAACGCTGAGTGAGATGCATTTAGTCAGTTTTCTACTTATTTATTGATTCTTTCAATATTATTTGTTGCGTACTCCAAAAATTGTTTTCTGCTATGAGAATAATAAATATCTTTGATCAGCTATAGCGATCAAAACGTTTGTTTTGATAATATTTTAGTTTTGCAGTCCATCTGAATGCTATACTGTCGTTATTCGTCCATTCACTGGTAGATTTACCCTATTTATTGAGACGAATCGGTGAACGAACGCTCATTCCTTAAATCTTTGTCAAGCTTCCAGAATACGAGAGTTTCCATTGTTCGACCAAAATCTCTAGCGCCATCTGGAACCGTGCAAAAATTTTGACAGTTAAGCTTCACCGGTCGCCATTTTTTATCCAGTTTGACGATTGACATTAACTTCATGGATTTTTATACGAAAGCCTGCCGCGACAATGTTCCGGACAAACCTGTCAGCCGCCAACTGATGAAAGAATGCCTCAACGAATACAAGCTGCAGGACAAAGTGGACGCGCTGAAACATCACTTCGGTATACGTGACAGTTGCGTTTCTGCGACAAAAATTCCTTTCTTCAAGCGAGTGAAAAAACTGTCAGAGCCAAGCACAGTAAGATCGGTTTTTTTGTTCGTTTTGTAAACATCGATGACCGGATTTCATATAAACTTTGTTGCAAAGGTCAAGGATTGCTTGCGACCGCCAGTGCCATCAACTTTTCAATCTCTCGTAAACGATGATCTGAGGGGCACTGTTAGAAATTCCTACTGGAACAAGGAAATTGGCAGGACGATTTATCTACCGCCTCATCTGCCAGCTGGCTGCAAGCCAGTTGCTACGACCTTTGGAAAAATTATGACCCGCGATGGTATTTGTATATGTATTGCTTGGAAGATCGATCGATGATGCTCGGTAAACGAGAAGTTTTAGAAAGAGAACGAGATAACGTAGTGAAATTTTACATGCTGTTTTTAAAGATTTTAATAACGATTCAAAATCATAAAAATACACATTTTCGTGGTTTGTCCTACGGAGGTTAGAGCACAGAAGCCCAAAGTTCGTACGTGAAAGCGGCCGTAAAATTGTAAAAAATAAAGTCTAGTTCCAGTCTAGTCTATGGGTATTTTATTTTTACAAAAAAAATCATCTTAAGGGGTAACACCACTCCTGCGGCCGAAAAGAAGGCCTAAGTTTGATGATTTTTTTTTTTGGGAGTATAATAAAAGGAATGGGAAGTCTTTTTAGAGAGATTATTCAGCATATACAGTCGAACCTCAATATAACGTATCTCTATGGAAGAGCAAAAAAGTTCATTATATCGAGTTTTCATTATATCGAGGTCATGTTCCGAAAAATTCGTCATATTGAGTTTTTAACAAAAATTTAAACCTTTCTTTGTTAAAAAAAAGATTAGTACTACAAATATAGGGATATTAATATAAAAAAGGTTTAAAGTAGAGAAATTTTTATAAATAATTAGCAATTAGAGCATAATGTATATAAGATATTATTTTGAAAAGGGATTATTTCAAAATTAAACAAATATTTTGTTTAATTTTAAAAGTTTGCAAGTCTGGACAGGCTCCGTCGAAGAGAAAGGAGGCAAAAGGGAACGAAAGGGAGTTCGTTTACCAAACGCTTCGTTATACAGAGGTTTTCTTCACAAAACTTCCTTTGTCTATCGGCGCGGAATGGACAAATCTTCGTTATATCGAGGTTCGACTGTATTTAAGTATAGAACATTTTTTTTTTATTATTATTTTTGTACCAAATGGCGGCGAGAGAGCCAATCTTCGAAATGATCTTTTCAAAAGAACACCTCCGGTAGCGGACAAATTTCTCGTGACATATAAGATCTGGAACGAAAAACCAAAAAAAAAAAAATTAAATCTGTAGACTATTGCCTATAGAAGTTTTTTTGTGGAAATGGTGCACTTTTGACAAAAAAAATCGATTATTTGCTAAAAAAATAAGCGCGAAATTGTTTATAAAATAAAAAATTTACATTGAATCGAAAAACCCCTACGTACTTCTATAAAGGAAGTAATTCTGAAGCTACTGTCAAAATTTCAAACTGATCCATGCAACCGTGTTAAAGTAATGGATTCGCTAAAATTGAAAAAAATGATTTCAAGAAAAACGCGTTTAAAGTTTTATGCTTGGCGCCACATTGCAGCTGTACTGACTCACACATACAAGTTTATTACGGCAGTAGCATTCCCTGGTGACCTTTTTCGTAACCTTAAGCACATTTTATGATGTTAAAGCATTGTTTAAGCAATGAAAAAAAAAAACGATTTTTTCAAAATCCTAGAGTGGTGTTACCCCTTAAGGCAGTATTGTTGTCTAAAGCCTTGTTCTGGAGATGATTTTTAGGGTGGAATAACTGCTAAACTTCCACCGTTTTCTTTCTGCAAAGTTTTACACATGTTCATTGATCCTTCAAGAATATATACAAATAAAAATTAATAAATTATTATCGTGTACTTTTTATACGTTTGTATTTACAACGGTACGCGGAAAACGCTCCCAATTGGCGCCCAGTGTTGTGGACGTTGTATGGATGTAAAAAAAACCGAACATATTCTTAACCCTTCGTGGTTACCCTGGGTAGAATCGAGCCGTCGATAAATTTGCGGCGTAAATATATAATAGTTCCCAGCTTCGAATGTGACGGTATTTACCATCTTACCTGGAGTTTGAAGTATCCTCATACGATCAAATTTACCCTCTTCACGTGTCGGAATAAATACCCCTTTTTGGAACGCGCACTATGCTACTATTTTTTTCCAAAAGTAGCATATCTAAGGAGTATCACGTCCAAATTTTAGGTAAAATTATTGAAAATTCACAGAACTATGATTTTTTGAGCGAAAAAGTGTCTTTTTTGTGTTTTCATCTCTTTATGATTTTTTTTTAACATGTCGCCTTTTTATTTCTTATAAATAAATTTTTCGTACATCATCTAGAAAGTGCAGAGCATGTTCCGTAATTTTTTTTAACAACTTCGGACGGATAGTTTGGTCACAATACTTTTTTGAAAACTAACTGTGGGTAGAAGCGACCCAAGTGTGACCGCCGCGATTGAATTTGGATGTGTGACCACGAAGGGTTAATCTGTACGACTGTGTGATGTTTGGTACCAAATTCAGCAATGAAAAAAAATGTACAAATTGGTGGCATGCTAAACTTTGATTATCAATTTTTCCTATTTTTCTGACCATTCTACGAGGTAGGGTAAACTGACCAGTGAATGGACAAATAACGACACTCTGCACGGAGAGAATTAAAAAGTAATTTTTGTCGTGAATTTCACGGTAAAAATTACCGTGATATATTTCAATGTGGTGACAAGTGAGAAAAGCATAATAATTCGTATGCGACAAGTTTTTTTTAACTCACGTTACAGAAAATTTCAAATACGTAGCTAAAATTTTACTATACAAGAAGGGTAGCGCGCACGATAATTTTTACCGAGAGCACAATACATTTTCCTATAACACTCATTAAATTTTATAATAAATCTTAAAATAACTGTTATAAAGACGATACTTTTTTATAGACATTTTTGAAAGGCATAAAATAATAAAATGCACAGTAAAATTTCGCTGATATTATATATTTTTTAAATTTAAGTTTTGCTCATTTCGGTACACATCAAAATTTACTAGAAAATCTGGTAAAATTTTCGATCTGAAGAAGAAATTTTATTTTATTTTCGTGAAAATCTGTGTTTTACTCAGTAATAATAACCGAAGTTTCAGGGTTGTCATCTGGTTACCGTTACTGCACGGTAATTTTTAACATTTGATTCTCTCCGTGTAGGATTCAGATTGACTATAAAATAAAAATATTATCAAAACAAATATTTTAATTGCTATAGCTAAAAATAGTACATTATGACACAAGGACGAAAAAACTTTTTCTAACGATTGTGAGTTTGCAGCACAAGCCGAAGGCGAGTGTTGCAATCACACGAGGCTAGAAAAAGTTTTTTTCGTCAAGTATTATACGATATTTTATTGTACGCGGGGTGAAAATGGGGGTTTTACGCACGCGACGCGTGCGTAAAACGTCTATTATCGTACCGAGTGGAATAATAATACATTATGACACAAGGACGAAAAAACTTTTTCTAACGAGTGTGAATTTGCAGCACGAGCCGAAGGCGAATATTGCGATCACAGGAGGCTAGGAAAAGTTTTTTCGTCGAGTATTATACGAAATTTTATTGTACGCGGTGCGAAAATGGAGGTTTTACGAGGTAAAACGTCCATTATAGTACCGAGTGGAATAAAAGATATTATTCTGATAATAAAAAAAAAATATTCGAAGTAATTCGATGTATAGAAATTTAAAGTTAATATGTTTCAGCGATACTTCGAACAATGTACACATAATGTACAATTGTGATACTTTTTTAGTATCTTTTATTATCGGTATATGAACAATACAAAATAATTTATAATTTAAAAAAGTACCAAGCACACTGCCGATTGTCCATAGGTGTGAATTATTTTCTTTGTTTTTCAAGTGACAACGATTTTCATGCTCCTGTTTCCGGTATTACCGTAAAAAATTGCGTTACGAAAAATCGTTTTCAGGATTTTTTTCATAGATAAATTAGTCCTTTCTTTACTTCTTTTCAATATTTACTTTCTTTAGGACTAATAGGAACGATCACTTTCACTTTGAGAGCAAGCTGTTACTATATCGGTCGGTTACCCGTTATCGGGGCGATGCTGGTGGTCAAATTTTGTATCTGGTACTTTTTACATTTGTGCGAACGCTTTTTCTTCCTGTACTCTAATCTCCACAGTCTGCCTGATAACTACTCGATGGATTAATGGATCGGAATTGTTGGATGCCTTTCAAGATGTTTATGACGTCGTAAATGTACCGTTATTAATATCCCACAGTTTATTTTTTTTTCGGAGACATTTCGAGAAAGCCAGACACACTTATTGACGTTATTTCATGTATCTGTTTAACCCTTTGAAGCATAGTAACATACTGGTATGTCACCTACTTCCACTCTGTTTTTTTTTTAATAAAAATTTTTTTTAGCCCATAACGACGAATGTAAATGTATAATTAGGATGTTAGGAGATCAATTGTTACTACAATATCACTATTAAGGGCTTATGTTGCACTTAGTGGATGTTGATCATCACTACAGTACAAAAAAACACGTTTTTCAGACAATAAATGTAATTGTGCCTAATCTAGCAGTTAATACCATACACAAAAAATGAATTCAGAGACGTTTTTTGGGTCGCTGATTACGAATTCGAGCTCAAAATCCAGAAATTCAAAATGGCGAATCCAATATGGCGGACCAAAACCGGAGATTTAACTGGAATTACTAAAACATCAGAGTTGCTCAATATGTTGATTCTGTTATGCTGAATTTCTAATAGAATTACGCTTTTAGCATTACCCGGAGCTAACGGCGAGGACGTGGCGAGTTTCTTTTTTAATTTTTAATTTAGAACTTTTTAAATTTATATATTTTGACTGGTTTCAAAATTAGCGACTTCAATAACCCTAAAGCACCGAGTTTCCTCTCCATCAAGAGAATTTTATGTTTCAGTTCAACAGTTATTTTTAAATTATAAGCTCAGATTAGTATCAGTGACCAAGCCAGATTTGTGTTTCATTATCCTATATTGGAACTGCCATTTTTATTGTTCAATTTTGAACTGAGATTCGAATTCAACGACTCAAAAAACCCCTGCATATGGATTTTCATCTTCATCAAGCTACTTTGAGTATTTTGGTCCGTCATATTGGATCCGCCATGTTGAGTTTCCAAATTTTGAGTGCAGATTTGTAATCAGCGACCCCGAAAACCCCCGAGTACCAACTTTTGCTTTCATCAAACAATTTTTGCATTTGTGGTCCGGCATATTGGATCCGCCATCTTGAATTTTCAAATTTTGAGTGCAGATTTGTAATCAGCGAGCCCGAAAACCCCCGAGTACAAAGTTTTGAGCTGATTGCACGTAAGGAAAAATGTATGCTTCAAAGGGTTAATGCAGAAAGATGCTTTGATATATGTGTACGAATTTGTTTCATGGGCGATCGTCGCAATAATAATTTGAAAGTTTGATGTTGCAGAATATGGTGTCCCGGAGCTGATTAATCCCAGGGGCTTTAGCATCGAAGAACCGGACATTCATAAACTGTATCGAAAGACCCACAACGATTATTATCCGTCCGAGCAAATCGATAGAAAGTTCGAAGACATATTATATACGCTTGACAAAACGAAATTACCCAATTGATTTCTTACACCGCTGATTTAATTGCAGCGATCGACCTAATTACGTTACTACGATCTATTGTTTTTTTTTTAATTCGATATAATAACAACATTAAGAGGCTCGATATTGTCTTGAGAGACTCGAAGTTCGAGCTGAATAATGGCACTTGGAAAATAGCATTGTTGATTACACGCGGTTGATAGCTCGTCGAGATTTTGAAAAACTTCATTTACACGGAGAGAATTAAAAAGTAATTTTTATCGTGAATTTCACGGTAAAAATTACCGTGATATATTTCAATGTGGTGACAAGTGAGAAAAGCATAATAATTCGTATGCGACAAGTTTTTTTTTAACTCACGTTACAGAAAATTTCAAATACGTAGCTAAAATTTTACTATACAAGAAGGGTAACGCGCACGATAATATTTACCGAGAGTACAATACATTTTCCTACAACACTCATTAAATTTTATTATAAATCTTAAAATAACTGTTATAAAGACGATACTTTTTTATAGACATTTTTGAAAGGCATAAAATAATAAAATGCACTGTAAAATTTCGCTGATATTATATATTTTTTAAATTTAAGTTTTGCGTATTTCGTTACACATCAAAATTGACTAGAAAATCTGGTAAAATTTTCTATCTGAAGAAGAAATTTTATTTTATTTTCGTGAAAATCTGTGTTTTACTCAGTAATAATAAGCGAAGTTTCAGGCGTTGTCATCTGGTTACCGTTACTGCACGGTAATTTTTAACATTTAATTCTCTCCGTGTATCATTTGATTTTTTTTTTCGGTGGCACTGTTGGGATGAGGAGGTTCGAATTTTATACACAATTAGTACACAGTCTCGCGAATTTTGAGTTTTTCATATTGAAAAATATTGAAAAAGTATAGGTGGTTCTGGCAGCCAGGGTGATTTCAAATGAAAAATAGAAAATTTATATGTAACAAAATATTTTTTAAAAAAGAAGCTTTTATTTAATGTACTAAAAAGTAGTAAAAAAATATTTTTTACCAAGTCACCTATATGTAACTATAAATAAAAGCTTAGGGGGCTCAACTTTATAAATGTTTAATAAATTTGATCAATTCAGTTTCATTAACCGTATTTAATTTGGCACAATAGTAATTAGAGAAATTATTATCACACGTTTATTCTCAGTTTCATGATTTTTATTTAAGAAATCTGAGGTTGTTTTACAGTAAATTAAATACAGTTGATATGTCAACAGATTTATGTAAATTAAAGATTACATAATCAAAAAAGATTACGTAAAATTATTTAAATAAAGTGACTTGGTAAAAAAAATGATTTTCGACTTTATAGTACATCAAACAAAAGCTTCTTTTTTTGATATTTTTTTACATATAAATTATTTTCTACTTTTTAATCTCTAATTGATTTTACGAGAGCTGTGAAATTTTTGCAAAGAGGGTTTAATCCTTCCAAATGAACCGGTAAATTATTATTGGTAAATCAAAAATTAAAATAAACATGGAATGCTTGTAAAAAATAACAAAGACTGCAATTGGCATTGAACTTACGACTAATTGCTGCATATAAACTTTTCATATACAAACACAGTCGGCTACGAATTTGTTTGTATTTGTTAGTGAGATTTTATATGGATGATTAGATATTGAAAATTGAAAAGTTGAAAATTTTATGGATAATTTTTTCAAGTTGAATCATGCGTTGTCACCTCTTAGATGCATGTTTGCAAAAATTCAGAGCTCTAAATAGTCGGGTAGTGGGTGAAATATCGATTTTTCGTTTTGCATCTCACAGAAAGTCGAGTTAAATAAAAGCTTGTAGCTTGTAAAATATACTTCTAGTATAATAAAGGTGGGGGATAAGATGGAACAAGTTGAGCACGTAAAAAGGGGAAGCACTCTGTACAATGGAAGCAACAATATACTTCTAGTGTAATGCTAAAACTTTATTATGACGGATACTTTTTTTAAAAATTAAAAAATTACGAAAATGACACAGCTGTAGAAAAAAAATCGATTTTCTAGAAACAAAAAACAACTTTGATCGTTTTTTTTTATTAACAAATGGATAAACATATTAAAAATTATCCGGCTGCGCTATAGAACATGTTGTAAACTATGCTCTGTCCCAGTTTGAAGTGAATCGGACGACTTTGAGATAAGATTACACAGTTTCATAAAGGATAGTTTCCATAAAAACGCAAATGAAAAAAGGGTAAATCGCAGAGGGCCAGTTTGCCCCAGTAGAGTGGACGATCTAACCCTTTAAAAAAAATCGTCATAACTAGGTCGATTTTGAATAATAAAAAGAAATCTTTATTTCGAATTCAATCAAATTAAATCGCTGCAATACAAAAAAAAATCGTTTTTTTTTTATTTCCAAGCTTATTTCGACCCCTTAATATAATTGAAAGCATCAATTCACTCGATCACACGTGGGGAACCAGATACCCGAATTACGAAACACGTCGTTACCACGAGTTTGCACCAGAATGTAAACTTCCGAATAGCTGTTACCTCCGATTTGGCTGAAATTTGGTACAGACCTTCTTTTTGACGTTATAAGATAGTGTGTAAAATGATTTTTGGCGCATCGCAATAGTTTTCTCAATATCGAATTTTGCAAAATTATCACGTGCGTATATATCTATATCTAATAGCACCCACTCCTGTCCCGACTCTAACATGTTAAGGAGGTGGGGGAGGACGCACGCACACACGCACGCACGCACACACACGCACATACACACACGTGGTTTGGAGTAAAAAAAATACTGCGGAATTGACGAGCCATGGGGTCCACACACACACACACACACATACACATTTACACTAAAACAGCCCTTATCAGGGCTAGAAATGCTAAGCAGACAACCTCCACGTGGTCCATTCTGTTCCAACTGCTATTGGCCAACTGCTATGGGCGTGGCCAACTGCTATTGGCAGAACAATGATGGAAAAGAGGCTGCAAATTCGGAATTCCACACGATGCTCAAAGTTCCATCTTCCTCCCCAATCTTCCAGCTCAAAATTCCTCATAGAGAAAGCTTAAAGCATCGTCGACGTATGTGTTTATATCTTGAGGGAACTGTATGAGACGAGGTGGCTGACCTGACTAGAAAAATTTTGATAATATGAGAAATACATTGAAAAACAATTTTTTTATCTTATGAGGGGGCTCTCCTCATAAGATTCGACCGCCACCCCCGTAAGGGGCTCTGCCCCTTGACCCCGCCAGGGGGTTTCACTCCCCGGACTCCCCTCCCCGGCCGACCACTGGCTCCAGTAGCCAAACATGTAGATAGAATAAGTCTAGGAGTGCGTGCAATTTCGACATTTTCAAAATTCGATACTGAGGAAACTATTGCGATGCGCCAAAAATCCTTTTACACACTATCTTATATCGTCAAAAAGAAGGTCTGTATCAAATTTCAGCCTAATCGGAGGTAACAGCTATTCGGAAGTACAGCCATAATTTTATTTCTTATCTTATATCTAATCTCCATATGGCAACTTACCTCGAAAACGAAAATTTTCGAAACTTCGACTACAATCCGCAGGCAGAAGGACTTATCAGAATGGAATAATATTTTACACACGTTAGTTTAAAAGCATTTTGCAATCTTTCGGCGATAAGCCCCCTGGAAAAGTCGAAAAAAGTGAAAACGGCCCAGCCTATTGTGGAGTCATATATGCTCGTTAAAATCATCTTCATTGTATAATTAGATACCTGCCGCCATTCGATAAATACGGGTCATTCGGGAATGCGAAGAAAACGGCCAACTTCACGGGCAAAAAAGTCGCCGATTGTATGCGATGGTTCAACGCCGATTCAGCGTCTCTCGTGAGCCGAGAACTCGCCGATTTTAAAAAGCGCAATCAATCCCGTTTGGGAAAAGTAAAGAATTGTGAAAACATTCTTGCGAATGCCAGGTTAGGAAGATGTGCCGATGGTCTGGTAGAGGGCGTCGCGGATGTTCTGAAGGAGACTACAGCTTCCGATTGCGATACCTATTGTACCGACTACGCGGAAAAAATGTCGAAAACTTGTGGATCGTCAAGAGGTATTGCAAAAAAAAAATATTTCGAAATTTGGCACAATTTTGTTCCTTGCAAACGTTCCCTGCTCAGTTATAAATAATCGCACGGCTGGAGTGCCAAGCGAGAGAACGGATCTGCCTCATGTTGTCGTGCCAGATGGCGCTGCGAGATCTGATAGAGAAAATTTGGGCGATCAAACTTCCGTAATGGCGCTCGTATCACCGAACACTTTTACTCAGCTTGGTCTTAGCCATGTCGACTTCTTCAAGGTACTTTTTCTCATTTAAATAAACTTCACACGACCTATAAGTATTGATTCGAACTTTAAATTTAACTTTTAGGTTTTTGTTACCGTATCTTACATTGTATTCTTATTATATATCTTACATTGTTATTCTATCCAGTCTGATCATCATCAATTCCCGTAACGTTTTCACTTTAGGTTCGGGAACACGACGAAATGCGATCGATATTTGAAAACGTAGGCGTGAAATTTCCGGACAATAGTTTCGATGTTTTGTGGAACGAAGGCTTGAGCAAAGACTGTACCGGCGGTGTTTGCGTGGAAACTTTTCGAAATCTTATCGCGAGACTCGCCATGAACAACTTTAATAACGCATTGCGTTAAAATTCATAATAAAGTTCATAATGATGTACTTAAATTTTGTGAGAAAAATTGAAGCATAGTGGTGTAGGACTTTGGAACGCTAGGGAGATTAAGGAACTCAATGTTCGTGTATTTTACGATAATAAACTATTCACTTTATTTAATATCACAAAATGCGTAGATTTCTTTTCACCGCGTGGGTCGTTCTCTTTGCCGTAGAGGTGCTCGATACACAGGGTGTCCAATAGGAAGTTGCTAAAACTAAATAAGTGTCTCTTCCCTCCATGAATTCAATAGGGGTCCCTTTTTCTAAGGCGCATACCTGAGGCCCCGCAGTTTTATTCCAGCCGTGGTTGAAGCAAGTACGCGCGCGTCAAAATGAGTGAGCTCACCACGGAAGAAAAAGTATATCTTATTGAGTGCTTCTTCTCGAGGGGAAAAATTTATAGTAATGCGTATAGAGGGTTTCGTACTAAGTTTGGAACTCATAGAGTTGCCAGCGAAAACACTCTGAAAAGGTAAGAATTTAATATTTATTCATATTCATCTATCACACAACTTGTGTTTCAATTCAATTAAACTGCATTGAAGTAATTTTACGTTAATTTTTGTAGGATAATCGATAATTTCGTGGAGTATGGTACACTCCAGGATCGTAGACACGAGTTGCCAGGTTCATCTGTTACGGTGACTACACCAGAGAAGATCAACGAAGTTGAGAATTATTTCAAACAAAATCCAAATGATTCGATTCGGAAAGCTGCTCAAGCATTAAAAATAACCAAATCATCATTACACAACATTTTGAAATATTTTTTAAAGTTTCATCCGTATAAAATAAGCACTTATCAATTGTTAACTGAACATGCCATGACGAAACGCATCGAATTTTGTAACACTATTACGGGAATGTTTGAAGCCGAAGAACTTAATGAGAAAATGATTATTTATTCCGATGAAGCACATTTTTGGATGGATGGGTACGTAAACAAGCAAAATTACCGGTTTTGGGGAACGGAAAATCCCAACATATCGCTAGCGAAGTCCCTTCATCCACAGAAAGTAACGGCATGGGCAGCGATTTCAGTAAAAGGAAGTTATTTGCAATTCTTGGAATCTACGGTAACAGGAGAGAGTTGCAAACAGCTTTTGGAAAGGAAATTCTTCCCTGATGCAAAAAAGAGGGGACTTGTTAAAAAATTTTACTTCATGCAAGATGGAGCGACGCCGCACCGGACTCATGAGGTGTTTGAAGCTATTCATCGCGTATATGGGACTCGAGTAATCGGTCTGGGGTACCCTAAATTTGCTCAAGGCGGACTAGAATGGCCTCCGTACTCACCGGACCTGAACCCTTGTGATTTTTTCTTGTGGGGTTACATTAAAGATCATTATTACGCTAAAAACCCCAGCACAGTAGAAGAACTGATCGCGGCCATCCAGGAAGTGGTTCGCGGGCATTACGAACGATATATTGGACACAGTTTTTCACAGTTTTCAAAAGAGAATTGATTTTTGTGCACAATCTAACGGTTCGCACTTCGAAAATATCTATCATTAATCACTGTACTTTTTCGTTATTTTTATAAGATGTAATAAATTTACATAAAAAATATTTGACTGGGTTTTATTTATGTGCGTTTAAAACTGCAGAGTTTCCTCTATTTAAAGCAATTTGGCTTTTCTGATTCTGTGCACGTGTTTTGAAATGACAGCCGATTAGTTTCAGCAACTTCCTATTGGACACCCTGTACATCGGTGTATCAAAAACATCGATTTTTACTATTCGATGCATCGAATCAATCCGATATATCGATTCTTGTCGACGTTTAACGATGCATCAATGTATTTCATTCGATGTATCGAATTTTAGTACAAACAAACGTCTTACTTAAACGAAACAAACGCACGCACTGTACTCTCACTCAAGATTGGTTTTCTCGGCTGCGTAGGCTCGGTTTTCTTAGGCTTTCCTTTTTTTTTTTTTTATTATGGAAGAATGATTGAATGACACGCCGCCACCTGTTTAGTAAACTCCTATTGGATACTTCTAGCCTTGCTTCCTGTACTCTACCGGCCGCCTTAGCGACGTTCACTCGTCGCCTAATTTCTAGAGCCTTAGCCAATTACGAGAGGTACCCTTTCCAGCTCATTTCATTCCATTCATTCGCATCGCATTCAAGATCCGATGACTTGTGCAAATGCTGTTCAAAAGATCAAAGATATGATGAAAAATGACCTCCTGGAAGAAAAACGTACAGAATCTTATTCAGATAGTTCGGACAAAACTTCGGAGGATTACAGTATTTGGAACGATCATCATAAACTGGTTCATCGAAACTGGAAATCAAACAGAACTGAAGAAAAGTATTTCTGATTAGCTGTCTGTCTACCTAAGGACATCGATTGGCCGGCTTAGTGAAAATCCACTAGAAGAATGGTCAGATTATAAACAACAATTTTCGAAATTGTACAAGATAGCCTATAAATATTTAACTTTCGTACCCAGTTCCATCAGTACCATCAAAAAGACTTTTTTCGAAAGTTTCACAAGTTTTAAATCAACAACGCAACGGAATATAGAAAAAGCATGTTAATAAAATCTTACTTATGCAAAGTATAGAGAGGAAGTATTGGGATTTCTAATTTAGAAATTAGAAATCCCAGATATCCCAATGGATAATTGATTTCTAATTTTTCAAAATTTACAGAAGAAGTATGGACTTCCTTCCTAAAATTTGAAAAAATAAAACTCGTTTGAAACATAAATAAAACTCGATTGAATTGAAAATCTAGGATTATGTCTCATTTTTCTAACTTTCTACTCTATACATTTAACTGATAGAAAAAATGTCGATGTTTTTATTCGATGCATTGAAAACATCGATGTTTTTACTCTATGCATCGTAAACCACCGATGCAACGTTTCCATTCATCACATCGAAAAAAAACATCGATGTTTTTTTTGCATGAACATCCCTACTTTGGCGGGGCGCTATCTAATCTTTTTAAGGAGGTACGACTACTCCCTCAGAGTCAACAAATAGACTAAATTTATGTTACCCCACGGGTGTTCTGATTTATGTTACCTTATGTTGAATATTCGTATTGGCGATCCCAAAGTGCCAAATTTGCGGTAAGTATTTCATTTATTGCATATTTAATAATAAAAACTGAAAAATTAGATCCCCAACGACTGTGGAGTCTTGACGACGATTTCCAAGCAGTACCGAGATTCTGTAACTCGGTAGCAAGGTCGTATATCCAGCTCTGGGCACTCCCGTATGC
This sequence comes from Ophion ventricosus, assembly GCA_963932345.1. Lineage (NCBI taxonomy): Eukaryota > Metazoa > Arthropoda > Insecta > Hymenoptera > Ichneumonidae > Ophion > Ophion ventricosus. The sequence goes on along the minus strand of OZ010716.1, from coordinate 16,014,635 downwards.
TCTGCATAGGACCTCGTGTGGCCCTTATTAAAACCATTTAAGTTCCAAAACTGGCCGCAAAACTTGGAGCGCTGCAATCGGAGCAACCGATTTGTCCGACAGAGAGCGATATACCAGCGCATATGTATTGTCTTTACATTAATGTGGTGTAGGAAGAGGTGTTGATACATGCTATATAATTAGTCGAACAAGAAAACTAAAAGCTTAAGGTGGTACGACTACTCCCTCCGGGTCAACAAAGAGACTAAATTTATCCCACCCCACGAGTGTTCCGATTTATGTTAACTTATGTTGAATATTCGTATTGTCGATCCCAAAGTGCCAAATTTGTGGTAAATATTTTATTTATTGCATATTTACTAATCAAAACTAAAAAATTATATCCTCAACGACTCTGGAGTCTTCACGACGATTTCCAAGCAGTACCGAGATTTTGAAACTCTGTAGCGACCGTTTTCGTTGTCGTTACCTAGCAACAGCCAATAAAAGGCTCCCTTTCTTCTGATCGTGCATGCGATTGACTGTCGCTAGCCGGCGACAACCAAAACTGTCACTACAAAGCAAGGTTATGCTCGCCAAAGGAATCAGCTGTTACGCCCGACGTTGGCAAGTCTATGGGTACTGTTTCGTCATTATGATAATATTCAACCGGAAGTTGAAACTGTTTTATAATTTAGCGCTTGAACTACATGGTGAAGTGCGAATTTTCTATTTTTACAATATCTATTATGTCTAACTTATCAAATTTCAGTTTTCCAACGACCTTAGTTGGATACGTGAGTAGCAAAACCGTGATTACCGCACTTCCGGTCGACCGTCTCCATAAGACGACGTGCTTTACTATCTCAAAATGCTCGACTTTGCAATTTTATTACGAAAAAACTGGATGGTCAATATAGCTCAAATTTTTCCAAAGGGTGTATGACGTATTCTTCAACATCATATAAAAATTTCAGGCTCGAAAGTTGGATTCGACCCCATGATCGTACCTCCTTAAACCGAAAATACGAGCAATAAGCCATTAGTTAATGGTACTCATCCACTTTCAGATGGATAGGCTTAAGGCTTGCTCCACCAAATTATATTTTTCTGATTACAGAAGGAAAGTACTGCTTTCGAAATTAACGCGTGAATAGATATGAAAAAAAAATGTTGAAAGTGAGAAGAATTATAAAAATTAATAATTTAGTTTGCATTTTTGTGTGATTCGTTTATTCCCTTAATACTAGATAATCTGAACAATTTTTGTTCTATATCTATTAATAGAATTATCCATTTATTACTGGCGTTACTGCCTTCACTTATTTACCTCGCAACCCTTCATCTTTCGGCACCTTGAATAACGACACGCGCTCGGCTGCACCCGAGTATCCGCTTTTGCATCCCTATATGATACACATTTCAGGCATCGCAAAATTGTCACTTCTCAATGTTTTTTAAAATGATAATCTACATGAATACATTGATTCATAACATGAATTATACATAAATATGATTGTTGATCTCGTGACGCAACGAGGTTATGCAGAATGTACCCGTAAACACAATATAAACCACTGCTATATATATATAAGCAAATCGGTCGTCCCGATACTAGCGAGGTGGCAGAATTTGGAACCAAATTACTATTTCGTCATTATGATAATTCGCTGTGTGCGCAGAACCAAGTAGCGCCGCGTGCCGGTGTAATATGAAAATTCTCTACTAACGAAATATTATACACGCAAACGCACGAACATGAAAATTATTTATTTACGTTCAATAATTTGAATATTTATAATAAAATAGTTTTTTTAAGGTAAGTAGAACCACAGCAGTGCAATATAAAAAATTTGTGTTACAGTACCAAACATTTAAGATACGTATTTCGCTACTTTTCATTCTGTTTTGGGGTTAGGTGACAACTGTCATTCGCGTGACAAAATTACTGGCATGCATATCTTTCAAAAGACGAATCAACATAACCGCAAAAAATATACTTACTTCGTTTTATTAACCCATTCTATGCACAGTTTTTTTTGCGCGGCTTTTCCATTGCTAAGCTCTATAATGGCCTCTGCACACTGCGCGCGATGAGCGACGAGCGATGAGCGATCAGCGATGCGTTCGTGAAAATGTTTTTCCCCCCATTCACACTGCAAGCGACGAACGACTCGTGCGACGAGCGATGTAAGGAAAACTGAATGTAAGGTTATTTGAAAAATAAATTATACTAAAGTGTGCAAAGTACTGAAAAACTATTCGAATAAATCTAATGTGTGCTATTACATAGAAGAAAAAAGTATATAGCAGTGCTAAATTGTTATCAGGTTTCCGCTTACTCCATAAATTCCTGCGGGAAGGGACTTTGAGAATTAACAAAATGATCGAAAACGTTGCAGCGGAACAATTCTTGGAATAACGTTAGCACTCGAGAAATTTAGCGCTTTGGCCTTATAATATTTGTGGTCAAGCCGGTCTCATGTCTCTTGACATTTAAACACATAAGTAAACATAAAGTATAGCTAGAAGTGTTGGATAGACGATTATAAAATGGCTGAAAAATGTCGTCTGCTAGCGCGTTGTCGCTTGTCGCGAGCGACGAAAGTAAAAACTTGGTCAACTCCGTGAGCGACGTCGCGAGGAGGCTCGCGACGGATGTGACATTCGGAAAAGCAGAGCGCTCATTGGATATCGCTCATCGCTCATCGCGCGCAGTGTGCAGAGGCCATAAGACAACGATTGACTGTCCGGTAGAATGTGCGAATTCCGGCCACCATGAGCGCCCTAAGTCCTAGCCAGACGCTATAGTATGGCATTGCACACAGCGAATATTCAATCGGAAGTTGAAACCGTTTTATAATGTAGTGCTTGACTTACACGGTGAAGTTCGAATTTTCGATTTTTTACAATATCTATTATGTCTAATTTATCAAATTTCAGTTTTCCAACGACCTTAGTTGGATAGGTGAGTAGCAAAACCGTGATCACCGTACTTCCGGTCGACCGTCTCCATAAGACGACGTGCTTCACTAGCTCAAAATGCTCGACTTTGCAATTTTATTACGAAAAAACTGAACGGTCAATATAGCTCAAACTTTTCCAACGCGTGCATAACGTATTCGTCAACATCGCGTAAAAATTTCAGGCCCGAAAGTTGCATTCGACCCCATGATCGTACCTCCTTAATACGGGCTTGGCGCTCAGTCGTGAAGACTTCCTTTGGGGTTAGTGTCTGTATTCGCCGATAGCGCTTGTCGCCACCGTTCGGTTTGTGGCATTGCTCCGTCGGTAAATACTTCGACGTTGAAGATGGCAATACCGCCACAGAGGTACGCCCAGAAAGCCATCTGTGTGTCTTTAAGCATTATTCCGACACTGTTGTATCGCTTGATCGATAAAAACGAAATTCTCGTCCTTAAGTTTTTCGAATACCCGTTTTTCTTGGAACAATGGAATCTTCTTAGTTTCTCGTTCAACCAAGCCGCCCGGAGTGTAACATAGATAGCCGTTTTGCAAATTCGTTCATGTACATGGTCAACATAACCTCACGAATTGTCGAAATGAGTTGTCTCATAGATGGTCAATTTTTTTTAAAATAAAAAACAAAGCACCGGCCCTGTAGAATTCACTGGTGCACAAATTAACGACGTTTTTCAGTCCTCAATATTCTTCATCCCTGAGAAATCTCTGCTGCGAAAATTCCAGCTATATCTCTCGCACTCATACGTCACGTGATGAAGCTGGTACCTCGCCTCAAGTAGAACGTGGACATTTTGACGAACATAATTACGTGTAGACTCGATGAAAAAATGTCAGATTCCTAATGACCTCCGTACCAATATTTATTACCACCTGTTCAAAATACCCATATTAGCCAACATCGATAACGTCACTTTCATTCTTATACTTTTTCGTCAAATGCAAAACTGGTAAAGTTTCAACAATGTTCATTTTATTTATCACCGAAAATATGAATTCTCAATCCCCAGTTTCGTACAATAAGAATTATTGTCGCTTTCGTAGGATCTCAAGAACGTCCGAGATCTAACGTAAAGTTAAGAAATCTCGGCGCCTCGACGGATATGTGTACGTGTCGGTTGGCACAGTGGAAATAATCCTTGGTTCCTCCAATTCTTCCGTTCTCTCTCCCTCTCGCTATCGCAGCGAATTCGCGCCGATAGTTTTACTTTCCTTTATCGTTCCCTCTTGACGAGCGAATAACTGTCCTCCGTTGGTAGTTAATCTATTTTTCGAGATCCTCGCGCTTTCCAGGCTACGAGGAGTCTCCAAGAGAAGAGCAGCGAGAAAACGTGAACTTGGAAAGCCAAGAGTATGAAGCTGTACCACAGCAGACCGTAAGGCATATTCTGAAACAGAGTTTTTTTTTCTCATTGATATCCCAAGTTATCTGGCAAAATGTCGATGGAATAATTATCGAGTATTCTCACCTGCCACAGGTGAATGTCGTCTGTTTTGCCGACGCTCAGATAAGTCCATACGTCTCCAGCGTAATAAATCGTCGCGTACAACAGCGGACCGAATCCCAGGAGCACTATGCCGATCATGTATCTTTGCAGAGTTTTTATCTTGTTTCTCTTGATAGCCGATAAACCCAGAAAGGACATGAGCAAACTCGCGCACCATATGTATTCCCACCACAGCGGCTATGGAAAAATGAAAACACGCGCGCGTCACGAGAATCCTCGACTGTTACATCGGCGAATGAGAAAATTCGGTCGCTCACCTGAGGTATTTGCAGTTCCTCGATCTCCAGAATAAATACGTCAAGACGGTCTAATATGTCGGCGGACAATTTTGCCAGCATAACGAAGAAGAGGAAGTAGTGAAAACATATACAGCAGTTCAGTCTTGACTTGTTCATTGCACTGAAAATAAAAGAGATGACATTGAAGTTCGCATCGTTGGAACGCAACGAAAGTATCGTAGCTCAATTGTGAGCGCGTTTAGCGCTCCAAAATTCCTCAAACGTTTTTCACGATTCTTATTGAAGATCTTCATTCTATGTCAGAAAAAACTTTAGATAATGAAAATGAGATAAATAAAAAATAAAGAATTTTCGTTGCATTCCACAATCATGCTTCGGGATAAAATGATATCCGTTATTCAAGCTGTAAAATTTCAGTGTTTTTTCGCCAATGAAAAAATTCGTTGCATTTCGAGTGATGACGCGTTGTCCCGCGTGTTGACCTTTTTTTTCGGATAAATGCGAGAATCGCGTTATGACACAAAGCGAACGAAAACAATGTGTTGGGTGGAATTTGACAATGTGGCAATAGCGTGGGTGCGAGACAGTTGAGAGTGAGAGCGTTGCCAAAAAAAAAAAAAAAAAAAAAAACACTGCAGATATCGATCAAAGGAAAAAAAAGAAAGCTCATTCATCGTTTTGGTGCCTCTGGTCGCGGCGCAGCTCACTGACGCGTACGAAGAAATTTAAAAAAAAAGGACGATTTGTCCTGTGGAAATCGTAGGCTTTCTTTTTTTTTCCGCTCACCTAATTTGATATTGCATCGCGATTTTTTGTCTGTGATTATAGTCACTACCGTCTGTGCCTAAAGCTTGTGCCAGAGTCACTCTAGAGGCCATATTTTCCTCTGTTGTTTTTTTTTCTTCAGTCCGCAATATTTTGATTCGCGATACACGCACGCACGAAAATTACAATAAAACGTAAAATAAAAAGTGACTTTTGTTGTGGAACCGCGTGAGAAAATTGTTGAGATTCGCGGACGAGGGTGCGGGTGATGAACGCCGAGACACCGAGGCCGCACACACCGACGCACACAGCTCGAATGGGTTATCCACCTATTTTTAAACACGAGCTCGCTTTCGTTTGTGTGAAAGTCGTCGTCCCCCCCCCCCCCCCGTTTACTCGCGCTCTATCGCGCTATTATTCTTGCAACGTCGATGTTACACACAGCGGATTGTCGAGCTTTGAGTGAAACATCGGGGCTGAAAGGTGCCACGATTAACGGACAGATCGCGCGAAACGATCGTAACCGACAAAAAGTCAAATCACAAGGCGCGATGATTGTTGGTACGCGAGCCTTATGGCGCTCGTGCCTTGCTTTTTTCATTCATTTCGAGGAAAAATCCGGATCGTTCTGTGTACGAGCCTCGCTCATTGGTCAATTTCTCATCACTCCCTTCTGCCCCCCCCGCCCCCCACTCACCAACGCTCGCGGGCCACGTGGAGTTGATCGATGCCACGTGATTTTTAAAACGTACAATGTTTGGTTATGTACGCCTCGATCATTAAAACATTGATTGAAGTTTTTTTTTTCCGTTCTACAAGGACGCAAGATGCATTGAGAATGTTAGGTACATTCTTTTTGAAAAGAATTTATTAAGGGGTTACGTGGGTTTGAAAATTTAAAAAATCCATTGTTTTTTTATTTATTTTTATCTAATAGTACAATGTCTAGAATATTCTCCCAAAGTTTTAAGTCAATCGGAGTAAAAGTCTAGGAGATAGAGAGAGCCTTTGGGAATTCCCCCCGTTGGGAAAGACCGGCTGGAAGCGACGCAGGTATACGCATTTTTCTCAAAACACTATTTTTGAAGTCGGTGGACACGATTTCTCAAAAACTAATGCACCGATCTTATTGAAATTTTGCACACTTCTTCAAAGTAGCATTGACTAGTGATTGAACGAAGGTTTTTTTTTTCGATTACAACTAATTTTACAAGGCTATACGCAGTGTAAATTGTACCAAAAATTGAACTATTTTGCATACAACTCTGCCAAAAATTCAAATTTCATTTTTTTCATAAATCCTTCGTTCAATCACGAGCTATACTTATCTAGTAACAGATAAAAATTGGTTTTTTAATTTCAGATGAAGCTATCATGAGTTATCCTGACCACCACGAGGAGACTTTTTTTTTAGGGGTCTCCGGAAACCAGGTGCCACCGGCTGAATTTCCCTAATTTTTGGATGAAATTTTTTTTTAATATTGTCGAATTGCTGCTCTTTTTTGTCCTCAACATTTTGAATAAAATAATTTATATATTATTTTTTAAAAAAATAGATAAAATATGCTTTTTTTGGCTTCGAAACCCACGTAACTCCATAAAAGAAGTAATTTCAAGAAAATAATTTTTCTTTTAACAATAATTTTTTAAGTGATAGTAGTAGTAGTAGATCTTTTATTGCATGTACACCCTTGCGGGTTTTTTACATCTCCTCCTTTCTTTCTTTACAATTTTTCTTATTACTAAGCTCTTACATTCCTGCAGAACACTCTATTATTTTACCGTCAGTTCCATTTACATTTAGACAACAATTTCGCAGCTTTATTACCCTCCTCCTCTTCCCTTGCTAGCCCTGTTCCGTTAGCCCCTTTTTTCTCGCAATGTGTTCGAATTCCCTCACAAATTCGCACATCTCCACTAACACCTTTCCCTCTAAGGCCTTCCTCCACCCTCCATCTGTTTCCTTCCTTTGATCTTTTTCCCACTTTTCAAAAGTTCTTAGAACCTGCTCCTCCATCTGTCCCCGGGCCTCCTCGCATTCCCAAATGTGGGCGAGCGTTACCTCGGCTTCCTCACATACTCTACATCTTCTATCTCTGAAGCCTTTTTCTGCCTCCCTTCCCACACTCCCGAACCTCATTTTAGCCCATATTTCTCTAATTTCCCCCCTTGTTGTTCCTTTATCCCAATACTCCTCCTTCCCCACCGCTTTTTTCCTTTCTTTATACTCCTTACAGAAGTTTGGACTGTGAATTTTCCTCCACATCCTCTGTACTTCTTGTTCCGCTAGCTTCTGCACTAATTTTTTAAGTAATCAAAAAAAAATTCTTTTAAAAAGAATTTTGTGTCTTTTTTTTCATTTCTACAAATTCGTTTTTTTTCTACTTATGGACTTCCGGTTTGCGGTTTTCTTGATTTTTGTGTTTTTTGAAAAGTCAATAAAGTTTTGAAACGTTGGAAAATTGTATTTATGAGAAAAAATGGTCGGAGGTCTAGGTTCAGATTTCATCGAATTTGTATTGTTTCGAAAAATGACTATATCTGTATCGAAAGGCCCGCATGTTTCTCAAATTTTGCGATATCTAATTAAAACTTCTTACTCGCCAGGAGTTCGACCAAAGGACAGGCAGGATTTTCCGAAAATCGTCGAGAGTTCAGAATGTATAAAATTCTGAATTTTTCGAATTTAAAAAGGCAGTAAACACTAACAAATAAAAATCTTGAGACATCGAGAACTCGTAAAGAAACATTTATTTTTCAGAAAACACAGTAAATTCTGTACTTTTCTCGAATTACGAAATATCGGGTTATTTTTTTTGTACATAAATAAATAATACTATTGTCGTTTAGAAAAATTTCGCATAATGGGAACATGCACGTTGATTTTTTCATCACGTAAATTCGCTCCCGTAGCTGTCTGAGTGAATATAAAAAAAAATGCACTCCTGCAACGAAACTTTACGAACAAAATAAAATGAATCTTGCGAGGTGCAACTTTCTGATTGGCATGATTTTTTTCTGTAGCTTCAAGCACGTACATATACTGGAAGAATGGAAAAAAAGAGCACATGAATTTTACCCAAATTTATATAAACATGATTCTCGCAAAAAATTTATTCATTAGCATGGAACTAGATGATTTTCGAGGTCTGCAAAAAAGACGAAAGCGGAAAGACACAGCGTAAGAATTTGAATAAAAAATTTGTACTATCGTCAATCCCTCGTCTTGAACATGTTATCCTTGTAATACTGTAATTCGTTGAGACTCTCTTTGATGTCGTCTACCGCACGATGAGCCATACTCTTTTTAGGTGCATTTTTGTACACCTCGATGTTCCACCTCCTTGAACGAAAAGAATCAGTGTCAGAGAGTTCGATCAAGCGTTGAATTAAAAATAGAGATCGTGCCAACGATATCTCACCTGGTAAGTTCTTTGATACTGGAGATATCAATTATTCTATAATGCAAGTAATCGTTAACGGCAGGCATGTACTTTGCGAGAAAAAGTCGATCCATGTAAATGGTATTACCGCCGAGGGGACATTTAGCTCGCGGTACATAAGATTTTACAAATTCTAGCAGTCTCTGCTCCGCACTACGAAGCGATACCGTGCTATTTCTGGATGCGTCGGTCAGTCCGGTCTAAAAAATAAATACAGAGTTACTCGTCGAATCTTCCGATCGATCGAGTGACTTTCGTATTGGGATTGTAACAAGTTACTTTCTGGTGGTGTATCCTACACCATTCGTTCATATTTGCCAATACGTCATCCGAATGATGAATTACTACATTGAATTCGTCACTGATCACTTTGAGCTTTGAGTCCGTGACGAAACATCCGACTTCGAGAATGTGACAAGTGTCTATCTCCAATCCGGTCATCTGTTTGGAAGCGAATGTTTTTTTATTTCACGGAAGAATAAAAGAGACAGAATTTTTGGTTGCGCATACCTCCATATCCATCCAAACGATGTTGTCAGAGTCCATGAACATTTTCTCAGAGACGGTTCCTGTACGGCGGATTGAATAACAATTCCAAATTTAGCTTGTTATCAACGTTGTCATACGTTTCGTGCATTCAATATTTGTTTTTTGTTTTTTTTATTTGACAGAACTGTTCGCTGAGAATCAGAACGTTCGAAAGTTTACCATATCTCGATAGGTTAAGAGACGAATACCAGAACCTCTTCAATATGTGGACACTTCTCTGTATCATCTTCACTAGATTCCAATCAAATACGAGCCCACGCGAACAAAAAATAACAAGACAAGTAAAAGTACCTGAACACGTGATAGTAAACAGCGATGTGAAAAAATTATCCTTGACAAACAGGTATTTACTTTTATAGGTTAAAGCCACAGTGAAAGGTGTACCACGTGATATAGGCAACGAATTCAGACGGACATAGAAGGACAGTTCTTACGGGCGGCCTGAAAACAAGTATTCTGCGACACAAACTGCCGCGTGGCGGCGTGACGAGCGAATAGCTGTCACGGCGGGGGGCGGAATGAGATACCTATCTCTCTCTTACACATTGCGGAGCGAAAACACGATTGAGCTAAGAGCCTTGGATCGAAACCAACTTGCTTGATTTCTTTTTTTTTTTTTTTTTTTCAGAAAAATAATTTATATGAACAGCTTAAAACATTTTGGTGCAAACTGAAGTTTATTTAGCTTCTTCAAGCGATTTTGCCATTTGAGATCCGAGAATTCACCGTACATCGTACAATGTTTCATTATTTCTCTTAATAACAAAAAAAGACTTATGTGTCATCGTGTTCTGGAAAACGATGAAATGACACATAAATCGTTAGTTGGCATTTTCAAAACTTATTTAAAAACCAAAAAGTTAAAGAGCTCGGCAGCCTGACACAACAAACTCGAACTCAGTGGATACTCGTCGCAAGAGCGAAAAGAGGGGTCTTATGGAACTGTGCGGCAGTGGAACAAAGAGAGAGCGCTAGCGAAACAAGAAGGTGCAAGAGAGAGCGAGCGTGCCCCCAGCGCGAACGACGGCACGTGTTCTCCCAGCCCATAATACCCATAAGAGGAAGCAGGACACAATGATGCCCCCAGCGCATAACATCTATAAGAGTAAGCAGGACGCCGTTATGTCCCCAGCTTTCAAGCCTACGAGAGGAAGCGAGAGCGAGAATGAAAACTGCCGTCAGCGCCGCTAATCGAGAACTAACGCTGGGGGCATGCCCCCAATAAAGTCGGCACATAATATCCGTATGGACTACACTTCTATATACGTCTGAATTCGTTGATATAGTCAGGCTAGCTCGGCTAGCTTCGGTGAGGAACTTCGAACGAGCAGTGTAGAGAGGCCTTAAGGCCAAGTGTCACACCGACCGAGCGGCCATGAGTGCGAGAGAGATAGCCGATTTGCAGTTTCCCAATGATTTCTGAAACGGTTGATTTTTGGGAAAAAAGAAAAGAAACACGTTACGCTCTGTTGAACGACGAACAACCGCTTTCTCTTCTTTTGCCCGAAATATGATCCGTCTAGGAGAAAACTTGGCAGCAGGATTTTTACCGACTGGACGTGTGACACTTGGCCTTAAGACAAAGTAAAACACATAACGAGGGTGCAACTAAAAAAATTACAAATAAATGAATTTAAGGCGGTACGACTACTCCCGCAAGGTCAAAAAAGAGACTAAATTTATGTCACCTCACGGGTGTTCTGATTTATGTTAACTTATGTTGAATATTCGTATTGTCGATCTCGAAGTGCCAAATTTGTGGTAAATATTTTATCTATTGCAAATTTACTAATAAAAACTGAAAAATTAAATCCTCAACGACTCTGGAGTCTTCACGACGATTTCCAAGCAGCACCGAGATTCTGTAACTCGGTAGCGACCGTTTTCGTTATCGTTACCTAGCGACAGCCAATAAGAGGCTTCCTTTCTTCTAATCATGCATGCGATTGGCTGTCGCTAGCCGGCGACAACGAAAACAGCCGCTACAGAGCTAGGTTATGCTCGCCAAACGAATCAGCTTTTACGCCTGACGTTGGCAAGTCTATGGGTACTATTTCGTCATTATGATAATATTCAACCGGCAGTTGACACCGTTCTATAATGTAGTGCTTGAACTACACGGTGAAGTTCGAATTTTCGATTTTTTACAATATCTATTATGTCTAATTTATCAAATTTCAGTTTTCCAACGACCTTAGTTGGATACGTGAGCAACAAAACCGTGATCACCGTACTTCCGGTCGACCGTCTCCATAAGACGACGTGCTTCACTAGCTCAAAGTGCTCGACTTTGCAATTTTATTACGAAAAAACTGAACGGTCAATATAGCTCAATTTTGTCCAAAGGTTGCACGACGTATTCGTCAACATCATATAAAAATTTCAGGCCTGAAAGTTGGATTCGTCGTAACGCTCCAACTTCCTTAACAAAGCGGAACACGTTTCTTTTCTTTTTTTTTTTTTTTTTGAAATATCAGCGATCTCGGTGAACACCGAGAATCGGCAAATCAGGTATCTCTCTCGCCCGGTCGGTGTGAAATATGGGCTTAAGGCCATGTGTCACACGTTCAGTCGGTAAAAATCCTACTGCCAAGTTTTCTCCTAGACGGATCATATTTCGGGCAAAAGAAGAGAAAGCGGTTGTTCGTCGTTCAACAGAGCGGAACGTGCTTCTTTTCTTTTTTCCCAAAAATTAACCGTTTCAGAAATCATTGGGAATCTGCAAATCAGCTATCTCTCTCGCACTCATGGCCGCTCGGTCGGTGTGACACTTGGCCTTAAAAGTTTCTTCATCAAACCAGTGTCCCTAAATCCCGAGCTGGCCGCTATTGGTGAACGTGTCGATACGAGGGTTCCGATTGGCCCACGCGGGTGGAGCGAGTGAGCGAGATTTCCTAAATTTCGAGATAACCCAAGATAACGGGCGACCAATGCGAAAATTTGAGAAAAAAAAAAGAAGCTTCGGGAGAGGGGGGAAACTCGATTCGATCGACACTTGCGAGTGCGGCGCGACGAAATTTTTGCTTCGCGAGTGTCCGCTCGTGAGCCGTGGAGCCTGTTGCCAGTTATTGATCTGGCACGATTAAACAACACTGCATTGCTGTCATCTCTACCAAAACACCCTGTGCCAGGGCCGGGAGAGCCTTCGTATGTGCGGGACGTAGTCGCGATTATCTTCGTTGTTACGGGGGTGCGCGGCATAGCAGACGAAACGTTATAAAATAATATATTCTAATGTCACGACGCTCGCATGGCCATACGTTTTTCAACTGCGGTCTGACGTAAACACTTCTCGATAACAAAGCAAAAATGTAGAGGGACGTTTTATTTTCAAGTTTTTTTTTCCCTACTCGATCGCGCGTCTCCCACTCGAGCGCTCGCAACAATCGTAAAGTACATATACAGAGAAAAATCGAGAGAGAGACAGAGAGAGAGAGAGAGAGAGAGAGAAAGAGAGAGACAGAGAGAGAGAGAGAGCGCGCGCGCGCGAGAGGGAGAGAGAGAGAGAGAGAGAGAGAGAAGAAAAGTGACATTTGTCACGATCGCTCGGCGGGGCATCGGGGAGTTATGTGCGAACATGTCAGCAGGAAATTCTTTCGGTGCGTGACAATAAACGCGCTCGTCTCGTCGTATATCATCGTAAAACCAATATCGTACGTTCAACCGATCCCAATATTTTATCCATAAATAAAAACCGAAAAAAAAAAAAACGCGTGCTCGCTGAAAGAAGGTCGCGGCGCGCGCCTACGACTCCTAGAAAAAAAAAAAAAAAACAAGCTTTTTTGTTTCTTTCCTACCAGAGCCGCGTGATACACCCGTCGATATTATTTTCTAGCGGAACGAAAAAATTGACGAAACTTTTCACCTCGGCGTTTACACACGGGCCCGCTTTGCGTATACGCGAGAGCGCGTCCACGCGCGCAACCAACGTGTAAAACTCCGCGGGGTACATGTGAATTTTCCGAGGGAACACAAAAAAAAAAAAAAAAAAAAAAAAAACGTGCGACGGAGCGTCGAGATAAAGCGAGATGAAGAAGTTCACGATCAAGGGAGTTCTTGACGGTTTTCGATCGTCTGTCGCTCAACAAGTTAAGCCCGATCAAGAGATCGTCGAGACACTTAGATCGGAACATTTTCAAGTTAAAAAGGTCAGTAACACTATTTTCAAATTGACAATCTTGAGATTTGTATCTTTATTACTGTACATGCGTATGTGTGCCCTCCGTACTACGCACTAAATACAAGCCGCGAACGTGTAGATCGCGAGACAGAATATTTTTTTATAACAAAATTGTCCTCGTAATTTGATTTAAAGTTTTAAACATTCCCTTGCTGTTTTACAACCATATATATATACACGTACATACATGCATACATACATCACCCGTTTACACATACACACGCCCCCCCCCCCCCCCCCTCCACACACTACGGCGTACCGAAATAGAGGGAAAAAAAAAGATCGAATGAACGATGCAATAAGCGTAAAACGATTTACAACGCCTCTACACGACTGGGGACCTCACATGCTCTATAAAATCGCATGAATATCCTAATCGCGGCTAAATCGGCCGCGTTAAAAGATGATTTCGACGGGAAAGGCCGGCTTTTATTGATCCTACCGCTTTCTTGAACATTATTGCAATACAAAAATTACGATTAGGGCAAAATTTAAAAGTTTTCGCGGCTTACGATTTTCAAACGTCACACACACATACACACGCGCGCGCGAAACGGACCTTTTTTCCCCGCAATGTGCGATTCGACATTGCTGGAAAAATCGACATTGACACATTCGCAAATGTGATTCGTGTAGAAATTTCGATGATTCTGCCATTGAATTGGTTTTTTCTTTTTTTTTTTTCATTTATTCAATCAGGCAGGTGTAAAGGCGAAATGTCATTTGGGCGCTGATTAATTAATGATCATTGGGTTTCAACGTTGATTAAAATCGCAGTGTTTAATTGCGCATTGTTTGATCAATTGCTATAAAATTTCGCAATTCGGTACTCGTGTTTGCCAATTATTTATCATTCACGGTACTTTCTATGTGCTTTACAATTACGTAATTGCGAATGTTAATTAGTTCAACTGAGTATCCGATCGCGTAATTAAATTGGGGGATCGAAAAAAAAAAAACTTCCGCAATGGAGAATTTGTTGACAATTGTTGTATAAATATTGTCGTGGCAATCGAATGACTGCAAACGAGTTTTTCAATTTTCACAAGTCAACGAACACGTTTCAATACTTTAACAAAAAACGTCCACAGCAATAAATACCTCGAGCCAATGCGAATTGATGTAAAAAAAAAAAAAAAACAATGCCGCAGAACAAAAGGAAAAGGATATGCGAGCTTAATGAAAATGTATATTTTATACGAGTAGAAATCCTAACAATGCGTCAAGCCCAAATCCTACAACATGAGATCCTTCAATAAATTGCATTCATACTCTTTTTATATCCTTGATGATAATTGTTAACACAAATCTGAAATTTTTATTTCATAAACATGCAATGAAATTTAAAAAATTGCTACAAAACCGGCTAGTGGAATTCCAAAAAAAAGTAGACACACAATTTTTTCTTTAAAATTCCTCAATTCGTGTTATAACTTGATACGCAGTGTTAGACGTTTACTGATATTGAACTTTGGATAGCTGGAATGCAATGAGAAATGTTTTCTTTTTTTTCTTTCTATTCAAATTGCTTTTGGCAAATTTTACATCAGAAAATTCCTGAAGCATTTTTGAGATGCTTATGTCGAGAGCTATTATTATATTGTAAATCTGCAAAAAAACATTTTGCATGTCAATAGAAATAACTAAATAAAAATATGAAGATTTTTATTTAGTTATTATACTAAAAAATTACAAATACTGAAAACATTGCGATATAACTCTTGAACATGAAAAGCTGTAAAATCTTGGGCCAGGAATTCTTAGCGATTATTGCGAATACCAACATTAATTGGATGAAGTTATATTGCAAAGCTCGTAGAGGTAAATTTATGGTATTAGTCGACGTCACACAATGTTATACCCGGAAGAGACTTTAAGAGGATGAGAAAAGTAAACAGAAACGACTGTTAATGTAATTGTTACATGTAAATATGAATTTTTCTTGAATTCATTCGTTACAGACGTTCAGACATGGATTTCCACATCAGCCGACAGCCTTGGCATTCGATCCTATTCAAAAACTACTAGCCATTGGCACGAAGTCAGGATCTCTCAGAATGTATCCTTTTATTTTTCAAGAACGATTAAGAAAGAAGAATACAATGTAAGGAAAGGAAGATAGAAAAGCAAAGGAAAAGAATATATAGAAGTAAAATTCAAAGAATTTTCTTTTCTCTTTTTATCTTGAAACATCTAACAATGAACTTGTTTTTGATTTTTTTTTCCACCAACAGAATTGTCTTCACTTTTTTAAAAATATCTTATATAGATGAACCTTGAAAGCAACATAGAAGTAGAATTCAAAGAATTATCTTTTCCCTTTTTATCTTAATGTGTCTAAAAATGAAGTTGACTGATTTTTTTCAATCAACGAAATCGTCTTTACTTTTAAAAAATATATCTTTGTAATTCGAAGTGATAATTTTTCTTGACGCTAAATTAATGCAAAAGTTTGGGAAGACCTGGCGTGGATGTGAACATCAAACATGACGGCGGTGTGGCTGTCATTCAATTGCAGTTTCTCATCAACGAGGGTGGATTGTTGTCGGCGACGGCGGACGATACTCTTCACCTCTGGAACTTTAGGCAAAAAATACCACAGGTTGTGCAGAGTCTTAAATTTCAGCGTGAAAGGTTTGTGCATTGACACTACTCATCAAACATATCTACAATGATATTTATTATAATGTACAATTGTTAAGCGTGCGTGTTTGCCACTCATAGATTGTTTTTTTTTTCACCCTGCCTATATTTCTCTTTGCACCAGGGCGAATGAAAAAAATTGCGTGCATCAGTATCGCTTTTTTTTTTATTTATATCGATAATAATTTCTCGTTTTCTTTTATTTTATTACAGTTATATGTGACTGTATTTGTCCGCATCACCATTTCCTCCCTTCCCCCATATTGCCACCCGATAAATCGACAATATTTCCGCTATTATCCCCTGTCCCATGGAGCGGAATTATTACTTTGAAAATCTACATAGCGAACGGATTATTGGAAAAAAAAAAACAAAAACGTGAAGCACCGATTCCAAAAAATATTCCTCAAAAACGGGATCGCAGTTAGGTGTGCATTCGCACTGCTGCATTTGCGATGCATGCTTCTTTTTTTTTTCGCGTGAATTATAAATTTCCCCTTAAATCGTTCGTTCCCGAAGAAACTGAAGAGAAAATCTATGCGACGAGGGCAATCGTTAATTTCCACTCGCAATGGTCCGTGAAGATTCGTATATTGATTGGTAAAAATACGCGAGGATGGAGGAAATAAGGGCCGTCGATATGTGCGGCTGCAGGCAAAGGCTGACCAGTATCGGCTTTATCCACTGTCGCAGAGACGGCATGTGTACGAGGAACAACGGCCGTAACTTAGCCGCTAGGGCCAAAGCTGCCGTCTCTCTCTTTCTCATTCTCTCTCTATCGGTGACCCAGACCGCGAAACCATCCTGAAATCCTCGGAACCACGTGCAATAACGTGTACTATTTTACGCACATACATTATATATATATATATATATATATATATATAGCGGGAAAGTCTATTTTGAACCCGTTATTTCTATCTACTGTTAACTATGATCGCATCCTGCAATTTTGAGGACGGTGTTGAGATTGTTTCACACGTATCATTGGTTTTAAGGACAGGGCGATAATCCAAGTCGCATGTCTTCAATATAACTATTCCCTACGCATATATATATATATATATATATATATATATATATATATATCCATCCAGGTCTATGTGTCGTTTCCACGAATCTGCTAAGGTCAATGTTGCAGCTTACCCGTGGCGGCATCGTCACGAGGCCACCAATATTCGACCGTATCTCTCGTCCTTTTGGCAGAAGTACGACCATTAGCAGAGCGAGAACGAAACTAGGACCGCGCGAGCCTACACGGGGAGTCTTGTTCAAGCTACAACAAGAATAGAGGAAAACAACAGAAAGAAAAGAAAAATAAAATCATCGACCGGAGAACAGAGAGGAAAGGGAGTTGCCCGAGTTGGAACATTGCCGAGAAGCACGAGGGATGGGGGGAGGCGAAGATCGACGCAGGATACACTTGTTCGTTTGCCTAATTCGCGAATACGAATAAAACGATAAGCTATATCGTAGCGTAACAATGCAATGACGTTGCGAGAGCGATAGAGACCGAGAGCGAAGGAAGATATACGCGTCTCGCTAATTGTCCCCAGCACGCTGTGAGGCGAAACATCACGGGACAACGGGGTCCAATGCGATGAGGGAGGCTAACGATGGTAGACAGAGCGAGGAAAAGAGAAGGACGATGAGATATACACGAGAGATACGGGGGAGGCGAGAAGCTCCAGAGTTTACACAGTTGGGGCTCGGTGATGCTCACGGGGCCGAGAATGCTCGACGGGCGATGCGATAATATCGAGTTTTCATCGTCTGGCCACTACTCCCTACCTCACAGCATCTCCATTCCACCTCCCTCCCACATCGCCCACATTTTTATCAGCGAACGTACCAAGTTTGCTGCGTAAAAGTGAGACAATGAAATGAACTCTGTATCAGAGGCAAGGGAGAGAGAGAGAGAGAGAGAGAGAGAGAGAGAGAGAGAGAGAGAGAGAGAGAGCAGGCAGAGGGAATGAGGGTTTTATAGAGAGGGTGCACGAGAAGGAATAGCAATTGGACGAAACCTCCAGCAAAGGGGTGAATAGAAGAGGGAGAGGAATAGAGAGAGAGAGAGAGAGAGCGAGAGAAACAGAGAGCGAGAGAGAGAGAGAGAGAGAGAGAGAGAGAGAGAGAGAGAGAGTTGGAAAGCGGGGTGGAGCGAGGTATACACCGAACCTTCTCGTAGATGGACCAGTCCACATCTGCATTGATTGCAGCTATACTCTCTACTCCAAGCAACTAGTAGTTGATACTGAAACGATTTTTTTTCCCTCTCGCCCTTTTTCTCCCTCTCTCCTCTCTCTTTATCCTCCACACTCTCTGTCATCCTCTTTCAACCTCGCTCGAAGGCCTTCTCCGGATTGCACTTAAAATCCTCGGCGTCTATATTAAACCACAAGAAGAGCACTTCTCTTCTTTTGAGATGGTTCCTTTTTTGTGATTTTTTTTTTTTGACCGCTCGAATTTTTCAGGGACGCGCATTCGCGCCAGTGTGAGAATATTTATCGCTTCGTTATATTCGCCGCTTATAACCTCTTATTCTTCTTCATTTTCTTCCTTCTCTGTATTTTTTTTCTTGTTTTTTTTTTTTGCAGGATAACGTGCATGCATCTACCACTTCAAAGCAAATGGCTTTACGTTGGCACGGAGAGAGGTAACATCCACGTGCTTCACGTCGAGACCTTCGTCTTATCAGGCTACATAATCAACTGGAACAAAGCGATAGAAGTGTGAGTTTATAGACGTACTTATATGCATATATATATATATATATTTATATACGTACGTACACATACCTACATCTATATATGTAAGTCTTTATACACGTGTCTGTATGCATCAATACCCCATTTCCGACAAGTACATGTATGTGTGTATATATATATATGCATATGTATAAATCTAATATAACTATAGTTGAATCGCCGGAGCTTCCGCCCGCGTGAACTAATCGTAAGTAGGACACGTTCAGAGCTTCTTGATATTCGCAGCTGGGAAATTTTCCACTCGACGATTAAAATTTGACAGAAAATATCGGCCATGCTTCCCTTCTTGTCCTATTTTATTCGGGCCTACCGTGAAGAATAATATATATGGATGAATAAGGATTTGAAGTAGCGTGAATAATTTTAATCGACGTAGATAAGCCCAGCGAGCAATATGTAAATCGACGCGAAGGGGTGTACATGGGTTGGATAAAAAGTGGTCGCCCGGCAAGGTAGAGAGGCCTCGAAGGGAGAGGAAAGCGAGAGATTATTCCTCCGAAGCTCAATCTTCCCCCTACCCACACGGCGAAATGTTTTTTTTTCCTTGCCGCTTTTTTTTCGTGCTTCGTCTTCGTCTTTCCTCCCCCCCCCCTCCCCATCCCCCCAACCTTTTTTGGACGCGTTGTCAGAGATGAGACGTCATCCGGAGGTGTACGTGTATTCGTGTAAATGTGGATATGAGTGTGTGTGTAGGTTGAGCTGCGTCGGAAAAAAAATGTCGACTCTTTCGGCCCTTCAAACGATGTTATTAGGTGTAAGAAATATCTTGCGAATTCGAGCGCTTTAATTAAAGTCTAAGCGCTAGAGGTCTTTCATGTTTTTTTTTTCCCTATTTTATTGACTCGGAAAATTCTCTCATTTTGTTGGAACTTGAATAACTCAACAATTATGGATTACCTGTCGAATCCGATTGCGGATTCTTAGAGCTGAACTTTACAGCTTTGGAAAGATCCTTTGAAAAATCGAGTTATTATCGTTACACAAATGACAGTTGTTTGAAAAATATATTTTTTATATAGGAATACAAGTATTTTTCGGATAGCTGGAGTTCGTGTAAAAATAATGATACCGAGATTTTTAAAGCTGTGAGGCTCAGTATTAACGGGGTTTTACACACAATTAATGTCATAAATAGTGAAGTTATTACTTAAGGCGGGCAACCACTTTAGGAGACCGCAAAATAGATGATTTTTTGGATTTTTTTTATTGTGAAAAAAAACGGAAATTTCTGCAACTCTGACAATAATTTATTCATATTTTCATACATCTCTGGTAATTTTTTCAAGTTATTTCATGCATTAATTAAGGTGTAATCCGCTGTGTCCCTTGACGTGTCCTCGTCGTTGTCGATTTGCGGGAATTGTGCAGCTCGCAATTCGCATCTGAAATAGTCCAACAAATTTTTATACATTCTTGAGATGTTTTTTAAGAACATGAATCTAAATTTTGAAAAAAAAATTATCGAGAATTAAATGGTGGAACGTGTATGAAAAAAAATGATCGATTTTTAGCATTTTTTCCCGGCATTTTGCAATAATAAATATGTTTTAAACAATCTAATCTTTCCAACTTTAGGTTCATGTTTTAATAAATTATATTATGTAAACGTGTTCCAAATTTGAAGATGATCCATCAATTAGTTTTTGAGTTATGATTCCCGCAAATTGAAGGAATGTCGTTTCGAGAAAAACACGTTTAAAGTTTCACAAACGAAAAACTCAAAGTAAAATGTGTTTAATCAAATGATAAAGGGTCTTACCGATTAATCAGCGATTCCAGCACCATACAGCAGTCCTTCCTCTTCCAGCACCATACAGCAGTCCTTCCTCTTCCTCATGCAACTCATTTGAAGCTTGCATTTCCTCTTTACGAACTTTTCGAGCTTCTTTTGTCTCTAATAAACTTTTTCTATTTTGCCGTGCCACGCGCATCTGATCCATTTGCTCGGCATATCCGTAGCTTTGCCTGCCAACTACGATTTGTAGATCATTCATAACCATGAGTAGGGCTGAATTTTCTTCATTGAATAAAATAGCAGCAAGAAATGCCGCTACCTCGATTATTTTGTACCCAAAATGGAGATGTTTTGGAGTTAATCGCCAAACGGTCGAGTTTGGGTTTGTTTGGGTTATGAAAACCCAAATTTGGGTTATGAAAACCCAACAAACAAACAAACTACCTAACTGAGTGCTCGTGGATACCTAAGCGCGATTGGGTGTCGAGCGGAGAGTCTTTATCATTTATATACATACCGTTAGAAGGAATCCGAATATCGTTTTGAAATTTTTAGGGTGCATTCTTAAGATATTTTGCTAACGATTTAAGAAATTTAAACAAATGATTTTTTGAAGCATCTAAAGTGGTGCCCGCCTTAAACAAACTGCCGCCGTTGCGGCATGGCCAATGGAGGTAGGTGGTTCTGTCAACTAGGGTCATCGGAAATGATAAGTAAAAAAAGTATTTGAAAATAATACTAAAATTTTCGCATGATCGGATACTTTGTTGAATTTTTGAACGTTGAAAAAATGGCAGTCTGTAGAAAATGAATTTGATTTTCTAACAAAAAAAAACAACTTTATTTCGTTATTAAAAAATGGATAAACATAAAAAAAAATCATCCAGTCATATGATAGAAAATACAAATCTGTCCGAATTTTGTCTGAATTTCAAATGAATCGGCCAAATAGATTTTGTGTTATGACTTACACCGTTCCATAAAATATAGTCTTGAGAAAAAAAAGGGTAACTCGCAAGAAGACAGGGTAACATTGCGGTACGGTGGGATGGTTTGCCGCAGCGTGTTGGGCGATCCGACCCTTCAGAAAAATCGACAGAACTCAGTCAATTTTTGAGAAAAAAAAAATCTTTGCTGCCGATTAAATTTCAGACCTTATGCTATAAAGTGATACAACGAAAAAAAAATCGTATTTAAATCTCAAACTAGTACAAAGCCCTTAACAATCTTCGAGCGTTCTTGAGTTATTGAAGTTCGAACGTGAAGAGCAAATTCCAAAATTAGTTTTTTTTTTCTTCGCTCTTAAATATATGTACGATTGGCAAAAATTACGAGCCCCCCCCCCCCCCCCCCCCATAATAATCTTTGTCTCAAAATGTTTTCGCAGTGAAAATCGCGAATGTGTTAAACGAAACACATTTACGAACTTACAAAAGTTTCTTTGGATCATATCATTTCCTCAGCGATTGTAGCAATTTTTTTCTAGCTGATGAAAAAAAACCGAATTTTTTCTATACTTTCGATCGAAGCTGTACATTTAAACGTGAATATATGTAGCAACGAGAGGGGTCTCGTCGATGACTTCTCTCGGTTTCTCGACGGTCCACACGGATCACAATGGGTTGTAAAATTCTGCGCAGGCCTTTTATGCCGTTATCGAACCGATTTCGTTCCCTTGCCAGCAGCACACCATCGAGACGAAGGGCTCTTCTTTTTTTTGTGCTTACGCTCCTTCCTTTATTCCGCTTGTTCTTTCTCTTTCAGGAGTCTCGCCGATTTCAGACGCAAAGCTTGGGGAGCATCTGTCGGCTTGGCTCGTTTGTCTTTGACAGTCAGCCGGAGGAGCTTCATCCGACACGAAGACGACGAGAGATGGAGGAGTTAAATACTCCAAATATATATATATATATATAAGAGGAAGAGACAAGGAGGGAGACTGAATGAGAAACGTTTGTCGATCCTTGCTCGCACTCTCCGGTTGCGAGATCCTTTGATGATTTACAGTTGATACGTCTGACGAAATTTCGTGTATCACAAGCCTGATGGAATGACAGGCGAGCTCGCTATTGAACTAGTGAGCTCATCTCGTGCGGCCTTGAATGTAACAAAGAGCTCAAAGAGAGAGAGCAAGAGAGAGAAAGAGAGAGAGAGAGAGAGAGAGAGAGAGAGAGAGGCAGAGCGGATGGTTGTGTCAACGGGGCGGTTATTTTCGTGCTTCAAAGGATATCCACTCATGGGCCAGTGATCTCAAACAATCCTTTGCTGATTTGACGTGACTGCACTTTGCTAGTGGTACCCTGGGCTGCGCCATTCTCTCGCTCTTGGTTACTCGACAGCTGGTATTCCATCCAACAACGAGGAAAGTACAACAAAGAATGTCACGAATGATCTTTATCAAGGACTCCGAATAATGAAAAACTGGCTCTCGGTGGAAACGACATAGAATCATATACGTGTGCCTATATATACAGACACACACGACGAACAATTGCGAGAGAAAAATGCGACGAGCGAGACTAAATTGTTGAAACCATGCGTACATGGACTTTCCGGGAAATATATATATATATATATATATATATATATATATATATATATATATATATATTGCAACGATGGCACGTTCGAAACAATTATACAAGCGAAATTCGCCCGGCCGAACAAATTTGAACGAGAATGTTGGCTGTGCAGTCCCATCGATTGAGAAGTTCGGCACAAATTGGCTACGCCCGTCAAAGGTTATCAGAATAAACGATGAAGGGCAATAAGCGCTATGAGCGAAAATGTCCAGATGACCAGAAAAATGTCTCCCGCGTGAAAATCGTTTGAAGAACAAAACGTCGTGAAACGAATGAAAAAGAATGAGACGTGAAAAGAATGAAGGAAATGAAAATTTAAAGATATGAAACGTCATCGTCGAGAAATTCGATTGAAGAGACGCGAGATGAGACACAAGAATTACCAGAAAGAACGTGGGACGAGGCAACCAGATTCTGATCATCGATAATGAAAATATTGCAGACGCGAGGTACAAAAACAAAACGTTGGACAAAAAAGTTTCGACGTGGACAATGAGTTTAAAAACAGAACACAAGGAAAGCAAATGTCACGGCCGACGTTGTATTTCGAAAAGAGAAAACTAGTATCACGAGTGAACTTGATAAAACAGTCGAGAGGTAGGGGAAAAAAAATTGTACGAAAGGCGGGGATATAAATAATCGGGAAATAGATGGGTGCTCGTGAGAGCAGTCAAGTAAAAAATCTTAACGGTATGGGCAACCGCGCGACTTAAAACTACGCTTGTGTGTCTCACGATAACTGCACAAATCTCCACAAAAGTTCGAAGGAATCCCGAGCGTCTCAGATGAGAGACCTGGCAACCTGCTTATCAGAAAGTTAGCTATATACAAAGTCTCCAAACGGTTCATACTTCCCACTACTATCTATATATCTTCATGGATGTATAGCCCTTTTCGCCGTTCAACGATAACGTTCGGGACTTTCTCTGTCTCTCCCTTTCTCTCTCTCTCTCTCTCTCTCTCTTTCTCTCTCTCTCTCTCTCTCTCTCTCTCTCTCTCTCTCTCTCTCTCTCTCTCTCTCTCTCTCCCTCTCTCTCCTTCACTCTCTCGAGTTATTTCCATTCCCTCTGCTATCGACACTTTTCGCGATTGCTTTACTTTTCGTCGGCACTAGCCTATTCAATTTATTATCAATACAGGAAAAACCTTCCCACGCGCCGTCCGAACTCCCCTGACTCTTCCCTCCCGTACACGATCCAAGTTTCACACTCGGCTTTGTTCCCACACGTGATCTAGTTTACAACTCGGTTAATTTCCTGAAAACGACTTGCTATTCGTTTACCTATCTCCGTATGTCTGTTTCCTCTCAAAAAGTGCGTGTGTTCGCGCGTCTCTCGATATATGTGTATATCGATACGAACTTGAAGTACGTGATTTATTCGGACAATAAGAATTTCCGCAATTTTTTTCTGTCGGAACCATTCACCGTCAGGAGAAACGTTCCTATTAGCTCATCGAGCGCTTTGCTTCACGGTAACCTCTATGAGGAATTGTACGTTTACCTTTAGAAGCGCACCGTCGATATAACCTTTGCACGTAATAGAAACACTTTTTCACCTCGGAGTTTTCCCATTTATCACACCCTCGCTTGCGACTTTTTCGCGTCCCAACGATAATTGGTTTCGTTCGTTGATGCATTTTTTTTCATCGCTCGCTCTATCGCTCTTCATTTTTTTTATAAATTGTATCCGAACGATAGATAATGGCAGAGATAGGGCAAGGGGGGGGGGGCGATATTGGAAAAGAGAATAGTTGATTTGGCCTCACCTACATTTTTACCCCAATGCACAGCCATCTAGCTGAAAAGCCTAATGCCCATTTTTTTCCTTATAATTCTCCCTCCCATTGCCTGCATCGCTATCCTTTTCTGTTACTGTATCGCGAGCTGTCGTTAGGACGAGGTCACGAAAAAGCTCCGCCGGTCCTTTTGTTTCGGAGCATTCGACCATACCAGCGATTTTTCCCCGATCACACGAGACCGTCGAAGGAAGAGTGAGGGAAAAGGCTAAAAAAAAAAGAGAGAAAACAATCGTATATATACTTCGGGGGGCTCTCGGCTTGAATTTCCGCCGTCACTCGCCCTCTTCGACCTCCCAATTATTCTTCCGCAGGAACGCCTCGTTTCTTTCTGTATCGAATCTTCCAATCGACCTATAATTAACGATAAAAAAAATTGGAGGGGAAGAAGTGGAAAGAGCGAGAGAGCGAGCAAGGGAGAAAGAGAACAAGCGAGAAGGGAAAAAAAGAAAAATCGAAACGGAATGGAAGAATATCCGGATGGTTTTTTGTTTCTTGCAAGGAAAATCTCATCCGTGCAGGATGTGGAAATTGTAGTGTCGTATGTAGAGGTTTTCGATGAAAGGGCTCTCGGCAAATTATGCATGTAAATAATACCCGTGCAGCGTGTACAACGAGAACCTTTCCTGAGGTATGTCCATTCTTTTTTGTGTTTGCTCGAAACCAGCGTGCAGCAATTTTACAGATTGCGCACAGTACCTAGCGGCGAATAATGTATATACCCTTTTCCACGTTTCTCCCCTTGTTTCTTCCCTCTCTCGCTTTCTCTTTCTTTCTGTGCTTTTGCCTTTCTCTCCGGAGTTCTTTTTGTTTCGGACCCTTTTGTCCCGCGAAGTTGCACTTTCAGGTTGCATTATCGGTAACGGATGTACACACGTGTTTTCCTTTGAAAATATATAAAACGTGTGTGTGTGTGTGTGTGTATGAACGCCCGCCGGGGTCATGCTCAGCTGTAATATTAGCAAACAACCCCCAGAGCTCCTCTTACTCCCCTCCGCGTTCCTCCCAGATCAATAAACCCTGCACATAGCGTACCGCCCTAAGCTCGTGGATTATTTTGGCGAGGCTCATCATGCGTTAAACGCAAACCGATATTTCGCATAACTGTTACAACACGGACGCGAGGTAACCCTTATTTTCCGCTTACACATCAGGCTCGCACTTATCGACGATCTTGCCGAGTGGAATACTCGACGAACGCAATTTCAGGCACGCGTGGAACTGTTGCGAAGTTCGCCGTAACAGGATTGTCAAGATACCCGTAAAATTTTAATCGTCCTTTTTTCTCCAATCGAACAATCTCAACATGATAGAGGAAAGATATAGAAAAAAAAAAATTATTTGTCGAAAATATTTCTCAATGTTTCTTTATATCGCAATGAAACTGTTGCTTCGATCAATGGAAGAGAAGGAGAAACTAAAAGTTATCTATTATTTCAGATCAAGAAAAACACATCCTGGAGCGGTGATACATCTCAGCGACAATCCGTTGGATTTGAGCAAGGTCAGTACACCGCTAATTATCGACGAGTCGATAAAACGCTCGGTCATTCATCCGTCAAGGAAGTATGGAGAATTATCGCGCGTCGAAGAGAGAGAGAGAGGGAGAGAGAGAGGCAATCCTGGGACGCTTGTACTCGTGGGAAATTAACGCATTTTGATTCAGAATTGAAATTAACCGACGTGGTTTATTGCGATTTGTGCTAATGCAATGACTCACACAGTCCGTTTACGGTCGTTTCAAGTAGCAAACATTAGCTCTTGAATGCATGACAACGTATTTTTGCTCGGATGTATCGTTTCAACGCGATGTATCGTTTTCGTTACTGAATGCATTCAATGCCTTATATAGGGGAAGGTGGGGTACAGTGTGCCACTTTTTTTCTAACGAATTTTTACTCTAATCAAGGTAGTCTGATTAGAAAAAAGAGGTCTTAAGGGGCCAGTCCACTTTGGAGCCACGAAAAAAAGGCTATTTTCGCGATTTTTTGTTGAGGATTTTATAAAAGATATGAATATAAAAGTTGTTGGGCTTGATAAATAAAGTCTTGAAATACATTTAAAAAAAAAATGTAATTCATTTTTATTCATTTTTAAGTACAAAAACTATAGTTTAACGTAACGCCTCGAAAATAGGTGGGCTAGGTAGCTCCATCACAACTCGGCAACGGCTTGTCTGAAAGAAAAAAATCAAAGTCCATTAGATTCAGTATGACACCAGCTACAAAATGACCCTCGGATATAAAGTTTTATCAAAAAATAAAAAAATGGCAGATGAAAAACGAAAAAAGTAAAAAAAAACGCGTTTTTTTTCGCAGTTTTTCGCAAAAAAAAAGAGTAAAAATAAAAATTTTAAAACCATCGAGGGTCATCTTGTTGCGAATCATGTTTACAATATGTGGTTCAAATTTCAAGGGAATCGGTTTATTAGTTTTAGAAATGCGATGGAGCTAGATTTTGAAAACGTTGTTTCGAGAAAAACGCGTTTGAAGTTTATACTATGAAAAACTCTTACCTAAACTCAATCGGCAATTCCTGCACCGTACAAAATCCCTTCTGATTGCTCATCATCGTCGATTTCTTCAAGTCTTGCTTGCTTTCGTTTGGTTCCGGTCTCTTTTGAGCACTCAGAACTGCGGCGGTTTGCAGAGCGAACACGCTCGTCATCGCGATTGTCGGCGAATCCGATGGCGATCGGGCCGAGTTTGACTTAGAGAGCTCGGATTTTCATAAAATTTTGACACAATATTTCTGAATGTATGTTCTTTCGAAAACAGTAAAAAAAAAAACGATTTTTTTTTAATTTTCAAAGTGGACTGGCCCCATAACCGATTTTATAGACCTTTGGGCGTACAATGAAGCTCCCATATTTTTTGCAAGAAGATTAAAAATACCAAAATACTGAGATCGAAAAATATTTGCGGCTTGGCTCATTGTACCTCATGGGTGGGGTACAATATATCATATAGGTGGGTACAGTGTGTTAAACTGCGAAACATAGGATATCATGAGGCGGTTGAAACTATTCCATTTTTCTAACATAGATAACATAGGTAACAGATAAATCACGGTCCAACACAAAAAATTTCTGAATTTGCGAGCTACAAACCTCCGAGGAATCGCACGTCGTTGACAGCAGCCCGTGACACATTGCGCTTCTTTGGAACGTCGTCACTTCTCTGTTTTCTCATTGGGGGTCGGGACATTGTGCTCCACATCTCGGTGATACATTGTACCCCACTAGTTAAATATTTGATTATTGATGAAAATAACTGTGAATTAAACTACGAATGGAAAAACACAAGTCACTGAGCTCATCATGAATAATAAAACTATCGATTAGGACCGAAAACCCGAGCCGCTACAGAAAGTTACGTTATATTTTACGTCTTCCGGTGAGCGAAATATTTTATTTCCAAGCCTCGAATCAATTTTTAATTTTCAATAATTCTTTGTGAGCTGCTATCGACTTTGTTTTAGGCCTGACGAAACCAAATATGAATCCCGGTCCAACACAAAAAAAATCAGAATTTACGAGCTACAAACCTCCGACAAATCGCATCTATCTCACAGTGCCCCGTGATACATTGTGCTCCACTTTCCCCTACCTTTGAAAAAAATGTATTGTTTTTTTTATTGGCTTAAGGTAGCGGTCACGCCAAGGCGTTTCTCCATAGATTTTTTTTTATTTTGAGGAACCATTCAGGACACTATTAAGCGATTACCTGCAAAATTTCAAAAGGATTCACCGGTCCGTTTTCGAGATATTGGCAATCGAAGATAGCACGGTTTTACACGTGTTCTTATGGGGAACAGTGGAAAATTTCACATTTCACGCAATAACTTCAAAACTTTTGTACGGATTTTTTTTAATTCTCAATTACAGAGGAAATCTAGTTTCAGAGATATAGCGATTTAAATTAAGGGGGTTACACCACCCTGAGAGGCTAGAATAAGACTCGGTATTCATGAACATTTTGTAGCTAAACTAATGCATATTTTTTGTTTCTATCTCTGCACTCTTTTAGTACATGTTTTCAGTTTCTTAAATGTATTTTTTAAATCTAAAAATATTGATAATTGGCGGAGATACACGCTTCCGCGCGCGTCAAGTTTTTTTTTCCACCTTCAATCTGCGGGAATCCTAATGACCTCACGGTTCATCTGAAACATAAAAAAATTAAAATATTTTGTTAACTTAGGTTAAATACACGGCGCTACATAGGATTTTCTGGAAAAGAAAAAAAAATAATTTTTGGTATCACGCAGAAATTTATGTTTGTTTTTCACATACAATTTCTACTTAAAAACATTGATTAAACAAAAGCGGTTAACATTAGAAAAAAAATCCTACGTAAGGATTGAGATAATTATGTGACAAATGTGTGGTATAAATTTCGAATCAATCGCAATAGCTGTTGTTCAGTTATATTTCCCGCAAATGCGAAAAATGTCGTTTCGAGAAAAACGCGTTTAAAGTTTTGACGCGGCTTCAGCAGTAAAAAAAAAACATTGAAAATTTGTGGCATACCTTGTATAGTTAATCGGCGATTCCTGCTCCATATTAGAGTCCTTCCTTAGCAAGTTGCTGAGGAAAACTCCAATTGTCCTCGCGAGATAATCTTGACCTTCTCCGAGCTGTTCTGGCCTCTTTTGTAGTTTCTCGGGCGCGTTTTTCAGCAAACGATATACGATGCTCGTCTTCGTCATTACACATGTCATAACAATTACTTCCGATGGTTATATTCAATACGTGTATTATTAATAAAATATTACTATAGCCATCATTATAAATACATGTAGCGAAGTATCTATTTCAACTACTTTTTACCACTGAAACTTATTTTCGGTATGATTTTCCATATCATAGCGCTTATGATTTCACTCTACACCACTGAAATTCGCCTTCGTTTCAAGACCTGTATGTAAGACCGAGAATCGGACCTTCCAAAAAGAAATCTATGCTCAGGTACCAGTTTCATAGAAGCGAAGGGAGAATCTAAGGGAGCGCTGCACAGTGCGGTAAAAAAGAATCAATATCTTCGTTAATATTGTAGATGCAGACTTTTCATTCAGCTTAAAATTTTATTTAAGGTTCAAACTATGAGAAAATAATTAAAACAAAAAATTGTTTTTTCGAAAATTTCAGGGTGGTGTAATCCCTTAAGCAATGTCTAGCGACGCTAGGGCCACGAAACGACTGAAGCAGACTAGAACTAGATTACAGTAATGTGTGCAGAGTATACGCAGAGTATCTACACATTAGTAGCCGGAATTGATAGTCTGATACAAAAGTGAGGGTTAAGTAAACATTATATTAGGCGTTTTCATCATTATAAGTTTTTACATCCCGATAAGATGTACAATCTACATTATAAGGATATTTCGCAATATTTCGAAGCTTTCATCGATTCAGCGGAGAGAAAACTTTTCAACGTGACTGTGGCGAGACTACTACCTCAAATGATGTATAAATATCCCAAGAATCATATGCAAAAATGATTTGAGGTGGAAATTTTTTTTAGAAATATTCCGCCGATGAAAAACGCGTTTTTCTTGAAACCGTGTTTTCAAAACCGGGCGTCTCGTAGCTCCTACAATTTTCAACCGATTGACTTCAAATTTTCACTGTAGCTCCTTAGATTTTCTAGCGTAGTACACACGATTTTTACGTTCGATTAACATGCACGGTTTTTGTAAACAAAGTAAGGCCTTTTTTTTAGTCGAAGGTGCAACTTTTTTTTCAAAATGATGCCAAATTTGCAAAAACCAATATTTTGTAATAATCATGTGTACGTCGCTAGCAGAACTCATGTAGATTACGAAAAAAAAAAATTGTTTTCGGTCCTCATGTGCGTCTGCAACGAGTCCGCCCGTGGAGAGCCTCAAAAAAGCTCTTTTTATCGGTCACTGGGCCGCTATTTGGTATTTTGTTGAAAAATAGAACATTGATTCGGGTATTTAAAGATATGTAAAATAAACCCCCAAATCTCACTCTGATTGCTTTATTAATGTTTACAAAAAAATAAAATAAAAAAAGCTTTGTTTTCCGACTATCTAAAGGTAAATAAGGCCGTGAGGGTTAATTTCCCTGCAGAGTCGCGGTGGGACAAACGTGCAAACGATTTTTTCGAATCGCTACCCTCCCTCCGATGATTTTGCAAATGATCCGAGCATGCGAAACATCGTTTTTTTTTGTGGTTCACGTAATCGGGCTTCATCATTTTTTTTCTTTTGTTTAAGTGAAAGTTTGATGTTTGCAGATTTTGATTGCTTACGAGTCCGGGCAGGTAGTGCTGTGGGATTTGAAATTGAAATGCGCCGAATGGAGATGTCAGACGGATGAGCCATTGCGCTCGATATCTTGGCATCACGAGGGCAAGCAATTTATGTGCAGCCACACCGACGGATCTCTCTCCACCTGGGTATTGCGTACGGTCAAACCGCTCAACTTAAATCATCCGCATGGTAAGACTTTTTTTCACCGCAACTTTGAAATATCCACGCCGATATATTAAAGTCCTCGCGTTTCTGAGCCATTCGCGACATTCTCTAATTAATTCCGAGAACATAAGTTTCCCCTAAGACCTCCTCGTTCGTTCTCGTTCTATTCCTTCCTCTTCATTTACTTTTTCCGCTTGCGCAACGCGCGCGGAGATAAAAAGTTTTCGAGTCTATCTTGCGGTTTAAGACACGCTGTGATTCATTGAACGGGGGCTGTTTGTGGGGGGTGGTTACATATTGCAGCTAAAACTACGAAGGATGGCGAGCCCGAACCTTGCAAATCCATTCAAAAAGTCGAGTGGAAGTTATCGAGAAACGGGTAAGTGGCACCTGGTTATATATATATATATATATATATATCGTTGTAAGTCAAGTGGAACGGTTTCAAAGGGCGCACCCAGTCGCTACTCTCGTCGGTAGGTGAACATAAAGGAAAGATTAAGAAAAAATCGATTTATTGTTGAACCATGCAGAAAAATTGGGTATTAATGATTTTTTTTCGAAATATTCGTCCTTTTAGCGTTTGACGTTTTAATTAGAGACACATAATCAATTTGAAGAATATCGGGATGTGTAGGGTTCCTGTACTAATTTACAGTTGAATGTCATAATTGTCCAATGAAATTTGCAAAAGCGTTAAATCGTTTAACTCCTCGACTGAAAATCATTCCAATTGACTCGCGACACAACGGAGAACGTTTTTTCTCCACTCGATCAACGCGTCCGCGGACAGTGCGAGTGCGAGAAACGATAAAAAAAAACGTGTTCTTCGTGACAGAGAGGCATACGTCATATTTTCCGGTGGTTTGGCTTACGATACTACGGGACGAACGCCAAGTATCACGGTTATTCAAGGGAAAACGACAACGGTCCTGGAAATGGAACACAACGTTGTTGACTTTATAACTCTGTGCGAGAGCCCGTGGACTAGTGGTACGTGGAAAGCGAAGCAAAAAAAAAACAATCTCTCGTTTCGTCGATTGATTTTTCCCACGGAATTCCATTGGGAAATTGGATGTTTTGCTTCCTCGTTGAAGCCGAGCTTTTTTTTCGAGGGGAGCTTTTTTTTACGAGATATTTGCGTCAAAGTGCAGAACGTCGTTGGAAAATCGTTCAGATGTGTGTTCAGTTGATGGAGCTTTATTTGATGGGGGATATTTTTGGTGTTGGATAACAAGAAAAAAAAGAAACTTGAGGGGATTTAGTACATCCAAACAGTCGAGCTGAAACTTTGCACACACAATCAGAGCAGTGAGTTATCGTGTGGAGTATTGATTTATTTGAGAATTCGTATAGCACATAACGTTAAATTTTTATCAGCTGGTTCGATAAAAAAAAAGTGACTGGAATCGTTGAAATTTTAAAGGGGGGGATTATCGTATGTGAAAAATATTGATCCGAAAGACCGAAAAAAAAAAATGTTCAGACTTTCAGGATCCTTACGCCGTCGTAGTGTTGCTGCAGAATGACCTAGTCGTTATAGACTTGCTGACACCGGGATTTCCATGCTTCGAGAATCCTTATCCGATGGATTTGCACGAGTCGGCGGTGACTTGTTGCGCTTATTTCGCGGACTGCCCATCGGATCTTGTACCTGCGTTCTACTCGGTTGGCTCGAAGTCACAAAAGAAAACGGGCTTCAGTGAAAAAGAATGGCCGATATCAGGCGGCGAGTGGAGTCCAAATTCCAGCAGTTACAATGAAATTATTCTTACTGGGTTAGTAGCTTTTTCATCAATGTCGTTTTTTCCTTTATCGTCAATCTTTTTCTCCTTCACGAGAGTCTTTCACTGGGATAAATCGGGGGGGGGGTATACCGCGTAATTTCGCAGACACTCCGACGGTAGCATCAAATTCTGGGACGCATCGGCCGGCTCCCTTCAAGTTCTTTACAAATTGAAGACGGCAAAGTTGTTCGAGAAGAGCCGAACTCGTAGCATAGATACGGAAGAGGATCCTCTCGCTGTGCAGCTAATGTTCCTCTGCCCGGAAAGTCGGAAGTTGGCTATCGCCGGTGCCGGTCGACACGTTGTTTTATTCAAATTCAAAAAGGTCGAGAGTACATCGGAAGTTGTGGTGAGTTCAACCGGAAGCCGCGGCACAAAGCTCAAAACTCGTCAGCATTCATGTATCTCGGTTTCTCTTCTGCGGCGTTGCATATTCAGGATTTAGTGTGAATCTGTGATTAAGACTGCTCTTGTTGCGCGTGGATGTTATTCGGTCGATTAAACGACAATATTCAGCCTCAGCGTTACGAAAAGAACACCAAGGCCGCATAATAACTCTTCAACAATTTCGAAAATTAATTTCTCTCTAAGCTTGCAGACTTTTTCGGAGCGCTTCCTTCGATATTGACACTTTCTATTAGGTGTACAACTTTGCTTCCACCGTTTTTTTTTCCCAAAATTTGAGGCTTTATTCTTGAAAAGGGATTACCTATTCATGATTCAAAGTACTGTCCGTCGCTAGCTACTACCTTTTCCCATCTTTTTGGCAATTGTCGGATACCATCTCGGAAAAACGATTCCATCTCGAAAAACTCTTTCACCGCCATGTCGGTCCTCGACGAAAATCCCCGCTCTTGAAGCGTCGAAACCACTCACGACATTTTCTTTCGCTAAGAGTAGACTCACCGTAAGTACTTGAGAGCATTCGATGCGCCTCAGCCGCAGTTTTCTTCAAATGGAAGTAGAAAATCAAAACTTCCCGCAAATGACGAGAATTTGGCTCGAAAACTGACATTTTCGATCGTGAATAAATTTATGATGCAAACACAAATTCACTAATGGAGTGCTGTCGTTATGTTGACAGATGTCCAAGCTTACTGTGTGACATTTTTTATCTGCCTATTTCGATCAGCACTCACCGCTGCAGCCATCTATCGAAAAACGGCGGAAGCAAAGTTGTACACCTAATGATTGCATTCATTTATTTGAATTTTCAATTAGAACGCACAGTGTTTGGACAAATGAGCAAGTGCTGTATTTTTGCAAATTATTCCTTTGTAGGAAAATTTTGCTATCGAGAAAAAAAATAACATTTTCGTGCCGGAGTGAAATGAACGTTCCGGACAGTCATAAAATGATATTTCGAAAATGTGTCCGGATGTAAGCGCCAAACGAATTTTGAGTGTCTCGAAATTGGTGTCATTTTTCTCAAACTCCATGCAATAATTAGGAGTTCATAGAATTTTCGGTCCTCAAAAAATCTTCTATGGTGATCGCGCTAGCTTTCTAAATGGAAAAAATCTCGAGATGATTTCTTTTACATAAATACACTAAGGGATAACCATTTGCGTAGCCAGCATTTTTTCTGGGGGGGGGGGGGGCCTAGGAGGGGTCTGGCAGCAACTCGTTTTGATCATAATATTTTTAAAAAATTGCTTTAATCACATTTTCATGTTAACATTAATATCAAACTCTTGCAATAGATTAAAAAATAATCAACTAATTTTTCATAATTTAATGCAGTTACCAAACGTTAAACTTCACTTTCAATAGGTACTCAATTACATAAGTCTTAGTTTTCTATTTTTTTTTCTGAAAATCGGCCCAACAGTTTTTCAGCTAGAATTTCTTTTTAACAAAGTCATTCTCCATGTTCAGCAGTGCCATGTGAGAGAATCGTTTCTGAAGCATTATGCTTCTAAGCCACATTTTTATCCGCCTCATGGCAGAAAAACTTCTTTTACAGCCGGTGGAGCTAACTGAGTAGTATAATTCCCATAAGTTTATATAAATAAGGCCAGTACCTTTTCAATATGCTTTCTTAAATTTTCAGCATTTATTTTATCATTTCCAAATTGAAGTATGTTTTTCATGATCATCGCATCAGCTTTTAAGGCTGACGTATCACTTATTAAAATTTTTCTCTTATTTATTAATTCCTCTCCATTTTCACATCTGATTTTAAAAAATGCATCAATTGCATGAGGTAACGACAGATTCTCAAATCGGCGTTTTAGATTTATAATGATATTATCTACTACTTGGTAGTGAATGTTGTACTTCCAGTATTTTTCTGGTTGTGTATCGACCGGCAAATCTAATGTAATGCTTTTGCCAACAGTTGGCTCAATTGTGAAAATTGAATAGCTATTTAATTTACGTAATGAAATAATTACTTTTTATACAAATTACCAAATTACAACGAAGGCAATACTTCAAGTATTATTAAATTATTTTATGCCTGTTTAGGCGAAACTTAAATAAAATCAATCGATCATTTGACTTTAATTATTTTTGACTAATTTTGAGGGCAGAGAGGGGGGGGGCACCCGAGCACCTACCTGGCGACGCCAATGGGGATAACTATGTTTAGTATTGAATTTAGCCGGGTTCGGTAAAACAGTTCGCAATTTTGTAAATTTTGAATTTGTCAGTTTCTAAGAATAATGTGATCGATATATTTTGATTAAAAAAAACAAGTTATTGATCGATATCTAACAAATTTTTTGTACAGGAATAGAGTAATATATATTTCTGCGAATTTGATCTCGAGAACGACGCGAAGAATTTTCGAAAAACGCAACGATATGCCGGTTTTGAGTGCGCGAAAGCAATTTGGCTGGTTCTCGACTCGATCGATTTCTACAAACTAATGAATTATTTTAAAACAAAGATAAATGCATCTTCGACTGTTCTTATATTATTGATATTTGGGAACCCTATAGAAAAATATGATTTTTTTTCCTCATGCTTCTTTATCGGCATCGCTCTCGCTCTCTCAGGTACTTTATCTCAAACCCGAAAATTTCAGACCCTTGACATATCAATAACGTCGGACGGTGGGAAGGACGCGGACGGCTCGCCCGATCGCGATTGTCAGCCGTGTATTCCGGGAACTGAGGAATCGAAAAATCATCCGAACGAGAGTAACCATCCGTTGAAGGTCCGTGGGGGTTTGCAAAAGAGAGCGGCGGGCTTCCAAGCGACATTAATTTGTTTGACGTCAGGGGCTAACGGCGAAACTGAAAATATAACGGCGCTCAGCTTAAATTCATCCTATGGCCTGTGAGTTCACGTACCACTTTTTGTTATAGAAAACCCAGACACACACCCACCCACCCACACACACACACACACACACACGCACGCACACACACACACGCACACACACAAACACGCAAACGACCGTAAGTCATGAAAATTTGAAAGAAATTTGCTTTAAAAACGATATTATGCTTTTCTCTCACTTCAGATTAGCTTATGGAAATGAATCCGGTCTAGTTATTGTGGATATTGTACAAAAAGTGACGCTGCTCGTAATGAGTACCGGAGATTTAGGAAGTTCCACGGATCCATATCAGCGGGCTCTGAGGAGTCCGAAGAAGCAGGACGACGCTAGACGCGAGAACGACGACAAGGCGAGAAGCCCGAGCATAGATCAGGTAAATTTTCCATCATTCGACTCGTGGGGGCTTTAATTAAATATACATATATATTACCTTTCTCTGTATTATCCCTCTTTGCTAGTCCGTGTTTGACCTTTCAATATTGATACATCGATACATACATATATATATTTTCATACATTTTCAAAATATATGTATGTATATATCCACAACTTCGGACAGTCGCTGATCTTATTTTTCTTAGACATCTCGAAATGTTCGTTAACATAGCATTATCGCCGAGTTTATTTCTCGCTCACGATGGCCGTAGGTTATTTAGGATTACGATTCCAAACAAACAAAAAAAGATACGAATCAAAGAATAACAAAAAAAATTTATACCCAGTGTCTATAGATCGTAGAATGTTAGAACAGTCTTAGTCACCTGCGTTTGGAAATTGAAAACAAGTAGAAAAAAAACGAATAGCATTTTAGAACAGACTCAGGATCACTGTTGCCACGGTAGAACGAAACTCAACGAGAGGATATTGTTGATAGACTCAACACAATTGGTGCGCGCGCGCTTCGAAGCTGAGTCGAAAAATAAAAAGCAACGAGGAAATTGCGAAACGAGACTTCGTCGACGACTAATGACCCAATTATATTTATCGATGTTCTGCGGGGAAAAAAACTCGCCGAAATTTTAAAAGGGGTCTTGTTTTCCGTAAATTGCTGCATGAGAAAGTAATCGACAACTACTGGTTACACTTGTCATTTTCCATGTCTAAAGGGAATTCGCTGTTCCATTGATTTGTGAAATTCTGGCGCGCAGTCTCCCATGCGGGATTCTCGATTTTTTTTTGTTTTTGTTTAATCGTCGCACATCGGTATTGGCTGGGAGAACAATTTGATACATGTGAATGAGAACGAATGGTTATCGGATAAATTTTCTTCTTGCTTCCTATAAAATATCAGCGACGCGCAGACGTCGGGGAAGAAAAATGGCTGCGATTGATAATTCATTGTTTTGAGTGGAATTAATTGGCAAAACGTGTACCTGTGCTTCCATTGTCGCTTGGATTTTGTGCACACACAGCTTTATCTTTGCATGCGGTGATAGGATATGCGGTAAAACAAAAGTCACGTTATGCTGTCGAACTTTCGTTCGTTGGTTTTTTTTTCTCGCGAAAAAGTCGC
Source organism: Ophion ventricosus (assembly GCA_963932345.1). Taxonomy (NCBI): domain Eukaryota; kingdom Metazoa; phylum Arthropoda; class Insecta; order Hymenoptera; family Ichneumonidae; genus Ophion; species Ophion ventricosus. The sequence goes on along the minus strand of OZ010716.1, from coordinate 15,976,438 downwards.
AATCGACGTGAAAACAAATTGCCAAGCTTGTGCGTTACTCTTGTCGGATTTTTTCTAAACAGCGTTGATAAAATTATACTTGAAAAGATCATTACAATGAGTGAATAATTTTTAAGCAAAGCAGAACAAAAATGATTGCACCGCTAGAGAAAATATACGACAGCCTTTAGGGGTGTTTTCGTGTGTGTCTAGAAGCATCCTGCTCGAAGCGATGTTTTTTTTTACATCACAAATACATGAAACGCACACGTGTCACGGTCCTCGAATTCAAGCTTTGCAAAACAAATAGAGGAGTACATTAGCCAAGATTAATGAATTTTTTGGAAAAAAATATCTCGCGACATATTTCAATTATGAAAAAATTCACAATTTTTTTTACTATGAGTATGTGTCTTTTTGTATGATTCACTATATCGATTAGCCACACCGAACCGTAACGTCTCGTGAGATTACAAAGACACACGCAATCATACGTTGAACGAGCTTTGTACGCTGCACTCGCTTTTTTCATATCTTCTTTTCGTCCAATAATGAATATTTATAGGCACCCACACAATATATATATATATATATATATATATGTAATGCATGGCCCAGATTCGAAAAATCTGGGTGAAAAAATCTCGACCGAGAAAACAAAAAGGAGAACGAGCCGCGTTTATGAGATATTAAATTCGCTGGCGCGAGCACGAGATGAAAATGGACCGATAACACGTTCGTATTACTCGCGAAAATAAAATTCTTACAAAAAAAAAGCCTCGATCTCATGGATAACGCGATTCTGTGTGCAATTTTCACCTTTAAAACGTTGAAAACAAAAATTCCCTCTTTAACGAGCATTTTCTGTTTTTTTTTATCCGCGACGCATACGACACAGATTGAAAATGACAAATGTTTTAACGCTGAATGCATTTTCCACGTTAGACAAATAAATTTACAGCGAGAACATCGCCGATGGTAAAAGGTGACAAAAACAGGATTTTTTTTAGCATCACTGCATGATCGTGGCTAATTATTATTTGCATTGTTGTTAATCTCTGGTTGTCTCTTGCAAACCTTTGACCCATTTAGTATTTCGTTTTTTTTTCTTCGTAATGGGACTTTGAATAATTTTCCAAAATACTTTGCTTGTTTTAGTGAATAAAAACATAAACCGAAAGTAATTTTGTTTTAAATTAAGGCCAACAATTGAATAAAATCATTGGGAAAAAATCGAATTTCATTTAAATATCTAAAATAATAATATTCGGAGTACGCATTAGCTGAGCGATCAATACATTTTTTGAATAATTCAACGTACCCATTTCGGAACGCGACATACGAAAGAATCGATAGAAAAAAAATATATCTTCATTTCCAGCAGCTCATAAATGTTTCATGGCATGTTTTTTCTTTAATGGATGCCTCGCTGTAATGTATCTATATTTGTAGTAAATCGTTCCAGTATCTTTAATTTTTTTTCGCCGATTATTCATAGCGCGAATAAAGGTAAAAAAAAAGATCCCATCTGATCGAATGTGAATTGACTAACGTCGCGGAGTTCCAGACTCAACGACGAAGTAAGAAAAAAAAATGCGCCGAATGTATATCTCGGGAAAATTAGAAATAGGTACAAAGTAGACACCCTCTAAGAGAGTAGGTCGCGTAAACAAAGATTCTACGAATAGAAATACACTTCGTTCTCCGTTTTATTTATTTCTAACAAAAATCTGGACAGCCTTCGATACCCATTTCTATGAGCATCTTAGGTGAAAAAAAAATAGCTCAGGCACGGCGAATAACGAGTACATGTTCCTCGTTCTTGCGGGTCCGAGTTGTCTGCACTCTTCTTCGAGCAATGTCGCGACGCGCTGACAGGTCGAGTCAACACTTAAGAAATGGCGATTGCGAAAAAAAAAACACGTTGGGAAGTGACAAGTGACCATGTGATTGTGATTTTTCTCATTGGAAAAAGAGTAAAAATATAATAGGATAAAAGGAAAGAGGAGAGAAAGAAGAAAGACAATTGTGACACGGAATGCTTGATGCTTCGTGCCGAAAATTTAGAGTCTGAAATTTAATCGAGGATTGAGAACCAAAGAGAAAGAAAGGAAGCGTAATTTTTGTTTTGTTTTTATAAGTAATTGACGTATATCCATATTACTTGCCTATGTCATGTCTCAGCCCCATACACGCACTTTGAACTGATTGACTGTGCGCACGTATCTGTGTGTACTGTGTAAATATGCCAGATCAACCAGATACAGCGAGACACGACGTCAGAAAGCGAGTCTTTGTTAGCGACATTAGGGGATAACAAGCCACCATCGTCCAATCAGCAGCAGTATCAGCAAATTTCGCAAAATCAGCAAACAGCCCCGAGCGAGGCGGACACGCCATTCGGTACGAACGATAATCGCGAATGCGGCAACGAAGATTGCACGAGGGAGCAGAATCGTAAAATTGGCTATCAAATTACGAATCAAGATGATACGGAGATCACACGTAAAACCTCACCGTGGAAGAGACAGTTCAAGAGACAACTCAGCAGAGTTGATCTGAAAATCAAGAATACCTTCACACCTTCGACCGCATCGTCGTCCAACAATGGGGTACTTGTATGATTTTATGTCGAGAGCTTAGAAAAAAAAAAATATATATATATATATAATCAAACTACCGAGCACAAACGGGAGCTTGAAAATATATGACAGTCGAGAAAACTCAATGACAGACAAACGAGCTTGCGACGTTGTGTCTGTACTACTACCACTACTACTACTACTACCGCTGCTGCTGCTACTACTACAGACTACTACTACGACTAAATACTAACGCTAAGGGTGCACAAGAATTTTCTTTCGGCATGATTTGCGTTGATCTAAAGAATGCGTGCTTGTGACGTCTAATTTTACGTTTTTTAATCTTTTCTTTTCTTTAGGGTTCCGTAGTCACGAGGGATCCTTGCAATTTTGTCATATCCGTTTACCGCGCCCCCTCTCCCTTATCTATTCTCAAAACCATTTTGTTAAAAAATCTTCCATAGTTCGAGGAAACACCGTTTAGTGAAGTTTTTCGAGCGAAATTATTGCGGTTACTGTAAAGTAACTGGTTTTTTTGAGAAAAAATTGAGAAAACACGGTTTTCAACCTGCTATATTTTTGGCAGCTCGAAAAAAAAAATCATTTCTAGTCAAATGCTGATTATCGGCTGTTTGTAGAATAATAAATAAATTACAAGATTTCCGAAAGCGATGAAGTTTCAAATTTGAGATGAGTATTACGATTACGCGCTCATACAACGTGCTACGGAACCCTACGTTAATGCGTGGCTCGCCGCCACGCACCTGAGCGCTTTTTTTTCTTTCTTTTCAATCTTGAGATAGATATTGCAGCGGTATTAGTCGAGGCCTTGAGGACGGGTCGAGCGTTCCACCTATGAATGTTTAAAAGATACCAATCCTTTTTTTATACGTTGATACGTTCAATGGAAATTCAACTTCGAAGTTTACTTCATGTTCCGATACATCGTTTTCGAGAAGAAAATATTAAAAATGTGAAAATTTGCCCGTAGTTTCTTATAAAAAATTTCAAATTTGAAATTTTTTAATCAAAAAGCGCAGTTTGTTCTTCAACACGAAAAGTTAAGTGCGTCTAAAATCACGATTTTTCATAAGATACTGTACAATAAATTGCCAAGATTTTCATATTTTTTCTTGTCGAAAACGAAGCAGTGATATTTATGGAGACTTTGACGTTGATCGCTTATTGGGCGTATCTACGACAAAAAAAAACAGATTTCTTCAACATCCATCGGCGTGACACTGGGCCCTTCTTAATTCTTTCGGAATTGTTACTGCCAAGTTTTATTCGATCGACTGACGCTGTAGAGAGATATACACGCTACAGTTTGTATTGTTAATTACGGAGAAGAAGAAGAAGGAGAAGAAGCTGAAAAACCTACTAGCGATACAAGTGTGAACATTTGTTGCGAATCGAATGGGCTTCTTGGACTCGGCGTTTGCACAATCATAAAGCTTTTGTTACAACCATAAGGGTTTGCCGTTGATATGCGCCGTAGCGTATGCATCGTCCATTAGGGAAATACGCGTCGTAGTCATGTACAAGAAGTAGTGAATTTCGCAAAATTCGTTCTACAATTCTTCGTCGAACGAGCTGCAATTATATTTTCTTTTTTAATTGGGCATGTATCGCTAACGCGTAGAATCAATATTCGCAGCGTCAATATTCTTTGAGAACCTTTCGACTCGTTATAACAGCCCAGTACGTCGTTTTTGCGAGACAATGATTCTTACATAATTTTTTTTCCTTTAAGTTTCTCGGATGTTAATATAAAAATGTGCATCGACGGTTATTTGACTTCCGATGGGTTTGGGCTTAAACAATGAATAAAACGCGGAAAAATTCAAATTCTTTTGTGTTTGAGTTACGAATGGTGACTTTATTGTCGCTCATGTCTAGAAAGATGGAAAAAGTGCCAGTATTTTATTTAAACTTTGTTTTTTTTTTGTCACGATATGTACAATGGACGCCCATGAGATTTGAAAAAGGAATGCCGGTGGCAAAAGGGACTGCACTATTTACAACTTTGGAAAATGATTTATTTTGGATCAATCCGTCAAAGAAATATTTCTTCTCGTTAAAAAGGTTTTATTATGCCAATTTACTATTTCTTCTATCATATTGTTGAATTCAAACGAAATTTATTGATATATTTCAAATATTCAAAAACGTGAATTATATAGAATTATAATTTTTATATTTAGACATTTTCAATTACGAAATATCGCTTCTTCGGGCTCATATGCAGAGTTTTCAAGAAATAACACCGACTCTCTTTACTCTTGATATGCAAGCGATAAGGCACTGCGGTTCATTAAACAGGCCCAAAAATCCGCGTCGTTTTTTGAAACTAAGGTAGCTCGCTCATCGAAGATCTGTAGGATTAATTTTCACGAAAAAAAAAACGTACGTAGCATTCATTGGCCATGACTAAATACTCTCTATTATTTGCCCGTTCGTATGTCAAAATGTATACCCTCCTCGACGAGTGTCCAGCGCGCTGTCACTGTCTCAACATTCACGACTATCAATTCGGAGCCTTTCGTTTTTCGCCTCGTTCTTTGCCTTGCGCTTTTCTTCATCGGGTCATAACCTACCATCCGTCAAAAAACGTCATAACGCTCTTTTTTTCGCAGAGAAAAAATAAAACTCGAAGGGATACAAAAAAAAAACCGCTTGATCGCATCGTCATTGGGTAAAAAGAGGAAAAAAAGAAAAACGTGTGTGCGCGTGCGTGTGGTTTGTTTTTTTATTTGCATCAGTCTGTGTGAATACATAACGGCGTTGCACAAAACAGGCGAGCAACAATCCACAGCAGAAACAATCCTCCTCGACGTTCTACTGCAACGCCTCGGACATACCGGAAACGCCATCGAGAACGTACGAGCTACCGGAAACGGAAGGATCCGGGCAGCCGCGTTCTTCGCCACAAACGGAAAAATCAAGTCCGGAGGCGAGTGGCACAACAATGGCGAGCCCATTGGCTGGAACGATCACGAACAATTATTCCGGTGATACCGAGACGAGACGCGATCTCGATCCTTCGTCGAACTCTCGAACAATCCCGATCGACGAGGATGTCACCACGGTGATTAGACCCGTTGATCTCCCGTTGTTCGAGAACGGTGACAAAATTACGGAAATGAAAAAAATGGGAAATAAAACGAACAAGGGCGTGAAGGCCCGTTTGTTATCAGTGCCAAATATTAAATATCAGCGGAACGACGGTACAATGAACACGGGGAGAAACGAGGATAACCCTAGCGCCGAGTCGTTTGCCGGAAATCTTATGAGAAGAATCAGTAAGTCTTTTCAAATGCCAATGTAGCCAAATAGCGGAGTGTAACACTTGTTCATTTTTCGAACTACTAATAATGCATAACTTGCGTGTCATGTTAATCTTCTGTTTTCTTTTTTTTTAATTCTTGTTTCGTTTTGTTATTTTTATCAATTAACACGCACACTCACGCATATATATATATATATATATATATATATATATATATACACATATATATATATATGCCAAGGTGGAAAAAATAATAGAGCTGTGATGCCTAATCTCGAAACTAAATAGACGTGCAATATGTGCGAGTGATACTATTATAGTTCGTTGCGTTTCCTTTCCTTATATCCTTTCGACTTGGTCTCTGTCATAAGCATAATAAGTGTATCTGTGTATACGTGTGGTATATGGAATATATATCTAGTCTGATGTTTGTTCGTTTCGATCGACTCGTTCATCTATCGAAACACATATACTCAGGAAGGACGCAGTTTAGAATGGTCCAATTGCGACTTACATACTCGTGAGGCTCATTACTCTTCAGTTTTTCGTTTCTTTCCTTTTTTTTCTCACAATAGCTCGGCTAATCTCGGATTAAGTATCGATGTTTGTGAATGAAATGAGAGAGAGAGAGAGAGAGAGAGAGAGAGAGAGAGAGAGAGAGAAAGAAATGCCATCATATAACACATAGCATCCGATCACTGTTTTGTCGTCGAAGCATGCGGCTAAAAGTGTGCGTTTTTTATTTCATGAACATCGAGTCTATAGACTGTTTTTTCCAGCTGGAGGAAAATTATCGGGGCGATTTTTTACCCTTGAGAATAAAAGATGCAGCGAGAGATTATTAATGTATCGACGTAACTTCTATGCGTCCAAAGGAACCGTTCCTCGTACTGACGAAAGGCCTAGGACGCTCGTAGATCATTTTTATAATGTACAGCAGAAAGAATGTACAAAAAAACATGAAAAAAACCATTGAGCAGAGAGGAAAAAAAAATAAGAACGTCGAGGCTCTAATCGGAAGAGCTTTTCGTCTTGTCGATGTGAAAAGTGCAGTAATCAACTGCAATTTAATCCGTTGTTTCAAGACGAATGTAGAGTCGTCGATGAATAGTCAGTCAATCAGTTCGTTTTGGGACCAAGAATAAGAATGCCACAGCCTGAAACAACGAGAACACACACTTGGGCGAGCCAGAGCAATTTTTTTTTTGTTTCTTTCAATATCTAACACTTCGTGAAGAAAAGAAAAAGAAACTGTGATTCCTCGACCCTTCGAGCTATCGCGAACGCCTCGTCGTGCGGTTGAAGATAACAGAGCTTGTTAACGAGCAAAAAAAAATGTGCGAAAGATCCATGATGATTATTTGCCTGGAAAAATTGGGAAAGAGGGGTAGCCCGAACGATAATTACCTGAGGGTAAAGACGAGAATACAGGAAACGTAGCGGGAGAGAAAAACAGAGAGAGAGAGAGAGAGAGACTGAGAGAAAAAGAAAAGAGAAAAATCAAGAGGAAAAACGTGATCCTACAACTGTTTTTTTTTCCAGATGTTTCAAAAAATGGTCCGATTGTCTAGAAGAATCACGTTATGTTTGCAAAACTGGTACACGATTATTAAGGTAAATTTGTTAAGAGAAATTGATTACAGAGAAACAGAGAAAAAAAAATGCAAAAGAAATTTTTTATGTTCATTGCAAATTTATAATGCATCAGATGAAGATATTGAAAAGACAATAATTAATAAGGTAGGAGCTTCTTAATCTTAAAGTCTGTTTAGATTTGTCTAGAGAACCTTGTCTGCCCCCGTATAGCCCTTGACACACACGAAACCTAAGCCCTCAGACCTCCTGTGTGTTTTTGCCAGGTTTGATGATGTTTTAGGAGTACCACACACGATCGTTCATCAAGTTGAATGTACCAAGTGGTCAATTATAGAAGAGTGCAGACACATGTTGATTATGCAATCTTATGTATTCACAAATATATACATATATATGTACGTACAAACATATAAATATAAAAATACAAAATATATATCTCAAAGCAGACTACATATATACTTCTGGGTAAAATATGTAACGTACTTTGACAAATTTTATTTGTTTTTGTATAAATATATTTGTATGGGTATATATGTGTATATATTTATATATAGTTTTTTCTTAAATAAATTAGATCACGGCGGAGATGCAGGCAAGAGTAGTGGATAGGCGATGATGCTGATAAATGTGTAGAGGGTGCCTACTAACGTAGATATGTAGTATCCTGGTATGCAGCGTACGTAGTTTTTACATACTAATACATATACACTATTCTCACATAACGCTTTTACTAAAGAAATAAAAAACAAAGAAACGAAATTGAGAATTAAAAATCGCGACAAAAGGAAATGATATATGCGGAGATCTGAAAAAAAGAAAAAAACGCCAACTCATCATTTTTTTTTTCTTCATAATATTTCAAATGAGTATTTTGCATGTAGTTGCAGAATGCGTAGAGTACGTTAGTTGATTAATTTTCGGAGAATTTCGTTTCAAAATGTAAAAGTTTCTCCACCCTCATAATTACATTTATTAATAACACTTGGATTTGTTTTTTTCTCACTATAATCCTCTTGCTTCTTGCAGTCTCATATTACATTCGTGTACAACGTAATATCAATTTTTTCTTCTTCTTCTTCTTCTTCTTCTTCTTCTTATTGTTCCCTTGAAGATTGCTGAAACATTCACTGCGTATATTGACAATATGCTATGACAATTATATAAAATTGCGCGACAATAATATAAAATTACGCATAATTTTACGACGGACAAAACTGTGACTCTCAACGAAGATATTGTTTTTTTTTCCAACTTTTTTTTTCTCCCACCACGAGATACCAGAGCGTGGAAATATTGTACATTGAACACTTTTTCAGGTTCAAATCAATTTCGCGGTCTTCCCTGACAGCAAGTTTGATTCAGGTAAAATTAAGGTTTCACGAATTTTTGGTTCATCGCCGAGCGAAAGAGAGAGAGTGAGAGAGAGAGAGAGAGAGAGAGAGAGAGAGAGAGAGAGAGAGAGAGAGAGAGAGAGAAAGAGAGAGAGAGAAAGCGAGAGCGAGAGAAAGAGAGCGCGTGAGAGAGAAAAAAGGGAGAGAAAAGCATTGAATGATAAACAATACGTGGCAATGAGCACTTAATTTTTTACATCTTTTTCTTCTTATTATTATTTAGTATTTAGTAGGCCCAAGCAAACTGAAACAAATCCGAAAAAAGTGACGATCCGAAATAATCGAACCAGAGTTTCTTTTGTTTTTTTGTATCCCTCAAATTTGCGAATATTTCACATCGTCACTGTAATTTTTTTTTGCATATTTCAAATGAATAAAGTTGCAACGCGTAATTCCACGTTGCTTGTAGGATAATTCATTACTTTCGTATAGAACATTTGCGTACTCAATTTATACTCGATTAATTTCATATATATATTGTATTTCGAATCTTTATTTTTTCATTCATTTTTACATGTATTCCTGTATATCGATTTACCATAATGCTGTTTCGAAGGCTACTGTTACGCAGCAGCTTTTCTTTTTTAACAATATAAATTTTTGTTACAATATGTACTCACACTCACAAGTATATATATAACGGAATAAGAAAATCTCTGAACGCATTACACGACACTTTACGTTGAGCCTGCTTTGCCATAACTTATAATCGTTTGCATATATATATACATTTTATACAAATATACACAAACAATACATACACACACATACACACACACACACACACACACGTGCATACATACAATAGTACATATTTATTCTGTATACATGTAGAATACATAGAATATACAATCCTGTAGGTGTACATATACATATGATCACGCATAGCTGGCAGTATACATGTAATCCCTGAAGTTTTAAAATCACCCAGCATCGCACACGTTTCATTTGTACATTCGGTGTAGCATATTACGTAAGATACGTATTATATCTGTGGATGTATAAATGGGATAGTGTTATTGGTAAGAGATTGCCTTCAGAGCTTTTTGACAGCGCCTAAAGTGTTTTGCACGTTATGGCAATGGTAATAATAATAACAATAATAATAGTACGTTAAATGGTGAAGTGGCAGTTTTAACGAGACTCTGGCAATCGGGTATAATGGTTGATTTTTTCAAACCAGTCAATCAATTTTTTTTTCTTTTTTTTTTCTCAAAAATGTTGGTGGATTATTTAACTTTGTTTTCGTTTCTTTTTTTTTTTCAAATTCTAATGAATTCGATCTCGACCGACTGTTATTCAGGACACTGCAGCGTCATAACATACATCCTTTTATTGCAGCTCACCGCATAAGCATTTACTATTCAGAAAGCTCATTCGTACCTGTTGATACGCAATGTCGATAATTGTCCCGTATACGTCATTCGAATTCGCGCGTGTTATGTCTCCCCAAATAAGTCATGCAAGGCAATATCCCGAAGGAAATCGCAACTATGCAGGCACAATCAATTATTCGCGAGGCTCAATTCGTCGCACCGGCTCGATTTTCACTTCTAACCAAACACTCGTCCGGTCTCAGCGATATACAGGGTGGATCAATAACTATTAGCACCTTGGATATCTTCGAAACTATAAGGTTCACAGAAATATTTGCTGAAATGAAATTGCACAGTACGAAAGGGGCCATCCGATAGCGATAATAACTTTTTTGCAGGTGGAGGTACTTCGGACATTCAAGGTCAACTCCATTTTTTTAAATGGATCGGTATGTTTTTTTTTTCTGTATCATGAAAGAGGAGCTTAAAACGAGTTCAACGACCTATAACATAAGGTCATTGAAGATCATAGAAAGTACAGAAAGGCGATAATACTTACAGTTTCGGTAGTATTGTGTTCGGTAGTATTGTTTCGGTATTCAGTGTTTGGTAGCTTGAACACATTTTTAAATGTTTGACGCGAAGGCCGAGACCGATGTGGATATCGTTCACCATACAAGATTTTTGCCCTTACAGAATTTTGTTGGCATTCGCCATAAATAAGAAGCATATCGACTTGCTCTTCAAACGGATACATTGTACTCGATTGACCGATTTATCGATACTAATCTTATCATGTTTATCTTATCCTGCAAACTTATTAAAGTGTCCTTGAAACAGTGTTTATTTTCAGTGATGTAAACCGTAAGTATTATCGCCTTTCTGTACTTTCTGTACCTGTCTAAGAAATGTGTAAACGTACATAATAACGTACGCATTGATATTGATGGTCGTCATTTCGAACACTTACTATAAAACGTAGTAATTTTATTTACTACCGAAACTGTAAGTGTTATCGCCTTTCTGTACTTTCTACGACCTTCAATGACCTTATGTTATAGTTCGTTGAACTCGTTTTAAGCTCCTCTTTCATGATACAGAAAAAAAAAACATACCGATCCATTTAAAAAAATGGAGTTGACCTTCAAATGTCCGAAGTACCTCCACCTGCAAAAAAAACTATTATCGCTATCGGATGGCCCCTTTCGTACTGTGCAATTTCATTTTAGCAAATATTTCTGTGAACCTTATAGTTTCGAAGATATCCAAGGTGCTAATAGTTATTGATCCACCCGGTATACATGTATATGTAGATAGAATGTTATAACACGAGCGAGTTTTAACTGTGAACCGATACGACTGATATCGGCTGGACAAACTAGAAATATTTTATTTAATTTCCGTTATAGGCGAAGAAAAAAAGGGCCGATGTCAGTTCGAGATGGAAATTCACCATCGACGTGGTACAGTTATCCGTATCAGGAAAATGTAGCTAACCAACGAATTCATCGTATTTCGGTTACACAAAAAAAAAAAGAAAAAATGCCAGTAGGATGGACGGCGCAAAAATCTAAATATGAAATCTCCGAGAGTGTTGCATTCTTTGAGAATAAAAAAAAGGAGATAGTATTTTCTAGTTACATCTGTTTAACTGCATTCTTATACAGAGGGGCTCAACAGTCGTGGATCAAACAACGTGGTGAGGTAGCCAAGATCATTTCTAACCAAGGAGGTTTTATACAGGTCGGTCCGTTTCTCAACGAATTCATAGTTATGATTTTTTTTTCAATATTTTTTAAAAATTGGCTCCCAGCTGTATAAAAGAATAAAAGAAAACTATTGGGTCTATGCATAATTCCGTAGGGGAAATTCCGACAGATTGCGCTCGCAGTTGTTTCTCCGCTCCCACAGGCGTCAACCATATGAAATGTTGTATATTAAGTGGAAGCTGAAACTCATGCCGACATTAAAAAAAAGTATCCATCGAGATCTGTAACGTATAGGATGTCTAATTATATTTTCAACATGGAAGAAAAAAAACGTGTAATTTCGATGCATTTCGCAAAAAATATTACCCGCATATAGTAGGTAGTTTTTTTCTTAATAATTCTTTTGTACAGCTGGGAACAGATTTTTTAAAAATATTGAATAAAAAATCTTAACATTGGAATTTTTGAGAAACGGAATAACCTGTATATAAGCTTTTTGGTTCGAAACGATCTTGGCTACCTCCCCACTTCGTTTGACCTACGACATTTGGACCACTCTGTATATAAAATCCCAATCAGATGATTAGAAGAGCAAGGAATTTTTTTTTGTACGTTCCGAGGTTAGCCACGCGCTAAACTGTTACACAAAAGATGCGGATTTCCCGTCGCGGACGAATTGCGTATCGTCAACCGTAAGGGGTTACGTGGGTTTCGAAGCCAAAAAAAGCATATTCTGTCAATTTTTTTTAAATATAATATATAAATTATTTTATTCAAAATGTTAAGCACATAAAAGAGCAACATTTCAACAATATTATACAAATTTTTCATCCAAAAATTTGGGAAATTCAGCCGGCAGCACCTGGTTTCCGGAGACCCCTCAAAAAAAAGTGTCCTCGTGGTGGTCGGGATAACTCATGATAGCTTTATCTGAAATTAAAAAACCAATTTTCTTCTGTTAGGAGATAAGTATAGCTCGTGATTGAACGAAGGATTAAAAAAATTTAATTAAAATTTTTGGCAGAGTTGTATGCAAAATAGTTCAATTTTTGGTACAATTTACACTACGTACCATGCTATTTTGAAGAAGTGTGCAAAATTTCAATAAGATCGGTGCATTAGTTTTTGAGAAATCGTGTCCGCCGACTTCAAAAATAGTGTTTTGTGAAAAACGCGTATACCTGCGTCGCTCCCGGCAGGTCTTTCCCAACGGGGGGAATTCCCAAAGGCTCTCTCTCCCAAACTTTTACTCCGATTGACTTAAAACTTTGGGAGAATATTCTAGACATATTGTACTATAAGATAATAAAATTTAAAAAAATGGATTTTTTGAAATTTTTAAACCCACGTAACTCCTTAATTCAGTCTTCGTTAGGTGTTTCGAAATTATCAACAAAAAAAAAACTAGAAAGAAAACCTGAAAATTAGGACGAAAAGCGTGGAAAAGTACTAGTCAAGAGATCTAAGAAAGAAAGCCCTGCCCGAAAATTGAGAATGAGGCGATGCTATATACTTGACATAATTTGGAATGATTTGTAGATGAACGGGATGTGCGTGTCGCCAACAACCGGAAGGAGTGTGATGAGCGGTAGTGGTGGTGGTGGTGGTGGAGGTGGTGGTGGTGGAGGAGGAGGTGGTGGTGTTGTTGTCGTTGGTAGTGTCGGTGGTGAAAAGTGTGACGATGGGGATAGCAATGACGGAATGATTGTCGGCGGATCACGCGTTACTGGGGACGGTGGTTTTTGCGGGGATGGTAGCGCTGGGATTGTTGGTGGTATCGCGGGAAATCTAACGCGCCAAATAGCAAGAAATACAGGTAACAATCGGTCGGATCCGCATTACCTTGGTGGCGCATCGTCGAGCTGTCACGATGACGGTGTAAACACCAGTGGTACGTCGGTATCACACCGCAATAAGACTGGAACGGATTCGGGACTGCGTAATCCGAGGCCTCACGGTATACGAAAGTTGCAAAAATGCCTGAGCACGACAATCACCAACTACGAAGGGGAACAAGCTTCGGTCTCCGGTGGCAGCGGCAGTGGAGGCTTTTCGACAAGCCACGCGTCCCTCCATCCCCAATGCAGTCTCGATATTCGCAACCTCAGTACGACCACTCCCCAGGCTTCTTTGACCTCCCAGTCGATACTCACCAGCGTCAGACAGTATAGCAGCTTTGGTAGTACAACAACATGCCAACATTATTTTCAAATCGGAGATTTAACAAAAAGATACGGAAAAAAAGTGAAATTCTTCCGTCTTCTATCGCTATTCTCTCTCTGAATCGTAGAAAATCTCTTCACCGGTTACGTCTTAGCTTTTTTTTCTCTCCTCTATCTCTCTCTCTCTCTTTCTCTTTTTCTCTCTTTCTCTTCCCCTCTCTCCTTCGAAACACCATATTTTCTCTTCTACTCTCTATCGCATTCCACTCTTCGACAGTCACTCTTTCACCAATTGTCGACTTTTCGCGACGCCTCTTTTTTCCTCGAGACAGCCAAAAGGATTTTTTTTTTATCAAGCTCCATCGATCTATAGCACTGATTTTTTGCTTCCTCGTACAAGAAGCTTCGTTTTCAAGACTTTCGCTCGTTTGGAACGACCATTTCGGCCAATTTTTGCAATACTTCTTGACATATTTTTTTCGTTTTCGGTAGTTTAAGGCGCTCTTCCGGCTGAGATAAACGAGGCAACGTATCGTACAAAGTTTTTCAAAGGGAATCCACGAAAATTCAGACGTTTTTGAGTCTTTGAACGAAGGAGACAGAATCGAAAAAAAAAACAATGAAGAACACGTGCAAGCAAATATTTCCAAATTCGAAGCGTGCCAAGCGTTTTGTTTTTGTTATCAAAATATAATCGAACACAAACAACAATAGGCGTTAACGCAACGAAATAATTATGTCATTTTTTCATTTCATGTTTGTTTCTAATTTTAATACGATGTTGGGCTTTGCGATAAATGTGAACGATGGTTGATGCGTGTACTGTTGATACAATATTCTACAACGAAACGTGGACAAACTGTAAACATTGCAAATTTTATGATAAATGGATATAAAAAACATTGTTGTTCGCACTCTCGTTTATCTATATTGTTGGTATAATCAAGCTCTCTCTCTCTCTCTCTCTCTCTCTCTCTCTCTCTCTCTCTCTCTCTCTCTCTCTCTCTCTCTCTCTCTCTCTCTCTCACTCTCACTCTCACTCTCACTCTCACTCTCACTCTCACTCTCACTCTCACTCTCACTCTCACTCTCACTCTCACTCTCACTCTCACTCTCACTCTCACTCACCTCACTCTCACTCTCACTCTCTCTCACTCTCTCTCTCTCTCTCTCTCTCTCTCTCTCTCTCTCTCTCTCTCTCTCTCTCTCTCTCTCTCTCTCTCTCTCTCTCTCTCTCTCTCTCTCTCTCTCTCTCTCCCCCCCCCCCCCCTCTCTCCCTCTCTCTATCTCGCTCTCTCTCGCTCTCTCTCTGTTAATTATTGCGTGAAATTTGCACAGTTTGGGGCTCGAAGATATCTACTTAGTCGTAATTTTGAAAGCACAGCATTTGAGACATTAATTTCTCGATATAAATATATCTTCGTTTCTTCTCTCTCTCTAACTCTCGCATAAGCATTATTTGTTTCTTACTCTGCTTGTCTAGCAGCATTGAACTCTCGCTATACGAATATCTCGATCGGATCCACAGCAACACTCGCTCTTATTTAAATGTAACGCGTCACATTACAACAGCGGCGAAGGGGATTACGAGATCATTCGTCACAAACTCGACATATTTTCTGCTCCATTAATTTATTCAACATGGCTAGGGGTATCCGCGTATTTTCCTACAAAATATACTTACGACAATAAACGTCGTCGCGTTTCATTCGTACGTTCTCGTGCGTCGATACCACACGAGGGATCGAAGAAAAACTCGTAAAAACAAACAACAAAAATCCAACAACATATTCGGTCTGAACTCGAGAAGAAAAAGAGTCAGTCGAGCATGTGCATGCGCCAACGTTTGGCCTGGGGAAAAAAGACAGCGCTTGTACCACTCGCTACATTTTTCAACCACTTCAGAATTGACGAAATCAAACCCTAATATATCCGAGAGCTGCAAACTTAATCGTCGCAAACCAAACAAGATTCTTCATTTTTTGTTTTTTTTTGTTGTTATCAAGCTCGCGTACACCGACGAATAAGTTGAAACACGAATTTGTACGGATGAGGGTCGACATGCGGGTCTTCCTTCGCGAGACGCAAAATGAAACAAACAAACAAATGAAACTGAACAGAAAAACGATAGTTACCACCACTTGCTAACGAAAGAACAATCATAAAACGTCATAACCCGGCGCCTTTCACCATTAGAATTTAACATGAAAGGGGGGGAAAAAACAAAGACTTATATCTGATCGAGTGAATGTGAATGTTACGAAACAAAAATGATCAAAAACAAGAAAAATCATAACACATTATTATTATTGTTGTTGTTGTTGTCGTTATTGTTGTTACTGTTGCTGTTGTTGTTCTTCTTCTTGTTCTTGCTGTGACTGCGCTATTCACTACGATATAACTTACTATACTGTACCTGTACTACGATACCTCATTGACAAAAATGATCTCTCTCTCGTAAAAGAAATAAGTAATATGACGAAAGAACTTGAGAGATGCGATCGCTAAAAAGACACGTCTATCACGCATGCTTCGTAGAGAAATTTTCTTGACGACGCACCTAAAACACGAAATATAATCGGTTTTTTTTATCATTTTTCGAAATGCTGGCCGGATAGACAAACTCGACAGCTCGTTCCAACGATCGCGAAGCTCGAGTATGTCCTCACTCGAAAATATTGCCACTGAAACCATCAGCTGCCTTACATTTGCCGATTCCTACACGAAGAAAAGTGGTACGAAAGTTTGTCATTCGTTGTCAATGCATGCGCTCTCGTTTACAATGTTATCGAACTTTATCGAAATTTATGTGTGTGCGGTCGTTTTTCAGATGCAAGCACTTTGCCAACTCTGTGGATTGGCACGTCTTTGGGTTCGATACAAACTATCGTGTTTAACACACCTGCGCCTGAGGAACGTACCGTTCAGCCTGTGATTATTTCTACATGTAGTGAGTATACCAATTGTTTCAGTATTTTCGGTCGGGCGAATGGCCATCTCGTTCCGGTTTTAAAGCTTGTTGGCGAAGGATAAACCAACACTTGTCTCTTTTTTATCGTCGCACAGATGGATCAACGTTTAAATTGAAGGGGAGCATCCTGACGATGTCTTTTCTGGATTGTAACGGAGCCCTTGTCCCGTATTCTTACGAATCTTGGAAGGATGAAAATTCGGACAGTAAAGATCGTAGCAGTACGTTTCAGTCTTCATTCACTTTTAACGGGTGTTCATAAGCTTAATGCCCAAAAAAACAGGCCGATTTGCAATATTTTTTCTGGTTTGTACAGAAATAATACATTATCTCGCCGAGTTTCAGTTTTTTTAACTTGAAAATATTCATAAACCATTCAGTTATTATCGTTTAAACAAAAGGGCCGTCGTTTGTGCATGGTCAATCGGTGTAAGTGATTCTGGCAACTAGTGTGATTCGAAATGTTCTTTTAGTATAATCATAAAACCTTCGTATGGCCGGATACTTTTGTGAAATTCTGATAATAACAAAAATGGCAAGCTATAGAAAAAAATATTTGGTTATGCGATTGAAAATATTATAAATTATGCTTTGTCCGTATTTGAAGTGAATCGGGCTAACAGATTTTGAGATACTACTTAAGGTACTTACTGGATGGACCGTCGGGCAAAAAGTGAATCCAAAATGGGCGAATCGTGGATTTGGAAGTCTAGATCATGTCGTACATTTTTAGCCTTACAAATAGCTAATTTAATAATAAATTAACACTTAGAAATGTTAATTTCCCACTATTAATAATAAGTTACGTAAAATTCGACGATATTGTCATGTGCTCGACTGAGGTTTTGTCAGTGACTGTACATCTGTTTCAACTGCCCAACAAAAAAATTTCTCAATTTTTTAATTTAATTATTACGTTCGGATCATCTTATAATTATCAATAATCACCCAAAAACTCCATATGTATTGATTTTTTCCGTGATTGCCATTAATTAATCGTTAAAAAAAGTCGTCACTCCTCATTACTTTAATTTCTCGACAATTACTAAGTCAATTTATTTGAAACTTAGCATAATCAATCGCTTGATCCTAAATCTTGATGATATAATATTTTCAGAATTTACGACGATTTAGTTCCATTCGTTTTGCATCATTAACGTCTGCAGAAGATGTTTTCCCACGAGCGACCGTGTTAAATTCATATGTTTATAACTACTAAATTATTTAATGGAAAATTCTAAAATACTTCATGTATTATTATTCTACCAAGAACTATCATCTCTCAAATTTTCAAGAATTTCGGCGATTTTTTAATATCCATCCAGCAATACCTTAAAAAGTTTCATAAAAGCATAGTTTCGACGAAAACGCAAAAGACAAAAAGGGTAAATTGCAGTAAGGCGGTTTGCCGTAGCACAGCGAGCAAACTGACCCTTCATAAAAATCGTTATAACTCCGTCATTTTTGGGATTTTTTTAAATCTTCGTTACAAATTGAAGTCAAATTCTCATGCTATAGAAATGTGCAATAAAAGAAATCGTATTTTTTAAATTCCAAGCTTATGCAGACCCTTCAATGCAACCAGTAGAAAAATAATGGCCGATAAATGTCCAATATGTCCCGTAAAAACTCAACTTCGTTTTGTAATTCCGACTACATCGCTTTTGAGGGAAATAATGATTAAAATATAAAGATTTCAGCACAGTTTCGTATAAAAGGTCGTCAATTGAGTCAAAATTTTATAGTGAATGAGCGCATTTGATGTCAGTAAGAGATATCATCTGCGGCTAAATTTACGATTTTTTATAAGATACGGCGCTAAGTTGCCTAGATTTTTATATATTTTTTCCTCAAACACAATGGATGTTATGGTAAATTAGACGTTGGGCTTTTATTGGACGTTTCGGCATTCAAAAAAAGTATCCTTTAACATTCATCAAAGAGAAGCTTGATCTAAAAGAATTCACGCAACTCCTAAGGCGCTCGACTTTGGCCATTTTTTTGAGAACACTTTGTAATACGTATGTAACGTTCTTATCGAAGAGAGCCAAGGGAAAATTGGCAACAGCAGAATGTCGCCTCTACTGAACGCCCAGGTGTCGAGCGGCGATGGTTTCGAGGATCGTCAATTTGTCGTACTGACATCGGAAAAACAGGCTAGAGTCGTCGCTCTACCTTCGCAAAATTGTGTCTACAGGCAACAATTGGCTGAGACACATATCGTGATTAAAGCGGAAATTACATCACTCAAAGGTACACCGGACTAGCTCAATTTGCCAAAAAAAAAAACAAATTCTAATGAATGAGAAGGACAAGCAATCTGAAGAGTTCGGTCGATGAAATTTTTGTACATTTTTATGCTTTTTCAGACAGCGTTTGCCTCGTGTGCTACATCTCTAATGGCCACATAGCGATATACAGTCTACCTAGTCTCAGGCCGTTGATAGACGTTGATTTTCTACCACTCTTAGATCTAAGGTAAGCGAAAGACTCGTTTATTTTATCTTTCTTACTTTTCTTCTTCTTCGATCAGCCTTATACGTTCATGTAAATATATACGCATATGTATATATATAACGAACGACTTGAGTCAAAACTATTTGTAAGCGATTCAAACCATTCGCACAAATAGTATCGAGTATTTTGCACTTTGATCATTTACAATAATTAGAATGCTTCAAACAAAAAAACGTATAAACGAGTAATTTGTAAAATACATTGATCATTTGGCGTGAGGCATTGATAACTTTTTTTTCATGTTATTGCCGGCTTGTTATCGATATGGGCGGAAGTGATTTAATAACGGCATGCAACTTTATCTTCTCTTCTTTACATACATAATGCGCACACGTTAACCCTTAATACGCTCGCCAGGCATGTTCGTCATGTAGAATATTTATAATTCGAGCACCGTTTTTACTGCACAGAATATTCTTCTGCGCTATCTTTCTCCTTCTCATCGCGATTAACAAATTTTGGATCAAATACAAACGCTTTGTCGATTACCAAGTGCGATGATCCATAGATTGCGTGCACGATGTAAAAAGGAAAATAAAAATTTACCAACGTGCCTCTTGCTTTATTCATTGCTATTGGCTAATACGAAATTATTATGATTGCAACGTTGTACGTACTGGTTTATTTTTATTCCAGATAAAAAAAAAGCTAGTGTCACAAGTATTTTACAGTAGTAAAAAATGTTTGGTTTGTTAAAATCGTTCTCTGCACAGTTCCAATCGTTAAAACGGTTTTATAGCTAACAAAACAGTGCAAAAGTAGCATTGCTGTTCCCAACGTCACGACTAAAGGGTCTTAAGGGTTAACACAAAGTTCAAAAGTTACTTGTGAAAGAATAACAGGCAAATATAATCACGCGTATAATTCGAGTGCGGGTAAATACGTCTCTTTCTACTGTTTCTGTAATTTCTAACAGTTTTCAGACTACAAAACACGGCATTGTAGACCCCATGTTGTCCATATGGGGTCATCAACTCTTTGTAAATGGCGATACCGATCAGTAAGTCATCATAAAAAATAAAACTCACTCGCTGTTTCTAAGCAACTCTTAATAATCACGGTTTTTCTCTTTTTTTTTTCTGTCGTCGCAGCTTAAAATACTCGGTCTTTTTCCAGCCATTATAGCTTTAAATACTTTCTTTTGCCATTTTTTTTTATGTATTTAAAAACAAACTTTACTATATTTCTTCTTCTTCTTTATCTTTTTATTCTTCTTTATACAATTAACAATCATACTCGACGCATTCGTTGACTCGAAATGGGAAAGACATAACACCCACTCAATGAAATACTAACCCAGAACTCATAACAAATAACAGTTCGATTACAAAAAAAATGATAAAGCTATACTAACGTAGGTACGGTAAAAAAAGGTGAGTGAAATTCGTACGAATTAAACATTCCTCGTCGGCCCTTGTCATCGGCCAGACGTGCATCGTAACCGATAATATTTTAGCGCAACATTGAAATTGTACATTCATATATCTAGGGGCGCCGCAGCGCCACGACGCCAAGTAATTAATATATATATACACTCCAGCTCTTTTCTTACTTAGACGCACAATTTTAAGCAACAATCGAAAATACTTTTGCTCGGCACTGCAACTTGTACGACTGCATGGACAAACGAAATCATCACAAACCACAGCTCTTGTGACTCAATGATTGCACATCAAGTTTAATTAAAAAATCTGTTATTATTCTTCCCTTTCAATTGCGTCGTTACAGAGCTCGGCCAATCATGCAGACTCGTCTGCACTTTGCAGCTAATTCTTTTTTAATTGTACAAACAAACCACTCGTATCTCAAGCTATTTTCATATAGAAAAGCCGCTTTTCGCTTTTACTTTTGTAAATATATATCTATATATATATTTAAAAAAAATGGGTGTCAGGTCTATCCCCTTCTCGTACGGCGATTGTTTTTAGCTAATGTCGCGGATACAACGCAACACAATCTTGCACAGGTATCGAATTCCCGATACAATAATTTTGCAAATAAATAAAAGAAATTTTTTGTTTTACAGAATTGCAAAAACGATTTGCTTGAGCAATCGAGGCCACGCTTTGTATCTTTCGTCGCCTACGGAGATACAGAAATTCACCGTCTCCAATGAATTTTGGTAATTTCTATAGCATTCGTTTTTTCGGAGTCGAATCACTTTCGAGAAAGCTATACAAAAATATACGAAGAAGATCGTTCAATTGTCTCCTCTCTACCAGCCCTGCGCACATAAGCTTTATAATAATTGCATATATTTTTTTTAGCTCTGAGCTGACCGAAATGATGGGAGATTTGTTCGTTGCTCACGATATGCCAGAGCCACCCAAGGAGAGCTTCTTCAAGGGCCTCTTTGGCGGCGGAGCTCGAAATCTAGACAGAGAAGAATTGTGTAAGTACACGGAAGCTGCCTGATTATCCGATAAAGTAACGATTCCACATTAAGGGTAGAAATACATGTAGACGACGAAAAGATTTTTCATTTACGAAACTTTAGGTACAATTTATTACATACTTAAACTGTTGAAATAATTTTATGAATTATAAAATAATGCATAATGGTTTGTGGGAAAAAATCGTACGGCTTCAAAGTTGATCTGAAAAATATGAGCCAAGAATTTGTTGTATTTTAACAGCCAAATACTGAACTTATTACCTAAGGAACATTTAAAAAGTTAAAAATTAAAAAAATGGGACACTTCAGGAAAACAAATTTAAATTTTACACGAAATTTTTGTTCTTTTTTATAAACAAAATGTACTTTTCGTTATTGAGTTGTGTGTACAATTTTAACAGATCGGTCAACTCGTTTTAAAGTTTTGTTTCTCACAACCTTAAGGTATTACTTTCACGAACTCGAATATTTAACAATTAACTGATTTTCGTCTACAATTGGCAGGACAACAACTCTATTCTTTATTTCTCTATTCTCATACATCTCTCTTCTTAAGGGGTTACGTGGGTTTCAAAGCCAAAAAAGCATATTTTCTGTTTTTTTTTTAAATATAATATATAAGTTATTTTATTCAAAATGTTAAGCACATAAAAGAGCAACATTTCAACAATATTTAAAAAAAAATTCATCCAAAAATTTGGGAAATTCAGCCGGTGGGACCTGGTTTCCGGAGACCCCTCAAAAAAAAGTGCCCTCGTGGTGGTCAGGATAACTCATGATAGCTTTATCTAAAATTAAGAAACATTTTTTCTGTTAGTCGATACGTGTAGCTCGTGATTTAACAAAGGATTTTTTTAAATTAAAATTTGTATTTTCGGCAGAGTTGAATGCAAAATAGTTCAATTTTTGGTCCAATTTACACTACGTATAGCCTTGTAAAATTAGTTGTAATCGAAAAAAAAACCTTCGTTCAATCACTAGTCAATGCTATTTTAAATCAGTGTGCAAAATTTTAATAACATCGGTGCATTAATTTTTGAGAAATCGTGTCCACCGACTTCAAAAATAGTGTTTTGAGAAAAATGCGTATACCTGCTCCGCTCCCGACGAGTCTTTCCCAACGGGGGGAATTCCCAAAGGCTCTCTCTCTCCTAGACTTTTACTCCGATTGACTTAAAACTTTGGGAGAATATTCTAGACCTATTGTACTATTAGATAATTTTAAAAAAATAGATTTTTCGAAATTTTCAAACCCACGTAACCGCTTAACAATGTAGTTTTGAGAAAAACCTGTTTCAAGTTTCGAACTACGAAAAATCAATGATTTCAGTAACTTACCGGCTAATTACTTCCTTTACCACCGTATTTTCGAGATGTTTAGCTAACATTTTTCGTAAAGAAAAAAATGATCGATTTTTTTATGGCGCTACATGTTTTTCTTCCCTCAATAATTGTTCTCCCGTTGTCGATTGACGCGACAATCGAATTTCCGCGCAGTCGGCGAATCGAGCGGTCGGGCTTCGCGCACTGTGGCGAAACACATACCAGGACCGGATGCTCAGACTCAGGCATTGCGGGAGCGCGTATCGACGGCAACGGGTGACGTTGCAATGGCGCATCAAATGGTTATGGAGAGGGGTGACAAATTGTCGCAGCTCGAGGAACGAACGGCGCGCATGATGTCGGAAGCGGAAAACTTTTCCGGTTCTGCCCACGGGCTCATGCTCAAATATAAAGATAAAAAGTGGTACCAGCTATGAGGATGTCACTATTGTCTTGTCCATCGTCAGTGGAATGATAATAGGGAGAATATTATTGTAATTTAGCGTTCGCGAATTCATCCGTGAGTTAATATCGTAAATTAATAGTAATGCGAGACCTCGAGGTTTCCACACGAACGTGCATTTTACCCGCGCAGGCCCCCAAGACTCTGTAACTCTATACAACACTATACGCACATGAACTTAAAAAAAGAAACAAAAAAAATTGCAAAAAGAAGAAAAATGCATCAGAGTAGAGTTAAAAAAAAACGAGAAAGAAAAACAAGAAAAAAAACATGTTGAATACTTCGATCCGAGACTCGGCGCGGGTGCTATCGTGGTTGTTATTAGTTATTATCACTATTACAATGATGAGGGAAGGCGTCGATGACTATTATTATGATCATTATTATTACGATCATCGATGAATTATCATTGCTATGAAGATTTTATGATTATCATCGAATAATCCTACCAATATATATTATATATACATATGTATGTATATAAATACATACATATTGTATATACACATATGTATATATGTATATAGTCGCACGCACACAGCTACGCAGGAAAAAAATGAAGAATACATAGAGAGACAGAGAGGGAGAGAGAGAAAAAAAAGAAAGGGAGAGACAGTGAGAGGGGAAAACACACACGTACACACGCATTAACACATTTGAGTTTAGGGCTCTACAAGCATACATACTATTACATATATATATACACGAAAGAGAAACCGGAAAGAAAAAAATTGCGTGTGGAAAGATCCGGAAAATGGATTTGGGCAAATGCAATGTACCGGATGTGAAAGTCAATATATGACGAGTTTGATGATTTTTTTTTCCTCATCTTGTTTCCATTGACGCTCGTTGATTCATCCGGACATACGTCCCTGTGACTCGAACACTAACTAATAGTATTAAAACGGAAGACGAAGGAAAAAACTTTTATCCGTCTCGCAGACTTGCCGTCTAGCGGCAATGGCAGATCGCGTGATGCGAAATTGACGAAAAAAAAATACCAAAAGAAAGAAAAAAAAAAACAAAGAAATTTTACAGAAAGGGAACTTTTATTCATTGTTATCTCAACTGGATTGAGATCAGAGTTTAATTGATTAACTTGGTTTTCCAATGACCAACTAAGAGAAAAGGGGAGAAAATAAAAAGTTTTTAAATGTAACGAGAACATAGAAGAAAAAAAACTGAGGCACCTCTTCGTTTACTCGCAAACAAAATAATGAACAAGAGAAAAATAAATCATAAAACAAACAATAGACAAAGAACTAACCAAAAAAAAAACAACAACAATCGCAGACACGCAGTTCCGAATGCATTGACAATAAAAATGTAGTCGTAGTTGATAACACGCAAAACAATTGGCCATTAACGCTGCACTCCGGGATCTCGTTATGGAAGAAAAAAAATTAATGAAACAAAAGAAAAAAACAACCGATGCGTCAATGCAACAATACAAAAAGAATTTTAATGCGAAATCGAGGAGGGAGTATCGAAGAGAGCCGTAGTAATAAGAACGTAGTAATCGCTAGACGTGTTATGTATATAACAATGTCAAAATGGTAGTAAAACCTGTACGTTATGAAAAAGAAAAAAAAACCGAAAAAAAAAATGAAACCAACAAGAAAACGTTAATTTGAGATGTCTTGTGAACTAACGCTACTCTGGTATAAGTGACGAATTTAACTGAATTTATAGTGCACGCAATATAAAGGGCAAAACTATTGTACTTGTATTATACGCATAAAATAGATTACGTAAAGACAATATATAATAAATTCGATTGAATTAAATCGAGGCTCTGAATCATGGTACTTCTTCCATAGCAATAAATGTATAGTCGATGTTGATATATGTATGCATACATACATGTGTGTGAGAGAGAGACAGTGTGTGTGTATATATATATATATACACAAGCAAAGCAGCACTCATCGTTCACACGTGATGGAGACCGAAAAATATGCTTTTTTTTCGAGGTACAGTAAAAAACAGATGAAAGAAGTTCTTAAAATTACTTACTGCAGTATATACATTTGTTTTGGATAATACTCTATTATTCAGTATACTTAGTATATGTCAATTCTGTATAGTGGACGATTTTAGTTTAAATTAATAGTACAAACTTATTGCGTAAAAAAAAAAGTTATTCAATCGTTGTAGCAAGGGGGTATCGTGAAAACGACATGAACAAAATAAAAACAAGGAGCTTCATTCGTTAGTTTTTGTACGAGATAATGAAAAAAAAAAAACAGAGTAATTGCCCAGCGCGACAACACAACAAACAAATGATACTTCTACGTTCCGATTATCTGTCCGTCACACGAGGACGTATACCTTATTGTCAAGAGAGAAACATACCGATCAACTCGATATTAATTTATCTACGGATTAGCAGACGTCGCTATATTTAACGGTAGATGATATGAAAAAATAAACTGAAAACAATAAAAGCTTCCTCAAAGTGCATTCATAATATTTTTTTTCTCTTTTCAATGTATCACTGATTCGCTGTTGCCCGAAATCCCCCCCCCCCCCCCCCCGCCCCGCGCCGGGTAAAAATTGAGCAAAAAATAGTTGCTCGTAAAATCGTTGTCAGCCTTTATTTCCAGTCGTATAGAAAAATATAAAACTTACGAGGTATATTATAATTTATCACATGTGCGAATCTGGTAACTGTTCCATCGAGACGAATACTTCTCCAAGACAGCGCCAAAAATCGCGCGAATGCTTTAAAATAAGGACGAATATCGTCTGGTGCACTTCACAGAGCAAAAGTAACAATCGAACGGAACGGTAGAATTTCCCGAGGACGTTACGCTTCCCGATATTTGATGCAAATCCATTTCAATCATTTGTCGCACCAAAGTCTGAAAGCAGGCCTTCCCACAAACGCAATATCGCGCACCGTCCAAATATTTCACCACCGTCAGAGGAACTTTGCTCGCGTCGTAGTGAATTCTGCTTGGAAGAATTGCATTTTATTACCGTTGCGTTCTATCAATTTTTTTAATAAGAATCCAGGACTATTACCGTGATTGGATTATAGCACGCGCCGCAACTTCCTTCAGTCCAGGTACGGCGTCGATGCCGTTATCAGATAAAGCTCCGTTCTCCATCTGGACCTCACCGGATGAGAATGGATTCGCGGAAACGTCCAGCTCCCGCAATCGTAAACTCTTCATACTACCCGGCAGACAATTCAAAAGATTTTTCTGCAGGTCCAAGTACTTGAGGGAATGCATAGTACCGATGCTCTGAGGTATCGAACTCAGAGAATTATCGCCAATTTTCAGAGTCACCAACGAAGTTAATTTTCCAATTTGGTCGGGCAATTCAGCCAGCTATGGTAAAACGCAAGAGTCACATATTATTCGATCCAGTTATCGCGTGCATTGATTTTCTCAAAAGAAAAACAATAGATCGTTCTTACCATATTGTTGCCGATGTCCAGTAATTTGAGAGTGGCGCGAATACTCTTTGCGTTCATCCATGACCATTTGGATGCCGAAGAGAATACGAGTTGGTTGGAAGCCAGATACAACTCGGTCAGATTCGGCAATGCGCCGAGCTCGTTGGGCAAGCTAGACAATTGATTTTCGCTCAGATCCAAT
Source organism: Ophion ventricosus (assembly GCA_963932345.1). Classification (NCBI taxonomy): domain Eukaryota; kingdom Metazoa; phylum Arthropoda; class Insecta; order Hymenoptera; family Ichneumonidae; genus Ophion; species Ophion ventricosus. The sequence goes on along the minus strand of OZ010716.1, from coordinate 15,949,137 downwards.
ATTCTCAAACTCTGAAGCCTGAGAATTTGTCTGTCGAAACTTTTTCTTCCTAGTTTGGACAGATGCAGAATCTCCGTCGTTCTGGGAAATCCTTCCAAGACAGGATACTCAGATTTCTTTGTGACAACTACCTTGGTCTTGTGGACAGTCAAGGTCTTGGGATTTATGTTCGAGACGGATAGAATAGAGGGATCAATTTTCTTGGACAAACCCAACTTGAGAACGTGAAGGAAACTTTTGAGCTGGATGACGTCGCTCTTAATTATCAAGTCGTGCGGCGGTTCTCTCAGTCTTATAGTCGCTTTACCGTCATCCACAAACTTTGCGAAGACCCTCTCGATGTTCTGATCTATCTGGAAGAAGGAAAGGAAAACCATCGATTTGTACGTTTTTTTTTTCCCTGTAGACACGTGAAACGACAAACTCAATGTAAACATTTTTGTTTACTTTGTACTTCGTGCCAAGTTTGTTGGTGGTTGTTTGTAAGAATAAAACGAGCTCGTTGTTCTTTACGGTTGGCCTCGCGATAGTGAGACATCCGCGTTGAGCCTTTCTTCTCGTTGATAGATTAGTCGAGGATAACAATCGACATTGAACCTCGACATTGCACGTTAGTTTCATAATCTCGTAATACGCGACACAAGTTTTGACGTGCCGATTACACAATTGTAAAAAATTCTACATCCGCGTTTACATCCGTATAGACGACCAATCCACCAGTTGCATAAAATCGTAGTTCTACATGTCCGATTTAACTGGGGTAATCTCGCTAGTTTGATACCCCAGTAGCTGAAAGCGCTGACATCGGTGTTACCATTGGCGTAGCCAGGAAAGGGCTTATGTTGGCAAATGTTATTTTTCACGCTAGCAGGCATAAAGAAATAGTTTAATCAAACTTGAACTATTGACTTTCGTCGTAATTTCGTAATTTGTATAAAAAGTAATTATTTCATTACGTAAATAAAATAGATAGTCAATTTTATTTATTACTCCCAGTCGGTTCTGTCGCCTGTGACAGATGTTTTTCTGCCATGAGGCGGATCGAAAGGTGGCTTAGAACAGTCCACGGTCTTACATTCAGGTCTGGAAACTCGATGAAATTTCGGTGGTGGGGGTGACGACTATTGAAGCCGAAATCGTGGTGTCGCTAGTATCGATGCGTGTTGTTTTGATAGTGAACACATAAACTGTGTATTGTATGATTCCACGTACATGATTACCGAGTGCAGTCAGTCGAATCCTGACAAAAATATAATAAAAATATAATCAATCGTTTTCGTGCGCGTAGATTAAGTTAGAGCGACTTCGTCGCTCGAAGACGTGTTAACAGGTTATACGTTTACTTTTCCATGTGAATAACATGCCGCGGATATTTCGCCATACGCAATCATTTACTATTTTAGGTTGCGCATGAGGCAAAACGGCTTTCAAGAAAACAGGAAATTGAAAAAAAAATTGTTGTTAAAAACAAATTGTCTAAGTTGACAAACGAATAAAGTTTTGGTTCTCCCGCTATTTTGTACATTGTTTTAGATTTTTGTACCAGCACAACAGCAATTAATCGGTTGAATTTTAAGGAATAAATGTTATTATAAGATTGGTCCACTCGTAATTATGTTTGCGTTCGAAATATAAGGTGCTATCTCCATATTTATTGTCAACAAAAATACAGTCGATGAACACGTATACATAGAAATACTTGCAAGCAGTAACCCCAATAATTCGTGCCATTTATAATTTATTAAAATTCGCGTCCCTTTTCTGTACCCATTTATACATTGAAGAATGTATTTTATACATAAGAGAATTAAATTGATTTATCCTCAGGAGACTCGTTTGGGTTTCAATGGTAGAATCGATGGAAAAATTTCCAATTGATTGCTGGATAGGTTGTTTAGATTTATACTCATCATATTATGAGTTTGTTTTTCTATCTGCATCGAAATATCGTTAGTTTTCCAATAGCTTGTAGAAAAATGTAATTCTTAGGTTAGGCTCTAACGCGAATGCGTGAGTATTGTCTCTGTCGCACACCTCTAGCGTCGACCCCTCGATTGCAACGCCTCTAGCGTCGAGCTCCGGCAAAGGAACCATGTGAACTAACGGAGTTTCCAGACCTGTATGTAACGGCCCCTCTACACTACTCGCGAAGTTAATCGAAGTTGGGCGAGGACGAGAGTGTAGAGAGGCACTTCGTGCTTCTTCGCCTCGCTTTGCTTCGCTTCGGGCGACTTCCGATCGGTGTCGGTATTTTGGGCTGAGTCAAAGGGCCGAAGTTGCGAGCACGATGAGTTCTCGCGAAGTTAAGCGACGGGTTCTCGCTAACTTGAGCGAGTAGTGTGGTGACGCTCCTCGTACTCGGCTAGCTTCGGCGAGGAACTTCGAACGAGTAGTGTAGAGGGGCCTTAAGACCGTGGGTACAACGATTTGCCGTTAGTTGAACGCAGAAGGGTCCAGAAGGCGCTTCAGTTCTCCATTCCCAAACAACAATTGAGTTGGCATTCTCGACCAATTTTATTCCCTCCGATTCATATCATCTTCGTGACAGTCCGTAAAGGTTTGTTATTATTGTTGATCGTCCCTAGTACCCGTAGATTTTTCACTATTCCCCGTTAATATTGGATCCTTTGATTTGAAGCTTTCCTCGACGCTATTTTACGAACTGTTAATACCGAAAAAATGGCATCCGAAGAGAATTCATGGCGGACGCAAAACTTTCGACAGAGCGTAGTGGCAAAAATGTGAGTGGTTATGTCGTCGCAATTAAAAAGATAACGCAAGATGAGTGCGGCGTAAAAATACTCCTGGAATAAGCAAAAATATAAATTCAACTGGTTTAATACGACTACAGTGAACATAGAGAAAAAAAATACTCAAAATAATCATTTATTTTTCTCTTCTCATAGAAAAATGTATAACAGCCATGTTTTAATTTAAGGCCTTGGGCCACTCTAGAATTTTCCAAAAATCGATTTTTTTTTGTTAAAAATGTACCTCAGTACCTACAAATTACATTTCAAAAGATTATGGGTGTGAAAAATCTCTAAGTACTCGATTTTCGAATTTTAGCGCAATTCCTCTTAATTCATGTAGTGACTTTCTACTAACTTTAAACGCGTTTATCTTAAAACTATATTTTTCAAGTCGACCGGACTCATAACTCAAACAAATTTCAAGCGATTCATTTGAAATTTTAACTGTATATGTAGAATGACATTTTCTGTTCTGTAGAATTACATTTGCATAGTTCCTTTTTTATAAACTATTTTCTGACGATTTTCTCATGGCATTTTTAACTTTTTGTTTTAGTCATGTGCCATTTTGACAAAAAACAATATATCAAAAAAATCCTACGTACTTCTATAGCTATTCTTATATACAGGGTGAGGCACATAAAGTGTTACAGAACAATAGCACTCAAACTATTGATCATATCCAAAAATGTTTCAGACAAAAGTTTCAGTGTTCGAGAAGGCCGTCATACTGGACCACCCTATTTTTTTATCGGTGGAGGCGCTGAAGCTACGTCAAGGTCAACTCCACTTTTTTTTAATGGAACCATATATTTTTTTTCGCCTGATATTATTACCGATTTTAAGACGAATTCAGCGGCCTACAACACACATTCTAGTCACGCAAAGTATGAAAATAGTCGAAAAATATCGGAATAATCACTTTCAAAGGATCCACTAACCTTGGTTTGGGTCTACCTACAGAAGATGCTCGAAGTGATGACCCTCGACTTGTAAGCACTTGTTAATTCGCTGATGAAAAGACCGTCTAACTTCAGCCAACATTTGTGGTGTAATTTCGGTACATGCTCGGCGTATTCTTTCTTTCATGTCGTCAGGCGTGGTCAGGGGGTTTACAAGTGTTTACAAGTCGAGGGTCATCACTTCGAGCATCTTCTGTAGGTAGACCCAAATCAAGGTTAGTGGAACCTTTGAAAGTGATTATTCCGATATTTTTCGATTTTTCGACTATTTTCATACTTTGCGTGACTAGAATGACCTTGTGTTGTAGGTCGCTGAATTCGTCTTAAAATCGGTAATAATGTCAGGCGAAAAAAAAAAAAACATGGTTCCATTTAAAAAAGTGGAGTTGACCTTGACGTAGCTTCAGCGCCTCCGCCGATAAACAAATAGGGTGGTCCAGTATGACGGCCTTCTCGAACACTGAAACTTTTGTCTGAAACATTTTTGGATATGATCAATAGTTTGAGTGCTATTGCTCTGTAACACTTTATGTGCCTCACCCTGTATAATCGAAAAAACTTGAGTGTCTCATCATAACCCAAAAATTATCGGAGCTGTTGGTCCGGCCATTGACCTTCCATTAACACTTTGTGTCACACATTTTTCCTTTAGTGCTTCTCAGGTGGCACTCTCAGAGTGCCACCATGGCACAAAGGGTTAATAAAGGCGTCATCAGAAAAATTCTACACAGTCGCCATTTTAACATGTATCGCTGTGAAAAATAATTTTGTATACTCAATTACGCGTATAATAAAACCCCTATTTTGTAATTCTGATTTATTTTATGGTTTCACTGAAAAAAAATTCACAAAATATGTCCTTTCTTTGGCCTCTAGAGTGGCCTAAAGCCTTAAGCATGTGAGAACTATTCCAAAATGTATTCTCAGTAGTGATGTATCAACTTCACTGTTGTAATTTCCCATGTTTATTCGCCAATCTGACTAACAGAAAAAAATAATGTTTGTACAGAGATGAAGCTATCCAGAAGTCCGGAATGCCAACGACAAAGAACAGCATCGAGATGGAGAGTCACGTGTTCCAAAAAGCCAAGACAAAAGTTAATATTCCTACAGTATGACTGTCTCTGCCGCCTGTCGCGGAACTAATTAATAATCATTGTATTTCACTAATCAACAGGAAGAGTACCTGGGTTTTGTCGCCAGGTTGATACTTCACGTCAGAGAATTGAGTATGTTCAATCAAATATAGCGCAAATCAAAGATTATGAAAAAAAAAATCATGCTTGTGGAAGAAATTTATTTTCCACAATCTTCTTTGCAAATTAATTTCACTCCATGTACAATGAATTCGACGATACCCAAAATTCCTGGTAACACAATACTGATCGCGTTCACACGATTAAATAGAATATTTTGATATTCTGTTTTTAAGGTATTCCTTTCACGAACCCAAATATTTAACAATTGACTGATTTTCGTCTACAATTAAGTAAAAATACATCTCAGTATACTGGCCAAATTTCAAGCTGAGTTACCGAACTTTTGACAACAAATTATGACTTTAAAAATCGTCTAACTTATGCAGCACTTTATGGAGATGGCATGCTGACCACGTTTCTATTGAACAATATATATACTGAATAACTCTAGATATCTGATATAAATTGCTCTGAGCATGCAAAAAATTCTGAAGATTTTGTAATGACAATAGAAACAGGGGGTCACCGAATGTTTAATGAAAATATTAATGATAAAACTTAGAAAAATGTGACTAGCAAACGAATTTTTCGTAACCGCGTTTTTTCGGAGAACATGAAAAAAATATCTAAATCTACAAAATTTATGCAAAATTTGTAATACCAATTCATCATTGGGTAAAATAATTGATGGTAACTTATTGTTATTAAGCGCCACTGTAATCTACTAATGATTCAATAGGGCCCTGCTTATGCGCCCACACAATTGGGCCCTGCACGAAAGGAATACCTTAACTGCAATTCAATAAATTAATGTACTATTTGCAACTTGCTTATGGTGTAATTGCACAAATCACCGTAAAATAGTTGATAAAAAAGGAGAATTCGAAATGAGAATTTTTAACGATTACACGTCGGTTTTAAGGGGTCTGCACAAGCTCGGGGCCCCAAAGACAGGGTGTTTGTAAATATTATTTTCTAACGACAGGACTGGGGTGACAGGTTAGAGATTTATCACACAATCAATACACAGTCTTGCTTAAGTTTGCGTTCTTTTTATTGATAAAAACAGTAACGTTATTATTTTTTAAACGAAGTGTCGCCATTGCTGCATGGCCAATCGGTGTAGGTTGTTGTGGCAATTAGCGAATTCGGGCAACTTCAGTGAAAAATAACGAAATGTACTATTCGTATAATAATGAAACTTTCGTATGACCGGATAAATTTTTGAAATTTTAAAAATTATCAAAGTAGCAAGCTCACGAAAAAAAAATCGATTTTCGACAAAAAACAACTAATCATTTGTTATTAACAATTGAACAAACATTTAAAAGCCATTCAGTCATACGATAATGATTGTTATAAATTATGTTCTGTCCGAATTTCAAATAAATCGGGCGAATAGATTTTGAGATTCAAGATAGTTTCGAGGAAAAACGCTAGAGACAAAAATTCGCCATAGCGCAGTGGGCTACCTAACCCTCCACAAAAATCATGAATTTTTCTAATTTTTACAAAATCTTTGTTGAAAATTAAAGTTAAAACTATAGGCTTCAAAACTATGCTATGAAAAAAACGTATTTTTTTTATTTCAAGCTTATGCAGATCCCTCAATGTCCGAAAAAAATGTCAAAGCTATTATCTCTAGATATCTCAGTATTCAAGAAACCCAAAACTCCCTATAATTGTGTTTTTCCTGAGCTTTCCATGATTTACTTTCCAACATGTCTAGACTCAAAGAAGAATGCACCGGGAATAGCCGCGGGCGCTGGACAAGCAGGAAATCAGGGAATGCCAGATCCGATAGGAGCTCTTCAGACTTTAGCTCGTCAAGGCACTGGGAACAATCAAATGATGGGAATGTCCGGACCCGTACCTAATCCTCAAGGGATGGTACCTCAACCGCCGTCAAACACCGCTACTAACTGTAAGAATATGACCCAAAGCTCCACATTTCTTTCGTTTGCCTATTAACATTTCAATTTTTGTTTAATTCAATACTTTTATAGCTAAAATTGACATTTTAAAAGGTGTGATGCAAAAACAGTTTGAACTTTAAGAGGTTGTGAGAAATTAATGAAGCAGCATTGCAAATCTTCCTTCAAGAAGGTTTTATAATATTTTTGAGATAAAAGAACGTTCTGAACACAAATCTAGCCCAGTTCGAGGTTTAAGCTCTTCAGTAGTTTGTACAAGAACAGTGTTCTTTTTTTTTCACCGCGCTTTATTATGATGGTATGTGTGTAAGTCTTCGTCGCCTTTGCGTCGTGTAAACACCAATCGTTTTTCAAAATTCATTTGTTTTGTCTCCCTCTCTCCTACTCGTTTCGTCAACATTATAATATTTGTAATGCTTGCGGAGCCCGAAAATTTACGACCTTGGGCGATTCTACGGCTCATTGTCGCGTCAACAACGGGCGAATATAAACGTAAGTATGGGTCCGCGTGTACGAAGACTGACGAACTATTACTACGCGGAATACTCGCCACTCAGTGATCCCGATATACGTTGGGATTCAGACAGTTCTCTGGCAAAGTACAAGCTTGCAAATTCGCCTCGACAGCAGGAATGGTGCGATTACGCATCGCTACGAGCAGGCGAGGAGAAAAAGTACAACAAGTGGAAGGGGGTCAAGATGGGAAATGCACAATTAATGGCAAAGATTGCCGAAGAGAGCGGTTGGAAAGTGAAAATGTTCAAGCGGAAAGTTTGGTACACGTACAAGCCGAGAATCGAGAGTCAAATTATTGAAAATCCTTCGTTCAAGATCAAATTTGAGTACGTGAGTTTTCTACGCAAATGGTATCTCAGTCTAGGATCGTCCTTCGTGCCGGATTTTCTCCCATTATCGAGATTCAAAGGCGGTACTTACGATCCGACCGGCGCAAGCGTTATCAATTTTCTACGTGTCGTTCGCATAGAAATCTATTCTTGGTTCGTCAAGCGAGTGTACTACAGCATTTTCGAGGAAATGATAAAAAGCCGTTACAGCGATCTGAACATATGCTTCGATCGCAAGTACGAGGTAGTGAAATTTTTGTTCAGAGTACAGAATGGAATATGGCTACCCGGTCATCCGACCACTACCGAAAACGACGCTCTGATCATTAAGATGAAGCTCAATGACGATTATTATGCAATCAAGGAGAGTATTTTTTACAGATACACGCACAACCCTTGTTTGCGGAAAAGCAAACTCCAACGACTCTTACGAAGTTTGGCAAAACGCTTGAGCATTTTCGTACGATTACCCTTCTACGATGCTTTTGAAGAGTTTATGGCCGAACCGGAGTCGTCGAATCTTTCGAAATTGAGCTCTGACGAAGAACCATCTGAATTTTCAACCGAGGATAATCTTGAGAAAAGTCTGAATCAGAGAAGAAAACGATTCAGACAATTGGCAGAGACAAGTTCTTAAATCTTGGTTTCGTTGTTTCGTTTTTTTTTTTCTTTTCGACACTCGACACTATTTATTATGAATTTTATTTGAAACGGTGTAAGCCGAAACGGAAAGTCGTCGTCAGATACAGAGACGAACAATTTTTACAAAGTTATATACGAATAAATTTCAAAAAAGGATAAAAGATGGAAAAATGAGCACGAGAAATACGATGTCGATTATTTAGGTGATTTTGAAAATTGTAGGATTGCAAAAACAGTGTTATTTTCTTTCGTATACCACCGTCATGAGAGCATTTATCATCAGCAATTTAAATTTACGCGATAAAAATGAATCCGTGTGAACTAAGGTACTTGAGGCAAACACCGTCAACGTTACATTTGTATTGAATACCATTGCTTAGAGAAATACAGGATTTGTATTAGCATGCTGTACAATTTATTTCCCAGGTATTTATTCTGTTTATACACAAAATAAACAGTATTATCCCTTCGAATTAATGAGTTATTCGTCCTGCTTGCTTGTTTGTTTAGTACTCCAAAGTCTGAACCAACGTCCCAATCCGGGAATGAATATGCAAGGCATGCAAAACAAAATACCGGGAATAGGTATGATGTCCGGACAAGCGGGTGGACCGATGAGTCACATGGGCCAGATGCAGCCTGCGCCAATGATGCAACAGATGAATCAGATGAATCAGGGCAACATGCCCCAGCAGATGAATCAAATGGGTCCTGGCCCAATGGGCTCTATGGGTCCGGCGCAAATAGCACCTGGACAAATGCAACAGAATATGCAGGTACGAAAAAAGATTTCCACGCTCTTTATTTCCGAATTTATAAACTATACTATCAACAACGGAACAGAAAACTACGTGAAGATACGTTTTTTTTTAAGAATGAAATGTCAATTTTGAGATCAGTAAAGATAATAATAATGTTATATCTAACAGAATCAGATACAGGGCCAAATACCGGGCCAGATAGCCAATCAGATCGGTGGCCCACTGGGTGTTCAAAGTGGAATGCAGCAACAAATGAATCAAATGGGTCCGGGTCAAATGGGACCAGTTCAAATGCAGCAACAAATGAATCATATGCAACGGAAGGTAACAACGAAAACATTAGCGAAGAAAGTTTGATTCGGGAAACGTGCTTTGAATATGCAGAAGGATATAGGGGAGTCTCAAAGAAATCCTACCATAGTGATAAACAGTGGATGAATTATTACTTAGTTGTTGTAAACCTGCAGTTTTGTATGCATTTTGATGTGACAATCTTCAACTGTCAAGTATAAGGAGACGCAGGATGTTGAAAAAAAAAGTACAGAACGTTTTAGATTTTTCCTTCGGGTGATTGACGAGCAAAATAAACTTGTTGGAAAATTTTACAACCATTCATTACGCTAGTGTAGGGTAATTAATCGTAAAGCACTGAAATTCTGCTTATTTTCCATTTCGCGCATTACCAATCTGTATGGCAACGCTGTAAATAGGTGAAGATCCTGAAAATTGCAGTAGTCACAAAGCGTGGTATAGTTAATGTCAAGAATTCTGCCCTAATGGAGTTGAATAGTAACAAATACGAGTACTTTGTCTACAAATAATGGCACTTATGACGGATTTAATATTATATTTAGGTTATTATACATCCCCACATTGAAAAACAGTTGTCAAGATTTTTTAGCATTGAAAATGCTTTTAAAAATGCTATATAGGGGGTCTGATTTAGCGAGATGTCACACGAAACTAACGCTACCCCCACTCCACTGCCGCTGTGTTGTAGCAGGGTGGGGGGAGCTGTGACATGCTAAATGCCTGTAATTTGTTGAAAAATGCTGCATTACATGTAGTCATTTGTGGTTACAAGGTAAAAGTTTCAATTTTGGTGTGTACATTACAATGTTGGTGGGCTTGGGTTGGAGTTTGTTCGGGTTTAAGTTTGGGTTTGTTTGGATTTAAGTTTGGGTTTAAGGTTGGGCTTGTTTGGGTTATAGGTTGGGTTTGTTTGAGTTTAAGTTTGGGGGTTTAAGTTTGTTTGGGTTTAAGGTTGGGCTTGTTTGGGATTAAAGTTGGGTTTGTTTGGGTTCGATGGATGGATAGTGAGAGACTGAGAATGTGAGAATGTGTGTGAGAGACCGCGAGAGTGATAATGTGAAAAGAGAGTTAGAGAGTGAGAGAGAGAGAGCCACTCATATTATTTGCATGTACCTTTTTTTATCACCCGAAAAGTCTGACTACGTTTTCAATGCCATGAAATCGTTGCACTTTGTATCATATTTGTAGATTTTTACAATATGTTATTATTTTCTCGATAGCCTGGCGAAATGTTAAATGCCGGTTTTCCTGGACCGAGAAACGTCACGCCGAATCAATTTCTGAGACAAAGTCCATCGCCCTCTGCCCCTAGTCCGGCAAGTCTGGGTGCGCCGTCGAGGTAAAGAAAACAACAATCCAGATAATATGATTTCTACTATTTTTGTATGGCAATTACAATTCGATGTTGATAAAAGAAGAAATTCAGCTAAGAGTTCAACAGTACTAAAAAAAATCGTACTGAATTTGCTATCGTATGATTTTCATTGACGTGCCAATTAAGTAAAAGAAAGTTACATATGTAATGAATTCACAGTAACCAAATGGTGCCATCCCCGGCACTCGTACCGTCGCCAAGTCCGCAACACTCGATTATGGCCGGGCCTCAACGTTCAGTGGGTATGGCACCGTCTCCAAGCAGCTCTTTGAACACACCAGGCGGAGTAGCAGCGACCCCGAGTCCCCAGGAGGATCAAGCATACAGAGAAAAAATTCGTCAGCTCAATCGATACATCGAGCCACTGCGGCGAATGATTACGAAAATGGGCAGCGAAGCAAGTAAAATATCGTTCCTCAATCGAATTAATCGGATCTCATTACTCAAGATGTAGTCATTGAAAGGAGATGTTCCGCACAATTTTGGTTTCCAGATGTCGACAAAATGAGCAAAATGAAGAAACTTCTAGAGATTTTGTCGAACCCGTTGAAGAGGGTTCCACTCGAAACTATAATAAAGTGCGAGGTTGTACTCGAGAAGTTGGACTTGAAGAGGGGCGAGGGCAGGGAACATTACTTCTTCAGTCCTCTTCTCGAAGCGGTCGGAGCTCATCTTCAAAGTCCAGTAGCAAATCATACGCTCCAGCGAACCTTTGGCCCGTCCCTCGAAGCACTTTTCGGTCCGGAAATCAAGTGAGTCTTGAGAACGTTCCATATTCGCGGAAGTTTTTAAGATTCGCACACTGTCGAGTACAAGACAACACGACGAAATTATTCCACAGGAATCTTCCACCACCGCTTAAGAAGCAAAAAGTAGAAGAGCCCTCGAGTGATATACCGGATGTGCTTCAGGGAGAAATAGCCCGTTTGGATCAGCGTTTCAAGGTATAGATTTTGGCTCTTTTCTGCTAACAAGGCGACCTTGCCAGGCACGCAATCGATTTCGGGACGTCCTTTCAGGGTAGTGTAGGGTTCGGTCCCAAGTGTCACCCCCTGCCACCCTTCACCCTGGTGGGCCCTCGTTTTCGCGAAATCGACCAAACAAAATTTGTGTGACGATTTTTGAACCTCGAAAATAACAAGAATTTTCGAAGCGGCACGATAGCCTAGCGGTTAGCGTCTTCGGCTAGTACGCTGCTGCTGGTTTGGGGTTCGAGTCCTGCTAGCGCTATTTTTTTTTTCAATCGAAACGCTTGTAAACGTTATTTTTATTTATTTACTTTAATTTAAATCCAACTTTTTTATATTGCGTTTAGAATTCTTGCCCGTGTGATTGTAATCACCGTTTCAACAATTTTGTATATCCAATTTTTTTTCTTATATTCTTCATCTAATTTGAAATTATTGCCCGTTTTTTTATTGTTATATATTTTCTTTGTTTAAATTAATTTTCTTCTATAGTTTGATATTTTCGTCTGTATTAATACAATTATTATTTTATTTACGCTTTTCATTTGAATTTTAGTTTTCTACGATTCCTTTTTTCGTTTACAAACACTTTCCCACATAATGTGAATATCGTGTTTTGCATTTTCATTTAATCGATAGAGCGATAATTTTTTCATTTGCTTATATTAACAATAATAAAAGTTAATAGAAACAATAAAAAAAGCGAGCAATAATTACAAACTAGATGAAGAATATAAGAAAAAAAATTGGATATACAAAATTTTTGAAACGGTGATTACAATTACGCGGGCAAGGATTCTAAACGAAATATTAAAAAGTTGTATTTAAATTAAAGCAAATAAATAAAAATAACGTTTACAATCGTTTCGATTGAAAAAAAAATAGCGGTAGCAGGACTCGAACCCAAAAACAGCAGCATACTAGCCGAAGACCTTAACCTCTAGGCTATCGCGCCGCTTCGAAAAAACTTGTTATTTTCGAGATTCAAAAATCGTCACAAATTTTGTTTGGTCGATTTCGCGAAAACGAGGGCCCACCAGGGTGAACGGTGGTAGGGGGTGATATTTGGGACCGAACCCTCAACTACCCTGAAAGGACGTCCCGAAATCGATTGCGTGCCTGGCAAGGTCCCCTTTTAAGTGTGCGCAAGAATCTTTGATTCTGAAGGAGCGGTGAGCCCTTCACCGATCACTGTGGGAGAAGTTTTTATTCATAATTCGATATGTTTGATAAAAATTTAATTTTAAAGTTACGAAAAACTCTGCTACATTGTTTTTGAGAAAGAAGAATTTTTATTTTTTCTCTGAAAAGTCGCGGCTACGAAAATTATTCTCCTCCTGACATTTTTCTAAGTTTTATTATTAATATTTATTTTGAACACAGTGAAACCCTGTTTTTATTGACGTTACGAAATCTTTCAAATTGTTTACATCCTTAGAGCAGTTTATATCAGACACCTAGAGTTATTTAGTATGTAAATTATTAGATAGAAATGTCACCAGCATGCCATATCCATAAAGTGCCGTATAAATTAGATGATTTTTAAAGTTGTAATATTTTGTTAAATGTTCGGTAACTTGGCTTGAAATTTTACCAGTATACTGGCATGTATTCTTACTTTATTGTAGACGAAAATTATTTGTTGAATATTCGGTTAAATATTATAGTTATGGGTTTAAAAAGAGTGTTTTTTTTTTTTAATCAATACATGCGTTAAACATTTTAATTCGAAATTTCGAAGAGAAAATAGTAAAATCTAAGGAATGTAAGATGTTATGCCCAGTTGTAAGTTTAAACAAGGATCCTTTAATAGTATACACTTTTAACAATATACAGATATTTCTTGAATAAGAAATATTCTGTTATATCGGTACAGAAGATGTTTCGCCACAGCACGTCTTTTAACCCTAAAATTCATGGCTGGGGTCCGTTCGCACCCCAATTTTTGTCCAAAAAATAAGGTTTTTGCGTTTTTTGCGACAAAAAAATGAGATTTTGCGATTGGAAAACGGATTTTTTCCGTTTTCCAGTCTTTAAATGGATTTTTCACTAATTAAATGTTAATTGAATCAGACGTCTTGCACAACATTCTCTGATGAAAAAACGAAGTAATTCATGTATAGTAAAGTCCATTTGTCCCGTAGAACCGGTTTCATTATCAAAAAAAGCGTGGGGTGCATATAGACCCCAGTCGTGCGTTCGAAGGTACAAAAAATGAGTCATGAGTTCTAGGGTTAAATTATATGACTATAGCTCTCGTTGTTGTTCCGACTGAATCCATCAAGCCACCTTTCAAACAATTATTTTCTAGAGAAATCCTCGTAAATGAGGTTCGATGGCATCCGAAACATTACGAGGTACATTGTACTCGGGTTAATATGTTGCGAGCGCGTCACTAGCGGAGGCGCTCTGCCAGGAATACGAAGACTCGGTACCGGTTGCGCACGAAAGGTGCACTTAAAAAGCTTATGACTTTGTAAAATTTTATCAAATCGACTTCAAATTTTAACAGGACATTTCCGCGATATTCAATTTCTAGGAAATGTTTGACAAAACGATTTTTTCCAAAGTTACAACAGGCCATGATTGTCTAGATAGAATGATTTTTTTTGAAACTTCGAAGCTGTCCTCTCATTCGAAATATCTGCGTCTAGAAAAAAAAAAATTAGTATCCTTTGAAATTCATCGGTGAATTGCTCGACTCTGGAAATTTGTTCGCAATAAAGTTAAGGGAACGCCGCCGCTTATTTGTTTGCTGTTCCAGGTGAGCTTGGATCCTGCGCAACAAAATAGCTCGAAATGTATACAATTGATTTGTTGGCTGGACGATCGGCATTTGCCTTGCGTGCCTCCTGTATCGGTGATCGTGCCTTCGGACTATCCCCTGACACCGCCCCGTTGCGTAATGGCACCTCACGAGTACACAACCACGTTCCTATCGGCCGTGCAGAAAGCTCTCAACGCGAGGATCACAAAATTGCCGAAACGTTTCTCGGTCTCCCAGCTATTGGATACGTGGGAAATGAGCGTTCGCCAGGCCAGCGCGCCAACGCAAACGCCAGTTTCCGCGAGTACTGTACTCATGGGTCTTTGAACTATCGAAATAAAGAAGAGCCCCATGATTTATGAGCTTGCGAAGAGAGAGAGAGGGAGACTCGACCAATTGGAGTTAGAGCAAAACGATTATCGGTTCTCAGTTTAAAAGTGCCAAGACCGCGAACATAAATCATTTTTGTATCTTTTGCAAAGTTCCGAATTTTAAGATTCAACATTGTACTGCTATAATTTTGGATTCCGAAACTCATAACGTTCTATTCTCAAAGTTGAGAACGCAAAGCTTATTTCGTTTTAAGAATTTCAACAAAATAAGCAAAAGCCTTTTCCATTTGGATAAAATATCGCACTTCGTTTCGGAACGAAGCTTTCAGTTTCAAAAGATGCAAGATTTTTTTTTTTCAGCCCTGACACTGCCTCGGCTAAGATAGGACTTGGACGAATCGCAAATACACGATTTCATGATATTTGCTTTTTTTTTATACCTGGCCACTTCTCGTATTCGCTCATTCTTCGAAATCTCGACATGTACAATTACGTAATATGGCTGAGAGAGTTTCTACGTTCTTTACTACTTAAGGGATTACGTGGGTTTCGAAGCCAAAAAAAAGCATATTTTCTCTATTTTTTAAAAATATATAAATTATTTTATTCTCAATGTTAAGCACATAAAAGAGCAACATTTCAACAATATTAAAAAAAAATTTTATCCAAAAATTTGGGATATTCAGCTGGTGGGACCTGGTTTCCGGAAACCCCTAAAAAAAAAGTGTCCTCGTGGTGGTCAGGATATAACTCATGATAGCTTTATCTGAAATTAAAAAACCAATTTTTTTCTGTTACTAGATAAGTATAGCCCGTGATTGAACGAAGGATTTAAAAAAAAATTTAAATTTGAATTTTTTGCAGAGTTGTAGGCAAAATAGTTCAATTTTTGGTACAATTTACACTTCGTATAGCCTTGTAAAATTAGTTGTAATCGAAAAAAAACCTTCGTTCAATCACTAGTCAATGCTATTTTGACGTGTGCAAAATTTCAATAAAATCGGTGCATTAGTTTTTGAGAAATCGTATCCACCGACTTCAAAAATAGTGTTTTGAAAAAAATTCGTATGTCTGCGTCGCGTCACTCCCGGCCGGTCTTTCCCAACGGGGGGAATTCCCAAAGGCTCTCTCTCCTACGCTTTTACTCCGATTGACTTTAAACTTTGGAAGAATATTCTAGACATATTGTACTATTACATAATAAAATAAAAATGGATTTTTTGAAATTTTCAAACCCACGTAACCCCTTAAAATTATGACTGTACGATCCTCGATTATTTTGTACCGAGGTAATATGTAATCAATAAAAGAGTGAGAATTTTTCTTTCAACGCGTATATTTCCTATCCGAAGTATAATTATCCGCGGTACTTGTGGAAGACCGAGTGAAGAGATTGTGGTAAAAATTGGTCTCGTTCGTCAGTGGACGCTGGTCTGAAATGAGGAAAAAGTGGTGGGGCTGAGGAACGCCGAAATGACAAGTTGCAGGCTGATCAACATTCCTTTCTGCGAACGCTCCGAGATATTCGCTCCGTTAACCTTAAATAATTTAACTAAAACTTCAACGAGATTTGCCGCGGTCTCGATAAGGATCTCGAGGGACTGTAGAAACAAGAATATTTTTTCCTCACGTGCTCGTTATCATCGAACGCGTCGCACGTTGATCGTATATATATCCAGTGAAACGAGAAAAATCTTGAAATCGTTTTGTTTTCATATATGACGACGACGCGCAGCCTCGGCGCCATTTTTGGCGCGTTGCTTGAAAACGAATATGAAGCACGCAACGGCGTCTCTCGGAAAATATGAAATTGGCTTTTACTTCGGGGCTTGGATAATCGGCGTTTTTTACTCCATTTACAAAGTTCACCAAATTAGTTTTTGTGAGACATAGAAATGACCTTAAAAGTATAATTAACGACCAACACGGTGTATACAAATTAAGATATTTAATTACAGATTTCGCCGATTACGATGCCACTTACGAGGACTTCAGCCCAGGATGGTCGTGGATCGGCGGTAAACGCGACAGCTCGGATGTCGAATGGGCCATGTGGATTCCATTCATGTACGGAATTTTCCCATGGACCGTGATACAACTTGTCATTAGTCAAATACTTAAATACAACGACAATACCGTAGTAAGTTTCGGATTGAAGGGGTCGCACTACTCCAGGAGCTCAAAGAACAGTCGTAACTTTAAGAATTTTCTTGTCTGAACAAAAAGTTTTTTCGGCAATTTATTGAAAGAACTTAAAACTTCATGGCTTTTTTTTTAATAGCGGCACCGGAGACTTGTAAGCCCCAAAGATTTTTGGCTTCACATGCTCCAGGCTTGTTGCATAATTTGCACAAACTTTGCTGGAAATCAAATTAACAATTTTCATAATCTGTATGACAATACAGATTATGACATAGGATATTTTTCATAGACATGACATACACTTGAAGTTCGATGCTTGTTAAAATATGAAAATCTAAGGTATTCCATTCACGAAGGGCCGTATTTTGCGGGCGCATAAGCAGTGCTCTTATGAATAATTAGTAGATTAGTAGTCACAATTAATTATTGAACCAAACGATGAACCGGAATGAAAAATTCCGCCTAAATTTTGTAACTTTAGACATTTTCTCTGAAAAGTTGCAGTTACGAAAATTCTTCTGCTAGTCACATTTTCCCAAGTTTTATAATTTATATTTTCTTCAAGCATTCGATGACTCCCTGTTTTTATTGTCTTTACGGAATCTTCAGAACTTTTTACATTCTCAAAGCAGTTTATATCGGACATCTGGAGTTATTTAGTATATACAGTAGAACCTCGATTATCCGAACTAATTGGTATCGGTTACCGTTCGGATAATCAAAAATTTGGATAATCGAAAGTAGATCTCAGACTTCCGGAAAAATCAATTTATATAATGTAAATAGTATCGAAAATTCTCTTTATTAAACTAACGACCCTATATTCTTTATTTGATATCAATTAACAATGAATAAAGTTTCAATTTTCATACCACCACTACTTATACAGTTAGATCATAATTGCGGCTTGAAATAATAATGAATTTTTGGCTGTCTCATAGTAGTTGCGCGTTTCTTGGCCGCTAAGTGTCGAATTCGTTTTAAGACCAACAGTTGTGTGAGACTATTTTCTGGTTGGGTTTCAAACCATTCCAGGGCGGTTTCTAAAGCGCTGAATGCTTCGCTGTGAGACGGTTCATTATGCGCTTCCGAGTCAGATAAATCGCCATCATCATCAGCATTGTTATTGTCATCCTCTTGAACCCCTTTGCACTAAAGATATAATTTCATGGTCATCCAAAATTTGAAAGCCAGAATCAAACTGCTGGAAGACGCTGCCGGAACACGCTCGTACATACAATGTTTCTCGTATATACATACAATGTATATACGATCTGATGTATGGAGTTACATATAGACAACAATGAATTTTGAAAACATCTCGAAGTGTTAGGAAATAGTTTTATTAGAGAAAAAACGGGGGATACCTTATAGCGATACCTTAACTGAGAAAAAAAAGACCATAATTGAATTGGGATGATCGAACGTTCGGATGAAGCGCCGAAGCGTTCGGATGACCGAAAATTCGGATAATCGAGGTTCTACTGTAAATGATTAGATAGAAGTGTGGTCAGCGTGTCATCTCCATAAAATGCTGCATAAATTAGACGATGTTTAAAGTCGTAAAGTTCGGTAACTAGGCTTGAAATTTTGCCAGTATAGTGGGATGTATTTTTACTCAATTGTAGACGAAAATCAGTTCATTGATCAAAATTCGGGTTCGTGAAAGGAATCCCTTAAGGGGTTACGTGGGTTTCGAAGCCAAAACAATCATATTTTCTCTATTTTTAAAAAATATAATATATAAATGATTATATTCAAAATGTTAAGCACATAAAAGAGCAACATTTCAACAATATTTTTTAAAAATTTCATCCAAAAATTTGGAAATTTCAGTCGGTGGGATCTGGTTTCCGGAGACCCCTCAAAAAAAGTGTCCTCGTGGTGGTCAGCATAACTCATGATAGCTTTATCTGAAATGAAAAAACCAAATTTGTTCTGTTAGTAGATAAGTATAGCTCGTTATAGAACGAAGGATTTAAAAAAAATTGAAATTCGAATTTTTGGTACAATTTACACTTCGTATAGCCTTGTAAAATTAGTTGTAATCGAAAAAAAAACCTTCGTTCAATCACTAGTCAATGATATTTTGAAGAAGTGTGCAAACATTTCAATAAGATCGGTGCATTAGTTTTTGAGAAATCGTGTCCACCGGCTTCAAAAATAGTGTTTTGAGAAAAATGCATATACCTGCGTCGCTCCCGGCCGGTCTTTCCCAACGGGAGCAATTCCCAAAGGCTCTCGCTCCTAGACTTTTACTCCGATTGACGTAAACCTTTGAGAGAATATTCTAGACATATTGTAGTATTAGATAATAAAATATAAAAAAATGGATGTTTTGAAATTTTCAAACCCACGTAACCCGTTAAAGTGAATTGGATAGAGTACATTCGAGTTACATTGTAAGCCACATTATTTGGAGTTTGCAGTGTCGATTTACTGGATAGAATAGTTACTTTTCGTTCCCAGGCCTATATGCCACTTCGTTCAAGACCCCAAAGTATGACATAAAGTAAAGAAAAATATATTTTTCGAACCTTCTGGACTAGTGTTACCCCGTAAAAAAACATTTCATCCGGGAAACGTTTACCCACAATGTATTATCTCCCTTCCGGTAGCTTGGAAGTTTCATGAGTGCGTGTTTTTCAGATACTGTCCATCTGGAATTTGAGTATATCTTTGCTCTTTATCTGGCAATACATAGGCGCTTTGGGGATGCTCTGTATGCTGATACAGCCGTGCATAGCATGTCTCCTCGTCTCGATAAGGAGCAAAAAAATATCCTGCGTCGTTCATCTGCTATCGCTCGGGGGATTACAAACCGCAAAAACTATGCACGTTGCGATGCAACGTTGGTTGAGCCTGGACGACGTGAAGTATCAAATGTTCATAATCGCCATATGCTGGATGCAATTGAGATGCATTAGTTGCAGCATCGATCGTATAGACACGTACAAACACGAAAGCTTGAGGACCTTCCTCAAAGATCTTTTGCACAGCGTCGCGTACTGTCTTTATTTACCAACGTTGTTTTTGGGACCGTTGATCTTGTACGGCGAATTCATCACTGGTGTACGCACGCAATGATTAAACGTCTAAGGGGAAAAAAAATCGTCACATTTAGAATAATGTTATGAATTTGCAGATCGAGAGAGCCCCGGCGAAATGGAACTTCCGACGTTTCGCCCACTTTTTTCTCAATCTTATTCGTTACCTATTTTGGTTACGTTTTACCGAATTTTCCATGCATTTCGTTCACTTCAACGCTTTACAATATCATCCCAAGGTACGCTATGCAATTGCGCAATTAAAACTAATAACAACCCAAAAATCAAACCCTCCCGTCTAAATAGCTATTTTGTCGATTTTTGTCTTTAAATATATGCTTGACAGAGGAAAAAACCTTTGGCCTCGATTCACAATGAAGTCGAAAAACCAATTAAGACATTCCTTTCGCGGAGAGCCATATTTTGTCGGCCCATAAGCCAGAACTTTTTTGAATTATTAGACGGTTACAGTAGCGCTTAATAAAAATGAGTTACGGTCAATTATTATACCCAATTATGAACTGGAACGAAAAATTTCGCCTAAATTTAGTAGATTTACACATTTTTGCATGTTCTTTGAGAAGTCGCGGGTACGAAAATTCTTCTACTAGTCACATTTTTTAAGTTTTATAATTAATTTTTTCTTTAAACATACGGTGACCCCCTGTTTTTATTGTCGTTACGGAATCTTGAGAATTTTTTTTACACGCTTGAATCAATTTATATTAAACATCTAGTTATTTAGTATATGAATTATCAGATAGAAATGCGGCCACCATGTCATCTCCATAAAGTGTTGCGTAAATTAAACGATTTTTGAAGTCGTAATTTTTGTTCAAAGTTCGGTAACTTGGCTTGAAATTTCACCAATATACGGGAATGTATTTTTAGTTTATTCTCGACGAAAATCAGTTAATTGTTAAAAATTCAAGTTCATGAAAGGAATACCTTAAGGCCTTAGGCCACTCTAGGATTTTCCAAAAATCGATTTTTTTTTTGTTAAAAATGTACCTTATTACCTATAAAATTATATTCCAAAAGATTATGGGTGTGGAAAATCTCTAAGTACTCGATTTTCGAATTCTAACGCTTCTAGACTTTCTACTAACTTTAAACGCGTTTATCTCAAAACTACATTTTTCAAGTCAGCCGGATTCATAACTCAAACAAATTTCAACCGATTCACTTGAAATTTTAACTGTATATTTAGAATTACATTTTCTGAGGCACTACGTAGGATTTTTTTATTATATTGCATAGTTCCTTTTTTATAAACAATTTTCTGACGATTTTCTCATGGCATTTTATACTTTTTGTTTTCGAAATGCGCCATTTTGGCAAGAAACAATATATCAAAAAAAATCCTACGTACTTCTATAGCTATTCTTATATATAATCGAAAAAAACTTTAGTGTCTCATCATAACTCAAAAATTATAGCTGTTGGTCCGCCCGTTGACCTTCCAGAAATAAAGGAGTCATCGGAAAAATGCTGCACAGTCGCCATTTTTACATGTATCGCTGTGAAAAACATAATTTTGTATAGTCGATTATGTGTATAATAAAGTCCCTATTTTGTAATTCTGATTTATTTTATGGTTTCGCTGAAAAAAAATCACAAAATATGCTCTTTTTTTGGTCTCTAGAGTGGCCTAAGGCCTTAAGCGCATTTTTCCGCAAGTCTGAACGTAACATTTCGATAGCGACTGCGATTAAGAGTATAATGGAGAAAGACTTTTCAAAATCGATCAATCATTGCACGAATCTTTTTTTTTCATGCATTCGACACAACGCGTACGTAAAATTAGCGCTGTTCAGAATTCTACCTCGAAATTTGTACCGAACATTCTTCAGATGTAGCAGAATGAAAATTGGAAGAAAAAAATAACAATTTTTCGTAAATTCTCGAAATAAACTAATACAACTTGGATCTCAATCTCGTACGCGCGCAGCTTATTCGCCATTTGTTTATCCATTATTCATTTATTTTGTCCAGCTTGTGGAGCGCCTGGATCCCTGGGCTTTCTACGGTTTCGGATATTGCATGGGCCAATATTTCCTCAACAAATACGTTGTCGTTTACGGTATCTGGGGCGAATTCAGCAAGGCCGATGATATAAGAGCACCTCCACATCCCAAATGCATCGGACGGGTTCATCTTTACTCCGATATGTGGAAACACTTCGACCGAGGCCTCTACAATTTTTTGATCAGGTGATAGCCTCTAGAACTACATTTCCTTCGTTCGATCCATTGATTTCCTTTTCTTTTTTTTTTCATCTCACAATATATCTCACGAAACGTATCTTCACAGATACATCTATGTGCCTGTGGCAAGAAGAGACGTTCCATTTGCCAAAGTACTCGGCTCCTTGATGAGTTTTAGTTTTGTATTTCTCTGGCATGGAATGGAAACTTTTATCTTCATATGGTGCCTACTTAATTTCGTCGGGCTGACCATCGAAGGGATCGCCCGTTCGATCGGGAATTCAGCGTCGTATCGGAGATGCGAGGAAAAGTACTTGAGTCCTCGTAACCGTCGAAGATTCGTGTGCGCCCTGGCCTCACCGTTGCTGGCTTTCTCAGCAATATCGAATTTTTACTTCTTCGCGGGTGACGAGATTGGCCATATTTTTTTGTACCGGTTGTTTCACGGTACGTCCTAATCCTTCCATTCCCGTTTGTCATAAAAAAAAATCCATAAAATAGGTGGACACTCGTTTTTTTTTTTTTGACAATCACACGTTGCGAAGCAATATACTACTTAAGATACGCGGTGCATACAAAAGAAAGGCTCATAAGTGATCTATGATTGGTGTAATTTCAGATTCCTCTTCTTCCATAGGAATATTGTTGTTCCTTCTTTATTGCTGTTCACAAGTGTCTACAGAAGTTAAGGATCGTGAGAGACGGAAAATCGACAATGAAAGAACAAAAGAAGAGCTGAACTGATAGTAATATCTACGAGAAATTCAAGGGCCATGTCACGTCGCGGCTATTAGGTTTTTGTGATACTGAGTTCGCTTGTTCAATGTCTCCAAAAATAATTTTTCCCTCATTGTGTATAAAGAGAGCGGTGGTCGCGAGAAACCATTTTCTCGATACACTTCGGACAAACGTAACAAGGTTTCGGTTTTGCGATTCAAAATTATTGGCGATCGATGAAGATCATTAATGGTGTAGCCTTCGGCGCGTACAAATCGCGCATTATTCACTACTTTGGTATAGTTTATTTTAGGAAGCATTGGAAGCTTTAAATAGAGGGCATCTACGTCTTCCTGACTGCACTCAAATAAGGCGCAAAGAAACTCCGGCATACTGTTGTAGGGACTTATTGCTTCGATATGTCGACGATGCCTCTTCACGCATCTGTGATAAAACAAACAAAAAAGGAAGCTTCGTAATTATCGGCCACAACATGGTCATTTATTGGAAATAATTTGTTTTTTTTTCACTCACACGTCCATTACGCTTGGCGGGCATCTGACAACCCAAGTTTTAAGCGGCTTTATACCGGCATTCTTAGCGAACGTTACCCTTTCCTTTATCACAGAAAATTCATACTTGAACACAACTGGATCGGTCAAAATATGTGCTGGAGTAACTCCGGATTCTGTAACATAACCGAATTTTTGCATGATCAAGACATGGACGAAAGAAATGCGCGTATCAGGAGCTACCGCTTTGTTTCATCCGAATGTTCGTTCACCCGAAACAATATGCCGAGGAAGAAAAAAAAGATTTACAAGGGGACCTTGCCGGGCAGGCAATAGATTTCGGGACGTCCTTTCAGGGTAGTGTAGGGTTTGGTCCCAAGTGTCACCCCCTGCCACCGTTCACCCTGGTGGGCCCTCGTTTTCGCGAAATCGACCAAACAAAATTGCTGTGACGATTTTTGAACCTCGAAATTAACAAGAATTTTCGAAGCGTCGCGATAGCCTAGCGGTTAAGGTTTTCGGCTAGTACGCTGCTGGTTTTTGGTTCCAGTCCTGCTAACGCTATTTTTTTTTTCAATCGAAACGCTTGTAAACGTTATTTTTATTTATTTACTTCAATTTAAATCCAACTTTTTTATATTGCGTTTAGAATTCTTGCCCGCGTGATTATAATCACCGTTTCAAAAATTTTGTATATCCAATTTTTTTCTTATATTCTTCATCTAGTTTGCAATTACTGCATGCTTTTTTTTATTGTTCTTATATATTTTCTTTGTTTGAATTAATTTTCTTCTATAGTTTGATACTTTCGTCTGTATTAATACAATTATTATTTTATTTACGCTTTTCATTTGAATTTTAGTTTTCTACGATTCCTTTTTTCGTTTACATACACTTTCCCACATAATGTGAATATAGTGTTTTGTATTTTCATTTAATCGACAGAGCGATAATTTTTTCATTTCCTCATATTAACAATAATAGAAGTTAATAGAAACAATAAAAAAAGCGAGCAATAATTACACACTAGATGAAGAATATAAGAAAAAAAACTGGATATACAAAATTTTGGAGACGGTGATTACAATCACGCAGGCAATAATTCTAAACGCAATATAAAAAAGTTGGATTTAAATTAAAGTAAATAAATAAAAATAACGTTTACAAGCGTTTCGATTGGAAAAAAAGCGGTAGCAGGACTCGAACCCAAAACCAGCAGCGTAAGACCTTAACCGCTAGGCTATCGCGACGCTTCGAAAATTCTTGTTCTTTTCGAGGCACACAAATTTTGTTTGGTCGATTTGGCGAGAATGAGGACCCACCAGGGTGAATGGTGGCAGGGGGTTACACTTGGGACCGAATCCTACACTACCCTGAAAGGACGTTCCGAAATCGATTGCGTGCCTGGCAAGGTTCCCTTGTTAGACATTTGGATGAACAGGTATTTCACATCTACCGTCTAATAATTTCATCTTTACCCAATAAAAATTCCGTTAGGGTCAGAAGTTTTGGTGCGTTCATGAATAGAATGTGAGGATTATAGCTGAGGAAGCGACAAATGCGGCTGATCTCTTGCTGAAACAAAATAATATGAATATCACAAGTTCGTTTCTGAAAATAAAAAATAATTAAGAGGTCTGCATAAGCTTGGAATTTAAAAAATACGATTTTTATTCATTGCATAGTTTTATAACCTACGGTCTTACTTTAAGGAGGAAAAACCCTTTACAATGTTCAAAAAATCGTTTTTTTTTCACATATTTCGAAAGTATAATATATTGAGAGTATAATGGACTGCTCATATTCAAAAACTGCTCATATTATAGCTCAAAAAGTTATTGATCGATCAGGGCTGAAATTTTGGGAGGTTTCTCACATTATCGGAAGGATACATCTAAAGTTTTAGGGTTATCGCGTAAATAAATTATTTTTTTGGGGTAAAAATTGTCGAGAAACGGTCAAAAATATAAAAATTTGATTAAAAAAACTTACATAATTTTGAATTTAATACTTTTAAATATTTTTATAGATATATCCTTCCTCTACACATGTCAATAATCGAAAAATATTGTTAATTTCTGTTTCAGATTAATAGAAAAAATCAGACAAATAGAGCACTTTTCGATATTAGGCAAAAGACACCTAAAGGAATACCATATAACGGCGTCATCTTGTTCTGATAAAAAAAAATGTTAACACTTGAAAGTTGTAATAAGCTAATGTCAAAATTTTTGAATGATACGATCATTTTATCACCTTTAAAAAAAATCCTGAAAAATGACTCATTTACTTCGTCTAAAGGGTCCCCCCCCCCCCCCTCCCCCTTAAATTTGCAACACGGATTTTCTAAAAATTCCAATAATTGACCGATTCATGACGATTTTTGTGAACGGCCAGATCGCTCACTGTGCTATAACAAACTTTTTTCAGCGTTTTCCTCGAAACAATGTTTTTTGAAACAGTGTAAGTTACATCCCAAATTCTATTTGGCCAATTCAGTTTAAATTTTCACATTGCATAGTTTATGGCATTTTCTTTTGTAAGAGCGGATTATTCTTTCACATGTTTATTCGTTTGTTAATGACAAATAATTGAAATCGTTTTTATTTTGTCGAAGATCAAACTTTTTTGTCTGCAGCTTGCCATTTTCATAATTTTCAGAATTTCAAGTATCTGAACATACAAAAGTTTTATTATTGTACTGAAAATACATTTTTTAATTATTTGTTTCAGATCGTTCTAGTTATCAGAACCATTTATACCGATTGGCCATGCTGCAATAGCGGCACTTTATTCAAATGATAAAGACTTCGTTGTTTGGCAATGACTTTTTTTTAACTTTTCGATTTAAAAAACGCAAACTTGTCAAGGCTATGTACTAAGGGATTCCTTTCTTGAAGGGCCTTATTGTGTGCGAGCATAAGCGGAGCCCTTTTGAATCATTAGTGGATTGAAGTGGCGCTTAATAAAAATAAATTACAATCAATCATTAAGTGGAATGAAAAATTTCGCATAATTTTTGTAGGTTTAGACATTCTAACATGTTCTCTGAAACGTCATGGTCACGAAAATTTTTCTGCTAGTTGCATTTTTCTAAGTTTCATTATTAATATTTTCTTCAAACATTCATTGAACCCCTGTTTTTACAAGCTTTTATTGAACTTGACTTGTTGCGAGATGCAAAACTGAAAATCGATATATCACCCACTTCCCGACTACTTAGAGCGCTAAAATTTTGCAAACATGCATCTAAGAGGTGACAATGCATGATTCAACTAACATAAATAAATAAATAAGTAAATAAAATATCGACTTTTTGTGAGATGCAAAATGGAAAATTGATATTTCACCCATTTCCCAACTACTTATAGCTCTGAAATTTCGCACATGCATCTAAGAGGTGACAATGCATGATTCAACTAAAATAAATAAATAAATAAAATTACGACTTGCTGTGAGATGTAAAATGGAAAATTGATATTTTCCATTAAATTACGTTAAAAAAACGTATACGTAAAAGTTCATATGTAAAAAAAAACTTTTTTAAAACAAGCTTTTATTTAATGTACTAAAAAGTAGAAAATAATTTTTTCTACAGTCACCTATATGTGACTATAAATTTTTATTTAGCTTTTGCTTGGGGCACTCAACTTTTAAAATGTTTAATTAAAGATTATATGTCTAAATTTTGAACGCCCCAAGCTTTTATTTATAGTCACATATAGGTGACTGTAAAAAAAAATTATTTTATACTTTTTAGTACATCAAATAAAAGCTTGTTTTCCAAAAGTTTTTTTTACGTATCAATTTATTTTCGATACGTAATCTTCAGAATTCTTTAAATGCTTAACACACTTTATATCGGACACCCAGAGTTATTTAATATATAAATTATTCGATAGAAATATAAACAACATCTGATCTCCATAAAGTTGTTGCACAAATTAAACGATTTTTGAAGCTGTAATTTTTTATTAAGAAATCGATAACTTGGCTTGAAATTTTGCCAGTATACTGGGATATATTTTTTCTTAATTGTAGATGAAAATCAATTAAATGTTAAATATTCAGATTTGTGAAAGGAATACTTTGTGTGTACAATCGCAAGTACACTATCCCAATACTCTCAGAAAGAAATATTAGACATCAACCAGTTTTTTTTTTTTTGGGCTCTACGCTCATGCATATCCTTCAAGAGACAGAAGATGATTCGTACTTTCAATCTTTCCGTCAAGTATAATATCCTGTTCCTGTGAGGCAAGAAAGTAGTATCCAATATTATCAAATTGTTTAAACGTGTAAGATCCTTGCACGAGAGGTTGAACAGCGAGACACAGTCGTTCATATCTAGATCCAGCTTTTTCACTAGTTTTATCTTCTTTGTCAGCTCTTTTGTTTCATCCGAGAGAAGATAGTTATTGTCCATTATTGTAGACTTGCAAATACCGGCTTGGCGGACAATTTCAAAGTTTCTTTCTATAGATTTTCTTGGGAGCGTAGTGAAGGCCGGATATCGCTTGATGACCTCTGTGGCGCTCTTCTTCGTAATGCACAATAGTTTCATGAGAATGTCAATGGCATAACCAGAGCCCCATTCCCAGCCGTCGCTGAATTCTTTGAAATCTTTCGGCTCGTCAAAGTTGATGTTGATTCCCTTCGTTGTCAAGATTTTTGGCTCTTCGGTCACATCGCTCATACATCGGTGCGGCAAAGATTGCTCATACACCTTCAAACGTTTTGTCAGCATAAACGTGCGTTTGAGACGCGACGTCAAGTGTCTCGCCATTTCGTTGTTGAAGAAGAATACCGATTCGAATGATAACAATTCTCGAATTAATAACTCTTCGGTTATTAACTGTTATTGTCCACAATGAAACGTATCTTTTTAGGTTAGGTTGTTAACGATGGCAAATTGTTCCCCGAGGGCACCGAATAATTTAGTCTTCTTATTTTTCTTTCTTTACGACGGAAATATCGATAAATTTTATTGCACGATTGTTGTACACGTTAATTCTAACGATTGCAATTACTTTTTGTTCTCCCGTCTCGCAATGTGGACTTGCGTAGTGAACAACGAGTTACACGTGTGTTATATGTCTTTGATTCCTCACCGACACGTCGCAATTCTTCACAAACGAATTGAGCTTATTGATCCTACGATAGGAAAAGTATATTCAAATTATGCGAAATATATAATACTTTGATAAATGTGATGTTTGTCGTTTGATGTATTGGATTTTTTTTTTATTACCCCACTGGGACTTCGTCATTGGAAATTATAATTTTCTTGCATCAGGTTTCGCTTTCCCTGTATACGGGCCTGAAAATCATCGCTTTCAAAACCCCCAATTTACCCTTTACCCCCACTCCGAGAATTGGATCCAACTACAATTTTCAAAGATGCAATGATTTTTTTTGGGAAAAAGGTTAAGTCCTACGAGTCGTAAAATTGATGAGCACAGCCTTGGCCCGGAAACTCGAAGGACCTGAGAGAAAGTTTCATTACAATTCGCAAACACTGTAAAACCGGTGTTTCACATAACCTTAAGGTGTGACAAACGGGTATAGGGAGCGTGCGTGAGCTGTAGAGAGCAGCACCACCGCCGATGAGTGCGCTCTATTGCGTCTAAATGTGCAATTAGTGTGATGAGATTTTGTCTGTAAGGAGTACGGAAAAAAAAAACAAATATTGCAAATACAAATGTTAAAAGTTATAAAACATGGTTTTCGACGTGTACTCAACGATCGTGTTCGAGGTCAAAATGATACAAAGGCAAGAAAGTTGTTCGATTCGGGCCACGTTTTAAATGTCACTGAAATTGAAACACACGGTGGATGAAGTAATCATCACCGGTTAAGTTGTAGCTCAGACTCGTGTGTCAATTTTTTAAAAATGTCAAAATAACGTCACGTGTTAGAAACTTGTGCA
The DNA here is from genome assembly GCA_963932345.1 of Ophion ventricosus. Taxonomy (NCBI): domain Eukaryota; kingdom Metazoa; phylum Arthropoda; class Insecta; order Hymenoptera; family Ichneumonidae; genus Ophion; species Ophion ventricosus. The sequence goes on along the minus strand of OZ010716.1, from coordinate 15,919,733 downwards.
TAATTGATAAAAATATATAAACCTTTGAAATGAAGAATAATTAAATATCTTTCAAACTTTCAGCTCGATTCTAATAGAAATATCACGAATGCTGAGTGTTCGTGTAAAGCTGGCCTATCTGGAAAATGCAAGCATATTTGTGCGCTGCTTCACTACGTGAATTATCCAGAGAGTGCCTCATCAAAAACGAGTTTATGCGCAAGAATGGGGATAACGAACAACATTCTTGCCGCTCCAATCTTTGTACGACCTGAACAGATTTTTTATTGTTGCTGGTTTCCTATGAAAGATCGTGGGAACATAGGATGGGTATGATGGATGTTCCAATTTCGCGTTATTGATGACAGAAGCACTACATATTTTAGTTTTCTTCGTTGGTTCCCAATCCGTACGATTTTTACTGAAATCACAAATAAATTGAAGGTTATGGCTGAATTCCGACTCAAATTCCGAACATTCCATTGTTTTATCGCTGAATTTTACATTTCAGAAACAATTGTAGAATGATGTACGCCTCAACCTAGTCCACTCTAGAGGCCAAAAAAGTGCATATTTTGTGATTGTTTTCAGCGAAACCATAAAATAAATCGGAATTACAAAATAGGAGTTTTATTATACACGTAATTGACTATACAAAATTATTTTTTCACAGCCATACATGTCAAAATGGCGACTGTGAAGCATTTTTCCGATGACGCCTTTATTTCTGGAAGGTCAACGGCCGGACCAATAGCTCCTATATAATTTTTGAGTTATGATGAGACACTAAAGTTTTTTCGATTATATATAAGAATAGCTATAGAAGTACGTAGGATTTTTTTTTGATATTATTGGTTTCTGTCAAAATGGTGCATTTATAAAACAAAAAGCATTAAAATGCCATAAGAAAATCGTCAGAAAATTGTTTATAAAAAAGAGAACTACGCAACATAATTAAAAAATCTTACGTAGTGCATCAGAAAATGTAATTCTAAATATACAGTTAAAATTTTAAGTGAATCGCCTGAAATTTGTTTGAGTTATGAGTCCGGCCGACTTGAAAAATGTAGTTTTGAGATAAACACGTTTAAAGTTAGTAGAGAGTCACGACATGAATCAAGGGGTTGCGCTAGAATTCGAAAATCGAGTACTTAGAGATTTTTTACACCCATAATCTTTTGGAATATAATTTTATAGATACTAAGGTACATTTTTAACAAAAAAAATCGATTTTTGGAAAATCCTAGAGTGGCCTAAGGCCTTAAGAGTCGCGTTAGTATAATTAATATAATAGCACTTATATGTAGTTTTTAACTGCTTTAATCCATTTGGTACGTTTCTCAGTTTTGCCATGGGGCATGTACTTTCGGGGAATGAGTAAAACTTCCCTGGTGAATGAACGTCTCGAAGTCGAAATGGCGTATTAGAACATTCTCGAATGCAACAATATCGTCTGGATGCAGACATTACGTGAAAATATTTGTTTTCCGTCAATTAGGACAAAAAAAATGATAATTGCCAAATACGCGCGTTGTTATTGTCACCACATTAATGTTGGGATTGGCCGCTTGGCGGCACTGTAAGCTCGGCGCACGGTCCCTATCAGTGCGAGGGTGACAGCGATAACGGCACTGACGGCAAAACGAGGGGCGCGAACCCAGAGTGTCTGTCCGATCACGTTAAGTTGGAATAAAACTTAAGGTGATTGAAAATAACGATCGAGGCTGGTGATAGAGCAAAGATAAATCAACTGGTTTTATTACGGCAATGGAGTTGGACGCTTCCGCATGTAATGATATGCGTTTAACATCGTTGGGGACGGGGAGGAGTGGGCGTTAAGCTTCTAAGAGTAAATTTGAATGAAATTCAATTTTCAATAAGATTTCATATGGCTGTATTCGTTTCTCGAGTCTCAATAGGCACCAATAAACAATAGCGGATTCCAGCAACAATATTCGACAATTACGAGACTCGGCATAGCAATGACGATGGAATTCGTCATCTCATTCGCAAAGATATTCTCCATCGTACCAATCCATTGCTCGCTTTGTATTATCGTTCTAATAGAAAAGAATTCGGCGATAGACCGCAAAATGGGCGGGCGGGCGGGGGGGTGTATTATGCGAGCTAGTGCGCGGGCGCGCACACCCATCGTGACACGCGTGCGCAATTCGCACAGTGACTCAGCTTTCACAACTGCCAACTGTAATTTCAAAGATTCCAACGTCTAACAATTTCTCGCACTACAGTGCCTCATACTTAAGACTCGTGAACGTCTCGTTTTTTTCTCAAACGAATCATCTTAGAGAGCAACGCGGTCTCGTCCGTTCCCCAAGCATTTGATGAACTCGGCGAAAAGAATGATCAAGAGTCAAACGGCACGGCCCTGAGATCTCCGGAATGAGGGGTGGGGGGCGGGGAGTGAGCTATGGAAGCGCATGCGTGGGAGAACGGTCGACGGTGGTGCCACGAGCGGGGCAGGCTACCGTGTAAGCGTTCGCAGCGAAGGGAATACGCGCCGGGTATAGCGTGTGCAGAAACGCCGTGAGGTTTAGTCGCGAGACGTGAGTCGAGAAAGACGGTGACGGGTTGTGGTCTCTAGTGTCGTAGCGAACGAAAAAAAAAAAAAAAACGTTAAGTACGCCCCCTTCCCTTTCCCCACCGAAGTGTTGAAAATATGAGCTGGCAGGATTACGTTGACAAGCAGCTGCTTGCGTCGAGGTGCGTCACAAAAGCAGCGATCGCTGGACACGATGGAAACCTATGGGCAAAGTCGGAAGGCTTCGAAGTGAGTAATAACCACGAACAAGAAACATCTTAAAAATCGAAGGAAACGCACGTACTTGCTATGGTGTCTCGGGGCGTGGGGGAAGGGGAAATTCGCTGAGTCGTCGCTAACGAGAAAAAAACAAAAAAAAAAACCAGCATATTCGAGTTTTAAGGGCGGTAGAGTATCTCGGTACTAGGAATTTCGCGATAAAACACATTACGTCTCGAGTCTCGAACGAACACGTTCTATCCCCGATGCTTCATTTCGCGATAAGCGCGCAATGGTCGCCGGCTACGTTTAAGAACCGGCTCGCTCACGCGGCCCGAGCGCGTTTTTCTTTCCCTTCGTATCCTTTAATCTGTACGAAACACCGCGAGGGCGTGCAAGGGGCGGGAAAGAGATCGCGTTTGAAGAATTTTTTATGAAAAGAAAAATTTTTTCATCGATGAAGGTGTGGGAGTTGCCGGCTTGGGGCTCGACGATTTTCCTAACCCCGAAAAATGTTGACCGCGAGCTGGCCGAAGGGGCTGTAGTAGGGGGCATCGAACGCGCGGGCGCGCTACTCCGCTCGACCGACCGAGCCAAGGGAGAGAACCAGCGAGGCGAAAACCCAAGGCGAGCAAGGAAGAGCTCCGGAATAAAGAAAAAAAGAGAGAGAGAGAGAGAGTGTGAGAAAGAGAAAGAGAGCGCGGAGATGGAGAGAGAATTCCCTGTATGCCACGTAGTAACCGTCATTTGCGACCCTGTGATGAGAAAAAAAAAAAAAAAACTCGATAGCTTCGCTGATTCGCACGAGTGAAGAACGGGGTTGCGAATTATAAATCCGAATCGTCGGTTTCCCTTCGCATTATCCAATCACTCGACGTTTAGCCATTTCCTCGATCGCGAGGGCGCTGTGTACCGCGTATGCTACAGTTATACACATTGACACAAACGGCGCGTATATACATAGATATACCGGGAATATCGATCGGGTTAATATGACTCTATGGCTCTCTCTCTCTCTCTCTCTCTCTCTCTTGGCGTGCGAAATACGATTGGAGATTTCTCACTGACTTCGCTTGGGGACTAAATGAACCGAGAGAGATAGAGAAAAGGTCGTTGGTGTACTTTATCCCCAGCCGGGTAGCCTTTAAAAGATATTTTTAAAAGAGCAAACCTCCAACAGAGAGATACTTGTAAAGCTGTACGTTTCAACCGCACGCTACGAATAGGGTGTGGCAGATTTAGCACCCGAAAATCAAACGTATTCGAAGAGCATTTCGATCCGTTGATTTTTCGTACACATCTTCAGTCCACGAAGCATTTATCGCATTTCTCTCGGCTTATGCAAATAACGATTCTCGAGGATATACACTTTCGTTGAATAAAGGGGGGGGCACGGGATGAATTTAAGAAAGGCCCAAGACCGAGGAAAAATTCTGAGAGCGAGACGGCATTGTTCAACGCCATCTCTCTCTCTCTCTCTCTCTCTCTCTCTCTCTCTCTCTCTCTCTCTCTCTCTCTCTCTCTCTCTCTCCTTGGCTTTCCCCCTCTACTTTTTGTATTCCACGGCTCTTCCGAGGATAATCTCGTTTGTAGCCGCCCAACAAAGTCTCCAGAAACCATTCTCGTGCATTCTCACTTCACGACCGTTACTTGTCAAATATAATCGCCCTTTCTCTTTTCATTTGATATCTTTTGTAGGAGATTGACAAGAGAGGGCACTTACCGAGCAAAAAGAATGTTATAATCGGGCGATGCGATAAAAATATTTTCATCGGGTCTAAGAGATATTCGCAAATGTTCTAAAGCAAGATGAAAATTTGAAATTCGAAGAAAAAAAAAAAACTACGATTCTCTGGTTCTTCGTTCTTTGTTCGGAACTCTCGAAGGCGAGCACGTGTCGACGCCATGAGTTCATGGAGGATTCTCGCGCCGGTCGCGGCTAATTGATAATTCTCGATCGCACGTCCTCACGTGATTCAAAGAACGAGCTCATTTTTCTTTCTTCTTACTGACATCAAAAGTTCGATCACTTGGGACAATAGTGTCGAAAATTGCGACGAAGGGGGAGGGGTTGCTTTTGGAGCCTCGGCTACAAGTAGCGATGTATATATATACACACACACGCATACACCTTCCGGTAGCGACTGCCAAAATGGCGACTACCGACTGGGCAGCAACCTTGCCAGGGCCGTAACGAAAAAGCTGGTACCACGGGACGAAATTTTCGATTACTTGTTTTTTCTTTTTTTTTTTTTTCTTTCTTTGCCACAAAGACGTCGCGTGAAAATGAATTTGTCGTGTCGTGAAAAGTTTAACGGCGTTGGCATTGGTCGAGAAACGAGGACGAGGCTTCGAGAACGATGCAAATTGCTGACCGAACGAAACACACCTCGTGTGGCTGTACGCAGGTCCGATGAGGCAAGCCTTCCTGTTAATCGCCGGATTAGCGTACTCGATGATTTTTCGCCCCGCGTTATCGGTCGAATAATAACGCCATAAGAAAATTGAGATAATAGGCAAACAAGGGATGATACGGTTGAGAAGGCAAATTTGATAAAGAGAGAAATAAAAAGAGGGACGTGACGAATTATCGACAAAAATCGTAATACTGAAAAAAAGTCGCAGCGGCTTTTAGAGAGTTGACGTGATGGTTCTTGCGTTTGCCGCATGGCGACAGCGATTCGAGTTCTCGGACTCCGGAGAATTCGCCATTTTCAGTGTTAGGACGATGGGCGACAGAGAGAAAAGAGCGGGAGGGGAAGGATGAGAGAGAGAGAGAGAAAGGGAGATAGGATCCGGACCCCGACCGCCGTATGATTCATCGCTCGTGCAGTGACGTACTCATAATTCGATGCACCCTGTGACTCAGTATTTTTTTTTTTTTTTCGTTCTCTCTGTAAGCCTGCTCATTAAACCTCCATACTTGCGAAAATTGTTGGCTAACCTCAAACAAAGCAAAACTTCGCATCATTATTGTTCAAGTTCAAATTCTAACCTCTGTAGTCATTTTGAGACATTACTAACCGTTCAACTGTAACATTTTGCGAAAAACTTGACGAAAAATCGTCGTGAAAGATATTCATTTTTATATTTTGTCATGAATTTCAATAAAATTCGAATTTTGAGTGGATATATTGACACTTTCGTTGATGTCGATGAATTCTTCAACGAACCCAAACAAACTCGAAAACGAGTTCAAACTAAAGTTAACGGTTTGAAATTTCATTGCCGTTCGTTTACACGTATTGTTTGATACCGTTATTCGGACCCCGTACTCGAGAAAGTCGACAACAATTTGATGTTGTTTTTTTTTTAATGCGAAATATTGGGTTTTCGGATGAGACGAAGTATTCGTATACCTGAAACCCGATATTTTCCATTCAGCTTTTCGAAATAAAATTGTAGGAATAAACGGTCTATGGACTCTCTTTTACTTGCGGGTATTCTAATAAACGCATTCTTTCAAAATGAATATACTTTGGTTTATTAAGGGGTTACGTGGGTTTTGAAGCCAAAAAAGCATATTTTTTCTATTTTTTTCAAATATAATATATAAATTATTTTATTCAAAATGTTAAGCACATTTTTATGTGCAACATATGAACAATGATTTTAAAAAATTTGAGAAATTCAGTCGGTGGGACCTGGTTTCCGGAGATGATGTTGAAGTTTGCATCGTTGAAATGCAACGCAATATTTTTCTCTCATTTTCTTCAAATTTTCTCTAACAGATTTAAGCTAAAAAAATTGTAAGATTTATTCTTTAGCCTCCTTATTTAGCGATCTACAACCCAAGTCTACAAAATATTATTTTCGATACTGATAAAAATAAGGAACAAAAAAATATCGTTGCATTCCAACGATGCAAACTTCAAGCCCATTTCCGGAGAACTCTAAAAAAAAAGTGTCCTCGTGGTGGTCACGATAACTCATGATAGCTTGATCTGAGATTAAAAAACCAATTTTTTTCTGTGAGTAGATAAGTATAGCTCGTGATTGAACGAAGGATTTTTAAAAAAAATTGAAATTTGAATTTTTGGCAGAGTTGTATGCAAAATAGTTCAATTTTTGGTACAATTTACACTACGTAAAAGCCTTGTAAAATTAGTTGTAATCGAAAAAAAAAAAACACCTTCGTTCAATCACTAGTCAATGCTATTTTGAAGAAGTGTGCAAAATTCCAATAAGATCGGTTCATTAGTTTTTGAGAAATCGTGTCCATCGACTTCAAAAATAATGTTTTGAGAAAAATGCGTATACCTCCCGGTATACGCATACCGACGCAAAAGCGTCGCTCCCGGCCGGTCTTTCCCAACGGAGGGAATTCCCAAAGGCTCTCTCTCCTAGACTTTTACTCCGATTGTGTTAAGGCCATGTGTCACACCTCCAGTCGGTAAAAATCCTACTGCCAAGTTTTCTCCTAGACGGAACATATTTCGGGCAAAAGCAGAGAAAGCCGTTGTTCGTCGTTCAACAGAGCGGAACGTGTTTCTTTTCTTTTTTCCCAAAAATCAACCGTTTCAGAAATCATTGGGAATCTGCAAATCAGCTATCTCTCTCGCACTCGTGGCCGCTCGGTCGGTGTGACACTTGGCCTTAAAACGTTGGGAGAATATTCTAGACATATTGTAGTATTAGATAATAAAATTAAAAAATGGATTTTTTGAAATTTTCAAACCCACGTAACCCCTTAACGGGTCTGCCTATGCTTGGGGCTCAAAAAACAAGTCGATTTTCCATTTTTTTTTTTCTTATGACAGTTTTGGGACGACGCGGTCGGGATTTTACACATAATTAATACGTACACTTGTCAAGTTTAAGGTTTTTTTTTACTGGAAAATATTGATAAACAATGATGTTATGTTTATTAAAAAAAAAAAGCGACTCTGCTGCACGGCCAATCGGTGAAGGTAGTTCTAGCAAATAGGATACTGAGAAATGAAAAATAAAAAGTGTACTTTTAGGATCATAATAAAACTTTCTTATGACAGGATAGTTTTTTGAAATTTTTAAATTTACCAAGGGGACAAACGGCAGAAAAAGTTCGATTTTCAACAAAACAAAAACTCTGTTTGAATTTCACGTGAATTGGACAAATAGATTTTGAGACACGAGTTGAACTATTTCATAAAACAATTTCGAGAATAACGTAAAAGAAAAGTAATCTCAATTACGTAAAATTTTTGGAATTTTAGCAAATTGAAGATTTTATAAAAACATGCAATGAAAAAAAGCGTGTGCTTGAGATTTCAAACATATGCAGACCCCTTAATGACGAAGAAGATCCGGGGAATGTTTCAGTGAATACTTCGCCAACTGAATAAGGCGAAACAACATTTGATACGCCAAGGCTCTGAGCGAAAAAAGATGCAATAGAGTGATAAATTCTCAAGTAAATCGATACGCGCATACTCGTTTCCACGGTTTACGAGCCCGCGAAGAATGAATATCGTTGCAAATTCTATCGAAAGTTTTCAAGACACGTTGTAAATTATCCCCGACGTTTCGGGCACAACTGTATCGCCAATAAATTCTCGAGGTGTGTGGTACAAAACGGTAGACATGGTTCAGCATCGTGGGAGGGATAGCGAAAGATTTATTTCTGGCTCCGGAACAATCTTTATTTTTTAAAATTGCATTTTTGTCGATTTCCTTCAACGTAACCCAAAGATCTTCCTTTGAATCCTTAATTTATAAAAAGCGAGGCGAAATGTTCGATTTCGTTTTTCTTCGAATTTTCTATTTGGATATTTTTCACGTCGTTGAAGTTTGCATCGTTGGAATGCAACGGAAGGCAATTCTTTTTAGGTGCTCAGAAGTTGTTTTGGTCGATGTAGATTGCGAAAACCACTTAAACGTTTTTACTTATTTGGGATCTACGACCGTAATTGGGTCATTAAATGATTTTTTTTCATTGTAAAGCTCATGTACGGGTTTTAAAGCAAAGTATTTTTCTTTTTTTTTTTCCAACAATTAGCAATGATACAGCACTTTGAAATTGTTCTGTTCGGCTCGGCAAAAACGCGCCGAGAGCATCCGAAGTTACCCGAGCGCTCTGTGACGTCACCGCTCGAACGCCACTATACGAATTACACGTGTGATACGAGTATTCTGTCAACGATGGCAACGACAAAATCGTATAAGCCTTGTTTCGTTCCTCTTTGTATAAATACGACGAAAAGTGCCCCTAATAGGTATTTCTGGATGTGCCACAAGACATAAAACGTCGAAATCTGTGGTTCGATGCAGCACGACGTGTCAACCCGAAATCATCGTCCACTTATTTTTGCTGTGAATACCACTTTGATGTCAGTGTAAACGTGTTATAACATAAACTGTATTGAAATATATATTTTTTTAATACGTCTTTTTCAAAATACTTATGATACGTAGCGGCAATAACTGACACAATTTATCAAGCCTCTCCTAACCTAAAAATGTTCAGTTATCAACGGTCGGTAAATTACTCGAATTTGCTTTCACGAATCCGCTTTCACACATCCGTTGCATGAAAATTAAACTATATTTCGACTTTTTCAGAATGCTCGAGATTTTTCGATGTTAAATGACACAAAATTTTACTTTTCTATAGACTCGCGTGTAAGCCGTATACATAGCCTATTCGGTCGTGTTCGAGCGGTGACGTCACAAGCGCCAGCGCTGACAGCGTGACATTTCGCGCCAACGTCTACAATTTGAATTATCGTGATATAAAAACAATTAATAATTATCTTTGGAATTATTTCAAAGAAAAACCTTTTTGATATTCGGTTTAAATATCACGAAAGATCAATTCCAAAAAAAAAAGAATCGAACATTTTTTAAACAACTCAATTTGCCAAAAAAGGTTTTGGATGATGAGAAAAATAAAGGAAAAGGAGAAAATCGTTTCGTTCCAACGATGCGAAGTTCAACGTCATTATTTTCCAAGGGGATTTTCGTCAATGAATATCCAAACAGTTCGTTTCAATGTTGTAAGGCCGAATTGATGGCCACGTAGGCATCAAAATTCAGTTGTTTTTCCAAAAGTTAAAAAAAAAAAGACAACATGGAAAAGAAAAATTTCAACAGTTTTTCTTACCGACTGAGCGGGTTTGACCTTAAGGTGCGCGGATCCTCGCTCGGTCGGTAACAAAACTTGCGAACGATTGTTTCCAAAAGTTTTCGATTTTTGTGCCTCACGTTCCTTATCGTTCGAACGCAACGAGAATGAATTCTTTTTCATTGAATAACATTTATTTATGGCTTATTCAGGCTATGGAAATCATTCTAATGTTTTTACATATTTTTTATTAAAGATTCATGACCTCAAGTTGCAAAAAAAGATTTTAAATAATCATAAACATGAAGAAAAAAAAAAAATGGTTGCATTGCTACGGTGCAAACTTCAACGTCATTCTATTACAGGTTCAGCGACGGACTGTTCCGAAAAATTCATTCACTTATGAAAATAGTTGCGTCGAAGATTTGTAATCGGGAATAAAGCATAAAGGGGAGTACCGTGTCGAGTGGTTAACGTGATCCGTATACGATGCCGGAACCTGATGACGGGACACAAATTCATGGGAAGATAAACAAATGCTTTTAGCATCGTGAAATTCGACACGAATCTCTTTTATTGACGATTAGCTGTCGCGTGTCGATTATTGACGAAAGACAAAGAAGATAAAGCCACAGCTGTGAGGTAACACAGCAGCGGTTAGAATCCGCTCGCACAGTTGGTCTCGCCACCTGCGTGAATTAAACGAGGGCTCAGTCCGTCCACCTATGGGAAAACAATGTTAGCCGGTTCGTTCTCCACACACGCACACACATTTCTCTCTGTGTGGTGTACGGTTGATACACAAGGAACGACGATACGTCGTTACCTTCTTACACGTGGAAGAGAGAAGCGCGACTTACAGAGGCCTCTCTTTTCGCGTGCAGGTTTTACCGGTGACCGTGACGTCGGCTACTTCGAAAGGAGGTCACCCCCTTGGACGAATTGCTCGAACGTTATCTTTGCAAGGCTTCGCTGCGCTCTCTCTCTCTCTCTCTCTCTCTCTCTCTCTCTCTCTCTCTCTCTCTCTCTCTCTCTCTCTCTCTCTCTCTCTCTCTCTCTCACTCTCTCTCTCTCCCTCTTTTTCTCTGCCTCTCTCTTACCCTCTCCTTTTTTCCCTTGTCGCGTCTTTCATCCTTCGAGGGTTGACGGCGTTTGACCTCTAATGGAAAAATCGACTCATTGAGCCGTACGGCTGGTTCTATCGATGCGATTACATGTGTAGCGTATTTGTAAATCCAACGAGATTATACGATGTAGGATCGTGAATTAAGGGATTACGTGGGTTTCGAAGCCAAAAAAAGCATATTTTCTCAATTTTTTAAAATATAATATATAATTTTATTCAAAATGTTAAGCACATAAAAGGGCAACATTTCAACAATATTTAAAAAAATATATGTCCAAAAATTTGAGAAACTCAGCCGGTAGGACCTGGTTTCCGGAGACCCCTAAAAAAAGTGTCCTCGTGGTGGTCAGAATAACTCATGATAGCTTTATCTGAAATTAAAAAACCAATTTTTTTCTGTTAGTAGATAAGCATAGCTCGTGATTGAACGAAGGATTTTTTTTTTAATTGAAATTTGAATTTTTGCCAAGTTGTATGCAAAATAGTTCAATTTTTGGTACAATTTTCACTACGTACAGCCTTGTAAAATTAGTTGTAATCGAAAGAAAAAAAAACCTTCGTTCAATCACTAGTCAATGCTATTTTCAAGAAGTGTGCAGAATTTCAATAATATCGGTGCATTAGTTTTTGAGAAATCGTGTCCACCGACTTAAAAAATAGTGTTTTGAGAAAAATGCGTACACCTGCGTCGCTCCCGGCCGGTCTTTTCCAACGGGAGGGAATTCCCAAAGGCTCTGTCCCCTAGACTTTTACTCCGATTGACTTAAAACTTTGGGAGAATATTCTAGACATATTGTACTATTGGATAATAAAATTATAAAAAAATGGATGTTTGAAATTTTCAAACCCAAGAAAACCCTTAAGAAATGAGTCTTGCTATACATTACAATACATACCGAAATATATAGCCGTAAAACAAAAATTGCGAAAGAAAATACAACAAATCGAATGATTCGTGGATAATCATAGAAAGGTAAAGAATATAGCCCTGCGATGATAATTAGAGAACTTATCTGGTCTGCGTAAGCTCGGGGCCCCGAAAACAGCTCGATTTTTCAGATTTTTGTTCTGACGACAGCATCGGAATGACGAGGTCGGGATTTTACACACAATTAATGCATTGTCTTGCCAAGTTTGAGCTTTTTTTTATTGCAAAATATTAATAAACAATAAAGTTATTGTTTAAACAAAGTGCCGCGGTTGTTGCATTGCCAATCGGTGTGGGTGGTTCTGGCCACGAAGGTGCTCTGAAATGAAAAATAAAAAAATGTTCTTTCAGTGTAATAATGAAACTTCCGTACAATCGGATACTTTTTTCAAGATTAAAAAAATTGTAAAAATGGCAAGCGGTAGAAAAAAGTTCGACTTTCGATCGAAAAAAGGAACTTCAAACATTTGTTATCAACAATTGGCTAAGTATATGAAAAAAATCATCGAGAAAAACGGTAAATCGCAACGGAGTGGTTCACCGTAGCGCATTGAACGGTCTGACCCTTTACAAAAATCATAGCGTAGTTAATTTATGGTATTTTTTACAAAATCTTTATTGCAAATTAAAGTTAAGATGCTAGGCTATAAAATTGTGATGTGAAAAATCTTGTTTTTATTTTTATTTTCATGCTTATGCAGACTCTCAAGGCCGTCCAACATGTTTGGAAAGTTCGATGAAAAAAATAAGACCACTGAAATAATTGCCGCAAAGGAGCTTTAGAGGCGTTTGACAATAAATGTTAAGGGATACTGGTGTTTGTAGACGTAGATGCGTCTAATGAAAGGTCAACTCCGAAGTTTCCGTAAGTTCTACAATAACAATTTTCAGAGCAAAAAATATGGAAATCTAAGGAATTTAGCACGGTTACGTGTAAGACAAATTTAGCCGTAATTGATATCTCGTGCGCACGTATCACGTGCGTTCATCGGCGATGAAATTGCAACTGAATTTGCTACTTTCAATTTAAAAAAAAAACGGTCCTAAAATCACCAGATCTGAATATTTATTTTCCCGAAAACGATGTACCGAAACTTACAGAAACTTCCCGAAGCTGAGCCTATATTGGGTGCATCTAAAAATGAAAAGAAAAAATCCGCTATCCTTCAAGATTCATCGTCGAAACGCTCGGACCTCCTCAGTACCGTTTAAAAAATTCGGCGAGCTAAGCAAAAAAATAACAGACTTGTAATAATTTCTGAAAAAAAACAGCTTACAAGCTATTTAAGTAATTGTGCTTAGGTATAGATCTTTTTAATTGCGTTTGACGATCGTAGAAACTCCGCAAGGTTGGGTGCACTTTATCACAGAGATGATAAGACGATAGATCCAAGAAAGTTACTTTGTCCGCGCTAATTGCACCGTAATTATCGAAGGAGTGGATAAGATTAAGGAATTATTTTCCAAGGTAACCATAATTGAGTTGTTAAAAAAATGTTCGATTTTTTAATTTAGAATTGATCTTTTGTGAAAAGCGGAATTTCAAAAGGGTTTTTCTTTGAAATAATTCTAAAGATAATTATTTAATTGTTTTTATGTCACGATAATTCAAATTATAGATGTTGGCGCGAAATGCCACGCCTTCGGCGCTTGTGACGTCATCGTTCGAACCCGACCGAATTAGGCTATGTATACAGCTTACGCGCAAGTGTACACAAATGTGAAATTTCGTGTCGTTTTACATCTGAAAACAACTCGAGCATTTTGAAAAAGTCGAAAACTAGTTCAATTTTCGTGCAACGATGTGTGAAAGTGGATTCGTGAAAGCAAATTCGAGTAATTTACCGACCGTGGATAACTGAACATTTTTAGGTTAGGAGAGGCTTGATAAATTGTCAGTTATTGCCGCTACGTATCATAAGCATTTTGAAAAAGATGTATTTAAAAAAAATATATTTTAATACAGTTTATGTTATAACACGTTTACACTGACATCAAAGTGGTATTCACAGCAAAAATAAGTGGACGATGATTTCGGGTTGACACGTCGTGCTGCATCGAACAACAGATTTCGACGTTTTATGTCTTGTGGCACATTCAGAAATACGTATTAGGGACACGTTTCGTCATATTTATACAAAGAGGAACGAAACAAGGCTTATACGGTTTTGTCGTTGCCATCGTTGACAGAATACTCGTATTACACGAGTAGTTCGTATACCGGCTTTCGAACGGCGACGTCACAGAGCGTTCGGGTAACTTCGGATGCTCTCGGCGCGTTTTTGCCGAGCCGAACCGAACAACAATTTCAAAGTGCTATATCGTTGTTAATTGTTGAAAAAAAAAGAAAAATACTTTGCTTTAAAAATCGCACATGATATTTACAGTGAAAAAAAAAGTCATTTAATGACCCAATTGCAATGATCAATTTACTTTTTCTCGGACATTAGAGGCTGCGCTCTGCGTGTATTCTATGAGCCCGCATTAATTGTGAACTCGAATCTGAACATCTTGAACGTATCATGACTGACATGAAGTTAGCCAAATGTCGTATGGCATTGAGAACTGAAATTTTATATGATAATTTGTGCTTTATTTTTTCATTGATAATCCAAGGTTTGAGCGATTTATTTGATAATGGTGATAATTGACAAGTCACGTGGAATCGAGGCTGCTCAAGGCCCAGGTGCTGCGAACGTCGTTATTTTCATAAATCTTATTTTCAACGAGATCTCAACGTCTGCGTTTAGATGAAAATGGTTAATTGGCAAAGGATGAATTATTATCATACTCCATATAGAACGCGTTAGATGAAGACTGAGTTTTGGACTTGGCTCGTCTGAATCGCGACGTAAACGCTCGGCTCATATGTCTGCCACGGTACAAGGCAAGCAACGAGAAGCGACGTTGCGAGATCATGTAAGAGGTTCTCGTGTTCATGTAAAATTCATGCCTCGCGTAGTCGGGAAGAATTTTAATAATGATCTTACATCGTTGGAGCGAAAAATTAATTCTGTTCAATTGATACAAATTCTTTTCAGCCGATTCGGGCTATGAGAATCACTGGTATGCTTCCAAGTATTCTCAGTAAGGATTCAAGACCAAAATTTGCAAAAAAAAAAAAATTGTATGCGTGGTAGCCACGCTCGTTAGAAGTGAAACTTCAAACACTGATGAATGAAAATACCAGATTGTGCTGAACAAAAATATAATGATTGAATTTTCTTAAATTGCAAAATTACAAGATTAACTTTTATTCATTTAATTTTTGATAAAAAACTAAATTCTGCATTGACAATTCAATTATAAATTTGAAATTCATTAAAAACTTTATTGACTTCCGTACGATTGCAATTAAAATTCAATTGAATTCATTTTTTTTTCGAATTTTTAATTTCATTTAACCTCTAACGAGGCTCATAATGTTAAAGAGCAATTGGTGTAAAGTTCACATTAAATTTTCTGTTGATTATTTTCATTCATCATTTTTGTCGTCACTTTTATTATTATTTTTATTCTTTATGAATGATTGAAATGATGAAGAATGATAGAAAAAGATAAAATAAAACGTACCTTCAGATAACCTAGAACTCGGTGGGTTATTTCCCCAATTATTAGCCATTGTCCACTTTTCACACTTTCAGTGTTTTCAATTGTCACTTTCAATATTCATCACACATTACTCACCTCATATATTTTACAAAATAAATCGACTGTAAATACACCAAGATAAACAGCACAACGCAACAAGCAATGCCTGCGGAGCGTCACTTGAGACACATTTCAAAAACATTTGCTAAGTATCATAACACTAGTTATGATACTAAGTATCATAACACTTTCACTCACCGGCTATCTCTCTCTTTCTTTTCCATCTCCACTGTATAGCGTTAGAAAGTAACGCAAACGTTAAACGCAAGAACCTCGTGTAAGAAGTTGCACTTAAAAAAAAATGTTTTTAATAATAAAAAATGAAAAACAATCGTTGCATTCAAACTACCCAAATTTTGATATAATTCTTAAGGGGTTACGTGGATTTCGAAGCCAAAAAAGCATATTTCTCTATTTTTTTCTAAATATAATATATATTTTATTCAAAATGTTAAGCACACAAAAGAGCAACATTTCAACAATATTTAAAAAAAATTTCGTTCAGAAATTTGGGAAATTCAGCCGGTGGTACCTGGTTTCCGGAGACCCCTCGAAAAAAGTGTCCTCGTGGTGCTCAGGATAACTCATGATAGCTTTATCTGAAATTAAAAAACCAAACTTTTTTCTGTTAGTAAATAAGTATAGCTCGTGATTGAACAAAGGATTTGAAAAAAAAATTAAATTTGAATTTTTGGCAGAGTTGTATGCAAAATAATTCAAATTTTGGCACAATTTTCACTACGTATAGCCTTGTAAAATTAGTTGTAATCGAAAAGAAACCTTCGTTCAATCACTAGTCAATGCTATTTTGAAGAAGTGTGCACAATTTCAATAAGATCGGTGCATTAGTTTTTGAGAAATCGTGTTCACCGACTTCAAAAATAGTGTTTTGAGATAAATGCGTATACCTGCGTCGCTCCCGGCCGGTCTTTCCCAACGGGGGAAATTCCCAAAGGCTCTCTCTCCTTGACTTTTACTCCGATTGACTTAAAACTTTGGGAGAATATTCGAGACATATTGTACTACTAGATAATAAAATAAAAAAATGGATTTTTTGAAATTTTCAAACCCGCGTAACCCCTTAATAGGACATGTAGGGAATTCTGCGTTAATCGCCAATGCGGATACCTCAACGGCATTGCTGCACGGGCTTTTTTGTTTTGCGCCCGATTTTTTTTTCCGACGATAAGAATGTACAATGATTTTTTTTGCGTTCGGCTGATTTCCAGGTCAGTAAAGAGGAACTGGCGAAGCTCGTGCAGGGCTTCGAGGAACAGGATATACTGACGTCGTCGGGCGTTACACTGGCGGGTAACAGGTACATCTATTTGTCGGGAACGGATCGTGTGATTAGGGCAAAACTGGGCAAGATCGGTGTACACTGCATGAAAACGACGCAGGCGGTTGTCGTATCCCTCTACGAAGATCCAATTCAACCACAGCAAGCTGCATCGGTCGTCGAAAAATTGGGCGACTACCTCTTGTCCTGCGGCTATTAGGTTTGTAGATGAATCAATGCTTATTTTTTTGGTTTAATTTGCTAATAATCGTGCCACACGTAAACAACGTGAAATTCCGACGTGGTAAGAAGTTGACAAAATTTTTGCGGCTCGACGGTACACGACTTGGTGTCCGCCGAAACGAGCAAATTCAAGTTTGAAATCCACGAGATTCGTGGCTCGCGAAGTTATGCTAATTCTGTTATTCGGGCAATCAGGTTTTGCGGACTTAATCTTTGTATAATCGTTGCCAGAAAATTTTCGATGTGTAAGCCGATATCGCGGGCATAAATATATATATATATATATATTACGCTTCGATTATTCGCGAATACTAAACGTCGACGATGAGTCACGCCTCTTCCTCCCCATCAAATTAACGAATTTCTGCCAACTCGTATTCTCGTTCCGATGACTAAACCAGGTTTATCGTTTCCTCATTTATTCGCTTGAAAATGTATCACTGATTAAGAATAAACTTCTTTCATCTTCCTCGAAAGTAAACAAAACGGATATTCGTTATATTTCGAAAGTTGAAAAAGCCACAATTTGTATAATGTTATTTGGACGAGTAGGAAAGAAAATGAAAATAGAGACGAGGCCATCTAAAATCGTGATGTTTTTTCTGCTTATTTCTGTTGCAGTAATCTCTGGGACCCAACACAAAATATCTAATAATTAATGATAATGATACGATCGATTATTTTAATGACAGCGAACGGAATATAAATGCGCCCAGAGCGGGCAAAGAAAGAGAAAGAAAGAGAGAAAGAGATGCGGAGCGAGAGAGAGAGAGAGAGAGAGAGAGAGAGAGAGAGAGAGAGAGAGAGAGAGAGGGAGGTAGGGAGAGAGAAAGATAGAGCGTGAGAGAAGAAAAATTGGAAGAGAGATAGATAGGGAGCGAGAACAGCGTGTCGGAATCAACCGTCGTGGTCGTCGTCGTCGTCGTCGTCGTCGTCGCCGTCGTCTTCGTCGTCGCAAAATTTTTGCTGCAGCCTTAATTTGTGCTGTATACAATGTTGGCCGCGCCCTCTGCGAATCGATGTGAAAAACTTGCAACGTGTTTTGTTGTACTCAAGTCATCGTCGTCGTCTCCTCTCCTCTTCGGTTACGTAAGAAAAACAAAGAACAAAAAAAAAACATAAAACGAAAAACGCCAAACCACAAGATTTAACAACGAAAAAACGCCAGCGTTTTGATCGCGCGAGACGGAAGAAAAAAGAAGAGAAACGCAAGAGTCATGCGTACCAATTAGTCGTGCGCGGTGAAACTCGACGTTCGTGCGAATAATAACGATGCGCGAGAATTCGAGCTCGAGAAGAACATTGAAGATTTTATTCTCTCACCCACAAACGGGAGAAAAAAAATCATCCTCCTCCTCCTCCGAAGGTCCAGGGTTTTCTCATCGCGTTATTTCGTTTCGATCCTCTCTTATTTTCTCCTCGTTTTTATTCGCGACTGTTCATTTTTGCCCCGGCGCGACGCATGCTACGAAGGATAACACACAGGAAACGAGTGAGAGAGAGAGAGAGAGAGAGAGAGAGAGAGAGAGAGAGAGGGTGGGAGGGAGGGAAGTAGGCAGACAGGCAAAGCAAGAAATCTCTCCCACTACGTTTGAGAAGCGCGAGTCATACTGCGAGAAAACGCAACACACGCACGAGACTGCTGCTGCGTGTATGCGTGTATTATGTGTGCATGTGTGTGAAAGCTTGCGTTTCCACACGACCACTTTCCGAAGATCTCCGGCATTAGACATGACGAAGGAGAAGAAAAAAAGTAATACGAAACTCACCCCAAACATCAACAACAACAAAAAACCGAACGGCAAGACGCAAAGATCAACAAGCATATAATAATATTATACCGTAAAAGTCGACTATGATCATTAAGCTCGTATCGTAATATAATGTTACGGCCTTTTTTACGAATGTGCGAAAGAGAGAGAGAGAGAGAGAGAGCGAGAGAGAGAGAGACAGAACGCGAGCGTGTGTGTTTTTTGGAGATTAGGGTGGTGCGCGTGCGAGCGATACGAAACGCAAGCTCGAAACGTGTGCGCGGTTGAACAAACGTAGGAGCGAGAACGCAAGGACTTTGGCTCTAGAACAAGCAAAAAAAAAAAAAAACACTGAGTAAGATCATGCAACGCAGGTCCGAGACGGCGAAAATCCAGCACGCTAAGGTAAACGAACAGGTATAAAAAAAAAAGAGAAAGAAATAAAAGTAAAATTAATGAAATAAGAAAAGAATTCAACTTGGCTGCAGCATCCGACATGACGGAACGAAACGCGGTCGTTTTAGCTATTTAACTGTTTTATTATTGCTACTGTATAAGATAGGCGAACGATGTGTCATATTGCTGAGATTTTTTATCGATGATGGGGGGGGGGGGGGGGGGTGGTAATGATACGGGGCGTGAGATGAGACGGAAGAAGAAAGAATGGCGAAGCAGAGAGGGAGAAGGAGAAAAGAAAAACAAAGAGGGGGAGAAAAAAAATAGATACGGGACGCAAAAGGAGAAAGAGCCGCGCGCAAACACGTGCACACCATCCGACATTTTTACACAATCAATATATACATACAAAGATTCGAGCGAGCGAGCGAGAGATTCGTACATGGCAGAGCGAGCGAAAGAGAGAAAGAAAGTACTTGTCACAAGCGAGAAAGAAAGAAAGAAAGAAAGAAAGAAAGAAAGAGAGAGAGTGAGAGTGTGCAAGAGAGATAAAAAAATAAAAATAAACGAGGAAGAGTATGCGTGCGTGCGAGAGCGAGAGAGCAGGGGAGATTAGAGCCACTGGTATCAACGGAAAAAGAAAACAACAGCTTGTGAGAACATTGCTCGGAAGTATTTCTAGTTGGATGGGGGAGGTAAAAAAAAATATCATTGCGACAGATTTTCTTGGCACTTGCGGTCAAATTTAACCGAACGTGGTGCGGCGACCATGTGGATAAATCGTTAACGTCCTTGCCAGCCATGTTTCCGAAGGATAGACTCTGGGGATGGGGGGGGGGGGGGGGGGGGGAAGTGCTAGAGTGAGGAAAAAAAGAGCTTAGTTCGGTGGCACTGACTCCGCGTCGAATATTTGATCTTTGAGGCGATATTATTCTGCGCAAAGATTCGAGAAACGAGAAGGGGAGAGGCGTGGTATATCGCTCTCTCACATTCGCACTCTTGCCTGTTCGCTACAGAACTATTATACTTCTTGTACTATTACCGCTATCGCTAATTACTACAAAGAAAGAAAGAAGAAAAAGAAAAAAAAACTACTACCTAACTACCACCTTAACTATTACTACCACCTTACCTATTACTTATTATGAAACTGGCCGCTCGTCGCATGGAAAAAATGAAAACTGAGCTATAAAAAGAAGAAAAAAAAAAAAAAACCTAAGTATTCGTGTGATCATTCGATGTGCCGAGCGTGCCAGGGCAAACTACTGTGTAACGATTTTTATTGATAAACGAAAAAGAAATTGGAAGGAATAAAATTGAAGTAACAATTGTGTAACAAACGAAAAAAAAAAATGTGTGTCGTCTCGCCAACAAAAAAAAAATCATCAATAGTAATTCTTCGTTTTTTTTTCTTTTTTTTTTTTTAGTCCCTTTGGAGATGTCGCGGTCTATGTCTTTTGCACGAATAGAACTTTTACCTGTTTGAAAGAATATAAAAGAAGTTGAAAAAAAGCGCGTGCGCGTGTCTCCGGTATGAGAACGAGAGAGAGAGAGAGAGAGAGGTTCGAGTTTAACGAGCGACGAATGCCACGGAAGAAGCGGAACAAGAGGATGATAGAGAGAGAGAGAAGAGATTGCGCGAGAGAAAGATAGCGACGGATACGAGGTGTAGCTTTGTAAAACGATATTTCCTCTTAAGATTTTTTTTTGCATACATCAAAAGTAAGATTGTGTTAAGAGAGTAATAAATTTGTATAAAGTGGTGTAAAAAAAAAAGCGCGTGTCTTTTCGTTTTATTCTTCAACCTCGGTATACTACGATAACCCGAACGCTTTGGAAAAAAAAGAGGGTACCTACTGTGTTGTCGCTGTATGGGGAAGCGGAAATGGTCACTCCAGTCACCGCAGCTTTATTTCCGGTTCTCGCGTCCCCGCGTCAGAGAAAAAAAACCGATAAGAACGACCTACTTTCGACCTCGGCCCACGTATTTGCGATATTTTCTCGTCTCGCGACGTCATTTGGCTCTCATCCCTCAGAAGCTGGTAAGTAAACCGAGATGTGAAAGGGTCTCTTTCAAATAACCGACCGCATGTTATTTGCCGGGCGCGTTGATCGACATGAACGAAGACGAATGACTTTTTTTTAAGTATGAATCGATGCCTACTATCTATATATGAGGCATTCCACGCCATTTCACCTAGCCCGTGACCCCGACAATTTTTTATTTTCCTGATTTTTTTTATTTTTGTAAAATTGTACCCCATAGAAGGAATATCCACACCAATTTTTAGATTTTTATCTCTTCTCTTTTAGGAGAAATAATTTTCAAAAAAATGTTGATTTCGTAAGTTTTGGAAACGTTTAAACGCTGATAATTCCTGAACTAATTGACATATCGACACATGTCAGTATATATATTTTTTTTCATTTTCAAGCATACTTTCACGAAAAAATATGAAGTAAATTATCCTTCATACTGGAACACGTGTTTTTTGCTTCGAAAGTGGTAACTTTTTTTTTAAGATGATTGCCATTTTTTATTTTTTTCAAAAAATTCTCTAAAATAGAGTGACCCATTCTATTATATTTAAGACTAGTCTCATCGTGGGCCCATTTTTCCTTTTATTTTTTTTTGCGAATTAACTATATTTTTTTGAGAAGATTTTTATCATTTTAATCTCCAATAATGCTATATATCTCCATTTTAATCTTGTATAAAGCTAATAATGATACGGTTTATTTTTTATTTGTGCTGAAATGAACGGAAAAGATTTTTTGCGAAAAATGAATTTTTTTTTCACTAATAATAATATTGATCAATACAAGTATCACAATTTTCAATCGGATCTCATGGTCATAACTATTCTAGTTTCGATCCTTTACGTAAATAAAATGAACTAAATTGAGAATTCCATATAATTATTTAGTTCATTTTATTTATGAAAAGGATAGAAACTGGAATAGTTATGACTATTAGATCCGATTGAGAATTGTCTTACTAGTATTGGTCAATATTATTAGTGAAAAAAAATTAATTTTGCACAAAAAATCTTTTTTTTTCGTTAATTTCAGCACAAATGAAAAATAAACCGTTTCATTATTAGCATTATTCAAGATAAAAATGGCGATATATATCATTATTTGAAATTAAAATGATAAAAATCTCAAAAAAATATTATTCATTCGCAAAAAAATAGAAGGAAAAATAGGCCCACGATGAAACTATTCTTAAAAATCATAGAATGGGTCACTCTATTTTAGAAAATTTCTTGAAACAAACCAAAAATGGCAATCATCTAAAAAAAAAAATACTTTCCACTTTCGAAGCAAAAAACACGTGGTCCAGTACAATTGATCATTTCTTTCATATTTTTTCATGAAAGTATGACTCAAAATGAAAAAAAATATATATACTGACGTTTGTCTATATCTCAATTAGTTCAGAAGTTATTAGCGTTTAAGGGGCTATACCAGTGTGACACTTTCAAAAAGTAGATTTTTTTTTGCCTTCTTCGACAGTTTATACTTTCAAGAATATCCTGTAAAAATCATTATATCTTGCAAATATCATTTTATCTTGCAAAAATCGATAGTTAAATCTTTAAACGCGTTTTTCTCGAAATGAGATTTTTCAAATTTGCTGACATTGTAACACAAAGAGCAATTATCCGATTGACTTGAAATTTGAACTGAGTACTCTTGAATATATTTACTCTACAATGACGTAGGATATTATTGATTGGATGAAAATTGACGATTTGGCATTGAAAAAAACGACCATTTTATAGGCAAGAGAACAGACTTTTTCTTCACAACTACGCCATTTTGTTAGATTTTTATATTTTTCGAAAATCCTACGTCATTGTACAGGAAATACCTTCCAGTTTAACGACATTTTTTCCTTTTTCGGTTTCAGCTACTCAATCGGCCGAAATCATGTCAGCAGCGGAGGAACTTTTTTTTTTGGCGCCTCCGAAGGCAGCGCATAAGTCGCTTGGATCTCAATATTTTTCTATGAAAAAATTATGTAATATAGGTCAAATATAGTCAAATATATTCTTAATTTTCCGAAACATTTAATTGAGTACTTTTCTTCCAAAAAATTCCCGAAAATCACCCAAATTTTCAGCGTTCACACTGGTATAGCCTCTTAAACGTTTCCAAAACTTTCGAAATGAAATTTTTTTGGAAAATTATAACTCCTAAAAGCGGAGATAAAAATCTAAATATTAGTGTGGATATTCCTTTCATGCGGTACAATTTTACAAAAAAAAAAATCAGGAAAATAAAAAATCGTCGGGGTCACGGTCTAGGTGAAATGACGTGGAATGCTCTCATATATATCCCGAGTGTATTTGGATCCTTCGAAACTATCTTGAAGATATGTGCTTTCAAGTCCACAAGGGCGGGTGCCTTCGTGTGAGAGCGTAGAGTTCAAAATGTCTCGATGTATAGTAAAAAAAAACCGTGTGACTTTCTGGGCTTTAACTGACGGCGAGAACGTGTATCATACGTTTATGCCGAAAGTATATACGAAAAATTTGACGTTTCAACGTAGTTGTCAAATCTCATCGTAATTGACAGTATTTTTTGCACATTCAAACTTTCTTTAGGAGTCTGTAAAAAACTTTGAATTTCAACAATATGATTTCTTCAATACTCAACCTCTTAACTTTAATGTGCAACAAAGATTTAATAATTTAAAAAAATTGATTGAATTACGACGATTCTTGTGAAGGGTCTTACCTGCGTTACCCTTACTACGCTTTTTTCTTTTGCGTTTTTTTTTCTCGAAACCATGTATTATGAAATGGTGTAAGTCGTATCTCAAAATTTATTCGTCCGATTCACGTCAAATTCGGACATGGCATATAGTTCATAACGTTTTCTATCGTACGAGCGGAGGATGCTTTATATGTTTATCCATTGGTTGATAAAACAAAAAAATTATTAACGCGTTGACTGCCACTTTGGGCACGCGGATTGTATTGTCTGAACATATGTTGAATTTGACGTGGCGGTCAACGTGTTAAAGTTGTTTTTTCTTTGGTTGAAAATCGAACACCAACCTTTCAAAGAAGTATCCGGTCATTCGAAAGTTTTATTATTATACTGAAAGTATATTTTTTTTATTTTTAATTTCAGATCACTCTGATTGCCAGAACCACCACTTTGTTTAAATAACAATAACTTCATTGTTTATCAATATTTTTCAATAAATTTCAATCTTGAAAAGATTATGTATGAATTGTGCGGAAAATCCCGACCTCGTCATCCCAATACTCTCATAAGAAAAAAAAACACAATAGAGTAGTGTTGTTTCAAAATAAATATCTCGAAAACTTACTTCACGGTCGAAGGATACCAATGTTGTAGGGCAAGGAACACACACAACACCTACATGTATACATTAAGCATTCCAGGTTAAATCGACAGTCATACTTCTATTTTTCATTTTTTTTATTCCGCAGTAAATTTTAGCTACAAGAGCTATATTTTTTTTTTTACATAACTTGTCGACGATTGATATTATGGCAAGAATTCCACAAAAATCGAACCTCGTACAGTCCCAATTTAATATCCGCATCGATGACTACGACATTAATTTCCTCGAAATTCGTATTCAAATACCTCGGAGTGGTCATGTTAAAATAACAAATATCCCAAAGCAATCATCTTAAAATCACATAAAATGACGTTCATGGATTTCGCCTGGAATGTTTTCTATATATGTGTTATTCCGCTTGCCGGGCGAGACGGACCTCTCATTTTCATACACAAATTTACTATGTATTTTCTTTTATATATACACTACCGGCAAAAAGTTGCTGGATAAAAATTCAAAAGTTCCGGAACGATTTTTTATGCTATTTCGCCGATAGTTGACATAAATGATTTTAATAAACGGCATTTTGAAGGGGAGAAATTCACCTTTATTGCGTTTTTTTTTTTAAATTTTTTACTATTTATTTACGACTGGTACCCTTTTTCGAAAACGACCATTTTTCGTCTTTTTTTGTTCCTTTTCTGGTGGACCCCGTTTACAGACAACATTATTTTGTATGCATTTCTTTGGCCGGAACCATAAAGGGGAAAGCGTAAGCTTCAGTTTTCCTTCTTTTTTAAAGCTTCGTACGATTTTTTTCTAAAGATATTTTGATTTTTTTGAAAGAAGAGACAATTTGAAAAATAACGTGTGACGCGAAAACGAAAGGATTCAAGGAAATCCTCAAGATAGTAAAAAGTTGAATCGGTTTTCGTTGAGTTCGCGAGAGAATTTTTTCAGATATTTTGTTCGAAATTTTTTTTTTCACCTATTTTCGGTAAAAAATCAGATGTTTTAATTACCGTAACTCGAGAAAAAAAAGTCGAAAAAAATCTGAAATAATTCTATTGCATTGAAAATAGAAAAATAATTTTTTTCCTCTCTTGAAATTTTACCACTCGAGAACTAAGGGGTTAGTTCTCAAGTTACGGTAATTAAATCATCTAATTTTTTACCAAAAATAGGTGAAAAAAATTTCGAAAAAAAATCTGTAAAAATTCTCGCAAACTCAACGAAAACTGATTCAATTTTTTTACTATCTTGAGGTTTTCCTTGAATCCTTGCCGTTTTCGCATTAAATCATATTTTTTAAATTGTCTTTTTTTTTAATCAAAATATCTTTAGAAAAAAATTGTAAGCTTAAAAAAAAAACATAAATGAAACTTGAGCTTCCCCCTTCATGATTCCGGTCAAAGAAATGCATAAAATTTTTTTTTTCTGTAAACGGGGTCCACCAGAAAAGGAACAAAAAAAAAGCGAAAAATGGTCGTTTTCGAAAACGGGTACTAGTCGTAAAAAAAATAGTAAAAAATTATAAAAAAAAACAGAATGAAGATGAGTTCCTCCCCTTAAAAATGCCGTTTATTAAATTCATTTATGTCAACTATCGGCGAAATGTCATAAATAATCGTTCCGGAGCTTTTTTGAATTTTTGTCCGGAAATTTTTTGCCGGTAGTGTGTATGTATATATATATATATGATATTTATGCACGTAGCAATACTATGTATAACGATATACATAAATATGAACGAGGGAATATACACGTAAGTGTATGATATATAAGTGTACTCTTGTATCATTAAGGCATGTGGTTCGGTGCTTAGCTGCTATTACTACATTTCCCGAGCCTGGAAGTTGCTGTGCGTGGGGTATTTTTAATTACAGGCCTAGGCACCTCGCTCGTTACTACTGAGATACAAAAAAATCATTTGCTTATTTTTTTTTGTTTTTCAACGACGTTTCACTGATAGACGAAAATATCCGACGACATTGGTAACTGCGATAATTGGTTCTGGACCCTGTAGGGTTATCGATTATTTGCTCGTCAATAAACTTTATACCTGTATGCGAGAGTTAAAAAAATATATAATTATGCAATGAACAAGAAAAAATTATTTGCATTGTATGCGATGAAGAGTTGATGCGGACAGTTTCAAATATCGTAGGTCGATTTTGTAATCAATGAATTATGATGACTGATAAATTGTAATAAATTGCAGAGTTACGAGGAGTCGCTGTGGCCGTTTTTTTTTTTCTTCAATTATTCTTATCGCTTTTCTTTCCTTGTCTCTTCTGTAGCGATTTTGCGAACAAGATACGCGTGATCAGGTAAAATACACTGAAAAAAGAAAAATACTTGGACTGACTAAATCTATCATTGGGGAATGCCAACGAATTATTTATTAAAATAAATAGAATAATAGGTTATATTAAGAATTGTTTACGTCATCGAACTAACGAATACTCGGAATGATTAAATATTTTGGTGTTTCACCTTAATATTTCGTTGGCTAACTATCAATGAACAATTTCGTTGATCGAAGTGATTTTCTTTTCCTGCGTATCGTGACTTTTTGGTCTTGTTAGAGAGCGTGCCATACGGGATTAAGGGGTAACACTAAATTAGACGCCAAAAAAATTGGTTTCGTTTTTAGATTTTTTTTGGGCTTAAAAAAGTCAATCGAAAATTTATTTGAAGTATTTTATTGTACTTGTGTTGAAGGGTATGAAACCGTAACAAAATGTAGAAACCGTAGAGAATGGAGCTTTGTGTTTTTTTTTTTTCAGGCTTGCAGCATAAGCGCCGCGAATTTTCATCTACAACGAAAAAGCCCACATTTCCGATAAACTGCATAATAACTGGAAAAACACGTAGACCATTTTTAGAATATTACTTTTATTACCGGACATTTACTTTTCGGTAAATACGTCGCGAAAGATTGTTTTATAAAAAGAGGACTTTTCGATCAATCAAAAAAACCCTACATATTTCTGTGGCAAACTCAATTTAGAAGATACGGCGAATATTCGGCGCGGATAGGATGAAATTCATTCAAATAATGCTGCAAGCCAGCGCGTAAAGTTTTGTTTCTGAAAAAACGTCTCTAAAGTACAGTAGAGCGTCGATTATCCGAACGTCAGTTATCCGAAACGTCAATTATCCGAATGGCGATTTTGGTTATCCGAAATATCATTTATCTAAACAATAATTTTGTTTATCCGACTGCTCAGTTATTCGAACGATTACGCCCTATATATTACGACAATGGAGTGGTACAAAACGCAGCCTGAATGTTGTTCAATGCAAGTTCTTCTTTTAAAACATTTGCGAGATTTAGCAGCAAAGAAACGAGCTTCCGGTGTGAAGCAAAAGAAAATCGTCGACTTTAAAAAAAATAAATAGATAAGAACTCAAAGATGTACGAATGTTGATTATTTTCAAATACATATTTAACTTCGTTCTATATCATTAAATGATACAATGTTTATTTGCAATTCACCAAAAACGTACTTGTATTAACATATCAATGTTTATTGTATTTTTAAATATATTTTATCACGTTGAAAGATTCAACGTTTTTTTCGCCCAAGGAATATTGCTATTTGGTTATCCGAATTTTCGATTATCCGAAAGGCGCCCGGTCCCAATTGATTCGGATAATCGACGCTCTACTGTATTGCATCGCATTATTTGGAGCTCTGGCACTAAACATTTAGTAGTTAAAACACAAATTTTTCGGTATTATTCCAATTGCACCATTTTTAAGAGCCAAAAGTCAGATTGAAATGTGAAAAAATATTTTTCATCAACTTTCTGGATTCGTGTTACCCCTTAATGTACCTCGCTCGCGGAGCAGCAGGTGCACGTCGTCCAAGCCCGCGCGACGGTGCAACGGTGCCTTTTTCTTTTCATTATGATGTGAAGAGCAAGGAGAATGGAGCGTTACATGATGATGGTTTGTTTGTTGGAGAGCACGATTATTGGGAGCAGGAAATACGTGTTTTTTTTTTTTTTTTTCGATGATACAGACCTCGATCGCTGACATGTGTTCTTAATCCGAGATTTTTTTTGTCTTTTCTTCAAGAGTTGAATCAGCTATATTTTTCACTTTTCTTCTATAATCTATACAGTCGTAATAAACGAGTACGATTCGTGTAAGGGGTTGAGGCCTCTCTACGTAGACGATTAATCCTTATAATGAATCGGCGCGTGCTGCGCGCTTCTTGTACGCGAAGTTCGTGCCTTATCGTGTAAAATTGCGGCGATTCATAAAAAAAACATCTCGGATTCTCAAGTATTACAAATTAGGCCGTCGTGCCAAAAAAAAAAAAACAATCGGATGTTCGTTATAAAAAATGTCGAGTGAAGAAAACAACGAAAAAAAAGACACTTTTACGAGCAAAAAGCTCAATCGACGCAATTTTCTTAAAGAAAGTGTGCGTGCACTTTCAACGATTTTATTATTTGCATTCGAGTCTCACGGCGTATTCGTAATTGTTGATAATACACGTGGAGCAAAATTTATTCGAGTATAAAAATCAAAATGACAATAAATTGTGTGTTGCACTCGGACATAGTTCGAAGATCGCGAGGTGTAACATCAACAGATTTCCGTCATTTTTTTTACACGACGGACTTTTCCAACCTGATCGCTTCACTCCGATCACCGTGTACACTTTTTTCATCGTGACGACGTCGAAAGGGTATCGTCCACTCCTTTTTTTTCATTTTTTTTTTTCTTACTCATCGCCACCGCAACAACGTCAACTCGTATGCACGGAGCATGTACCGATTTACTTTTTTTTTTCAGAGCTCGTAACAAAAACACGAGTCTTTAGTCCCCGCGCATTGTTGTACGGTTGCAGTAGAATAACGCGTTGCTTCATCTCTGACGTTTTATTATTAGTAAGTTCGTTTGTTCTCTAATAAAAGTACGATGCACTCGAGCGTCCGAGCGCGCGAGTGAGTTGAAGAACAAAACAAAAGAAACGAACGAAAGACCGTTTCGGTGAAAAAATATGAATAATTCTGTGGGTCGATAATCATTTATCAATTTTGTATTTCACTTTATTTATAGTTAAGGTATTTTATTAATATTCCTTGATTCATTATCATTGTTAAACATATTATTTTTATTATTATTATTATCGTTACTTTTATTATTATTGTTAATATTATTATTATTATTTATATCTCGTTATTCGTATATATTAAATTCATCGGAGAATCACTATTACCATAGAAGGTTATAATTTATAAATAATACGAGTGGGCAAGGGGTAATAGCCGCGTCAGTTTTTTTTTTTGTTTCCGTAATAAAAACGATTGTGATTTCGTAATAATTTCACGATACTCGAGGCCTGTACGATGTCTCGTGCGTTGAAATACGTACGTACGTGTGTGTGTGTGTGTATGTATAGATATATAATTGCGTTAATTTGTTTTATTTTTTTGCCGAGGATCGTTGCCCCCTGTCGACGAAACGTTAACGCGCCGCACTACTGAATTCTTTGGGTTAATACTCGTGCTTGACCGAGCGAATGGTCGAGCAATCGTCTGCACCACCTTCGACCTGTGTTCTCGATACACTCTACCTTTTTCTCTCTCTCTCTCTCTCTCTCTCTCTCTCGCTTACTCCCTATGTCTCGTTTTCTCTCTTTCCCTCAACAAACTAATTACCGCGCTTTCCTCTCTTTTCAATCTCGCCTACACTTAATTCTCTATGGCTTCCTCACGAGGCCTGGTCACCCTCTATTCTGGCGCGTTCAAAAATCGATGCCCGCGAGCTCCACTTTTTAGTTTCTTTTCCGCCCCCGTTTTGTCGCTCTCTTACGGAATGACCCTTTTTTTTCAGCACACATATTAATCGATGCGTGCCGCTTGTTCCTTCAGACTCGTCAACGACACGCGAACAAAGATTCAAGAACTCGTTTTCGAAGCGCGAGCGAAAAATAGATCTTTCGGTAATACGTCGCGCACAAAATTGTATTATTGGAAATGTGAAATGTATAATAGGATAGCACGATCAACGAATTCGACGACGCGAAAAAGTAACTGCTTGGTTAATCCCTTAATATACTGTAACTTTGCTAGTAATATATATATATATATATATAAATAAAAAATGATACTAATTACCGAATATAATATATTATGTTACATTATACAATGGTATATATGTAAGATAATATAACATCATATAATTGTTATTATTTATATATTTTTTTATATATAAGTTGCACATATATGTAGCAATATCTTGGTTTAATCGCAACTCCCCTATGATTTTTTGAAGGACCGGCCGAAGAGTGATTCCGTAGTTACTTTTTGTGGACAACAAATTTGGGGATCATGCCAGCCTATCAATTGTAACTATCGGTTTGATTATCGAATTGATCGATCGCCCGATACGACATTTCGTATAAATCGATATGAAAACATAATAATGATTCGTACTGCTGCGAATGGATACATCGATTCGATAGACTGTCGCGTATCGAGAGACAGATGGAGGGAGAGAGAAAGCGAGAGGATGAGTGAAAGGGAGATAGATCACTGTACGATGCAACAACATGGATTGTTCACTACGAGATGATTGCTCGTCGTGGTCATCTGACGTCTACGTTTTCCTCTTTCCCTTCCGCGTCCTCCCCCTCCTCCTCCTTCCCCGGGTTGACAGCCACGCTGATTATTACCGAGGATTTGTTCATTCCGCTGCTGACCGATCTCTGCACCATGATGAGATTGCCGGCTGCTCACCAGTACGCACCTGGGCTATTGATTCTCGAGTGAATAGTGACGCGAGCGTTTCCAAAAGCTCTTGAAGAAGCCTTTCTTCTTCGGCGCGTCGTTTGGTTCGCTAGCACCTGCAAAAGAGACAGGAAAAAAACATGGCGTAACGCCGGGTTAATTCATCGATAAAAAATCTTCACTCGTTCCTTGGGAACCTCGACCCCTCAGTTAAGTTTCCCCTCCACATCCCCCTTTTTTTAAATTTATTTCGATCAGGTCAATTTGTGTATTTTGTGTGCGTGGGCGTTTTTTTTTTTCTTCAGTTCACGAAAATGATTACTTTAACAAAGACCATCGATTGCTCGTTGTCAAATATTTCATCGGTCTCTTCCGTAGTCTTATTTTTCTGAAGAGAAAAAATCATTTACATCAATATACTCGTCACGTATTTGCGGCCAACGGCTCTCGGATCTTCTGGAAGTACAGACGAGTGCGCATTACGAATCCGTGCGTCTATCTGTCTATCTCTCTTCCCCTCCCTTCCTCTCTTTCGCTTTAAGTACGACCGGTGTATCGTATCTCGCATCTCAAGTAGTCCTACTTCCGGCTCAATCGTATATTGCGCGCAGTACACTTAGCAGGGATTGTTCAACGATGATTCGCGCAACGGAACGTTTCCCGGCGTTTGCGTCTCATAATTCACGGCGAAAAAATAAACACGGGTAAAGGGTTTATGTGTGGCCAAAGGTTGAAGATTTTTTTTAACGTGTAAGGACTAAATTTTCTTGTTCAATCCTTCGTCTGGAAAGTATCAGGTTCCATCCATCGATTTTGCAAAAAAAAAAACCTGACAATATGTAGCACGAGATTCAAAAACTGTCTCCTGCGGGCGGTGAAGAAATATCCTGTCTATGCTCTTATTAATGTTATGAGATTGTAGTGCACATTTCTTTTTTCAGGCTGATATCAAAATGATCGGGTCAGAATACAACGATGAGACGACCATTTTTTTAATTTAGTCTGAACGACATTGGTGCAAAAATGGCTGGAATTTTTTTCCTGAACCTTTGGTATGAGAAAGTAAACGCTTTCAAAAATTTCCTGCTAATCGTTTTATTTGGCTCCCTCGAGGAGTACCTGAGAGAATGCGATTTCCTTCTTAAGAGGACGATAGCGAGCGATACCCTTCAACATGTGTAAGGAAAAGCTGTTTAATAAATACTTAATGGAAAATAGTTACATTAGTTTTAATCTGAGCCAACTTTTTGTTTTTGTCTGCCGATGTGATTATGAATACGTATAAACCTATATAGAAAAAACGTTTTTTTCAACAATATACAAAAAACGTGTTTTTGAAAGACATAAAAAAACACGTTTTTCATAATATTTTCGACATATAATCCACAATAAAAAAAAATAACCTAAAGATTCATTCCCGAGATACAGATTAAATTAATTTCTCTACAATCATTGTGGCACAATGATTCATAATGATTCCATACTAATCAATGATGATGCTATAATATTTAATAATAAGCCTACAACAACAAATAACGTGACGATAATAATAATTAAAAACCCGGACTCGAATACAAAAGTCCTACTTGACTATCATGAGTACAATTTTTTTTTGTTTGCCAAGTAAAAAAAATCCCTCGAAGATGATCAAGGCGGGATGGGAAGATCGAAAAGATTCGCTTTATCAATTCGATACGGCAAAAGTCTGCGCGAATCGGTTCATCTGTTGTCTAAATTTTCCAAAACTATTCTAAATATTCAAAGAAGAACTTTGCCGAAAGAACTCTCAAATGAGCCTACTTCTTCAATATACCCAGTTTTTTTTAACGAGTCCAAATTATCTCAGCCCATACTTTTACTTCGTCACACAAATATGCTCTCCAAGGCCGTATTATTTTTTACAGGCGTATACGTGCCCAGCATTATGGGTTTTCACATTAATGATTCACTGCCGAAGGGAAAGGAGAAATAGAAATTCGTTGGGCAAAAAGTACACGCGTGTACTGGATCTCGTCCGGTCCTTGGACTACGAAGTAGTAGACGACTACGTCGACGTCGTCGCCGGAGAGGCCTACGTGGATCAATACCCGCAATAGTGAATAGAGCATACCCACAGCTATACATACATCTCTCTCTCTCTCTCACTCTCTTGAGCCTGCGTTGAGAGAAGAAGAGAGCGAGAATCCTACTGGCTCTGTGTATAGGTCGGAAGCGCGCGGGCGCGTGTACACACCACGAGCCAGACTGCGTGTGTCTCGGGTGTGTCCGATCTATCCAGCAGCAGCATCATCATCATCCCCCTGACGACGAGCCTACACAACGAGCCCGAGCGAACGTTCACTTGCAAGTAAAATAAAAAGAGAGAGATAGTGAGAGAGGGAAAATTCATTTTGTTCATTTGTAACGTGATACAATTTCACGATTTTCTCCATTATTTCCTCTCTCCCATTCTCTGATTCGTTCGATCACTCTTTCTCGCGTCGTACTTTCCGTTTTAACCGCGCGTCGGTGACATCCTCTCGCAGTTGCTGTACGAGAAGCCAGTTCGTTTTCGCGACGATCGAATACGTGTACGTGTTGCCGCATGTGCGGGCCGTAGGGACAACAAAAAGCGATATACACGACTCTCTGTCCTCATCCGGCGCTCTTTCCTATTCTTCGTTTCTCGAATATACTCGAATGTTCTCCGACGCTGTGTTTTTTTTTTCTCATTTATTATTTATAATTCAATTCCCATAGGGTTGCTGTACCACCGAGTATATCTTCGCGTTCAAAAATCTATTGTAATCCGTCACATTATTTTTTTTTACTCCGGAAGCCTGGCAGTTTCGCCTTTTTGTAAACTCTGCATTGAATATTGGACAGGGACATTCATGGTTGAATGGCTGGTCCCTATGTTTTCGAGAGCATCCTACGCTGGGAACAATCGCGTCGGAAATTGTGGTACAATGATAGGAGGAAAATTTTTCAGACGCTAAGGACGGACAGGAACGGAGAGAGAGAGAGAGAGAGAGAGAGAGAGAGAGAGAGAGAGAGAGAGAGAGAGAAGGGAGGGGAGGGGGGTCGAGAGGACCAAGAGCGATGACGAATCCAGGGGTCTTTTCCAAAAATAACGAAGAGACGACTTCTTCGTCGGGGTATAACGAGAGCGGGAGGAGCGAGAGACTAGATATAGATGCTACGAGTGTATTTTCAAAGTCTCCACGCTGAGATATCGCAAGGCTCTCGTTTTTGTAACCATAGACCGTCGCGGGTTGGCTTCGTTCTTGGTCTCAAATTTTTTTTCTCGTTTTTCCTCTCCTTTCGCTTCTTTTGCTCTCTCTCTCTCTCTTTCTCTCTTTCTCTCTCTCTCTCTCTCTCTCTCTCTCTCTCTCTCTCTGTCCACCACTCTCGAAACATAATTTCTCCGTGGGTACGCGGCCACAGCTGCGTTTCCGAATGACGAGGGACACGAGGGACACGAATGGTTCAAGGGAATTGTAAAAAAAGATCGTCGAAAAAAAAAATCGTTTGATTGTCTCTTTGTTTCTCATCGACGAATCCTGAACTTAAATGACTAATCGCCGTTCCACACTAATGTAAACGCTATGCAGAATCGTTCGAGCGATAGATTATGGAGACTGCGTGGGGCACGCATTCATTGTGCCGTTGCTTCGGAACGTAGCGTGGGGCAGAGAGACAGAGGCGAATAGAAATACCGGCGGGTGGAAGATGAAGGGCGCGAATGCTCGCCGAGTATTGAAAAATGACGAGTCGTCGCGCTTAGGGAAAGTGAGAAAGAGGGAGAGAGAGAGAGAGAGAGAGAGTTTATTTCGGGAATTTTGGTACGTCGTCGTCCTCCTCCAGTGTCAATTTTCAACGACGTTTTCTTGGGCGCGATATGTTATTTCTATTTTTGCGCTTTGCCATTTATTTATGAGGGTGAGTCGTCAAATATTATCATCTCTTACTCCTCAATCTCATTAGGTACGAGAAAAATTCATGCCCAATTTGAGCTCTTCAACTTGAGTCTGGCTTGTAGCGTTGGGTGTGTTGTTCTCCATTTTATTTCAACGGCATGTTCGCTCCTTATGTTTAAACTTAAATAATTCGTCAGCTAATTAATATTTCTCAGTTCCGGTTGAAGATTCTTGAAGCTGATGCTCACAGGTTTGAATTTTTTTATCGCGTTGTCATTATTTTTACACAAATTACAGATCTTTGAAAAATACTGGTATACCCAAAGCAAATAAAAGTTACCGTTTTTTAAATATTTGCACTTCGTGATATTGCGATTTTTAGAAAGTCTTTCAAAAACTGCACGAATCGGCTTAGAGAATTTGCTCTCGGATCTGATAAATATTGAGCTGAGTTACTCAAGTTTGAACCAAACCAACGAATTTTCCAGCGAATTTTCTATGTAAACAAAATGGGGTTAAAAATTATCGAGCGCTACAACGCAGACTTGAGAAAGAGAGCTCAAATTTTGCATTACTTTTTCTTATACCTAATCGAATTGTTCGAAGGGGTAAGGAATGCATTTTTTCCCGATACAATCTCAGATATATGTAAATATGTTAGCGTCGATCGCTGTTATCTTCTCCCATTTTTTCTCTAAATAAAATCACCTGTTTCAAAAAACCATGCGAATAAAGAAGAAAAAAAAAGTCCGCCATATTTCCTTGAACTGTGGAAAATCATTTCGCCACCTCCCTTACAGAAAACAAAAAGGTTTTGAAAACGGCTCATAATTTATAATGAAGAAGAGTAAATTGCTCAAGAAGAGTAAATAAAATTCTGAAGAGGATCCAAATCAAGGATCGAAACGTAAAGCAGAAAAACTTTCATTTCCATCGACACTTGGAAACCTTCATTGGCCGAATCGAAGCCGATTCCATAACAACAAGCATAATTTATAAAGGCTCTACGTTAATTTCGTGACAATGGCATTAGCATAACAAGGAGAATATCGAGTTAAACGAAACATAAAGTGCAAGTTGCTACCAATCTTAGTGAACAAATTATGTAGAAGTAACGCAACGCGAGTTTACCAACGACGCGTTTACCAACGCGAGTTTACAATAGTTCAGAGTGTTGGTCCGTGTAAAAACGCGTGAAATAGTCTGTATATTCCCTACTACGTGGGCAATGCAAGCGCACGAGAGAGCTGCTGGCGCAGAAACGGCCCGAGTATGAATTTAAAAATAGAGCAGTCTTCCTCGAGTCGCATCTCCTTCTGCTTCTCTCTCCGCGTGCCGGCAGTCTCAGTCTGATGCATTTTCGGGAAATATCCTCGTACAACTTCTATTCCTCGTACACAGATAATTTCCACATGTTCAACCATACTCGAACCGTGGCTGCAGAAGAGTCTTTTGGGTTTCTTTTTTTTTTCGCATCCTATTTTTGCTTTCTTTTTTTTTCGTATTCTCCCAAGATTTCCTGTCGTTCGAGAACGGAACGGCAAACTCACACTGGGAGAGGTAGCACTTACCGGGATAAGGTCCCGATGGCGAGACGTTGTCCTTGCTAGACTTGCCTGTAGACTCTTTACTTCCGCTTCCTGAAACAACAAGGCAAAAGATATCCCTTGTTAGCTTGCATATGTCGACTGTTTTAATATATATATATATATTTATATATATATATATATATATATATATATATATATATATATATATAAAGTAATTTTGAATAAATTCGACTTGGAGGAAGCCAATTGTCTCCTTACTCAACATTGAATAAACCCCAAAGCCTTCAAAACGATCTTCGGAAAAATGTGAGCTTATTTATAAGAAGTAATTTCGAGGACCGTCATCGAAATAGCCAGACGTGCTGATAGACAATATTTCGTAGATATAGCGGCCTTAAAATGACTGCCGTATAAATATCCATATATTCATTAGTGCAATTAATTGTTGACACTTTAAATGTTGTTAACATTTCATACTTTGTAATTTTTTATTTAAAAAAATGATACATTTACAAAAATATACATTTACAAAAGTATAAATATTATAGAATAAAATAAAAACATTACAGTATTATTTCGGCATAGCAGAATATACATTGAATATAAAAAACGTAAATATGAAAAAAGCTAATTTCTATTGAAAGTGCCCAGAATTAATCCCACTAGTGTATATATATAGCTATACATACATATAGAGAATGTGAATTAAATAGTAAAGTCCTGTAAAGTAAATAGCTAACATCCATGTACGTATAACAGAGAAAAAGAGGAGAACAATGAATACTGTATTGCACTCGCTTTGTGTGAGTGTTGCATAAACCCTGAGCGGCGTATTCCATGCACTCGTGCACCTTAATATTTTAACGGTGATGGTAAAGAACCTCTTACCATAATCTTTATGCTTTATGTACATATATATATATAAGTATATAACCCGAAGCTGAAGAATTCACATGCTTGTTCTTTCCTGGCCACCGCTCTACGGTATTGTTCGAAGAAAATCAACCCAATGAAAAAAAGAGAAGAAACAAAACTGACATTCGTTCAAAATTACTGCCGTGATGAAAATTATTCCGGCTACTTAAAAATTAACGGAGAATTAATTTGGCCCGAGGCTCTCTTCGAACGAATCAATTACAATTTGAAAGGGACCACTTTCGTTAACGTCAGTTCCATAAAAATTTGTTCATAGCAAAATGCAAAATATATTTCCAACGAATAGTCAGTCGGAAGTGTGTTGCTTGACGTATACGGTCACGGTCATTGCTGATTTGCGTGTACGGGACATTCGTCTGCTCTATCCGCCGAGTGACCGTCCTCCACCAACAACGAAAGTGTGCGTCCCTCTCCCCCATAACCTCCCGCGACCGGTCGTGTCCCGAATCGATCTTGGTGACGCGCGGGGGTTCATTCGTTGCGAGAACAAGTTCACGAACCCCGCCGTGTATCTTCGTGTCTCCCTCGCACCCTAGAGAGGCGGGTGGCGGGTATGAGAGGCGCGAGTTAAGGGGCTGATTTTCCCTCTCGACCGGGGAGAAGTGAGCGTTTTGCCCGGAGAATGAGAATCGCCCGTATAGCTTCGCAGTGGTATATATATATATATATATATACACAGACACGAGGTTCCGCGTCTGCCTTGCCGCTCGCGCGCCGAACAAATCAATAATTTTGTGCTGCTGCCGCGCGGGCCGTGCTATATCGCCGCGTGAGCCAGCAAGAGAATGGGAGAAAGCAGCGCGTCGAGTCCGAGGGAGGGCGACTACCCGCGCGCGCGATGGAAACTCGACGTTCAAACGAAACGCGATCGATCGATTGTACCCTGCGTGCATACGCGTGCACGAACAATTTACAAAGTATGCACTAAAGAAGAAAAAAATTAACACGATCCACAAGACGATTGCTGAGAAAAACCGTAGGATTTTTTTCGCGAGACGATGTCTCTAGTAAAAAGTTCCTGTTTTTTTTGTTGGCATTTCCCATTTTTTCTCCGATCACAGATACGAGCTTGTAGAAGAGAAGAGCGGAAATGAAAAAAAAAACGAGCACCGACCGAACCTCTTTTCCTCGTATGGCTGATGAAAGTCTGAAGAGGAGAGACAGAGGAAAAAATCGACGGTAAAATAAGCATCGACGTCGTTATTGTCTCTGCATATATACGAGTCTCTGCGATAACATGCGACGTTTCATGTAAAGTCGTCACTTTAAAGGTACACGAATTGGTCGAAAAATGAGCAGCGTTTGTAACGAACCGACGATCTCGTCGATTCGAAAAAGAAGAAAATACAAACAGACGATAGGAAATCTAATTTGAAGGGTGCGTATGCAATTTGGAAAGTTAGAGGTCAGGGTGACTGGCCTTCATATGAAAAGTCCTATATATGTGTGTTATACATACGTACACGAATACACACAAACGAATATGTATATACATATAAACGATGAAGATCGATTTCTAAGAGACAAAAGAGCGAAATCGGAATGACCTGGCGCGTTGAACGGATTGAATCATGCCCTTTTGATTCGTAGGATACGACGAGCTCTATCTTGGGGTCTATGGAACGTAGAGCACGATGGCATGCATCTGTGGGGTTGTTGGACTACTGGCTGGATGGTGGAGGCGTTAGACGAGCTAGCAGACAGGAGTAACGATTGCATAGCTAGTCGGAGAAGTTGAGTGAAAGAGAGATAGACAAAGGGAGAGAAAATGTATATGTATGCGTGAGAGAGAAAGATGAAGAGAGGTAGAGGAGCTGTATCTGCGACTATAGTCTCTTTTCCGCTGCTTGAAAACCGTCAGCAGTTACATAGTAAGCACCAGCAACGGAGCGGGAGCCCCTTGTCACGAGAGAACAGCTCGTGTCGCCCTGTGGATTCTCCCAGCGGGAGGAGGAGCAAGAGACAGCAGAGAGAGAGAGAGTGAGAGAGTGAGTGAGTGAGAGAGAGAGAGAGAGAGAGAGAGAGAGAGAGAGAGAGAGAGAGAGGGAGAGAGGGAGAGAGAGAGACAGAGGGAGAGAGAGAGGGAGAGAGAGAGACAGAGAGAGAGAGAGAGGGGGAGAGAGAGAGAGCTAGAGCGTGGTTGAGGGGGCGAGAACTCGTCCTATTCCCTGTAACGCCACCCACCCACTTTCACCCTTATACCAATACTACTGAACTTTCAAAAAACATTTCTCCAGAATGTTTCACCGTACGGGCAGGCTGTTACACCCGAATATCCGGGCGAGCATTTTCTCTTGAGCCCGTTAAGTTTTGCCCCGCTGTGTCTTTGGATCGAATCCACAGCACGAGTGGATCATCATTTGTCGCAAGATTGACAAATGATACGAAACTGCGATGGGAAAAATCATGTACAAAAGATCAAATAGCTCCCGGAAAATCTCGAATCTGAGAAAACAAATATTATATTATTTTTAATTTTGATTGAAAGATCTATATGCGCTTATTTTCCATCCATGCAAAAAATAGATTGATTAGTTCTGATGAATACTTTTTCTGAATAGAGCCTGAGGATTTTAAATACTCCGTATATGAAAGGCATTTCTCTAACAGAGCATTTCCTGTCGTTTATAGTATGTTATAATTGTTCTTATCGCTTTGCTGGATGTAAGGGAGAGCTCGCCGCACAATGCGATACAAAATGAAACAACGATGTTACCGTACAAATGTGTCGAGAGGTTGAACCGTTCGGCACGTATCGGTAACAAGCTCGATTCACTTTCTATAAATAAACGACCGATAAGGAGAGAACTCGAAAAAGACCGCACGAACGTTTCGGTGCAGCAAAGCAAGTTGGTGCAATTCTCGCCAACTTTACCGAGCGTTGCTAACCTGGTGTGCACGACTTGCTTGCTCGCTCTCTCTCTGTCTCTCTCGCCTTTTTTCTCCTTCTAACTGTATTATAAGTCGATAGCGATCGTCCTTCAGTCTCTTAGCTGCCTTTTTGACAATACACTCTTTGAGATACGTATATTGGACGATCGTTTGAACAAAAAAGTTGTCTCTAAGAAGCAAAATAAAATTCTTCGATTACGTGCACTTGTCTCTCGCTCCCTTTCTTCGATATGGTTCACTTCCATTATCTCCCCATGTATTGCTACGATTTATTCTCCATTTTCAAGCACAATTGCCTCTGCCTGAAAATACGTACGCGAAACATTAAAAACGAGGAGAACCTAAGTTCGAGCCTATCACAGCTTTGAGGAGGGTCGAACGTTGCACCGATAAATGCTACTAGATACTAACTCTTTTTTTCAGCCTTGGAGACACCGCCGTTAAGGGGTTACGTGGGTTTGAAAATTTCAAAAAATTCATTTTTTTTTTAAATTTTATTATCTAATAGTACAATATTTCTAGAATATTCTTCCAAAGTTTTAAGTCAATCATAGTAAAGGTCTAGGAGAGAGAGAGCCTTTGGGAATTCCCCCCGTTGGAATAGACCGGCCGGGAGCGACGCAGGTATACGCATTTTTCTCAAAACACTATTTTTGAAGTCGGTGGACACGATTTCTCAAAAACTAATGCACCGATCTTATTGTAATTTTGCACACTTCTTCAAAATAGCATTGACTAGTGATTGGACGAAGGTTTTTTTTTCGATTACAATTAATTTTACAAGGCTGTACGTAGTGTAAATTGTACCAAAAATTGAACTATTTTACATACAACTCTGCCAAAAATTCAAATTTCAATTTTTTTTTAAATCCTTCGTTCAATCACGAGCTATACTTATGTACTAACAGAAAAAATTTGGCTTTTTAATTTCAGATAAAGCTATCATGAGTTATCCTGATCACCATGAGGACACTTTTTTTTGAGGGTCTCCGGAAACCAGATCCCACCGGCTGAATTTCCCAAATTTTTTAATGAAATTTTTTAAAAATATTATTGAAATGTTGCTCTTTTATATGCTTAACATTTTAAATAAAATAATTGATTTAATAATAATTGATTTAATAAATAAAATAATTGATTTTTAACTATGTTATAGTTAAAAAAATAAAGAAAATATGCTTTTTTTAGCTTCGAAACCCACGTAACCCCTTAAACGTTCCAATGCGAAGTTTCAAAAAGTTCGAATACGTCGTATGCGAAAAAAAGAAATATATTAAAATCCAAGAAATTTAGCAGTTTTGTATGGGACTTCTTAAATTTAGTCGCAGGTAACATATCTCGCTGACATGCACTGCGCTCATTGACAATAAAATTTCAGCTCATTTGATGATTCTTCATAAGAAACTGTGTTAAATTTTCTAGATTGTAATAGTATTTTGATGCAGTGGAACTTATGGGAACTAGGAAGGTGAACTTTTATTGGACCTATCTACGTTTATGAAGAAATAAGTATACTTTAACATTCATCAGTGAATCGCTCGACCGCCGTTAAAATCGAGAAACGATTGCTAATATGGTTCATTAATTTTCAATTACTCCTTGTAGGATTTTTCTCGATAATGTTTCACGAATTGACGGCGCCAACTATACTTGCAACAGTTGTTGAAAAAAATCGGAAAGATTTTTTACGTATTGAAGCGCACCGTGTGGGCGAAAGACGACGGGTCCCAGCGTTGAAAAATCTTATTTTTGAACCACTCGAGAATTTGCGAAGTGTATTGGCACTCGGCGAGACAATAATCAAATATATCGCGCCGCAATGTGGTGAATATTTGAAAGGAGCAAAATTCTGTTGCTTTTTTTTTCTTCTTTCGGACGTCAATGTAGCACGGCTGACAAATGAATAATACCACCGTGGCAAGAATCTCTTCTGCACACGTAGCACAAATTTATTTGGCCTGTCAAGGAATTCCTGATCGTGCGATAAATCTGCAAACAGGGTCCTTAAATTTGTCTCGTCCTCTTTCACCGAAGAATTACCTATACATTTTTCGACGAAATTTTTTTCTGTCTGGTTCTAGCGTGTCTGGGCGCAAATGCAGAGCACAAATATTGCATTTGACACGAGGGAAAACCTCAGGACGAATAGACAAGAGAAAATGTACAGCTGTAAAATAGCGAGTTCACGATTTATGGTCAGTTTGCACGATTATGGTAGCGCGAGAGACGGGGCAGAGCTGAGAGAGAGAGAGAGAGAGACAGCGAGAAGGGGAGAGAGAAATATAGAGGAGAAACAACGGTCGATCGGTTTTTCGGTCGGTCGGTCGATCGGTCGAGACCCAGCGGATCGGCTCAGCGAACGTGAGGCCTCCTGGTCAGTTGTCAGAGTCAAAGGAGGGGAAAAAAAAAGACAGAGAAACCGGAGATAGAGAAAGACCGAGAAAACGAGTAACCGATACACGATGCATTTTTTCTCTTCCCCCCACGAGACCACGGCAAAATCATTTTCACGAATGAGAGAGTAATAAAGTGAGGGGGAGGGGGACAAATCTTTTGGTAGGAACCGCAAGAGAGAATTAAAAGGGCCAAAAGATGGAACGAAAAGAGTCAATTTCAATCGTTCGTTATATAAAGTGAAACGGCAGATTCTAAGCTCTTGTGCAAGAATTCGTCCAACATCTACGAGCGGTATCAAGGGACACGGATCGTCCTCGTATCTTGCCGCGAAGTGGTCCGAGTGCTTGTTTCTTTTTCTCCTCGTTTCGCTGTTCGCGTATGAAGAAAGAAGATGCACGCGAGTACGAAAACAGAGAGGCGCAACGTGTAGCGTGGACTCGAGAGAGGCCTTGTCCCCCGTCGTCACGCATTCAAGGTCGGCAACATTCAGCCAGACGGCGAGAGCCTCACGGCCTCGATATGACCACTGGAATAGATGGAGCCACGAACTTGTGTACCCTTTTCGTCCGTGTCTTATACAGCTCTAGAAATATATTTATACATACATAAATGCACACATATATATATATATATATATATATATATATATATATATATATATATATATATATGTCGATATGTATGTATGGATGATTGCATACGTACGCGTACAAATATATGCTCGTAAATTTATCGGGAGGCTATGCGGCGGTCGCAAAATATTCGTAAACCTCATTTGTATGAGGCAGAAAGGTATCGAAGGATAGAATTTGCATTGAAAATTAATGTCTATCGCATGCAGCTTATAACGAAAATTTTCATATATGGAGCATATTTGAATATCTAAGATTGGAAATTGAAAACTACGGCTTATTTGAAAACTAGTGTATACTGACAAAGAGTAAAAAAATAGTCATAGATTGCGGAACCGGGCAAAATCTAATTTTTCAATTAATGTAAAAGTGCATCGACTTTTGAATATTTTCGGCCGTTCTTTGCATGTTTTCGAGAATTTTGAGCCACTGAAAG
This sequence comes from Ophion ventricosus, assembly GCA_963932345.1. NCBI lineage: Eukaryota > Metazoa > Arthropoda > Insecta > Hymenoptera > Ichneumonidae > Ophion > Ophion ventricosus. Next base: position 15,875,759 of record OZ010716.1, on the reverse strand, counting down.
TTTTGTACCAATAAGTTTTACAATTCGTAGACAACGAGTTTGAAAGCCGAGTCAGTGACATATTCGTCTAATTGAAAAAATACAACACTCCACGGCTCCGAAGGGATACGCGGAAAAATGTTTGGCTGAGAAGATTTTCCAAAGTTTTACTTTCAATAGTAAATGTGAAAGAGCTGCCCTACTGATGAATCCGTCGTCGATTCTTTTCCAACTGCAAATTGGGGAATCAATAAACTCGGCCAAAAATTCTTCCACTTTACGGCTGTGCCGTGTCAAGGCTGTATCTAAAAGAGACAAAAAAAAATACCAGAGAAAGAGAAAGAGAGAGAGAGAGATAGAGTAAGATTAACTGACGATAGCGAGATGAAAGAAGATTGACATTACACGGTAAAGTTCGACAATACAATATGCTATAAGCTGAAGGAACGTTCTGCGGCATACGTACCGAGAATCGAGCATAATCCGCCACGAGATTGCACAAACTACCTGGGGATCGAGCTATGAGAGTGTCGAAATGCGGATGTGCGAAAGAAAGTGGTATCACAAACGAAACAAGGAGAAACAAATGAGTCAACGTAAAACGATCGTGGATGAAGAGGAAATGTTAGGACGAGTGTCACAATGACTCGAACGGTTAAATCGTCTTTTCTTTCTTTCTCGTATCGCAGGGATGATAATAGCTCTCAAGGCGACGAAGACGACGACTGCGACGTGAACGAAGTTCGGTCCGGTTGGTCTCAAAAGTTCCCAGGGTTTTGTGGAAGGTTGCAAAGGTTCGAAAAATTTGAGGTTACGGGAGCGGATGGTGGAAAGTCACGTAAAATTCCGTCGCTTACCTTTCTTGATGAGCAAGCTAGTGACCCTCCGTAGCGCCTCGCGAGTGCTGGATGCAGAGCTGTGCTTACTTTGGCCGAAGTATTTGTTGGGTGTTATGTTGGTCGGCAATGTCAGTGGCTTTCTTTGATCTCCCGACGAGCCTGGCAATCTCGCGTCGTATGCCCTGTTCAAACGTTCGAGATGCTCGATCGAGGCTGGTCTCGGCTGACTTCCTCCCTTACGCGTCGGATACCATCCACGATTCGGACCACCGGCAAGACGCAAAAGTTCCGTTCCTATTATCGCTTGTTCCAAGCCCGGATTGTTCCTTCGGTAGCTGGAAAATAAAAAATGCAACGGTGTAATTGCGGCCTCGTATGGGCTCGTAAACAAGAATACTCGATGAAAAGAATGTTGGAAGTTGTTCTTTATATTTGTACGATAATCCCGAAACTTAGGTGAACTTTTTTCAAATAGGTTTGCAGCAAAACCTGAACAAATTTTATCCGATTCACATCATATTTGCGAAGTACCTTCTAAACTAAATTCTCCACAGAAAAAAAACATAGGAATTTCTTGATTCGCCAACCACTTCTTTCGTTATAAACAATTGTTCTCACAATTTCTATGAAAAATAAGAATTAAAAAAAAATACGTATATATTTGACTGGTTATTATCGTGCAATGATGAAAAATGTTGGTTTTTCTTTTGTTCGAGGTCAAAATTTGCGGCACTGACGCTGCAAGCTCCGCCCGCGCCACGCGCGAAAACTTCTCCACTTTTACATGGCTCGAGCACCGCCATTTTGCAGGGAAATAGTAATTTATGCTACAAGTGCGGAAAACAACGAATTCCATCGCGCGTGAAGTTGCCGCATGAGCCGAAGGCTTATGGTGCATTTCACACGAGTACGAGTGTAATTTGCAGCACGAGCCGAAGGCGAGTGCTGTAACCACACGAGTACGAGTGAGAAATGCACCATAAGTCGAGGCGAATTCGACAACTTACGCGCGATGTAATTCGTTTTTTTTCGCACATGTCCCATACATTATTTTTTGCAATGACTGTCTCGAAAGTGGGATTTGAGATTCAACAAAACCAATAACAAGTATATTCAAATATATCACATCAGTTCAGATCATTTCCTTGTCAGAAAATACGACTGTGACAAGTTGACGTTTCATATGACATGAATTTCGCTACATTCAAGTTTGTTCAATCGGTCCAAAATCGTAGAACAAAAAACTATCAACTGTGAAAAAAAACCGTTTTTTCACGAATCAATGTGGTAAAGTGAGCTATAAATAGATTTTTTTCCGCACTAGTGCGGGAAAGTCTCACATTCCCGCACTAGTGCGGGAAAGTAAGCATCGTTGAGAAATAAGCCACTTTCCGCACGCTAAACACCAATCGAAAATCGCACTTTCGGGGCAGGCATTGCGAAAAAGATTTTTCTAAATGGTTTTGTACATAAAGGCATACAAAATTCGTTCTTCGGATTTCCGATTGACTTTTCTTCAAACACGAAACGTCCTTACAGTCAGACCTATTTCTCGAGCATCTAGACTAGTGTTACCCGTTAAAATTCAAATAAACATCTTTGGGAGTTAACAATTCGTAATTTAAGAAATGTCTTTTTATCGTAGAAAAAAATTGAAAGAGTAGAAGAGAGTGTTCCAACATTCTCGTGACTCGTACTGTATTCCTTTGTTTCGCGAATGTATTATCGCAGCTCGCATTTACCCCGTTGTTGCTGTAGTCGGGGCGTACCATCCGGGTTGCCGACGCGGTTGCGTCGGATTACCGGCGTGTTGCGGTGTCCTCGGTACGTCGCCGCCTCTCGCAAAAACAGGAGTTTCCGGCAGCGAGCACGAAGTTTGCATACCCGAGCCGCCGACACCGAGAACCGTTGTTCCCAGTGTGCTGCCACCGGGTACGACGTTTCCGGTTGCGGAACTAACGGTACCGCAATCGATGGAGCCGTCGGTTGATGGTGATTGTCGTTTCGCCGTCATTGCGCGTCGTCTCGACGGTCCGGGCAAATCGGTCGGTAGCGTTCTCCGTTCAACCGGTATCTACGTGAAACAGAAAGAATAGGGGAAAAGGTATAAAACGTATGTCAACGATTGTGTACGCTCGAACGTCGCATTTTCAACGTGTTTCGTTGCCGTTCACGCTACGGGAACTTTCTGTAAATGCACGATTCGCGTGTGATGGCTGAAGTGCAGCGTTTTATTTTCCATCGCGTGTTACGTAGGGCTGACGAGAAAGCGTTCAAAAAAAGAGAAAGAAAGTACATTTCTCTATCGCGCAGTCTACTGATCGTAATACGTCGGTCGAGGGTTCGGAGGCCCTCGATTCCCCCCCCCCCTCCCCGCATGTACTAGCTCGACTGGAGCCGGGCACAGAGATAGGTTTAATCTCGCGATTTACTGTCGATGAGTGGAAAACGATTTGCTGAGTCTCGAGGGCTGATCATTCAACGAAATTGCCCGGAATGTGTTTCTATATAGTTACGACAGTAATCTATTGCCGTGTATCGCCAACGTCACGTAAAATTCAATAATAAAACGATAAATCCAATTCCATTACAATTACAACTCGATTACTCTGCGATTGTCACGAGATATTTTTCTTATAAAGGAATTCAATGAGTCGGTAGCGGCATACACTTAGCATGTCGAATTGTATCATTTTTGAAAAATGGCGCAATTTGACAGTCGAATAGTGCAGTATCTGCACTATTGCCGTGTTCGCCAACGTCACGTAAAATTCAATAATGAAACGATAAATCCAATTCCATTACAATTACAACTCGATTACTCTGAGATTGCCACGCGATATTTTTCTTATGAAGGGATTTAATGAGTCGGTAGCGGCATACACTTAGCATGTCGAATTGCATCATTTTTTAAAAATGATATCTACAAGAGTTAATATTTCGTATGCTCAGAAGTTTCTAACACAAATTGCGAGAACTAGCATGTTGGAATCTTAAAAAAAAAAATACTTTTACACGAGTATTGTTAAAAATAGGGAAAACATGGCTCACGCGTGGAATATTCCATCTACGCTAGGATTTTTCAAATATTTTGTTTCCACAGTGATTCTAAAGATAGAGAAATAAACTCTCATTTATAACCTTTAAGATATAACAAATTAATCAAATATTTCGTAAAAAGAGGGAAACGTGCGTAGTAGTCGAGTTAATTCTGAATTCCAAATGAAGCCAGGATCGAAAGATAAATTATTTCGATTAATGAAATAATGTGAGTATATTCGCACCTCTCTTCTCGAGGTACTGCCAATGTTGGCGGTAGTCCTGCGTCCTCTTGAGAAACCAGCGTCCATGGATCTCGTATCGAGGGAGGATTGACTGTGATCTTTGCCGTCGATTATCGATAATCCGCCCCGATGGGGTGGCACACGAGGCCTATACCCGTCCATGGTTCTCGTCGTTTGTCTCGGCTTGACTTTTGCCGACGTCGGCTGCGTCGATATCGGCCCGTTACCGACATCTGAACTCTCCTCGTCGGCTTCTTCCACCGGTGATGGTGGAAGTGGTGGAAACTCGAGAACTTCCACGCTTACCTGACAAGAAAGGCAATCATACGAATGGATTATTGAATTTCCAGTTTGCACGGCACGTCAATCAAATCTTGAGCTAGCACATACTTAGCTATTAGATTATTGCTGAATTTCTTTAATGTGCTACAGACAATACGTATAGTAAAGTGTTTTCCAAAACTCGAGCAAGGTTGCCGGCGATTTAGGCGAAATAAGAAGAAAAGAAACACTTTTCGCTCTGATAAAAGCCGAACAACGTCGATTTTTTTGTTTTCCGGAATTGTGATTCGTCTAGGAGAAAACTTGGCCGTAGGATTTTTACCGACCGGACGTGTGAAATATGTCCTTAAAGTGTTTATGATATTAAAATACGAGTATTTGAACATTTTCACAGTGAAGCTCTTTTGGCTGGCTACTGTGCATGTACTATCTCAAAAAAAAAGAAAAACAATTTTCAACTTTGCACAAACCCACCTGAAATTCGGGACTTTTGGAGTCCTCGAGAATAGCATCGATGACATTCTCGATTTCTTTATGATCGATTTTGCGATTCTCCAATATTTGGCCGTTCTGATTTTGATGCTCGGCAATTTTACGATCGCTCGAATAGAGTATGTCTGTATTCGGAATTTTGCAATCGTTGCTGATAGATCGTTTCGGTGGTCTGTCAAAATCAGCGCTCTCGGATCCACTGCTGCTCGTCTTGGAAGTTTCCGAGTCGAGAGAGTTTTGCATATTGTTGCCTCGATTGTCAGCCTCGCGTGATTTCAACGAGGCAACGATTCCTGTCGACGACGAATTTACTACGGACGTTGATGGGAATAACGGTTCATTATGAAAGCCCCGTTCATTAATTCTCTTTCGAGAATTTTCGTTCGAAACATCGGCCTCGTAGCTGTTACGTTTCGAAGCTGCGAAAACGTCGGTGGCTCTGGCATCGGCGATGGTCTTTCTCGTTCTTCTGGTCACATCGTCGGTCGTGTAAGCCTCGCTATTCTTCTTCACGCTCTCGATTTCTTTGATCTCGTCGCTCACTCGCTCGAGCTGACGACGATTCTCGTTGAGCGCTTTCTTGACGATTTGATCCTCGATCAAAATATTAACGGGAATTTTACCTTCTGTTCGATCGGCCGCCACGGATTTTCTTGACGATCTTCGCGAGCCCGTGTAAATGGCGGATGTGACGTTTCCACCGATGAGACCGATTTCCCGATCTCGCGTGAGGTTTGTACCGATGTCGAGACTCTTGGAGGTCGTTACAGAACTTCTGCCGCGCGCCGGGCCACCGTTGCAGGGGCCGGTGGTTTTCTCCAACGGTTGAACTTTCGTGGATTTTTCCGTGTCCTCTTGACCGCCTTCATCTTCACCTTCTTCTTCTTCTTCGTCGAGCGGCGAGGGCGGCAAACGCGGAAGAGCGTTCTCCTCCGTGTCTCCAGGATGTTCGGACTGTTTGTTGTTGGCTCGTCGACGATTACTTGACGAGTCAACGCGATCGACGTCATCCTCGTCGTTGTCCGCTTCCGCATCGGCATCCGCCTCTTCGTCGTCGTCCTCGTCGTCATCGTCGTCGACCGCGGAAAGAGCCACGACGCGAACGAGATCCGGCGGTGCCGGCGGTACAAAGTCTGGCGGTGGTTCGTCGAGGCCCTCCAATCTTCCCTCGCGCAGTAGGCTTTTGATATCGTCGAACGTCGTTGAATAGCGTTTTCCACACGCGTCGGTGAGACGACGATCGAGCTCGCGGCTGCCGAACGAACTGAGACTCTTCGTTTCCGTCGGTGAGACAATTTTCGGCACGAGTGGCTTTCTCTCGCGTTTTCTACCCCTTCTTATCACGTATGTACCGCTTTTCGACAAATCGCGGGGATTAACGCGATCGAGACCGTTCGTTGATGAATCCGAGTAAGGCGATACGAGATCGTCGTCGGTCGTCGATTGACGGGGATCTTGCCAGTCATCGAAGTCACGAATTTTCGATATCGAGCCGGCACCTTAAAAAATGACATTTTTTTAAATGTATCAATCGTAGGAATCGAGTTCGAAGAAGTTTCGGATATATGTTAACTCTCAAAAATCTAATAAATTCGCGATGTTGCATTGTTTTTTTATCAAAAGTAAAATAACAGTTGCAACAATTCTCAAGAGCCATCGTAAATGCCGCCACGAGAAAGCCGAGCTGCTGATCATTTGTTCAGAAACTCGAACGGTACTTTATAACTCCTTTTTTGATTAACTGAAATGAAAAACAAAGTTTTTGAACAATTTTATATACTATTCTACCTAAGAATCAACAGAGCCATTTTTCAATTTTCGATAAATTTACATAATAACAGAATTTTTAAATAGTATATATTTTCGTTAGAAACTTTTTGTCAACATCTGCAGTTACGGGATTTTTGCAAAAATAAAACGTTGCTCTGTTAATGGTTAGCTATTAAAGTATTCCTGATAAATAACTTCGTTTTTCGTTTCAGATAATCAAAAAAGTTGTTAAGTACAGCGTTCGGACCTCTGAAACAAGGAACCAGTAGCACAACACCCTCTCGCGGCAAATTTTATGATGATTTTTTGATTTTTATAGTCGATTTATATAATTGGGAATAGATTTAAATAAAGTGCCAAACCGCATCTACAGTTTAGATGCTTTTTTGGGGCGTCTGTGTTCCTCAAGATGCGACTTTAAAAGTATCACGGGGATAAGAAGAAACTAACTGGAGACGTCGCTGCTCCTCCTTCGCCTTCTTCCCACGACTTTCGTACTGCCACGCGTGTAGAGTGGATCCTCCTCAAGAGAGACCTCCCAAGCAATCGAGTGTCTCTTGGCGATCGGTGGTCCTGGGGCCGGTAACAATTCTTCCAAAGAATCATCGGAGAAGCGTTCCTCCTCCTCCGATTGTGTCCTAAAGTCCGTTGAATTTCGCGTCGAAAAGTCGGAATTACGAGTGGAATAAACGTCGGAGAATCTCTCGCTCGAATCGGCGCGTTGACCCAGTAGTGACAGCGAGACGAAATCGAGATTTCGCAGCGAGAAAGGATCGGACGAGGGCACGGACACGCGGTCGTTGGAGCTCGCGCTTGCGACCGCGAGTGAAAAGTCCGAATTGAATCTCTCGTTGGAGGTTGAATTCGCGCGCGAGAAGTCGGACGAATCGCCGCCACCGTAATTAGCCCTAATCGAGAATCTCTCGACGCTCACGGAACTTGATCGTGGTATCGATGATCTGCCAGATTCCGAATTTCTTCGTCTCTCTGAGAATCTTGCCTCAGACGAATCGGACTCGGCACCGTTGATACGATCAGATCGCGCCTCGATCGCTCTCGCAGCCATCATTCTACCGCACTCCTCAGCACTGCTCGACTTGCTCATCTCATTGGGCATTCTCTCTCTCTCATTTTCGACATCGTCGTCGGGATTGAGATCGTTCTCCTTGACCAAGAGCTCGTCACGTTCGGGACTGTCGTTTGTACGATTGTGATTTCTCGATTTTACGTCGATGTCCTCGGTGGAACGCCGGCGTCGTCTTCTCGAGGCGTTAGCCTCGCGACGTTTCTCTGATTGCTGATGATGATGATTGTGATGATTGTGGTGATGATAATGATGATGATGATGCAAATTGTTGTGAAGCCTGTGATTTTGTTGTTGCTGCGGTTGGATATTGTTACTGTGATGGTGATGATTATTGACTGGCGCGCTTCTCGTTGTATTTGTACGTCCTGAATGGGCGACGATATCGGGTATCCAATCGAAGGACACGACCCTGGCGTTGTACGGCAGACTGGCAAATTTATCCATTGAACTTCTGCCAGTTTGGCTTCCACCGCTGCTTCTCTCGACGCTCTCTCCTCTTTTCTCCCACCATCCGTACGGACGACGGTGTCTGGTCTTTGGCTGCGGAAGAAAACGAAAGAGAACGAGAGTGAGGAAAAAAGAAAATAAACGTATATAATACAAGGGAAATCAATGAGATTTGGATCAAGATTGTGCGTTTTACTTTTATGGTCGGCGTAACGACCACCCCCCCCCCCCTCTCCCCCAACCCTAAGGAAATTCTTTCTTACGTATGTACATACACATGCGAAGGAAACTTTTGTGCATTTCTATTCGCGTTTATGGACATAATACGGGGATGAGGACTCATACTGTTTATATACTCACGAGGGTAGTTTGGCTCGTTGCCGGATCGTGTATTGCCCGCTGATGTTGCAGGGGAGACGAGATTGAGTTCTCCGAGTCACGAACGGGATTCGCATTCAAGCATGATCCCGCAGTCTGATCTCTTCTTCCATTCTGTCTCAGCGATGAACTTTTGACGCTCGTCCTCTTGGACGAGTTGTTCGGTGATACCCTGTCGGGGAACATAATTGATTGAAGATCCACCGGAGACTCTTGTGGGGCGTACGAAAATTAGAGAGCAGGCCAAAGAAAGCGAGGGCGAAAATTTTCTTCACTTCGGCCAGTGGATATGAAGTTGTTGGGACTAATGGAACAAGTTTTCTCGTATAATCGTCTTGTTTGTTGTTTCGTTTTTGGTGGAGATTCTCGAAGAGAACCAAGTTTCGGATGACTTATTACATCGGGGATAAATAATGGAGGATTGGATGAAAAGGGCGAGTTTATTTGGTCGAATCTCAATCGGCGAAGAGCTAAACAAAATGGATTTTGTACATTTGTGAAAATGCCCGAACGTTATTAAGCGTAAATACCTTATTACTCGTGAGATTTGAAGTTTGGATCGTTGGAGTGCAATGAAAATTGTTTTTTTTATCATGCTCAAATTTGTTTACGAGTTATTGGTTACGAAAATACCTCGATCATTTTTTAAGATGCTTGCTCGGGTTTGTTCAGAAGTTCTGCAATTGAAATTTGCAAAAATATATTTTGTATAATAATAATAATAATAATAACGAAATAAAAATGTAAGTATGAATTTTCGTTGCGTTTCAATGATGCAAACTTCAATACCGTTATTACTCGGCATTATGAACATTGGAAGCGTAACGAATCCTAATTTTTTCAGTTAAAATAAAACATAGCGTTAACAGCCTGGACCAAAGTTGGAAGATACCGGAATCATTGTTCATTTCGTCACCCTGATTTCCTCCGAGAGTAATACTTCTTTAGAAGGGAGCACCATTACTCTTGCGCGGTAAAGCGATTATTTTAACGAAATAATTAAAGCTTTTATGGGCAATAAATCTTGCAGAGTTATTTTCGTATGCAAATATACAGTATTATCACCTCTCGGACATTTTCAAGCTTTATTATCTTTTCATCGTTTTTCATTCAACGCGTGTCTGAACCCATTTACTAGACACTTAAGCATGGCAATATCACTTTTCTCGGGCCGTCGGAACAAAAGTCTCGCATCAATTTTCTCATAGCATCCTCGCACTACAAAAATGGTCAAAATTAAGGTGGTGCACACAGAGTTATTTGTTCAAAAATCTCAAGTAACCTTGACCTCTATTTATGCTAAAATAAACCTAAAATCGGGAGATTATGGGAAAGTGGTTACTTATGGAAAAAGCATCATGACTGTTTTCTTGTTCAGTTATATTTTTTATTCCGTATTTAGATAAATTTAATAAAAAAGCGTAACGTGTTTTAGATATTTTACGGCCTGGTAACGTTAAAATAAATGGGAACTATCGAATGTTTTAATGAGAATTCGGTAGTTAACGGCAGTGCTTCGTCTCTGAGTAGAGGACTTACTCTAGACCAAGATAGTAACATTGCATGCGGGACGACTGATTTATCGGCGATGCTAAGAAATGCTTGAAATTCGTGCGAGAATCAATAATTTGCAAACTCATAGTCAATCGTGAATTCATATTAATAAATTCGCTACGTTTAAATAAATACATTTTACATGTTATATTCACGTATCAAATTCTTCTCCCAGTCAATTAATGTGAGTAAAAACTGGATCTCTCTCAATATTTTTCAGATTGCTAAACGTAAAATTGAGTTATGCTCATGTGAATTATACCATATTGCATTAGAACTTTTTAATCCACAGTGAAATTCTCTTTTGGCTACCCACCACATATGTGCTATCTCGATCACAAATAAAGGAAAAACTCCGCTCGAAATACTTTACGGTATAATAAGGATAGGAAAAAAAGGATCTGCAATCATTCAAGAAATATCTTCGAGTCTCGCGGGACGTTAATATCATAAATCAGCCAGATGTGGCAAGTTTTTTCTCTCTCTCTCGCTCTCTTCTATTACTTGTATGCGCGTTATATCAATACCAAGGAAATTTTCTGAGGAACTTCTGCAGAGGTTAGTCATGTCGGGGATACGCGAAGTGCGTGTGTAAAAATATATGCATGTATATATGTTACACAGCCTTATTACAAATATATATATATATATATATATATATATATATATATATATATATAACGTACCCTACGTAGGAAGTTATCTGGGGGTTTAGCGGTAAAGCAAACGAGAAAACGATAAATTCAGTAAGGTGGGGAGGGGGTAGTGGATTAAACGATTCAAGGGATGAGAAGGAAAATGCTAGAGAGAGTCCGGTACCAGGCTGAAGCGAGAAGGAGAACACGGAGGAGGGGCACAGAAAGAGCGTGAGTGAGAGTGTGTTAGCGGAAGAAAGGGAATGCGAAAATCGTCGGCTGCGGAAACGTCGCCGACGTGGCGGCTCTCTATCCCGCGGGTACGACCGATCGATCCTGGGGGGGCCCCACGCTTGCTTCTCCTCTCTCTCTCTCTCTCTCTCTCTCTCTCTCTCTCTCTCTCTCTCTCTCTCTCTCCCTCTCTCTCTCTCTCTCGTCTTCTCTCTTTCTCTATCTCCGGTTTGAGCGAGGGCGAGCAAAGGGTAGTCGTGCGCACCGCACCATCGTAAACCGTTCTCTACGGTCGTTGTTTCGAAGCGTCTACGCTGTACCAGCGAGTTTCATAACGAAAGATGAAAATGCAGCAACGTGGGTTAAGCGAGCCACTTGGCGATAGGGGGAAGTGAGTGCGAAAAGAAGAAAGAGAAAGAGAGGGAGAGTCTCGAGATACTCACATAGGCAAAAGCGTAGAAATTATGCGCTCAGCCTCCTCCGGGGGTGGAGGAAATTCCTGCGTCGTGACTGGCAACAGGCTTGACGAGCCGACTGGACCTGATGATTCTTGAAGAGGCTCGGGACAATCAGGAACCGGACGCAGCGCTACCAGTGCCATTCTCGCTTTGCGACCATTCATGCTCATGTAACCGTCGTCCTCGGATTGATGCCCACCGGTACCTTCAATTATAATACAGCCTCGTTAATGAATACGTCGATGGGAATTTTGGACATCGGCCATTCTCGTTCTTTTTTCAAAGACCCCGCCGGAACATAAGCTCCCACCGGCCATCGCCAACAAGCGAGAAAACCGTGGGCAAACTCAATTTGCATACTTAAATTTATTCCGCGATACTCGTAAATGGAACCTTTCCGCGCAGCCGGTAATGCTTGAATTCTCAAAGCAAATCTCCTTTTTACAAGGCTACAATGTCGAAGAGAAAGAAAAAAATCCTCCTTTATCTCTTCAAACAATATTACTAGGTATAGGAAAAATGCATACCAAAGTTTCCTCATTTGATGTGCACGAGAAATTGGCTTTTCATGTTCAAACTTCAATAATTCGACAACTCATCAATATTTCTCAGATCTGCTTGAATATTCTTCAGCTTTCAGAATTCTCATTCTTTTATAAAGAGTGAGACTTATGAAAGCCGAAATTCTGAAAGAATTTATTCAGAATTCTGAAATTCTGAAAGAATTTATCTTTGGGACATTGTTCAAAGGCCGTATTTATAAAACTGTTTGTTCAATCGATCGAACGCTTCTTAAGCTTAATGTGAAATGTTTTGATAAAAAAAAATCCTAATTCCAATTCTCTATTCATCTCTTGAAATTGAAAAAAAAAACATTAAACTGAAACTTCTGGAAGGAAAAATAAATATTTATGAAAATCAACGAAATTGATTCTTTTTCGTATTATTTTTTAAACACTTATTGGTTTAAACTATTTATTAATATCTTACTGACATAGTTAAAATGCGGGATTAATGTTCATAGCAATTTCAATGTCTGCAGACTTCTGTTGAATCTTGAAGTATGCTAAAATTCTGATAAAACCAATCCTTTGGCTGGGAATGCACGAGCGATACATTGATTAACTTTTCGAAAAATGGACAAAACGGGCCAGATTGCCGAATCGTAAAAAACACTTTTTAAAGTATCAACGAATTTAGCGAAATAATCAACAAATTGTAAAAGTGCAAAATGTAAAGAATTTCTTATCATCATTTAAACGATTTTTCTCAATCGAAAAAAAACATTTCGAATAAAAGTACCAAAAAAATTGACACATCCAATAATACTTTAATTGAATCGAAAGGATCCTACAATATTTCATCTTTCAATCTTGAGCTCTTCAGTCCTCTCTCTCTCTTTTCTTCCAAGAGGTCACACCACCTTGGCGCTCGGATAAATAGGTATAAAAATCAATAAAAAATTGGACGTGACTATTGAATAGAACAAAAAGAAAAAAAAAACAAATAAAAAACATTTCTAAATGGCGGAGATATAAGTCGTCTAGTATGACTCTCTTTTCAAACTGGTGGATTTTGGTTAAATTTATACCACGTATTCTTTATAATATTATCTAGTATGTAGCATAGGATTTTTTTTATTATTGAATGCCGCGTTCATTTCTCATTAATTTTTTTAAACTCAAAATTTTCATGAAAATCAGAGTTTTCTTTAAACAGCTGTCATTTCTGACAAATCATTTTAAAAGTTTTTTCCCTATGCTACACTTGAGCTATAACTTTTCTTCACAAGAAATTCTAATTTTTAAAAAATTTTCAGGCGATGTCTGACAGAGAAAAAAATTCCACAAGCGGCAAGGATTTGCGAAAGAGGTTACTACTATTAATTTTTTTTATAAATTTCTTCATAAAACTATTATGTAATTGTAAAAAAAAATATTTGTTATATTTAATAGCCACGTAACATTTTTTATTCATTTTTATACGTATTTTTCCGAGCGCCAAGGTGGTGCAGCCTCTTAACCAACCGTAACAAAATTCTACGTAATGGTGAGATCTGCTTTGAAATGTTTTCAGTGGCGGTCGAGGCATCGATCAGCTTAATAATTGTATTCCGAAGGGGAGTCGTCGAGGTCTGGAGGCGAGGAGAAGACGAAGATTGGGCGAACGAGGAGGCGCAGGGAAGGGTCGTATCGTCGGTAATGTTATATACGTGGATAGGCGCGGTGAGTACCTAAGGAAGGGCTCTCGTCGTCTGGTGTGAGGCCGATACTAGGCTCGGTACTGCTACCGCAATCCTCGCCTGGGTCGTTCGCTTCGACGACGACGTCGTCGCGAGTTTCGACGCCCCGTGAAGTTTCGTCGGTACCCCCGTTGTTGTTGCTACTGGTGCTGTTAACGTTGTTTCCTCCTCCGGCTCCTCCCCCCCTTCCGATCCCTCCGACTCCGCCGGCAACAGCAACGACGGCCCCAAAATCGTTGTCCGCAGGCTCGTGCTCGTCGTACTCTGAGAGCACCTTGTCCAGCAATTCGATCGATCGTTGAACATCGTCACCTCTGGAACAAACGGTTTCGTTCGATTCTATAGAGATTACGTTCTATAGAGTATACGAGTAACGGGGCTATACGTATACACGCGTATGTGTGCATTTACGCGAAACTGCGACTGTTCAACAAAGGCGGTCTATATTATCATGGACAAAGGGAATACCTTGGTCCATTGGAGAACCGTTCGAGGAAGTATTTGTGTTGTTTGAACAAAGGGATCAAGGGACAAAGAGGAGAAGTGAAGAACGAGGATTGAGAATGGAAGCGCGGTAACGAGACTGCATTTGCCTGAAAGTGGTGCACAAATACGCAATCACCATAGACAGAAATTCCTTTACGTTTCGCGTACACGTTTTTTTTCGACCAATTAAATCTTCGTTCCTTGCATTCGCAGTAGTTTTCGCCTTGAAGGAAATATTTTTAAAAAATTAACTAATGTAGAAAGAAAAAAACTCACGACGCTCGTCTCACACGAACTTGTGAGCAAAAAAATTATCATGCAAACAATGATGGGTGGAAAAAAAAAAATATGTGGAAAATATATAAATCGCACTCGAAGTTGCAAGGTAGAAGAAATCGCGGAGCTATTCAAACGAAGCGTACACGAGATAGGTGTGTGTCTGTGTACGTGCGTGTGCGCAAACTTATATTTCTTGTGCTCGGTTCTCTGTGTGTTCTTTCGGCATCCAGCGGTCCATAAATAAAGCTTGATCTCTAGCGAATTGGGTAAGGGCGCGGCCTCGTTTACGGGCTAATCGCGAGTATAGAAGTCTGGTGTTGGTCTCTCTCGCTCTCGCATCCCTACCGTTCTCTCGTCAGAATGTTTCTCCCGAGTTCGTATAATTGCAGGAGAGGCCGGAGAAAATTAGGATCCTCACCTCGTATCGCACTACAGTACTTCATACTATTATTCATGGAATCGTGCGAGAAAAAGATACGCGTAGCGAGAATGAGAAAGAGAGAGAAAGAGAGAAAAAAGAGAGAGAGAGAGAGCGAAAAGGGAGCGAGGGCAGAGTGAGAAAGCTAACGGGAAAGGTTGATCGAATCAAGCCGCACGAATCTTTTGAAATTAAAAGCCCGAGGAGATTACGTTATCACGGAATAGCAGGGAGAGTGAAAATAAAAATTATACGAGTATATAGAAGTACGACGAAGAGAAACAGAAAGAGAAAGAGAAAGAGAAAGAGAGAAAGAGAGAGAGAGAGAGAGAGAGAGAGAGAGAGAGAGAGAGAGAGAGAGAGAGAGAGAAAGTTTTACGCCCTAACTGATGTTGTCGCTCTTCCGCTGCCGGCGATCGAGTAATCGGATCGGGGAAACCCCCGCGCGTCTATATAGAAGTATACATAGATTGTCGCCCGTGGCGCCGGCTGCGCGGAGGTGGACACCGACTGTACTACAGAAGCTCGAGCGCACATTTGTTCACGCCTTGCTAGCCGCATATTTGTATACATATACATATATATATATATATATATATATATATATATATATAACGTTCATGTAATATCGACCATACACTAAAGCTTTCTAGGTCATTCGCACTTATCGATATATACGTTGAACCGTGTACGTTGTGTGGGCGTGCGTGTTCTATATATATATACACATAACGTAGTTACTTGCAACACCTGTCAGAAGTGCATTACTCGTCGACGAAGATTGAGAATAGCTGCAAAAATCGTCCCGTAATTTGGTTTCTCACGATTTTACGCTGTAATGTATTTTTCACTACGGATTAACTGCCAAATAGCGAATTTTTTAAGTGACGGATGCTTTTACCGTAGCGTGTATGTGACAACGCCGGTGATAAAAAAAAAGGAAGAAAGGAAGAGACGTTTCCTTATGACCAGAATCTTATCAAACTCCGTTTAAGGCGGGCAACCTCTTCAGATGCTTCAAAAAATCAATTTTTTCATTTCATAAATCGTTAGCAAAATCTCTTAAGAATACACCCTAAAAATTTCAAAACGATATTCGGATTCCTTCTAACGGTATGTATATAAATGATAAAGACTCTCTGCTCGACTCCCGAGCGCGCTCAGGTATCCACGAGCGCTTAGTTACGTAGTTTGTTTGGGTTTTTTTTGGGTTTTCATAGCCCAAATTTTGGTTTTCATAACCCAAATTTGGGTTTTCATAACCCAAACTCGATCGTTTGGCGATTAGCTCCAAAAGACCTCCATTCTGGGTACAAAACAATCGAGGTGGCGGCATTTCTTGATGCTATTTTATTCAATGAAGGAAATTCAGCCCTACTCATGGTTATGAATGAACTACAAGTCGTAGTTGGCAGGCAGAGCTACGGATATGCCGAGCAAATGGATCTGATGCGCGTGGCTCGGAAAAATAGAAAAAGTTTATTAGAGACAAAAGAAGCTCGAAAAGCTCGTAAAGAGGAAATGCAAGCTTCAAATGAGTTGCATGAGGAAGAGGATGGACTGCTGTATGGTGCTGGAATCGCTGATTAATCGGTAAGATACTTTATCATTTGATTAAACACATTTGACTTTGAGTTCTTCGTTTGTGAAACTTTAAACGTGTTTTTTTCGAAACGACATTTTTTCAATTTGCGGGAATCATAACTCAAAAACTAATTGATGTATCATCTTCAAATTTGAAACACGTTTACATATATAATTTATTAAAACATGAACCTAAAGTAAGAAAGATTAGATTGGTTAAAACATATTTATTATTGCAAAATGCCCGGGAAAAAAATGCTAAAAATCGATCATTTTTTTCAAACACTTTTCAAAATTCAATCCTCGATGTTTTTTTTTCCAAAATTTAGGTTCATTTTCTTAAAAAACATGTTAAGAATGTATAAAAATTTGTTGGACTATTTCAGATGCGAATTGCGAGCTGCACAATTCCCGTAAATCGACAACGACGGTAAGTACACGCCGAGGGATACAGCGGATTACATCTTAATTAATGCATGAAATAATTTGAAAAAATTTGAAAAAAAATTTATGAAAATATGAATAAATTATTGCCAGAGTTGCGGAAATTTTCGTTTTTTTTCACAATAAAAAAAATCCAAAAAATCATTTAATCTTCGATCTCCTAAAGTAGTTGCCCGCCTTAATATACATTTAATGTAAGGTACCAGAACATCTGGCCGTTTTTAGGACGAACAATGGAAATGTTTTCAAATGGTCTGCATAAGCTTGAAATGGCTTTTTTTTTAATACTGCATAGTTTTACAGTATAGAGTCATAATTTTAATTCGTGACAAAGATTTTGTAAAACTTCCAAAAAGTGACCAAGTTATGTTCATTTTCGTGAAGGTTCAGATTGTCCACTGTACTAGGGCAGGCCGCCCTGCTGCGATTTACCCTTTTTTCCTTTTGCGCCCATTTCAAAACAATGTTTCGTGAAACGTTGTAAATCATATCGCAAAATCTATTCATCCGATTCACTTCAAATTCGGACGAAGCATAGTTTATAAAACTTTCTATCGTATGGCCGAATGTTTTTTTTAAATATGTTTATCGATTTGTTGATAACAATTTATTAAAGTTGGTCTTTTGTTGTCGAAAATTGAACTTTTGTTCTACAGTTTGCTATTTTTCGTAATTTTTTAAATTTCAACAAAGTATCCGGTCATACGAAAGTTTATTATTATGCTAAAAGTACATTTATTTATTTTTCCTTTCGGATCATCCTAGTTGTCAGAACCACCTACACGTGCTGCATGATTTATCAACATTCTTTAATAACAAAAGGAACTTAAACTTGGCAAAACTAAGTATCAATTGTGTATAAAATTCCGGTCTCATACCACGTAAAATTTTTAATAGGGACCGATTCGGGACGCTTTCAGGTTGCCTGATTGCCCTGGTAGGGTACTTATAAGGGAACCCGTTAGCGCCCTGATAGAAAGTGTAACGTTCTGTCACATATGTGCCTTATAATAATGTTGCCTGATCGGGCCCTTATAATACTTCCTTACGTAGCCAGTACACGTACACATACACACTCTACAAAATATTTATATTTATATTTATTCAATATTATTTTTATTATGGAAAGTTACAAAAAAGGTTATAATCGGAGTAATTATTAATAGTATACTGATCATTATGAATAATGTTCCATTTATGTTTTATGTTGAAGTGTTTTTATTCCGAATCGCCCCGTTCCCTCCCAATCCTTGGCATTATCAATTACTTTCCGCACGGTTTGCTCAAAATCTTTTGACGGAAAATAGAGGAAAATATACGCTCGTTCAATTCAAACGTCTCGTAAATGATTAGTTCGTATTTTTTGGACATGAACTTGGTGAAAAACAATTTTTTTTAGGAATTTAAGCATTAATAACGTATTGAACGTCTATATATATTTTTAGGTTATACATATCTTGTTCACACGACGATGACAGATTTTGTACTGTGTTTTGAGATTTCGAAATACAGCGGAATCTTCTAACACGCATCCGAGTTGCAAAACTTCAAAGATAATATGCTGCTGAATGAAAATTTCGACGTAGGATATAGGAGGTTATGTGCGTTGATGGAATGCTCAGGCAGTTGTAAGGCAAGCCCCAATAGGGCCTCATTAGGTCAAGTCCTAGTAGGACCATATTCGTATTGCCTGATTTACGGGAGTAAAAAAGGCACCCTGATCAGGCCGCAGTAAGGTAGCCTTCTTATTCCCGTACATACGGTTTCACCGATCCGGTCGGCATCCGGCACCGATCATGCGTGCCTCATTACGGCATTCCAGACCGCAGCATGATAGCGGCCTGATCAGTGTTCAGGCTGCCTGATCAAAATTTTTCGTCGGGATCATCTCAATACTCTTATGAGAAAAAAAATATCGAAAATCGACCTGGCTTCAGATCCCAATCTTATGCAGACCCCTTGATATCTAATGTGGGATATTAGAATATCTGGTTGTTTTGAGGACGATCCTTAAGGCAGTATTGTCGTCTAGAGCGCTGTTTTGGAGGTGGTTTTTTTGGATTGAATAACTGCCTTACTGCCCCACATTCCAAAATTTTATACACGTCTTTATTGATCCTTTAAGAATATGTACAAATAAAAAAAAATATTATCATGTACTTTTGTTTACAACGGTGCGTGGAAAACGCCCCCAATTGGCGACCAGTGTTATGGACATTGTATGAATGTGAAAAAAAAACAAATATATTATTAATCTGTACGAGTGTTGTCATGTTCGGTATCAGATTCAACAAAAAAAAAAACTTTACAATATGACGACATGCTAAATTTTGATTATCAATTTTTTCCGTAAAATAATCCGTGAAATAATTCACTTTTCCGTGAAATAATCTTTGTATAAATATGCTTGCATTCATGTAAAAAGAATTTCGAACCCATTGGCATTTTCACAATGTTGAGTATGTGGACAAGACTTTACTGCAGCGCCTGTCCTCAAAGTCCAATGTCCTCAAAATCGTCTTTCCCCCATGTATTTATATCTATACACATAAGGCGAAGTCCTAGCCTCCCAGTATCGATATAGGTATGTGGTCCGCTCTGGTCCATATATGTACTGTACCACGAGATATCGAGCTCCAGGTCTACGCCCAGGTTAATTGGGTTAGTCGGGTTACTCTGGTTACTTGGCTAGGCAAACTTCGTTAACGGAACGAGCCCTTATTTCATCGCAAGCTGTCTCTCTCTCCCCCCCCCCCCCCTCTCTCTATGAGCTTCAACATCGAACGGATTTTGTCCAAAAACGTTTCCCTGTACATTTACCTATACTACTGAAATGAACGGGACAGTGAATGTACATCAGAGAGCGCTTAAGAGAAGAGTGAAGCGAGCACGTGTTGAGAACATCGCCAGGCGAAGGCTAAATCAATTATATCCTTCCCAGTTTTCGCGATTATCGTAACGCTATCTCTCTCTTACCCTCTCTCTCTCTCTCTCTCTCTCTCTTGCTCTCTCTCTCTCTTTTCCCCTCATCCATGACGATTCAATTAGATCCACTGGGGCAAAAGGACGTAGGATTACTGACGAATGAGAGGAGGGCACCAGAGCAGAGATGGATGAGAATTGAAATTGAAATTATATACGAAATCGTTCAGATTTGACGGATAATAACTTTTTTTTTTATCATCCTGTATCATATACGTTACGAGTGATTTTTTTTCCTGCAAAACGAAACTCTAGTGAATAAGCAATAGCCTCGAGCCAGAGGGGAAACAACTTTTCATGGATGAATTATTATTTCTGGTGATCTTTTTCGCCAATATGGCTTGAATAATACTGTAGTATTTCGTTCGAAATCCAAAAGACCCAAAAATATTATAGTAATGTGATAATTATAGTCTGTCGAGGCAAATTTTTTTTATTAAAAAAAGAGTTAGTACATTTTGAAGTAAAAAAAATTTATTTCGTATAAAATTTCGGCCTTTAAATGTTGAAAACAAGATCGGCACATGTTTTTTGCCACACGTCGTGAAATGCCACACGCTGATGCATTAAAGAAGAGTGACGGCGTGGGCGTCAGTCGGCGAGATCTCTCGGCAATAGTCGAGTGACGCAAGAGTGGGGGGAAAAGTGTAAGTGCGAAGGAACTTCAGGCCTTATGTACGCGAAAAATTTCAAAATTTTTCATTTTTATTTATTTTTGATTCCATTAGCCTGAACGGTTAGGAATATTTTAAGCTTTACAGAATCGAAAAATTCCAAAAATTGTTAAAGTTACAGCACTTAGAGCGTAAAAACTTTACGCTCTAAATGCTGATTACGCCTTACTGCCACTGGAATTCAATCTGAAAAGGCAACAAAGGAAGCAAGGATTGCCGCCAGAAACGACAAAAAGCATGCTGGAGACGTTTTAGATGCCGAGGAAGGCCCCACATATAGCGCAGGATGCTATTAAATAAGGTTAGATTGCATTTATAATAGATACCGCGCGGCGCGCCCGACCGCCAACTTCAAAGCTGCTTTTCTACGATTCACTTTTTTGAACCTTGTGAAAGTTCTAACTCTTGAACGAAGGTTCAGATCGCTTTGAAATTTTTACAACATATTCTTAGTATCATCACCTATCGTGTGAACCACAGAACCAAAAATTTCAATGACACAAAAAGATATAAAAAATAAAATACCGACAGAAAATTGAGTAAAAAAATTTTAAGTTTCGAATTTTTATTATAATAATTTTTTAAAAATAATATTGTTGGTTCACACTGAAGATACATTCATTATGCAATTATAAATGTTCATTTTTTTTTCAGACACCCACATCGATGCCGAGAACTTTCACCATCAACGCGCGCGCAAAAAAACACATTTCTTTATTATGTTATATCTCCGCCATTTGTTAATATTTCTGATTTTTTTTTACATATACTTAACCATGTGCATAAATGATCTGTAAAAAAAAATGTTGTCAATATATGCGTCATTTTTTTTTAACCGCGTCTAGAAAAGTACCTTCGAAAATCGGCGAAATCGCGTATATAAGGCCTTCAAACACGCGAAAGGGTATACGAAATAACATTGAAATTAACGATATGTATTAAAAATAAAAAAATAAAAGATACACGATTTTTGACAATTTAACAATTATTTATGGGTCGACGACAAAGCAAATTTTTTTTCGCACTAATTCAGCGGCCTGATTTACAAATTGTTTCTCTTTTTCGTTGCCCAATATATTAGGCGGTGCATCGTAATTAGTTGAATCGACGCGCCGCTGTGACATGGCTTTACGTCGGTCAATAAATTATGTAGCTTGAGCGAGGTCTGGTACGCAGTGCACACGCTGTGCGATACGCCCATGTATGGCAGACACCGCGTCTGATTAATCACCTAATAATTGAACAATCATTTCCCGTACACCCACGTAATCCAAGTATCCATGTATCGTCAATGAAAAGTTTGGATGTTCACCAAATTCATTTTTTCTCTACTTTTTCGTTTGTTCGCTCCGCAACTTGTATTCCATTTCTGTATCACGCAAAGTTCATTTTTCATGATTGAAAAAAATAGCGACGATGTTTGGTCGCTTTTCGAATTATTGGCGGTCGAATTAATGCTCATCCTCGAAGTAGGTCAAGCTTCGATTAGTTTCTAGCGAGCTTCATCGCATTTTTCATACGAGTCGGTCAAGAAAAATTTCAAGCATTGTGTTTTTTTTTTTTATCGATTTCGAGAACAAATACCGTGATACATTTTTCTCCCAGCCAATGGACTCAGAACTGGTCCTGTGGCCATATTTTACAAATTGTAAAGCACAAATAATACTTTACCATATTACGATTTTTATATCGAAATCCTCTGTTAACCCCTTGACTGTCAGTGACACACATATTGGCAGAAAAAAGTCCTGCCACTTTTGTGTCATGACACATATGTGGGCATTTGAAAGAAAAAAAAACATGTTTTTACGACATCGATTTGACTGTAATTTGATAAGTCATCGTTTTTGAGGTCGCTGAATCCGAATCTCAAATGAGATTTCCAAAATTCGAAATCAGCGGATCCAATATGGTGTACGCAAATTCGAAAAATAGTTTGATTTCGACGAATGAGAATTTGTTATGGTTTTTGAGGTTACTGAATCCGAATCTGAGATCGGATTTCTAAAATTCAAAGTGGCGGATCCAATATGGTGAGAGAAAATTCGAAAAGTAGGTGGATTTCTACAAAAATTTGTATCTTTAGATGTTTGTGGTCGCGAATTTCGAATTTTAGTGCTAGTGCGCAGGCGTAGGGCCAGCGGACTCGAATAGATATCAGAGAAGGGCTAACGATGTAGTTAATCTGTGCAACTAAGAGCGTTCGGAAATACGTGTGTCAAGCCAAATAAAGCCGGTCTATTTCAAGTGTAAGTGTTGTGTCTTTATTTCCGGAACCCAGAAGCTTATACGAGACGAAAAAAAATTCTCGCTAGATATTTATATTGTTTATATTATTTTTTATATTATGTTAGATATATTCTCGCATCTAGGCGCTCAAATTCAAATCAACTCTGACATTTTCTGACATCTTCTTCAAATAAAAACTGACATTTTCTCCCGCCATATTGGATCCGCCATTTCGAATATTGAAAATCCGATTTCAGATTCGGATTCAGCGACCTCGAAAATCATAAGATATTTAGTTTCGTCAGAATCAAACTATTTCTCGAATTTGCATACACCATAGTGGATCCGCCATTTTGAATTTTGGAATTCCGATTTCAGATTCGGATTCAGCGACCTCAAAAACCATAAGGTACTCACTTTCGTCGAAATCAAACCATTTTTCGAATTTGCGTTCGCCATATTAGATCTGTCATTTTGACTTTTAGAAGAAATATGCTTTCAAATTCGGATTTGAGCAACCTCAAAAACCGTAATACTGAAATTATAGGATAAATCTTTGAAATTTTTTTTCCAACACAAAAGTGGCACGAAAATCTCATTTTCGCCTGACTGCCAAGGGGTTGACTAGCTTCGTTTAAAAGTTTGACTAGCTAGTTAAAAAAAAATAGGATTAAATAAAAATACTGCAAAAGAAGAAACTACGGAAAGAGGAATGAGTAGCCGATACGACGGGGAGGATTGCACTTTTCCAGCTGTTTAAGCGTCCGATAAGTGACCGAATCCGCAGTACAGTAGGAACTCGATAAGTCGAATCAATTGGGACCGGTAGTTTGAATCAGCGGATTTTCGGGAGTAACGATGTTACATATCAAAAAATATGAAAAGTCGCGTCTTAGTTTAAACGTCCTATATATGGACGTGTTTTCACTGAGAGGATCGTTAGAGGCTCCATAAGTTAGCCCTATTACTAAATTATTTATCTAGAGAGTTGCTCAAGTTCGGGGAATCATTGCATTTCGAAAAAAAATCAACAACCTAGTATTACTGACAATTCAAATGCAGTATTTTTTGACTTATTGAATTTTTTTACTTGATGTTATATCTCGAATATTCGAAATATCCGATTGAAATACTAATAACTATTTAATTTTCGAATTTCTGTCCGCTGTTTTGCATCTCGGACATGTGATGTGGGATTGAGATGCGACGCCAGTAAAACCTCAAAATACGTATTATTGTACGAGACACGATTTTATATCCATTCTGGAAAAAAAAATGAGACTCCTCGAAAACTTGACGACTCTCGAAGATACGAATAACAGGACGTCTGGATAGAGCAAGTGATCTTGCAAAGAAACGGGAATCTACTGTAACAGCAGGAGAACGTCAGGAGTGGAGCATGTGCTGCTCCGATTTGGGTATAATCGCCTGTGTAATATAAAGACAGGCGAATCGCAATTCGCGTCACCAGTCGTTCGTCAGTGATCCGAGTGCAAAGCGAGAAAAACAGCTCATTTTTTAGTTCCAGTTTAAAAAAAAAACGATCAAAGATTTAAACAAAAAAAAATGAGCCATCACAATCGCTTCGTAAATCTATTCGTGATTCTTGTATTCGGAATCCTCGTATCTGGTGAGCCCCGTTGAAAAATTAATTACTCCATTGGAACAAGCAGAGAAATGAATACGCCCTTCGAAACGCTTTGGAATTTTTTAAATCACATTATATCCGCCGAATCTAAAGATTTTATTAGTCCTTTTGGTCCCTCATAGAGGAATCATTTAGGTGGATTTCATTTCCAAATATCGATGATGGGGATATGCCCAGAATATTGAAAATGTTCAAACCTCCACACACGATCTAGTTTTTTTTTTTTTTCTGTTTTATCTCTGGGACCTTTTTTTATTTCTGTTTTTCTTCTTTCGTGGCACGATTTGTCCTTTATGAAGTGACTCTTTTTTCCTCTTTTGTTCGTTTCGATTTTCTCAGACGCGAGAGCGCCGCAAAAGTTGTTGAGCAGCGAAAATGCCCGAGGGGGTGAATTGAAGTATCAGGTCTCGTTGAAAATACGTAATTATAATCAGTGCGGTGGTGCGTTGATAAGTGAGAGACACGTGCTCAGCGCGGCGCACTGTTTCGTCGGTCGTCTCGATCCACCTTACACGAACGGCCTCGTCCTCGTGACCGGTGCAACCAGCCTCGTTTCCGGTGGTGAACATCATTACGCGAAATACGTCAAGCTTCACCCCGAATACGTCAAGGGTAACGGTACGAATAGCTGGCGTCACGACATCGCCGTTGTCACGGTAAGGCGAGACGTAGTCTCGATTCATCCTCGTTCCGGTGACCTCTCGCCATTATTATCATCATTATTACCGTATTAAATTAATTTTTAATTTTTTACTGAAATGTGCTACTTTTCTACTTTTTTTTTTTAAATTAAAATAGCTATAATTATTACGACTATAATTTACTGTTGTCTGTACGTATGAAACAGTTCCGTGACTGACTGACGTATAGACAAGGCGCAGCCTAAGCCGTTGAAGATAGAAACATGCAATTTGGAAGATATGTTCCTTAGAAGGTGCAGAGGTGCACTAAGAAAGGATTTTTCGAAAATCAACTCTTAAGGGGGTGAAATAAGGTGTAGAAGCTTGTATGGAAAATTGTATTCCTTGCGTGTATCAATTTGAAACTTGGCATGAATATTCTTCAAAAATAATAAAACACATACTCTAGGATTTTTCAAAACAACCCCTAATTAGGGGTGCAACGGGGGTGTTGACGTTTGTATGGGAAAATCGAATTCTCTGCTTTTATTTCAATGATATTCGAAAAATATGTTCCGTAAATGGCGTAGAAGTACACTGAGAAATTATTCTTTGGAAATCAACCCCTAAAAGGATGAAATGGGATGTAAAAGTTTGTATGGAAAAATGTATTCCTGCATGCATTAACTTTAAGGCCTTCGGCCACTCCAGGATTTTGCAAAAATCGTTTTTTCTTTTTGTTAAACATGTACCTTAGTACCTATCAAATTATATTCCAAAAGATTATGAGTGTGAAAAATCTCTAGGTACTCGATTTTCGATTTCTAGCGCAACCCCTCTTGATTCATAACTTTCTACTAACTTTGAACGCGTTTATCTCAAAACATTTTTCAAGTCGGCCGGACTCATAACTCAAACTAACTTCAACCGATTTACTTGAAATCTTAACTGTATATTTAGAATTACATTTTCTGAGGCACTACGTAGGATTTTTTTTATTACACTGCATAGTTCCTTTTTTATAAACAATTTTATAACGATTTTCTCATGGCATTTTATACTTTTTATTTTAGAAATGCGCCATTTTGACAAAAAACAATATATCAAAAAAATCCTACGTACTTCTATAGCTATTTTTATATATAATCGAAAAAACTTTAGTGTCTCATCATAACTCAAAAATTATAGGAACTGGTGGTCCGGCCGTCGACCTTCCAGAAATAAAGGCGTCATCGGAAAAATGCTGCACTGTCGCCATTTTGACATGTATCGTTGTGAAAAAATAATTTTGTATAGTCAATTACGTGTATAATAAAACCCCTATTTTGTATTTCCAATTGATTTCATGGTTTCGCTGAAAAAAAAATCACAAGATATGCCCTTTTTTGGCCACTAGAGTGGCCTAGAGCGTCAAACTCGGTATGAATAATTTTCAAAACAATTTATAAAATGCGTATTTTAGAATTTTTTAAAACATCTCCTAATAAAGGGTGCAACTGGTAATAAATTTCAATGGGCCAAATTCCCCGCGGGCGAAGCCGCGAACGGAAGCTGGTTATAAATAATTTTGAACGATTTTTTATTGGAATACTATATTAGTATAGTTTTTTAATTCTAAATAACAATTATTATTATGTTTATTACCTATACCATTGAAGATTTAATTATTTCTTTTCCTTATAATCCCCGCCCCCACCCCCCTCATTATAATTATCATCCATGTTAATACTATTTTTATTTATTTTTAGCATTTTTTTAAATCGTCATAAATTTTCTTATTGTTTCTTCTTTTTTCTTTGCCAGTATTCACGATTCGGTTTCTTCTACTTTTACCCATCACTCGTCCTTTTGCTATTTCCGCTTGTCAAAAAACTCACCAGAGTATTCCCCCAGCCATTCTTTCCTAATTCCTTCACTTTTCTTCACGAAAAGTGAAAAAAAAACTTGTATCGATACCGGCAACCATCTTTTACTGAGTGTCAGTTGTCGTAGGATCGAAAGCTCGATAAAACTGACACACGGCCAGTTCGAGTGCAAGACAGTGCACGGCTTAGCGGTCACCCATCCAAGTACTAGCTCAGGCTAACGCTGCTTAACATGGAAGAACGCCAAAGTCGTACACCGAGCACGCGTCCAGCATTGGCCGGGTTTTTCTTTTATTCAAATATATTTTTGGTTTGCTGTTCATCTATATCGAGTGTTATTGTGAATGTGTCCAAAGCTCGTTACACCGGCGGTTACGAACGAATTTCAAGCACCCGTGGCACTGCCATCGAGCGACACGACGACCAACGTGACCGGGATTGTTAGCGGCTGGGGACAACTGCAACGAGGCCGGAACGCCCAGTATCCGAACGATCTACGCAAGAGAAACGTTACGATTCTCACACAGGCTGATTGTAATTTGCGCAATCGTATTCTCGATACGCAGCTATGCGGTTTTGACGGAGAGAACACCGGATTTTGCCACGTGCGTTTACAAGAATGATCGATTTTTTTCACATTTATGTTTTTTCCTATACGGTTAGAGTTCCTTAGTCAAACGAGGAACTCTTCCAACTTCGTCATTTCCGTCCGTCACAGACCCAAAGTTTCTACAGTTTTAAGGTCTCCCCAAGGCGTTTTTCTATAGATTTTTATTTGATTTTGAGGACCTATTCAGGACACTATCAAGGGCATGTACAAGGTCAACATAACCTCACAAATTTTCTAACCCAGTTTTCGCATAAATGGCAAAGGTTTTTGAGTAAAGCAAAGCATCAGGCTCTGGAGAATATCCTGACACAGAGCTTGATGATTTTCTTTTGCCCAAAAAATTATTCATTTTTGAGAAATCTCGGTTCCAAAATTTTAGCTATCTCTCTCGCACTCATATGTCACGTGTGGTACACCTTCTTCTTCGCCATAAGGTCTTAGGCCACTCTAGGATCTTCCAAAAATTGTTTTTTTTTGTTGTTAAAAATGTACCTTAGTACCTATAAAATCATATTCCAAAAGATTATGGCTGTGAAAAATCTCTAAGTACTCGGTTTTCGGATTTTAGCGCAACCCCTCTTGATTCATGTCGTGACTTTCTACTAATTTTAAACGCGTTTATCTCAAAACTACATTTTTTAAGTCGGCCGGACTCATAACTCAAACAAATTTCAACCGATTCACTTGAAATTTTAACTATATATTTATAATTACATTTTCTGAGGCACTAGGTAGGATTTTTAAAATTATATTGCATAGTTCCTTTTTTATAAACAATTTTCTGACGATTTTCTCATGGCATTTTATACTTTTTGTTTTAGAAATGCGCTATTTTGACAAAAAAACAATATATCAAAAAAATCCTACGTACTTCTATAGCTATTCTTATAACAGGGTGGACCACGCAACGTGTGCACCTCTTTTACGACCAAAATATGCGTTGCACAAAAAAATGTTTTATACAAAAGTTACATGGTTTATAAGGCTACACTATGTGGTGCATTTATTTTTTTTATAAGTGGAGGCACTTCGAAGATTTGAAGGTCAACTTTATTTTTTCAAATGGAATGCTATATTTTTTATAGCGTAATATGATAGAGTATCGAATTGTGAGTAAAAAAGTATAGACCTTTATTAGCCCTAGAGTTAATAGCTAACGAGTAATTTCACTTTATTACTTTAAAATTTTCTTCACGTAATATCAAGTTGGAGATTCAAATCTACTACAAATTTCTGAATGGCAGTGTTTACATCACAGTGTTTATCAATATGAACACATTTACCACATCACACACACTTATCATGATTCACAATCTTCTCAATGATTGTAATCCAGTATTAAAGTATCCTTCGGTGATTGTGCGTGATTATTATCAGAAAGATAAAAGTGAAAATGAATTAATGAATCTCCAACTTGATATTACGTGAAGAAAATTTTATATTAGAGAAAATTTTATGAAATTGGCGATAGCGCACTTGCTTGTATTGCGAGTTTGGTTTTTCACGGTTAGCGACACTTATTCTGTTACCGCGAGCATCAGCGGGCGTAGCAACTCACGTAGTCCAATGAAAGAAAAAAAGCATTTACATTTCTTTATTAAAACCAATCAATTCTGAAAGATAAATAGCAAGTGTCAAAAATAAAATTTATGACTTCTCTCTTAAAATGCATTCTATTAAATGTATTCTATTAAAGGTATTCAAACACGCGCGCCATTTAGCACTCATGCGACGTTGCCACTCTTCGCCTCCACGTTTCGTCGGTGGAAGAAAAGCTGAATGTTCTCTTTACAAAAATGCCAATATTTAATAAACGGTGTAGAAGAATCATTTAACTTTTGGTCGACACGATTGTCATAATGTACTGAGTCGTTTGATAGTTTTTCATAACATTCTTAGCATTTCTTCACACTATTTCGTGCGTAAAACTGCCGATCAGCGGTGAGTTTAGGTATCTCCCTACGTTAAAAAGTGTTTTTTCAATTGTAAATTTTATGGAAACGGTGTGGACGACCGATTTCAAATTTGGAGGGTGTATTTAGTATATGACAAAGAATCTACTGTAGAAATTTGAATCAAATGGTAGCATTTCGTCACTCGTCCCGAAACTTCTTAACCCTAGAACTCATGACTGGGATTCGTTCGCACCTCAATTGTTATTTAAAAAATGAAGTTTTTGGTGATCTTTTCCGCTTTTCAGTATTTTCATGGATTTTTCACTAATTAAATATTAATTAAATCAGATATCTCGCACACCCTTCTCTTCTTCGTGAAAAAAACGAAGAAATTCATGTATGAAAAAGTCCATTTATCCCCGTAGGAGCGGTTTTATGATCCAGAAAAGCGTGGGGTGCTTCAAAAAGGTAAAAAAAAGAGTCATGATGTTCTAGGGTCAAACCTATGTGTATGAAGTTTTACAAGTAGATGCTTCAGATGGTCCTCTCAATTAGAATGCAGAAAAATTGTGCAACAACATTTTAAAGGGTTCTTCTTTTACGTGTAAAATCGGAGGGGATTTTTTGTTTCTTTTTCCGCGCAGACCTACCAGTGGGGTGTCATTGGACAGGTCTTTCGAAATGAAATGGTGCTTCCATTTACCATTTTTCATATTCAGGCCCCGTTTGCGAAATATCATGCTGTAAAAGGATGATCAATGTGCCTCTGTTCTCCACCCCCTCTAATTTTGCAACCGTTGATTTAAAAAATCTGGAAAAATTCTGGGCACTAGGCCTGAAAGTTCATTAGAACTTTCGAATGAAATTAGTTCAGTTAATATCAATGAATCAAGTAAATATGAGCATTCAAATTATCGCTAAGTGGACTTTATTGAAATTCCATAAGAGGATTGCAGAAATAACTTTGTGGCGTGTTGTTTGAAGCCTCGTTAATAAAATACCAAACATCAAACGACGAGACCCCCTCATTCACCCCGTCTATACCACTAGAGTATTATGATTGCGTATCACTAAATGAAATTGAAATTCGTTTGCAATGAATAATTATGGTACAATATACACCATAGTACAACTAATAACTACATATTGATTAAACATTATATACTTTATGTAATGTTTACATACTTTATGTGTGTTCCCAATACGCACTTTTTTAATTATCGTTTTCACATAACAAATTATACGAGAGTTTCTCTATAAAAATATTCAAACGACCCTATTTCAGTATCGAAAAAATCTTAATAAGATAAAGT
Source organism: Ophion ventricosus (assembly GCA_963932345.1). Classification (NCBI taxonomy): domain Eukaryota; kingdom Metazoa; phylum Arthropoda; class Insecta; order Hymenoptera; family Ichneumonidae; genus Ophion; species Ophion ventricosus. The sequence goes on along the minus strand of OZ010716.1, from coordinate 15,845,034 downwards.
GTAATTTTACATGTACATAAAATTACTCGATTCTAGGCTTTATAAATTAAAATGTATTGAAGCGTAGAAAATTTGTTGCTGCAATTTCACGATCGACTATAAATGTGCAAATTATTTATTCCGCCACGAATTTCACTGTTTTCAGGCTGTCATTCTTCCATAACGACTTAGCATTGCTAATGAATGAATTCATAGCTTTATTATCTTGATTCAGAGTGGATCCTGTGCTCGCTGATTAATTTCTGCCATTAACTACAGAATTCTCATTGTAACAATTGGTAATCGTTACTTTTTGTAATATCACTTCAATTCTCGAAAACTCTGGAACAGGTAACACTTTTTTCGTTCCTACATTAATTTTATTGCAAAAAACGCATAAAGCTGAAGAAGAGAACAATCGTATCGCAGTTTTCATAAGAGACCACACTAAATCATACGATTTGGAATTTATTTATTTAGCCTGAATGACCGGTCAGCTAGCTAGGGTTTTTTTGATACACGCGTCCGCGCGGGCACATGAAAAGATTCTGTGCGGAAATCGAGCAATCAAGTACGTGCTCGTACTCTCTTAAGGCCTTAGGCCACTCTAGGATTTTCCAAAAATTGATTTTTTTTGTTAAAAGTGTACCTTAGTACCTATAAAATTATATTCCAAAAGATAATGGGTGTGAAAAATCTCTAAGTACTCGATTTTCGAATTCTAGTTTAAACTAACTAATTCTACTAACTTTAAACGCGTTTATCTCAAAACTACATTTTTCAAGTCAGCCGGACTCATAACTCAAACAAATTTCAACCGATTCACTTGAAATTTTAACTGTATATTTAGATTGTTTAGAACTGTATATTTAGAATTACATTTTCTGAGGCACTATGTAGGATTTTTTAAATTATATTGCATAGTTCCTTTTTTACAAACAATTTTCTGACGATTTGCTCATGGCATTTTATAATTTTTGCTTTAGAAATGCGCCATTTTGACAAAAAACAATATATCAAAAAAATCCTACGTACTTCTATAGCTATTCTTATATATAATCGAAAAAACTTTAGTGTCGCATCATAACTCAAGAATTATAGGAGCTATTGGTCCGACCGTCAAAAATAATAAAACACATACTCTAGGATTTTTCAAAACAACCCCTAATTAGGGGTGCAACGGGGTGTTGACGTTTGTATGGTAAAATCGAATTCTCTGCTTTTATTTCAATCAAATTCGAAAAATATGTTCCGTAAATGGCGTAGAAGTACACTGAGAAATTATTCTTTAGAAATCAACCCCTAAAAGGATGAAATGGGATGTAAAAGTTTGTATGGAAAAATGTATTCCTGCATGCATTAACTTTAAGGCCTTCGGCCACTCTAGGATCTTCCAAAAATTGTTTTTTTTTTGTTAAAAATGTACCTTAGTACCTATAAAATCATATTCCAAAAGATTATGGCTGTGAAAAATCTCTAAGTACTCGGTTTTCGGATTTTAGCGCAACCCCTCTTGATTCATGTTGTGACTTTCTACTAATTTTAAACGCGTTTATCTCAAAACTACATTTTTTAAGTCGGCCGGACTCATAACTCAAACTAACTTCAACCGATTTACTTGAAATCTTAACTGTATATTTAGAATTACATTTTCTGAGGCACTACGTAGGATTTTTTTTATTACACTGCATAGTTCCTTTTTTATAAACAATTTTATAACGATTTTCTCATGGCATTTTATACTTTTTGTTTTAGAAATGCGCCATTTTTACAAAAAACTATATATCAAAAAAATCCTACGTACTTCTATAGCTATTCTTATATATAATCGAAAAAACTTTAGTGTCTCATCGTAACTCAAAAATTATAGGAGCTATTGGTCCGGCCGTTGGCCTTCCAGAAATAAAGACGTCATCGAAAAAATGCTGCACAGTCGCCATTTTGACATGTATCGCTGTGAAAAAATAATTTTGCATAGTCAATTACGTGTATAATAAAACCCTTATTTTGTGATTCCGATTTATTTTATGGTTTCGCTGAAAAAAGATCACAAAATATGCCCTTTTTTTGGCCTCTAGAGTGGCCTAAGGCCTTAAGGTATTCCTTTCACGGAGGACCGTATTTTGTGGGCGCATAAGCCAGGGCCCTTTTGAATCATTAGTAGATTATAGTGGCGGATAATAAAAATAAGTTACAATCAATTATTATACCCAACAATGAACTGGAATAAAAAATTTCGCATAAATTTTGTAGATTTAGACATTTTTACATGTTCTCTGAGAAGTCGCGGTTACGAAAATTCTTCTGCTAGTCACATTTTTTGAGTTTTATTATTATTTTCTTGAAACATTCGGTGACCACCTGTTTTTATGGTCGTTACGGAATCTTTATAATTTTTTACATGCTTAGGGCAGTTTATATCAGACATCTAGAGTTATTTTTAGCATATAAATTACCATGTAGAAATGCGAACAGCATATTATCTCCATAAAGTTCTGCATGAATTAGACGATATTTAAAGTCGTAATTATTTGTTAAAAGTCCGGTAACTTGGCTTGAAATTTTACCAATATACTGGGATATATTTTTACTTGATTCTCGACGAAAATCAGTTAATTGTTAAAACTTTGGTTTCGTGAAAGGAATAATTTAATCAGTCATCCGGTTCTCAATATTTCCGAATACCTGCCTTAATTTTTCTTTATTTTCCTTTAATTTCTTTGTTATCAATCTTTCTCAGGGTGACAGCGGTGGGCCCCTCGTTTATAACAACGAGGTCATTGGTATCGTCTCGTTCGCCATACTCTGTGGAATCGGTTATCCGGATGTGTACACCCGAGTCTGGTCGTACAGGAATTTTATCGCCGATGCGATGAGACGCCAATAAAATACAACGACAACAACAACAATAGCAATAATGATAACAATGATAATAATAATCGTAATAGTCAAACAAATTCGTTACAATTAATGGAGAAGGCAATAAAAAAAAGTGAAAACAAAATATGATGAAGTACTCGACCCACGCGTCTACTGTGTAGACACCATGAATTCTCGATTTCGAAACGAGTCATTTATTTAAGCCGCGGTCCCCAATTAATCATGAATTATAGATGGCCGATTTTCTCGGGATATAATAAAAGTGCAAGGTCTGTATGTTCGTTCGTTTATAATTCGAGGACTGCTGAATGGATTCCGATGAATGTTTCACAGAAACAGAGCTTGAAGTTTGTAATAGGATTTAGGCTAATGGACATTACGTTGTGTAGCTAATTACAATTAAAATAGATAAACATAATAAAGATCATATTGAAAATAATAAACGAATAAATAAATGAACAAGCGACCAAAAAAAGAACAATGCACGAATACTCATTAGTTCTGTGTAATTTTTTTTTATTTTCATAAATGGTATTTGCAGTTTGTATTTTTAATAAGAAATATACATAAAAAAAGAAAAAAATTCAAAAAGAAATAGCAAATTAAGTAATTAACAAAAATGTACAAATAATGAGGCATCGCCTGTAGGGGAAGGTGGGATACAGTATCATTTTTTTTTCTATCGAATTTTTGCTCTTCCCAAAGTAGTCTGATTAGAAAAAAAAAGGTTACAACCGATTTCATAGACCGTTGGGCGTAAAATAAAGCTACTATATTTTTTTCAAAAAGATTAAAAATTCTAAAATAATGGGATCGAAAAAAAAATTGCAGATTGACTCATTGTGCCCTACGGGTGGGGTACAGTGTGTCAGATAGGTGGGTACAGTGTGTCAAGTGTGCTGCGAAACGTAGGGTATAACGAGCCGGTTGAAACTCTTATATTTTCCGAACATAGATAACAGATTTTCATACATACGGATAATTTCACAACGGGTAGTATTTGCCAGTAACATTGGGAGTCGACTCATTGCGCTCAACAACTCGATGACACATTGTGCTCCACACAATTGCCCCACAATATTTGTCGTCCTCCCGGAAAGCGAATTTTTTTTCTCAAGGCTCAAATTAATTTTGTACTTTTAATAATTCTTCGTCAACTGCTATTGATTTTTTTTTAGGCCGGCCGAAACTTAATATAAATCACGAACTAACACAAAAAAAAATCGGATTTTACAAGCTACAAAACTCCGAGAAATCGCATGTGGTTGACAGTTGCCCGTGACACATTGTGCCCCACTCTCCCTTACATCTGTAAATCTCTATTATCCTACATACAATAAAACTGTAAGGGGTGCTTTGTAACTTTTAAGTTTTTAGAATATGTTACAGATCGTTTATATCAATCAAGGGTGCTAAGAGAGCAGGGGAGGGGGTAGGGAGAGAGATATTTTGTTGACGAAGAATGGCATATAGTGAGGTTAGTGCAGATTCATTTCAGTATCTTAAGTAAGATGTTGCACAATCCAACAAAATTTTTAGAAAAATATAGGATTGAGGGTCAATTTCGCTATCGATACGAGAGAGAGAGAGAGAGAGAGAGAGAGAGAGAGAGAGAGAGAGAGAGAGAGAGAGAGAGAGAGAGAGAGAGAGAGAGAGGGAGAGAGAGAGAGAGAGAGAGAGAGATTACGAAACACAAGCATGCGTGTAATTATATTGCTGACCAGATCGTCAGAGGCGCTTCGGTCGTAGGGTAATAACCGCGCACCTCCCCCGCACTTTGTTGGTGTTCCTCTCTCATTCCCTCTCCCTCTCCCTGCTGCCCTTCTTGTCAACTTCCGATGTAGATGTTGCACTCGCTCCGAGCAGTCGAAGCGGGTACGTCAATAAACACAAGCTGTTTAATTACTCGGTTCGTCGGTATTCGCGTATGCAAAATTGGGGGCAATCATGTACACGAGCCGGGAACGGAACGGAGGTGGAATTTCTACAGTAAACTTGTGGCAAATAAAAACGAGCGTAAAAGCCCGCAGTATAGCGGGATGCAACGAGGCCGATGATAACGAACCGTATAATTTATAATATTCTAGGATATATATTCGGTATTCAATAATACGTTGATGTAAAGGGTGTCTCAAAATGACCGAACATTTTAATTTATTAATAAAACGTGTTATTTATTTGAAAAGTACGAATATTTTAATTTTAATATGAGATACAAACATGGAGGTTATGTGTGGAATACGATATCCGAAAAATGGCCGCCTCGTCATTGTTTGCAAACCATCACTCTTTTGACGAAATTTTCAATAACATTTTGGCATAATTGCGGACTAATTTAAGACCTTAGGCCACTCTAGAGGCCAAAAAAAGGGCATATTTTGTAATTTTTTTTTCAGCGAAACCATAAAATAAATCGGAATTACACAATTGGGGTTTTATTATACACATAATTGACTGTAAAAAATGATTTTTTCACAGCGATACATGTCAAAATGGCGACTGTGCACATTTTTCCGATGACGCCTTTATTTCTGGAAGATCAACGGCCGGACCAACAGCTCCTATAATTTTTGAGTTATGAGACACTAAAGTTTTTTCGATTATATATAAGAATAGCTATAGAAGTACGTAGGATTTTTTTTTATATATTGTTTTTTGTCAAAATGGCGAATTTCTGAAACAAAAAGTATAAAATGCCATGAGAAAATCATCAGAAAATTGTTTATAAAATAAGAAATTATGCAATATAATAAATAAATCCTACGTAGTGCCTCAGAAAATGTAATTTTAAATATACAGTTAAAATTTCAAGTGAATCGGTTGAAATTTGTTTGAGTTATGAGTCCGGCCGACTTGAAAAATGTAGTTTTGAGATAAACGCGTTTAAAGTTAGTAGAAAGTCACGACATGAATCGATAGGGGTTGCGCTAGAATTCGAAAATCGAGTGCTTAGAGATTTTTCACACCCATCATCTTTTGGAATATAATTTTATAGGTCCTAAGGTACATTTTTAACAAAAAAAAAATTGATTTTTAGAAAATCCTAGAGTGGCCTAAGGCCTTAATTAATGGTGCGTCCAATTGCTTCCTTGAGATCGGGATTGGTCTGTGGATCATTGGCATACACTTTTCCTTTCGGAAAACCCCAAAGTAAGAAGTCCAATGGCGTCAAATCGTACATTGTTGGTGGCCAATTCTCACAATTTTCACAATTTTTATGCGTTGCTCGATCGTGTAATTCTCCATGACCAAATCTCAATACTTCCTGATACCAGTTGGCAAAGATTAGTACTCTATACTCGCCACAAAAAAAAATGGCGCGCAATTAAAAATGTTAGGTAATTTTGAGACACCCTTTATATAAATAATATTCACGTGTATACGTAGCCATATATATGGATTGTGTATGTGTTTATATTAACGTATATAAATATGTATGGATATGAATTTTGATACGACGACACGTCGAATGAATATGATGGCGAAATGTGGTGAAAAATTGATGTATACACGTGCTCGGTAGTTACGGAGCATATGAATTCTCGAAAATACGTGACGCGATCGCGTGAATCAACGAATTCAGGAAATATGAGTAATCAAGTTATTGCTAAGTTGACTACTTGTCTTTATCGATTACTTGTCTTCATCGAAATTAAAACGCTCGGCCACTGCGTATGTGTATATAAGTATGTTTATGAAGGGGTTGATACTTAAACCATTTCCGACCTCTAATGGCACCCTTTTGGGATGACCCTACTGTACTAAGTTTTTATCCCAGGTAAAAAGAAGCAACTATTTAAGATTTCTAATCAAGTACTTCCGATGAAATATTTGTTTAACTCTCGGTGGTCACAATTCTGGAAAGTTCTGCGTTGCTAACCCGGGATCGAAATTACCTTAGTCGTTTCCGAAGGGTTGCCGTACGAGTGTCGGTCCAATTGGGTCAAACAAATTCTGTATCATTTTACATTCTTGTTCCGCATGGACGTGAGGAATCAAATAATTAAAAGGTTCAGCAATTTTGAACATGAAAATTCTGAAAAAAATAACTTTTTTTTCACTTAAAATTATAATTATTTCGATTTCAATGTTTTTTTTGTTATAAAGTTGATAGGTTATACTTTTGAGATATGGTATAAAAATGGTCTCATAGTGAGCGTTCCAAAGAAGGTATTTATTCTGACAAGAGACAACACGTTGGTGGCCGCTTCCTTTCTTTTTATCAGCGGAAAAACGGTTTTAAAGGGTGAAATCAACCCTTAGAGCGAAAAATGTCAAGGTCTGATTTTGCAGTTTCATCCGCAATCAGTTCACTGATTAAAGTAAAACAGAAATTAGAAATTCTTCTAATGTAAAACGATCAGAAATCCACTATGTGTACATTGAAGAAAAAAAAACAACAAAAGTTAAGGGATGAACCACTCTTTTATTTTTATTTCTCGCACCCCATATCAAAAAAGGGCGAAGTAAATTGAACGTAACGGGTAACACTTTGAAAGGGGGGCAAAATTAAAGTTTACGTATTTCTGTACTTTTTTTGGATAGCGAAGCGGGAAAAACCACATACCATACATTTTTGACGATTTTTAATGAAAATTGATGGTTTCGGGGAACTGAATGGTGCATTCGTATTCAGGGGATAAAAATGTTGGATATAGACTGGTAAAAAATATTAAACATCCAATTTTTTTTGCTCTCACAGCCAAAAATAAGTGGATTCATGGAATCGTCGATCATTTCTTTCCTGCTTTGATTTGGCACTCCGCTTCACGCGCATTCTCTTCGCAATCGTTTACGCTAAAAACTGCCGCTCGATCCGTCGAGCAATGATTATTTATCGATGTATGGCGGAATTTCTAATTTGGACGACAGATTTTTCGTAAAAATATTTTCAATCAGTATACACATTTTAAATAAAGAAAAAAAAAACAACTGCGATGAGGAACTTTAAGTAAGGGATGGTTTATCCTCTCAAGCTTGCTATCTGGCGGAAATGCAAAAATACGTGAACTTTTATTTTATCCCCCTCTTTAAAGTGTTACCCGTTTCAAGCACTTTAATCCACCCCTTTTAAATGTACTGTGACATAAAAACTTATAAAGAGCGATTTCATCCCTAATTTTTTTTTTTTCATTGTACCTATAGTGGATTTTTCGTTTTGCATTTGAAGAATTTCCATTTTTCTTTCAGTAGAAGATGTAAAAATCTTCGCTGAACCCGAAAAACCCAAGCCTCTAGCCCGAAAGTTAACTTGTCGAAAAATATCAGCGACAAAACCTCATTTTTGGCATTTTCATGATGGCCACCTTTTGTGATTTTGTTTCCCAGATTTTCCGGAGATTTTCTCTCACAGAAGGAAATTAAATATCGGGATGAGCCCACCGCTGTTCTCTGAGTTTAACCAATATCCTTCAAAGGATTATAGCAGCCTGAAATTTTCGAAAAATCGATTTTTGCTTTAACTTTTTTCTCATAGTTTGATCCTTAAAGAAAATTTTAAGCTGAATGCGAAGTCTGTACTAAAATATTAACAAAGATATTATTTTTTTTACCGCACTGTGCAGCGCTCTCTTAGACAGATTCACCCTTCGCTTCTATGAAACTAGTAACCGAGAATAGATTTTTTCTTGGAATGTCTGATTCCACTGTCAATTGGAGGTTCAGGAGGATTTAATTAAAAGTGTAACGAAAGCATAAACGCTATATGGAAAATTAATATTACACATATTAAACATAACCATCGAAAGTAATTGTTATGATATGTGTAATGACGAAGACGAGCACCGTATATCGCTTGCTAAAAAACGCGCGCAAGAAACTAAAAAAGAGGCTACACGGAGAGAATTAAAAAGTAATTTTTGTCGTGAATTTCACGGTAAAAATTACCGTGATATATTTCAATGTGGTGACAAGTGAGATAAGCATAATAATTCGTATGCGACAAGTTTTTTTTAACTCACGTTACAGAAAATTTCAAATACGTAGCTAAAATTTTACTATACAAGAAGGGTAGCGCGCACGATAATTTTTACCGAGAGCACAATACATTTTCCTATAACACTCATTAAATTTTATAATAAATCTTAAAATAACTGTTATAAAGACGATACTTTTTTATAGACATTTTTGAAAGGCATAAAATAATAAAATGCACAGTAAAATTTCGCTGATATTATATATTTTTTAAATTTAAGTTTTGCGTATTTTGTTACACATGAAAATTTACTAGAAAATCTGGTAAAATTTTCTAACTGAAGAAGAAATTTTATTTTATTTTCGTGAAAATCTGTGTTTTACTCAGTAATAATAAGCGAAGTTTCAGGGTTGTCATCTGGTTACCGTTACTGCACGGGAATTTTTAACATTTAATTCTCTCCGTGTAGAACAGCTCGAAGAAGGTCAAGATTATCTCTCGAGGACCAGCACAACTTGCTGAGGAAGGGTCCCAATATGGAGTAGGAATCACCGATTAACTATAGAACAAGGTATGTTACAAATTTTCAATGTTTTTTACTCTTGAACCCGCGTCAAAACTTTAAACGCGTTTTTTTTCGAAACGACGAAACGAAATACCAACTATCAGCACGTCTATTCATTATGAGAACTGTTTTTCAATTTTTTAAAAATTATTCGTTCCCTTTGTGGCCAGAACGGTCTCTGAAAGGAATCGTTATAAAAACACACCTACATTTATCATGTTAAAAACATTGGGCTTTTACGTAATAGTAACAAGTAATGGGGAAAATCGGCTGCCACACGGACGGCCCTATATTTGGATGTCTTCAAAATCACTCTTCCACTCACGTGCGTATGTTACTTGATTACACACACACACACACACACAGGGATCCATATATACACATACGCTCGGTTAGTACATAAATGGATAGAGGCAACTGTACGAACAAATATATACTATTGGCAGTGGAGCGTCTAGGCAGCGCTAATGGTGATAATTGTTAATCACCGGGCAAACATACATTTGCTCTCGCTTTACGGAACGAAGGCGGTGAAACGTTCGCCGTACTTTTTATTCCATCGGCTTTCTCTGATATGGTACTCCAGCCACTCTCGTTAGTTCGTTCGATTTACGAAGGGAATATTGCGCACTCGTGCCTCGTACACATACGTACGCAAATGAGTGTGAGTGCGCGTGTGTGTGTGTGTGTGTAGATGTACAAATCGACATGCGTCTATGTGAAGTTCGTTAATGAGAGTCGCCATTGGAGGGAGACGGAGCTGCAAAAATCAACAGGAATAGAACGAAAAGAAAAAAAAAATTAAGACCTTAGGCCACTCTAGGACTTTCCAAAAATCAATTTTTTATTGTTAAAAATGTACATTTGTACCTATAAAAATAAATACTCCACAAGATTATGGGTGTGAAAAATCTCTAAGCACTCGATTTTCGAATTCTAGCGTAACCGCTCTTGATTCGTGTCATGAATTTCTACTAACTTTAAACGCAATTTCAATAAACGAGTTTTTGGCCAGTACAAACATTCCTGTGGCTCCTCAGTCTCCTCATACGCCTGGCTTGAGTCCTTTTGCCTTTTCCCCCTTCGCGAGATTGAAAAATCACCTCAAGAGACGCCATTTTGGGACACTCGAAAACATTCAAGTGTCTACAACCGATTAGTTGAAGACTATTCTAGTATCTGAGTTTCAGCACTGCTATGAGGATTGGAAGAACCGTCTCCAGTGCTACCCGGGTTCCCCAGCAAGGTATTTTGAGGGAGACAATATTGAATCATAATTCTATACGAATAAAAAAATTGATAAAAATTAGTCTCATTACATAATTTACACACCGCGTAAAATATTTTCCATCGTATGGCTGGATGATTAAAAAAAAATTATCCATTTGATAATAACAAATCATTCAAGATGTTTTTTTTTTTTTCGTTCGAAAATCGAACTCTTTTCTACCGCCTGCCATTTTCATGATTTTAAAATAGCCAAAAAGTATCCGGTCATACTTTCGTATGATCGGATACTACTTGGAATTTGCATTATACTAAAAGTACATTTTTGTTAATGTTTATTTTAAATCACCCTAGTTGCCAGCGTAACCTACACCGAATGGCCATATAGCAACGGCGACACTTCATTCAAATAACAATAACTCCATTGTTTAGTAATATTACTCATTAAAAAAAAGCTCAGACTCGGTAAGACTATGTATTAATTGTTTATAAAATCCCGATCTCATTCCAATACTCTCATCGGAATAAAATATTGAAAGTCAACCTGTTTTTTAGGTACCAAGCTTATACAGCCCTCACTTGCTTGGCAAGTGGATTCCCACACTTGCTCCAACTTCTTGATAGGGATCCAATGGGTCATGGCATTGAATCCATGTACTAAAACGTCACGCTCGTACATTGGATTCTAATCGGGATTCCCCGTTGGAATGCAATGTACGAATCCAATTCGAATCCTAAAGGATTCCCACATTATTGAACAGAATCCGATCCGATTCTTGATGGTCCCATCGTATTCAGTATCGAATAAAAAAGTATATCTTAAAAATAGTTTTGGATCACATCACTAAAAATCAACTGTAATTATCGTATTTTATTGTACTGCATTTAGAAAGAAAACGAAATCGGAGCTGAAAGGATTTTTTCCCAAAATGTTCCACTACCATGGGTTCATAAAAACTAAGAATCACATGGTAAATTAGTGAATGCAAGTCGACAGTTGGCAATTCTGCATTTCACAATTATAATCAGGTTGTGTCTATAAGAGTATGAAGTTTGTATAGACGCATTGTCTATGCTTTGAAAATGATTCGTGTTACCATGGTAAGTTGGAATCTCGCCCGTAATCCGTGTATACGAGCTGCACTGTATTTCACGGAGATTGCGACGCTTCAAGTACACACGCATACAAACACATATGCACATGTATCCCTACGATTTATGCATATATGTCAAAGTTAGTGTGTGTATAATGGCCTTTGAACCATCGTGCATATGGAATGAATATATATATATATACGTCAGGACAAATGCACCGAAGAGGCATTTATATAGATGTATCTACGATGCATATACATGTTATCGTGATACGATAGAAGAAGCCAGACTAAGGAGGACTCATTGATGCACGAGAATGAGTTACGTACACCTCGTTGGTTCTGCCTCGAGATAATTTGCCGTAGAGCGCGGGAGCACGCGAGAACCATCGTACCGAGAGAAGTCTAGTTGCCGAACGGTGTGCATTATCGTATCATATATATATATATATATATATATATATATATATATATATATATATATATATATATATATATATATATATATATAGGGTGGACCACGCAACGTGTGCACCTCTTTTACGACCAAAATATGTGTTGCACAAAAAAATGTTTTATACAAAAGTTACATGGTTTATAAGGCTACACTATGTGGTGCATTTATTTTTTTTATAGGTGGAGGCACTACGAAGATTTGAAGGTCAACTTTATTTTTTCAAATGGAATGCTATATTTTTTATAGCGTAATATGATAGAGTATCGAATTCTGAGTAAAAAAGTATAGACCTTTATTAGCCCTAGAGTTAATAGCTAACGAGTAATTTCACTTTATTACTTTAAAATTTTCTTCACGTAATATCAAGTTGGAGATTCAAATCTACAACAAATTTCCGAATGGCAGTGTTTACATGACAGTGTTTATCAATATGAACACATTTACCACATCACACACACTTATCATGATTCACAATCTTCTCAATGATGAATTTTTCTAATAGTGATACTATTAGAGATGGATATTACGTGAAGAAAATTTTAAAGTAATAAAGTGAAATTACTCGTTAGCTATTAACTCTAGGGCTAATAAAGGTCTATACTTTTTTACTCAGAATTCGATACTCTATCATATTACGCTATAAAAAATATAGCATTCCATTTGAAAAAATAAAGTTGACCTTCAAATCTTCGAAGCGCCTCCACCTATAAAAAAAATAAATGCACCACATAGTGTAGCCTTATAAACCATGTAACTTTTGTATAAAACATTTTTTTGTGCAACGCATATTTTCGTCGTAAAAGAGGTGCCCACGTTGCGTGGTCCACCCTGTATATATATATGGGAAAGGCCCATTTTGAAAACATTCGACTTCAAGGATTGTCCTCATAATAGCCTACTTTTCCCATACATTATGAAAAAGCCAATTCCTTGTTTATTAAACCAACGTTAAAAAATTACTACCAATAGTTAAAAAAATAAACTATAAAAACCAACGATTTATTTTTAATATATATAATGTGTATAATATATATATATATATATATATATATATATATATAGGCTATTTGATAATAGTTAATAATTATTACAGGAATATAACAATAATTAAATGAATTTAACCATAATCAATTGAAAATACAGTAGAGCGTCGATTATCCGAATCAATTGAGACCGGGCGCCTTTCGGATAATCGAAAATTCGGATAACGGAACAGCAATATTCCGTGGGCAAAACAGCAAAAAACGTTGATTCTTTCAATATGATAAAATATATATATTCACAAATTCAATGAACATCAATATGTTAATAATACAAGTACATTTTTGGTGAATTGCAAATAACCATTTTATCATATAATGATATAGAACGAAGTTAAATATGTATTTGAAAATAATCGACATTCGTACATCTTTGAGTTCTTATTTATATATTTATGAAAAAGTCAACGATTTTCTTCTGCTTCACAACGGTAGCTCGTTTCTTTGCTGTCAAATCTCGCAATCGTTTTAGAAGAAGTTGCATTCAACAACATTCAGGCTGTGTTTCGTACCATTCCATTGCCGTAATATATAGGGCGTTATTGTTCGAATAACTGAGCATTCGGATGAACAAAATTATTGTTTAGATAATTGATATTTTGGAGAACCCAAATCGCCATTCGGATAATTGACTTTTCGGACAAAACAAATCGCCATTCGGATAATTGACGTTGCGGACAAAACAAATCGCCATTCCGATAACTGACGTTTCGGATAACTGACGTTCGGACTATCGACGCTCTACTGTAATTAACAAATAAAATATCGAAGACATTCGACTTCGAGGGCCTTCGTCATAATAACCTATTATCACTAAACAGTAACAAGGAGGGAGAGATCACTGGGAAATCTTCTCTTCAGCCTGGTAGCCGAGAAGCGGCAAATGAGTCCTTTGCCGCAGCAATTCCTAAGACTGCTGATCTCCCCAGCTTGAACTGGGCTGTGTATCACGCGGCTGTTGAGGCGAGACCTCGGACACGCAATGTCAAAGCGGTGCTCGTGATCAAGACTCGGCGGCGCGTCGCACAGTTCCAGCATAAGATCAATGAAGCGCGGAGGCAGACATCCCGTGTTCAGTGTCTGATAGACTTCATTACAGCGGGAAGGGCGTTTATCCCGAAAATCCGAAAAATCAGCTAGGAAGTGAAATGCCGTCATCACACATTGAACAAAGGTATTCTTCTTCTTGTGATGAAACACTACGTGGAAAAGGTGCGGAATCTGGGAGTTGCGAAGCAATCCGTAGAGCGGCGGCTGGGTCGGGCGTTCGACAACGCCCGCTTTCGCTCTGACCCACGCCGCTGGTTCCAACTACCTGAGCCTGGCCCCGATAAAGCGCCATCAGCTGTTCAGGTGGAGCAGTTTCGGACAGAGTTGTTTAGTGAGGAAGGTCATCTTGATTAAAGCACTCCAGCTCTAGGGCGGTTCTTCGCGTTTTGCCGGAAACAACCGAGTCAGCGTAGCGACCGAGTCTTCCAGTCACGCGGTGAGAATCGAAGACGGTTCTGAGTAGCAAGACGAACCACGCCGTTCCCGGGCCGGATGGGATCAACATCTTCTGGTGGGAGAAATTTACATGCACCCATACCCATCTTCTCGTGGCCCACATCTTCTCGTCGTTCATCGATAGGACGGTGCCAATCCTTTCGTGGCTGACAGACGGAAGGATGGGGTTACTCCCCCAAAAAAGAGGATCTGTCTCGTCCGGAGAACTACCGCTCGATATCGTGTCTGAATACGCTTTGCAAGATCTTTACGAAGATACTCTATGGCCATTTTCTACAAGAGATCGCGCCTACATGGAGAGAGATATACGAACAAAGAGGATCCAAGAGCGGGCTGGGAGGTTATACGGAGAACCTGCTGGTGAACCGCTGCATCACGCAAGACGCGGCCCAGCACAAGCGTAACCTCTCAGTCGCCTGAATAGACTACCGGAAGCCATTTGACACTGTCAATTACAAACTGATCATTCACACACTCGAAAGCCTTTCGTTGAGTCCTTCCATAGTAGGATGCATTAAGCAGCTGATGGCACTCTGGAAGACACGCTTCATAGTTAAAACTAGTGAAGGCAACGTGTTGACTGGAGCGATCGAGTATAGGAGAGGGATTATCCAGGGAGATTCTCTCAGCCCCTTCCTGTTTTGCGTCTCACTACTACCCCTATTTGTCGCCTTGCAGACTGCATGCAGGAGTAGGGACTCCCGGAGCACGGGGTCTACTCATCTATTTTATATGGACGGCCTCAAGCTATACGCCCCTGGGAAGGAGGGCTTAAGCTCCTCTTGTACATCGTACCGACCTACACATGGGCGGTTGGTATGTAGTTAGGACTGGACAAGTGCGCTGTTCTTCATCTCAGGAGAGGGAGAGCAGAGGGTATCGCGGCTGATGTTTGGCTAGTGGACCGGAGCGTCTTCGAATACCTTGACGCCGGAGGGTCGTACCGTTCCGTTACCTTGGTATCGATCAGCGCTCTGTAGAAGACGCTGAGGGTGTCAAAGGGGCACTCTGCTCCAAGTATAGGCAGCGTCTCAAGCGGATCTGGAACCCGGGGGGGGGGGGGGGGGGGGGTTCCGGTGCCGGTGAAGGCTTTTCTATCAAGCTTTGTGTCTTGGCATACCGGTCTGCAAACCCAGTGTCTGGTTGCTAGCAGGTCAGAAACAGAGGCGGTTATCCTTGGGATCCCTCCGATTACTCCCACGATTGTGGACTGCTGAAGCTGCTCGTCCTCTGGCTTGTGGGAGCGGCTACCGCAGGGCGATTTTAACATTTTTTTTTCGCGT
Source organism: Ophion ventricosus (assembly GCA_963932345.1). Classification (NCBI taxonomy): domain Eukaryota; kingdom Metazoa; phylum Arthropoda; class Insecta; order Hymenoptera; family Ichneumonidae; genus Ophion; species Ophion ventricosus. The sequence continues at coordinate 15,829,089 of OZ010716.1, read as the reverse complement.
TTTTTGTTAGCCTGGGCTGCAGCCGGGGTGGTGTCGGAAGCCTCGAGTGTCGCTCGGCATTATTGTTCCGGTCTAGATTAAAATCGAGCCTAACCCTCGGGGGTAGATGAATGTTTCTTAATGCAAACTGAGGAAACGTGTTGCCCAGGCACTAAGTCTATTCATTTTAAAAAAATTAAAAATAAAATGAATATTGAAAACTTTTGTTTTTCGAGGACCCTCCTCACAATAGCCAAACGTTCCCATATATTATGAAAACCCCACTATCTTCAAAACCATCCTCAAATCTCAGCATATTAATATTTCACAGACTTGTTCCCTTCCCAAAACCAGCAGTTAAGGCCACGTGTCACACGTCCAGTCTGTAAAAATCCTACTGCCAAGTTTTCTCCTAGACGGTACAAATTTCGGGCAAAAGAAGAGAAAGCGGTTGTTCGCCGTTCAACGGGGCGGAACGTGTTTCTTTTCTTTTTTCCCAAAAATCAACCGTTTCAGAAATCATTGGGAATCTGCAAATCAGCTATCTCTCTCGCACTCATGGCCGCTCGGTCGGTGTGACACTTGGCCTTAATGTAAAAAATGTAATAACTGTCTTCGAGTCGTAGTTAAAAATCGTTATGCCCGAACGACATAATAATGACGTTACGAAGAATAAAAATAAGCAAATAAGAAAGTTTGCCGGCAATAGCAAATGGCTTCTTTTTGTCTGCAATTTGCAGAATGAATGAAACACGGAGAAAGACCGAGAGCGGGAAAGAACGAAATAGATGAAGCTTAATCTAGATGGATCCTGGTTGAATGTTGAGGCAGGTCAAACACTCGGTTTGCACGTAGTCGTATTAATAAACGACCCGAATCCTTCATATACTTCATTGCGGAAAAGGCATATCCAGTGCAAACTGGCTACATTATGGCCGCGCCTTCACTTATGTTATCAGTATGATACAATATGTGTACACGAACGCGTGTATATATTTGTATGTAACGTATACGTGTATAAGTACAATCTCAGAAATGAGAAAAGCCATTGAGACAATACCCGATTCTCTCATTATCACTGGCGCTCCGCTTTTCTCCCTCTCACTCTCTTTGCTTGTTTTCCCGTGTGTACACGCAATGTGTTACAAAAACCAGCGCGTACGGGACACGAAAAAAGAAATGTCATTAGCGAGAAACAGCAGTAGAAAGAGATTATTCTTCGCAGCCTCCCTTGGCCCTCGCTCTTCATCATTCTTCTTTCCCTCGATTCGAGTTCGTCGAAACACTTTTATCATTCCGGGTGTTTTTTTTTCACGACGCTTTCTTCGTGGCGTTGTGCATCTTCCTCTCTTCTCTTTGGCTTCGTGCTTCTAGCCTACGCTACGATTCCTTCGTCCCTCGTAGTCCGGACTCTCCTGCCTCTTTCTCGCGTTGCCGAGATGTGTACTATCCCCCCGCACTTTCCCCGTGCAGTCGGCCCGTTTCTTTTTCATGATCATGAGCGTTATGTATTACTCTCTGTATGTGTTCTGGTTTGCGCGTACCGCAATTTTTCGTAACCCTCCTCCTCCACTACCAGCACACCATTTTCTTCCTCGTTCACTGATGAATTCTGTTGTTGGAGAATGAATTTTCCGATCATTCCATTCTGCGATATATTTCCAAGGTTTCGAGAAGCGTTCACGAGAAAAAAAAACACGTTTTATGCGCGGTCAAACGCAGCGCGCAAATGTAAATTTAAACGTTCCTCGGTGCTGTTATTTTCCTGAAATTGCGAAAAATTGCTGAGTTGACGCGAAATGTCGTAGCAAAAATTCCAACCCGGACAGACACGTTTTCAGGAGGATGAAAAAAGAAAAGGAGATAAGCCTCTGAATCACTCTCTCGATATATTTTTAGGGTAACGGGAATGTGAACCGGAAAAAAAATCCATTTATCGATTCTCGAAGCCGAACGTAAACCTTTTACAGCCCTCGTCATTGACGTGTCTTCATATGTCAGCAGTTTTTTTTAACTTCCACCAGTCCCTACGTGCGGCCAACCTGCAGACTCATCCGTAATGCTCAGGATGCAATTTTTTTTCCACATTTGTATCAGCTATATTTTTTTACCTTGTTTTCTCTCTCTCTCGCTCTCTCTCTCTCTCTCTCTCTCTCTCTCTCTCTCTCTCACTCTCTCTCTCGCTCTCTTTCTCTTGTTCACAACGGAAACATACGGAAAAATTTATATGACTTTCCAGACGTATATTTCGAGCAACGTATCAAATGTTTCGCGGCCGTTTTTGATTCCCAATTCTGGACTCTAAAAAAGCATCGTATCCTACTCCTTTCCTCTTCACGTTCTCGTTGAATATTCGACGGACGAGTTTTTTTTCTTTGCTCGTTCGAAGCTTGTGTTGGCTTCATTCTCTTATTACCGACAAAAGTGAGGCCTCGCTAAGAACCTTCGCACTCTCACAAGTAACCGAAAGCTTTGTGGTGGAATTTTCAAGAGCGCAAAGAAGGAAGCACGAAAAAGCGAGGTAGCGAAAGAAAGCGAAAGAGAGAGACGTTTATTTCGTGCTCCAGAACGGGGACGTCCCCTAAGAGCACTGCGCATAGAGAGAGAAAGAGAGAAGGTGAGTGAAGGGTCATAATAGAGACAATGAGTAGGGTCATAATTCCAGAATTGCAGTTACGATTCCCGAAAACCGCACGCGTCCGAGACATATATAAAATCCTGCGATACGAAAGACTCTTTTGGTCTCTCTTCTCGTTACAGGGTGTCTAATTTTGACCAGAACTGAAATTTCATGATATTTAAGGATTGTAAGGCAAGGAATAGGCATTTTTTCATGGCTTTTAGTATGACTTTCTGGTATAAGAGTACACTTTATAATTTTTAGTGCGACTAATTTGCGGAATTTTCATATTTATATTCTGTTATTTGAAACAGACCTGTGTTGTATGCCAATAAAAAGTATGCAAAATAAACGAAACGTCATCAAACTGTACAATTCCATGTGTAGTAGAAAATGTGAGACAAACATCATTTCAAGTTTGCCGTAAAGAAATGTATTTTGGGAACATCTGGAAAAATATTACATACATTTAGGAACTTTGAGTAATATCATCTAATCGCTTTACACGAATAACAAAGAAAAACTAATATGTTGAGATAACGAATCATTTTGTTTCTACTACCTTTTTTTTTTTTCTAATACCGTAGATTGCCGCAAAACCGCGAAAATTTGAAAGTATTTTGGATAAATTAACGAAAGAACATCGGTCATGATAATGAGCGCTGCGGAGATCTTTAAAAAAACAGGTCGACTGGTAATTTTTCATGACTTTTTCAGGATCGAATGTAATTTCATGACATCTAAGGCCTTAGGCCACTCTAGGATTTTCCAAAAATCGATTTTTTTTTGTTAAAAATATACCTTAGTACCTATAAAATTATCTTCCAAAAGATTATGGGTGTGAAAAATCTCTAAGTACTCGATTTTCGAATTCTAGCGCAGCCCCTCTTGATTCATGTCGTGACTTTCTACTAACTTTAAACGCATTTATCTCAAAACTACATTTTTCAAGTCGGCCGGACTCATAACTCAAACAAAATTCAACCGATTCACTTGAAATTTTAACTGTATATTTAGAATTACATTTTCTGAGGTACTACGTAGGATTTTAAAATATATTCACGGAGAGAATTAAAAAGTAATTTTTGTCGTGAATTTCACGGTAAAAATTACCGTGATATATTTCAATGTGGTGACAAGTGAGAAAAGCATAATAATTCGTATGCGACAAGTTTTTTTTAACTCACGTTACAGAAAATTTCAAATACGTAGCTAAAATTTTACTATACAAGAAGGGTAGCGCGCACGATAATTTTTACCGAGAGCACAATACATTTTCCTATAACACTCATTAAATTTTATAATAAATCTTAAAATAACTGTTATGAAGACGATACTTTTTTATACACATTTTTGAAAGGCATAAAATAATAAAATGCACAGTAAAATTTCGCTGATATTATGTATTTTTAAAATTTAAGTTTTGCGTATTTTGTTACACATCAAAATTTACTAGAAAATCTGGTAAAATTTTCTATCTGAAGAAGAAATTTTATTTTATTTTCGTGAAAATCTGTGTTTTACTCAGTAATAATAAGCGAAGTTTCAGGGTTGTCATCTGGTTACCGTTACTGCACGGTCATTTTTAACATTTAATTCTCTCCGTGTTGCATAGTTCCTTTTTTATAAAGAATTTTCGGACGTTTTTCTCATGACATTTTATACTTTTTGTTTTAGAAATGCGCTATTTTTACGAAAAACAATATATCAAAAAAATCCTATATACTTCTATAGCTGTTCTTATACATAATCGAAAAAACTTTCGTCTCATCATAAGTCAAAAATTATAAGAGCTGTTGGTCCGGCCGTTGACCTTCCAGAAATAATGGCGTCATCGGAAAAATGCTGCACAGTCGCCATTTTGACATGTATCGTTGTGAAAAAATAATTTTGTATAGTCAATTACGCATATAGTAACACCCCTATTTTGTAATTCCGATTTATTTTATGATTTCGCTGAAAAAGAATCACAAATATGCTTTTTTTGGCCTCTAGAACGACCTAAGAAGAGACTTTTCATGACTTTTCAGGTCGGTAGACACCCTGCGTTAGTGCCTTTGGTCAATTTTTCATGCACGAGGTGAATATAGCATTATCAAACACTCACATATGTCTAGACATATCTATGTGTATGCGCAAGTAGATATATCTATGTATACAGATACATGTGTCTACACGCATACATATATATATATATATACGTGATTCTAATTGGACATGTGTGTCGATTGCCTAGAGCTATGTAACATTTTGTCTCCTCGCCTCAGTCGTTAGAGATGAGTCGTTAGGCCATCACATTTCCACCCTCTCTTTCTCTCGCTCTCTTTCTCTCTCTCTCTCTCTCTCTCTCTCTCTCTCTCTCTCTCTCTTTCTCTCTCTCTCTACCCGATGCTATATAGGCCCCGGAGCAAATTTTGGCATTGAGCTGTATATGTCTATGTCAACATGTTTGAATCAACGCAGAGAAATGTTCTGAACACACAAGCACACACACGCCCACACTTTTTGTTCTCAGCTTGGCTCAGACATGTAAGTACACACAGTCGAATCTCTCTCTCACTCTCACTCTTTATCTCTCTGTCTCTCGTTACTGTCCTGTTAATTCTGCGTCCCTAAGAGTTGACGGAACGAGGTGGTTCGACCCTTGGGGGATGAGATTTGTGAGGAAAAATACGCGTCCTCGTGAAACATTCGTCACTCATAATTCTGAGCAAATAATATTAAAACTATTTCGTAACTGGAGACGGGCTTTCTCTTTTTTCTTATTTTAAGCGATAAAAGAAAGACGTACTCTTCCATTCCCCTGGAATTCACGAAACCCTTTCTGGGGGCTCTGCATAAGTTTAAATTGTGAAAAACATGATTTTTCTATTGCCTAGTTTTATAGCTTAGGGTCTTAAGTTCAATTTGCTACAAAGATTTTGTAAACAAAATGTTAACATTGACTTAGTTGTGAGGATTTTTGTGAAAGGTCATATTGCCCACTGTGCTAAGGTGAAAGCTTAGCTTTTCTTAGTGAACTTGAGCTTTTATCGATTTTCTCGAAACTATGTTTCATGATACGGTGTGAGTTGTATCTCAAAATCTAGTCGTCCGATTCACTTCAAACTCGGGCAGAACCATACTTTATAAAGTTTTCGTGCGTATAGCCAAGTGATTGTTTCGTACGTCTTTAAATTTCTTCATAACGAATAATTAAAGTTGTTTTTTTTTGTCGAAAATCAAACGTTTTCCATTAAACAGTATCCGGTCATACGAGAATTTCATTATTCTACTAGATGCACATTTTTTATTTTTCATTTCAGTTCACCCTTAGTTAACACTTCATGATCACTCTGTAAATATATAATAGTTCCCGGCTTCACCTCTTTATGAATTTTTATTGCGTTTTCACCTCTTTATGAATTTTTTTTAACACGTCGCCATTTTATTTCTTATGAATACATTTTTCGTACATCATCTAGAAAGTTCAAAACATGTTTCGTAATTTTTTGAACCACTTCGGACGGATAGTTTGGTGATAATACTTTTTTTGAAAACTGACCGGGTAGAATCGACCCAAGTGTGTCCACCGCGATTGAATTTGAAAGTGTGACCACGAAGGGTTAAGGATGTTCGATTTCGAATCGATCTTCAGGAGAATCGATTTTTTCGATGGGAGAAATCGATTTTTTGTGCCGATTCTCTGGCGTCCGATTAATTTAAGAATCGATTTTCTTACGTCAGAATCGTTTCGTTGTCTGGATGGAAAATAATCGAACGATTATTTCTCCAATGCATCAGGGAAGAGGCGCGAATCGATGTTTTTCACTAGAAGAGAAACTTCAGCCTTAAGGACATGGCGCAACACGTCCGGTCGGTAAAAGTACTACGGTCAAGTTTTCCCCTATACGGATTACATTTCGGACAAACGAAGAGAAAGACGTTCGTTTTTCAGCAAAGAGGAAGGTATATTTTTTGTTGGGAGAACACTGGGAATCTGCAAATCGGCTCTCTCTCTCTCTCTCTCTCTTTCTCTCGCGCTTATGGTTGCTTTACTTATCGGTCGGTGTGACACATGGCCTCAAAGGGTTTAAGATGTACGCCTTTCTTTGTTCAGAATGTGCTGATTAGTTCGTCCGCGTACGTTTGAGCGTTTTGCTTTTGTTTTGATACCGTATAATGTAAAAAAAAAATCGTTTTTTGCAAGATCGATCTTTTACGTTTCGATTTTTTGGCAGAATCGATTCCAAAATCAATTTTTTCAGAAGATCGAACATCCCTATTCCTAGTTGTCAGAACCATCTACATCAATTGGTCATGCAGCAAAAGCGGCACTTCATTAAATATAGTACTCATACAGATTAAAAATCTTTTTGATTTTCTTGTTTCAGATTGCCTGGAGAGCGCAAATCATTAATGCCGTTATAAATTATTAAATAAATATACATTTATGTGCAACAAAAAAATTGTTTTCTATTATACAAGAGTGTACCTTTGAGCGAAAAAAAAGTTTGTATCGATACATGCAACAGATAAAAAAAAAATATTAAAAAATAGCTCATATTTTGAGCCTCCACAGTAGAATAGCCTCTTAAATAATATTTACTTAATTGTTTATTCATATTTTTTATGTAAACAAAATTCAAATTTCGTAAGACTATGTATCAATTGTGTCTAGAATCTCGTCTTCCCAATCCCGTCATTAGAAGAAGAAAAAATTGAAAAACGTCTTTTTTTTGGGCCCCAAGCTATGCCGACCCCCCGACAAAGGAATGTTAAGGGGTTACGTGGGTTCGAAAATTTGAAAAAATCAATTTTTTTTATTTTATCATCTAATAGTACAATATGTCTAGGATATTCTGCCAAAGTTTTCAGTCAATCGGAGTCAAAGTCTAGGAGAGTACCGACCGATCTTATTGAAATTCTGCACACTTCTTCAAAATAGCATTGACTAGTGATTGAACGAAGGTTTTTTTTTTCGATTACAACTAATGTTACAAGGCTATACGTAGTGTAAATTGTACCAAAAAGTGAACTATTTTGCATACAATTGTGCCAAAAATTCGAATTTCAATTTTTTGAAAAATCCTTCCTTCAATCACGATCTATACTTATCTTCTAACAGAAAAAAATTGGTTTTTTAAATTTCAGATAAAGCTATCATGAGTTATCCTCGAGGACACTTTTTTTTTAGGGATCTCCGGAAACCAGGTCTCACTGGCTGCATTTCCCAAATTTTTGGTTGAATTTTTTTTTAAATATTGTCGAAATGTTGCTCTTTTATGTGCTTAACATTTTGAATAAAATAATTTATATATTATATTTTAAAAAAATCGAGAAAATATGCTTTTTCTTTGGCTTCGAAACCCACGTAACCCCTTAACGAAAATACTCGAATATCCATTTCCTCCTCGTCGTGCAAACGTCGATAAAATTAAGACGCATCAAATAAAATCACGTGTTGTTTTTTTGTTTACCACTATCGCTCGTAAGTGATCGCAATAAGTATACGGCGATACGAGACTACTGACTGCAACTGTTCACTGCTATATTATACTCGGCGGCTGTGATGGTTTTGCACTCTCCGTTTCCGTATACATTCGCATGTAGATGCTCTAATCACGAGCAGTATATAGAAATCAGTGCAAGTTGGAAAAGCGCGAAAGGCGAATGAGCGGGGGGGGGGGGGGGGGGGGTAGAGGAGAAGGAGGAAGAGCGGGGTTTATTCAACGTTCCATTATTGCCGGGGCAATCTCTCCCTCGTGGCTTCGAAGCCTTTCCACGAGCTTTCGTTCGTTCGTTGTTTTTTCTCTTATTTGCTTTTTTTCTCATGGCCTCTCACAGTCTCTCGGCGCGTCTCTATCTCTCGATTCACTCGAATTGCAATTCGGAACAGCTGTTTTTAGTGTGTACGGGTTTCCCCGTCCCTACACCCTGTCAGCGTCCGGGGAACAAAAAAAAAAAGTCGAATCCGATCGTCCGATGAGCTATTTTCAGCCAACAATTTCATTTCCAACTCTTTATTTCCTAGTGTCGATATGTATACAAAATGCTGCATCTACGTGCAGTCTGTGTCGACTTTAAATGCTTGTGAATGATTTTCGCCATACACGTGTGTTTGTGTACATACGTATGTACACATATAAGCGCACATAACTAAACAATATTGCACAATTTACTTCATCGTCCAATCTATACCTCGTACTGAATTTACGTTCTCAATTTAAAAAAATCATGGACGATCGTGTATACAACCGGGAGGGACTACACGTCGATGCAACGACAAAATAGGAAATAGCTGGTAAAATCCCGCTTCAATATCACGAACAGTTAATCCTCAACTGCATTTGGGAAAGTGTGGGAGGGGGGAGGGCATAAAAGGTATACAAATATAGGGTAGGAAGGGGCGTGTTGAGCAGTCGGGTAAGTTGGGCAATCGAAATGTCTGGAAAACTAAAAAACGCATGCGAGTGCATCAAATGGCGGAAAGAGAGGTATGGGGGATCACAAATCACGCGATCACCCGTTGCCATGCGGCGCACGAGACGGTAACACGGGACGTTTTATTATTTTTGCACCGAAAAGTAAAAAAAAAACGTGATTAAAAGATTTTTTTCTACCATTGTACGAGAAAAAATATTTTAAAGTTCATTGCCATTAATGTTAATGTTTCAAAATCTAACCAATTAACAAGCAACTGTTGGTTCATTACTGCATTGTACCAAATCATGTTGCATACGTCTGATTTTTTAATGTAATTCTTACTTTGCCCAACTTACCTCATACTCATGCTCAACTTTACCCCACTATCGGGGCAGGTTGAGCAAATATGGCCTTAGTCATTTGTGAGCGATTATCTGTGAAACAATAAGGATAACAGGAATTTCGTCTACAGACTTTTCTTTTTCCACACAAATTTCCTAATGACCAAAGTAGGTTTCATTTTTATACGGCAAACTGTTAAGAAATTACAGGGCGATGATTCGAAATTTGCTCAACATGCCTCTCTCTACCCTATCTACGCGAAAGCAACTAAGCGTTTAAGCAACTAACCGTTTCGACTAAGCAATTAACCGTTTCGACTGAATATACTTTTCCGAGTTTTCGAGTATCAAGAGATGTCGGAATTGCGGTGAGGGAAAAGAAGTTGCGACAATTTTCTTCGTATTCTCCGACCCCATTATACGCTAAAAGTACATTCGTAATACGTTTAAACAAAAGAATAAAAAACTAACAAAACGTTAATCTGATACGGAAGAACCGAATGACGTTTTGCTTTTCGACTTTTTTCTGAGCAATCCGCGATCCTGATAAAACATATGAAAGGTGCTAACACGAGTGTGTGTGTGTGTGTGTATAGGCATATATGTATTTCGTACACATACACACACGTGATCTATAGATGGCTCAGTCGTTCCACTCTACTTCACTCACGCTCGTCCTGGGTTAAGCCTTCTCTCGCGTCAGCGATTGCAACGTCATGGAGTCTATCGCTCTTCTCACTAATTCCATCATTCCATCACTCTGGGAAACTTCGAACGTACAATGCATATATATGTGTATATATTTAACAAATATCCTCTTATCTAGGAGTCATGAGGGAAGGGAATATGTCAGGTGGTTTCCTCCCTTGGTAATCGTGAAACTTCTCATTAAGAAAATTGCAGTGAAACATCGAAGTCAGAGATTTCAATTTTATGCGTATATTCATGCATATCTAGATAGATGTATGCAGGTATATGAGTTGGCGCTAGTATTGTCCAAAATAAAACTCATAACGTAATGAATGCGTGTCTGTGTATGTGTCGGTATGTATGTACAGGGTGTCCAATAGGAAGTTGCTAAAACTAAATAAGTGTCTCTTCCCTCCATGGATTCAATAGGGGTCCCTTTTTCTGAGGCGCATACCTGAGGCCCCGCAGTTTTATTCCAGCCGTGGTTGAAGCAAGCACGCGCGCGTCAAAATGAGTGAGCTCACCACGGAAGAAAAAGTATATCTTATTGAGTGCTTCTTCTCGAGGGGAAAAATTTATAGTAATGCGTATAGAGGGTTTCGTACTAAGTTTGGAACTCATAGAGTTGCCAGCGAAAACACTCTGAAAAGGTAAGAATTTAATATTTATTCATATTCATCTATCACACAACTTGTGTTTCAATTCAATTAAACTGCAATGAAGTAATTTTACGTTAATTTTTGTAGGATAATCGATAACTTCGTGGAGTATGGTACACTCCAGGACCGTAGACACGAGTTGCCAGGTCCATCTGTTACGGTGACTACACCAGAGACGGCATGGGCAGCGATTTCAGTAAAAGGAATCTATTTGCAATTCTTGGAATCTACGGTAACAGGAGAGAGTTACAAACAGCTTTTGGAAACGAAATTCTTCCCTTATGCAAAAAAGAGGGGACTGGTTAAAAAATTTTACTTCATGCAAGATGGAGCAACGCCGCACCGGGCTCATGAGGTGTTTGAAGCTATTCATCGCGTATATGGGACTCGAGTAATCGGTCTGGGGTACCCTAAATTTGCTCAAGGCGGACTAGAATGGCCTCCGTACTCACCGGACCTGAACCCTTGTGATTTTTTCTTGTGGGGTTACATTAAAGATCATTTTTACGCTAAAAACCCCAGCACAGTAGAAGAACTGATCGCGGCCATCCAGGAAGTGGTTCGCGGCATTACGAACGATATGTTGGACACAGTTTTTCACAGTTTTCAAAAGAGAATTGATTTTTGTGCACAATCTAACGGTTCGCACTTCGAAAATATCTATCATTAATCACTGTACTTTTTCGTTATTTTTATAAGATGTAATAAATTGACATAAAAAATATTTGACTGGGTTTTATTTATGTGCGTTTAAAACTGCAGAGTTTCCTCTATTTAAAGCAATTTGGCTTTTCTGATTCTGTGCACGTGTTTTGAAATGACAGCCGATTAGTTTCAGCAACTTCCTATTGGACACCCTGTATATAGATGTAGGTATACGTTGCACTGTGTAACTTCTTCAGCTGTTCATGATCGCCTCGCTCTTTTTCCATTCTACCTTGAGAGGTCACATACCCCCTTAAGACGTTATGTACCTCTTAAGGTAGTTTTCAGCTCCGTTTTTTCCATGGAATATCATTATCTATACTATTAAGTGAGTTTGAGAGAAAAAAAAATTCTAAAATTGGAATTAATGCACGAAGAATCTGGCTCGGATGCATGTAAAGGTTGTCTCAAAATAACCTGACATTTTTATTTATTAATAAAACTTATTTATTTGAAAAGTACGAATATTTTTATTTTAAGGTACAAACCTGGAGATTATGTTGTGAAACATAATATCCGATAAATGGCCGCCTCGTCTCTGTTTGCAAACGTTCATTCTTATTGACGAAATGTTCAATAATATTTTGGTATAATTGCGGAGTAATTTCATTAATGGTGCGTCCAATTGCTTCCTTGAGCTACGGTATGGTCTGTGGATTATTGGCATATACTTTTCCTTTCAAAAAAATCCCATAGAAAGAAGTCCAATGGCGTCAAATCGCACGATCTTGGTGGCCAATTCACATCGCCGCGGCGCGATATAACACGACCACGAAACTTCGTCTGCAATAACTGCATTGTTTCACATTGCATTTTCACAATTTCTATGCGTTTCTCGATCCTGTAATTCTCCATTACTAAACCTCAATACTTCCTTATGCCAGTTGTCAAAGATTAAAATGTCTGGTCATTTTGAGACACACACTTTAGCTTTAAACACCGTTTACTTGTAGTTATACTTTTCAAAACAATCCGCAAAATTACTCGAACAGTTTTCAATATATTTTATTGTAGTTCTTAACAATTGTCGGAAATAGATTCTCAATGGACTGTTGAGCCATTTTCTTCTAAATTTTTTTAATAAACTTTCAGAGCGCTAAATTTGACGGAATAAAGTCCCGACTTCGAAATATGATAGCTTGTTGCACAATTGAATTCGTTGAATAATTTATCCATCTGCCATTGAGAACCCCTTCGATCGATTTTTATTATTTTTTAAAGCAGCAATACACGTTGAACACTTCTTTATATGTCTGCAAAATTAGAATTCCAGAAATATCACAATTTCTATGCGTTGCTCGATCGTTTAATTCTCCATTACTAAACCTCAATACTTCCTTATGCCAGTTGTCAAAGATTAAAATGTCTGGTCATTTTGAGACACACACTTTAGCTTTAAACACCGTTTACTTGTGGTTATACTTTTCAAGACAATCCGCACGATTACTCGAACAGTTTTCAATATATTTTATTGCAGTTCTTAACAATTGTCGGAAATAGATTCTCAATAGAGTGTTGAGCCATTTTCTACTAAATTTTTTAAATAAACTTTCAGAGCGCTAAATTTGACGGAATAAAGTCTCGACTTCGAAATATGACAGCTTGTTGCACAATTGAATTCGTTGAATAATTTATCCATCTGCCATTGAGAACCCCTTCGATCGGTTTTTATTATTGTTTAAAGCAGCAATACACGTTGAACACTTCTTTATATGTCTGCAAAATTAGAATTCCAGAAATATAAAATAAAACTGTAAAAAAATTATTGAAAGTTTTCAATTTTAGGACTGCGAGCATTCTATTTAAGATTTGTCCGGGTCAAAATGACCCAGTGTGTCGACGGAAATTGATGAATTAAAAATCCATACAGTGCATATAAAGATCGATTTTTTGAAGGATCTCCCAAATCGATTTTTGGGAGAATCGATTTTTTCGATGAGAGCAATCGATTTTTTTCATCGATTCGATCGATCGAAATATTTCTATGGATACAGTCCGATTCGGACTAGGATCCTGGATTCTTAATCGGGATCCAGTCGCACATCGGATTGAAACCGGGAGCGAAATGTAACGCTCGCAAATTGGATTTCAACCAGGGTCCTAATTCGGAACTATTAAGGACTCTAGTCAGAATTCAAATAGAAACTTTGCATAGGATCCAGGCTAGAATACCGAACTTCTAGAATAAAATCTAGTTCGATATCGAATTGGATCCTAGGGATGAATATAAAAATCACCAGAAGATACCGATCCCTATCAGCTGGAGACGCTGGACGTTTTTTGAAATCATTTATTCAAGGATCTGAAAAAGATTAGGTAAAAATTGGTGCTACAGTATAATTGTCAAAATTTATATATTTCAATAACAGAATTTCCCCCTCAACTGGTGTTTTTGTTAGTCCTTAGTGCCAATTAAACTTTCGTGGTCACCCTGGATAGACTCGAGCCGTAGATCAATTTTGGGCGTAAATATATAATAGTTCCCGGCTTCGAATGGGACTGTATTCACCATCTTACCTACAGTTTGAAGTATCCTCACACCATAAAATTTACCCTCTTCACATGTCCGAATAAATACCTTTTTTGGCATGCGCACTATGCTACTATTTTTCCCAAAAGTAGCATATCTAAGGAATACCACGTCCAAATTTTAAGTAAAAGTCTTGAAAATTCGAGGAATTATGATTTCTTGAGTGAAAAAGTGTCATTTTTGCGTTTTCATCTCTTTATGAATTTTTTTTTAACATGTCACCATTTTATTTCTTATAAATAATTTTTTCGTGCATCATCTAGAAAGTTCAAAGCATGTTCCATAATTTTTTGAACCACTTCGGACGGATAGTTTGGACACAATATATTCTTGAAAACTGACTGGGTAGAATAGACCAAAGTGTGACCACCGCGATTGAATTTAGATGTGTGACCACGAAGGGTTAAAGAAAATTTATATGTTTTTGTGTTCAAAGTTGTACTCCTTACGCTGTACGGTCCCGCGTCCGAATGCACGGCCTGTATACCCAACCTATTCAAGTCGCGGATTCCAGTGTCCGAATTTTGGCCTGTATACCCACCTATGCAAGTCGCGGATTCCAGTGTCCAAATGCACGGCCTGTATACCCACCGATGCAAGTCGCGGATTCCAGTGTCCGAATACACGGCCTGTATACCCACCTATGCAAGTCGCGGATTCCAGTGGTCGAATGCACGGCCAGCATACCCACCTGTGCAAGTCGCGGATTCGAGCGTCCGAATGCATGGCCTGTATACCCCCCTATGCAAGTCGCGGATTCGAGCGTCCGAATGCACAGCCTGTATACCCACCTATGCAAGTCGCGGATTCGAGTGTCCGAATGCACGGCGTGTATACCCACCTATGCAAGTCGCGGATTCGAGCGTCCGAATGCACGGCGTGTATACCCACCTATGCAAGTCGCGGATTCGAGCGTCCGAATGCACGGCCTGTATACCCCCCTTTGCAAGTCGCGGATTCGAGTGTCCCAATGCACGGCCTGTATACCCACCTATGCAAGTCGCGGATTCGAGCGTCCGAATGCACGGCCTGTATACTCCCCTATGCAAGGTCCCGCCTATCACGTAATTTTGAGGTATTACTGTAAATCGCTGATTGATTATGAAAACGAAATGCAGAGACCATTGATGGAAATTAAGGGGCCAGTCCACTTTGAAAATAAAAAAAAATCGATTTTTTTTTTACTGTTTTCGAAAGTATATACATTCAGAAATATTGTGTCAAAATTTTATGAAAATCCGAGCTCTCTAAGTATTTTTTTTTTATTTGAACGTCAGGACCTCATTTCGTCTACCTGAGCGTATAGCGCGCTCGGCCGACCCATCGGCCGATCAGAAAAGAGACCAGAACCAAACGAAAGCAAGCAAGACTTGAAGAAATCGACGATGATGAGCAATCAGAAGGGATTTTGTACGGTGCAGGAATTGCCGATTGAGTTTAGGTAAGAGTTTTTCATAGTATAAACTTCAAACGCGTTTTTCTCGAAACAACGTTTTCAAAATCTAGCTCCATCGTATCTCTAAAACTAATAAACCGATTCTCTTGAAATTTGAACCACATATTGTAAACATGATTCGCAACAAGATGACCCTCGATGGTTTTGAAATTTTTATTTTTACTCTTTTTTTTGCGAAAAACTGCGAAAAAACGCGTTTTTTTTTACTTTTTTCGTTTTTCATCTGCCATTTTTTTATTTTTTGATAAAACTTTATATCCGAGGGTCATTTTGTAGCTGGTGTCATACTGAATCTAATGGACTTTGATTTTTTTGTTTCAGACAAGCCGTTGCCGAGTTGTGATGGAGCTACCTAGCCCACCTATTTTTGAGGCGTTACGTTAAACTATAGTTTTTGTACTTAAAAATGAATAAATTTTTTTTTTTTTTATGTATTTCAAGACTTTATTTATCAAGCCCAACAACTTTTATATTCATATCTTTTATAAAATCCTCAAAAAAAAATCGCGAAAATAGCCTTTTTTTCGTGGCTCCAAAGTGGACTGGCCCCTTAAAAGAGTACACAGAATTCATTATTATCCGTCAATTTTTGTTTCTTCGTTCATTTGTTCATTTGTTTATGCTCGTTTGTTTTTGCTAATATGATCTTCGTTGCGTTTGTTTGTTGTAATCGTAATTAACTACATAGCGTAATGCCCATCAGCCCAAATCCTATTCCAAACTTCAAGCTGTGTTTCTGTAAAAGATTTCTCGAAATCGATTCAACAGTTTTCAAGTTATAAACAAAGATACGGAGCCAACAGTTTTATTATAGGTACAGAAAATTCCAAGCAAACACAACGCATCATGTATGAACATTGTTATATTTTCCTGCAATAAAAAAAAATTCTATTGCACAGTCACAGAACAAAACCTCGATTATTCCAATTATTAACAAAGTTGACAAAAAATTACAATTTTGTCGATATCCCTTATTCAATATGACGTTAAAGCTTGCATCGTTCGAATGCAACGATTTTTTTTCTTCAATTTTCCATTTCTTCATTTGTGTCATTATGGAAAGTCTTCTTTTTGCAATTTAAGGTCGTAAATCTCTACTACGATGATATGAAAACATTCGAATGATTTTCACAGCGTAAATCGGCTCAAAAACAATTTAAGCAATTAAAAATAATTAATTTTCGTCGCGTTCCAAAGATGCAAACGTCAACGTCATTATTCGATTATTTAAGGCAGTAGTCTGCTTTACAGGCTTCAAAAAATCGATTTTTCGTTTTTGTCTTAAATCTATTCCAAAACTATCCAAGAATATGTGTTCAAAATTTTAGAGGCCAATTCGACATATTTTCGAAGCTAGATCAGTTTTAGTGGCCGAGCGTCGAGCAGGTGCGAATGCTCGGGCAGAACTTTACAGCCCGTTTTCTCGAGTTTTCATTTTCACAAGTTTTGGAAAACGGTGCCGGCGATAGTAAAAACAATATATGTCCGATCGAAAAAAACCAAAGTGATCTAGCTTCAGTATTGAATTATCTTCTATTTGAACTAAAAAAGTTGGACAAAAGTACTATTTAAATTACTTGTTTTGCAACTTAAAGTGAATTTTTTTTTTCAAAAAAGTGCATTTTTTTTTCAAACTTCGAAAAAATTTGGAATTTCGTCATTTCTTCGGTATTTTTTTAGTTCATATAGAAAAGGAACTTATAAAAACTAAAAAAAAATTTGGTTCCACTGTTTCAGATGCATCGCACGACCTCCATCACCGGCACCGATTTACGAGTGCACACTCCAGGCGCCCCAGAAAAATCGTTACAACTTTGGCAAATTTCAATAATTTGTAATAATAAAAATTGTTTTTTAAAGCTTGAATATAATATACTATCGTCTCAAAATTTCGTTTACCGCAATCATTTCCTTCCCTTTCAAAAAAATTGTTGAAAAAACGCTTTTTTTCGGCTCCTAAAGCAGACTACTGCCTTAAGACAAAAGTACCCTGATTCGATTCTCAACGGGTAAAAATGATCTTGTTTATTTTTCACAAGATGAATTTTTTTTTGATACAAAATTCAAGGATCAAATGATCGAGCTTAAAGATACTGGATCAATTTACATAGTAGATAATGTATAAGATAATCAATACATCCGTCGCGAATATATATAGCGTGAAATCCATGAAAGGAACTTCGATGAATCGATTGACCGATGAAAAGAAATTCTCGGCTCACGTAGGTCGTGATCCTTCTGGTATAAGAGTTGGCGCATTCGCCTGTTACTGGGAGAGAAAATTCTCTCGCAAAGAGGCGAACTCATTGGTAGAAAAAACGCGAGAAAGAGATGCAACCGGCAGGGAGAGTGGGAGGAAAGCGAGCGGGGGGCGGTGAGAGAGGAACAAAAAACCGCGAAAGGAGAAAATGGCGATGAAAACCTACGGGGGTTTTTAGCGGGGCTCACTGACTCGTATAAACGTGAAGCAGAGTCATAGAAACGGTATGGAAAACACTATGAGAGTCTCATCTGTCCGTATACTGCGTGGAGATTTGTTTTGAAATAAAGCAGCGAGAGCTAGAGAGAGAGAGAGAGAGAGAGAGGGAGAGGAAGAGGGAGAGCGGAAAAAAAGAAACAAGAAAAAGTGCAAGAGAGAGCGAGAGAAAGAGAACGATTCCATAAAGGAGTGCACTACAGGATGAGAGACAGGAGTCTATGGGGTATTTCGTGTGAAACTATTTTTTTTTAACTATAAAAAATCGCATCGTAAGTACTCGATAAACTATCGATAAGTGGCGAAATTGAAATTTTACCGAATTATATTTTCATCCTTGTTAAGGCCTTATGTCACTCTAGGATTTTCCAAAAATCGATTTTTTTGTTTGTTAAAAATGTACCTTAGCACCTATAAAATTATATTCCAAAAGATTATGGGTGTGGAAAATTTCTAGGTACTCGATTTTCGAATTCTAGCGCAACCCCTCTTGATTCATGTCATGACTTTCTACTAACTTTAAACGCGTTTATCTCAAAACTACATTTTTCAAGTCGGCCGGACTCATAACTCAAACAAATTTCAAACGATTCACTTGAAATTTTAACTGTATATTTAGAATTACATTTTCTGAGGCACTACGTAGGGTTTTTTTTATTACATTGCATAGTTCCTTTTTTATAAACAATTTTCTGACGATTTTCTCATGGCATTTTATACTTTTTGATTTAGAAATGCGTCATTTTGACAAAAAACAATATATCAAAAAAATTCTACGTACTTCTATGGCTATTCTTATATATAATCGAAAAAAACTTTAGTGCCTCATCATAACTGAAAAATTATAGGAGCTGTGGGTCCGGCCGTTGACCTTGCAGAAATAAAGGCGTCATCGGAAAAATGCTGCACAGTCGCCATTTTGACATGTATCGGTGTGAAAAAATAATTTTGTATAGTCAATTACGTGTATAATAAAACCCCTATTTTGTAATTCCGATTTATTTTATGGTTTCGCTGAAAAAAAATCACAAAATATGCCCTGCTTTTGCCTCTAGAGTGGCCTAAGGCCTTAATGGGGAACACCACTGTGATGGCTTCAAAAAATTGCTTTTTTTTGCATTTTCTTGTAGTATGTACTTTCAAAAATATGTATACCAAAAATTATTTTATAATTTACAAAAATGACAGAGTTACAGCACTTTCAGTAGGAGGGCATAGAGCGGTAGCCCTTGCCGGACGCATTTCATAGAGCGTTTTTCTCGAAACCACTTTCTTTCGAAATGGTGCGGACGATAACTCGAGCAATAATAGTCGGATGTATAAAATTTTTGCACGACATTTTTTGTAATTGTAAGTGCTATCGTTGAGCGTAGCCTTTTGTTTAAATTTAAATGACTATTTATCAAAGCATCTTGAATGAAAATATTTTTGGTGAAAATAATACTTTTAATTTCGAAACGTGGCCATATTTCGAAAAATAAACAAAATCCAGGACGGCTATGCTTAACAATAGCCACATTAATGCAGATTAAGAGCAAAATTTGATTTTTTTTTTGTTTCAGACGAATCGAACCAAAGATTTCAATCCCACCAGGAAGAGCGAAAATTCCGATAGGCGTTCACTCTGCCATTTATTGTGCCTTAACTACTGTTTTCTTTTAAATAAAAATTTACTTGAATCTACATTAATCTATGTGGAATAACATATCTTCAATTGAGCACAAAAAAAGTCAATTAAGTGAATTAAAAAAAATCATGACAAAAGCTTATTTTTCTGACCGTCACAGTGAGGTCCTTTTAAAGTAGTATATGCACGAACCTCCTTATTTAAAAAAATTATGTTTTTTTCTGTCGTAGTATACAGGGTGTCCCAGGACGGAATGTCATCCCTGAAATGGGGGTTTGGGGGTGAAATTCTGAGTCGATTGATATAAGCATGTATGGTTCCCAGATCAACCCCTGAATTATTATTCATTTTTAAAGACGGGCCAATCAGGCGCGCCCGATGAGCAGGCTCACGTCGTTGAGCGATACGTGTGTGTAGTGGTGCCTGGCGGAGCACAGTAGGAGAACCGCTTCGCCAGGCACCACTACAGGCGCGTATCGCTCACCGACGTGAGCCCGCTCATCGGGCGCGCCTGATTGTCCCGTCTTTAAAGATTAATAATAATTCAGGGGTTAATCTGGGAACCATACATGTTTATATCAATCGACTCAGAACTTCACCCCCAACCCCCCATTTCAGGGATGACATTCCGTCCTGGGACACCCTGTAGACATACAGAACGACGGCCGCGAAAACTCCGTATGCCGTACCGGCTAAATGCAATAGTAACTAGTTCACGAAGTCAATGCATTTAACCCACACCATATAGGGAATCCGTGCGGATCGAACGTTAAAATGGACATAATAATAGTTCGTGAATAAATACGGAGCTACGCGAAAAGCGATAAATAACGAGAAAACTGTCGCGGTCACGTATGTTTCATAAAAAATATCGGTTACTGGACACTTCGAGCAGATATTATCGATTGAATCGACTAATTGTTGCGTTCGCTAGACGCGATTGCAATGACGGGAGAGATGGCGTAGATCAGGCAACGCCGCATGTCGTCAGCTGTGCTCGTATCCGGGAGGCCGAATCGAGCCGGTCAATTTGAATGCAACGACAAAAGTTGTAGGTTCTTCACGTGAGAAATTTGCTCATTAATGATAAATAATTATGGGTTGAATATTATTTAATAAAGTTATTATCATTTTTTTATGTTTGCGAGGCGTTTTTTGTACTCCATTTTGCATGTAAGACCGAAGTTACAGTACGCATATTACACACACACACACACACACACGTTTACTCATACGGCAAACAAACACACGCTTGACATTTATCGAAAGCGACTGAGTACGCCGTTGCGACGGATATTGCGAGAATTATGAATTGGTGGCCGGTGAGAAAACTCAAGTCAAATCTGATTGTTATGTTAATACTTTACTTTTCATAATATAATACACATAGTTATCACATACACTTCTCAAATAATTCTTTTCCGTATCATGATTATTATGATACCTGAATGTATTATATTTTGCTTTTTCCAGATATGAAAATTTATAGATTTTCTGTTGACTAGTCAATCCGCGGCTGGCAACACGTTGCTCGCAACTCCGTTTTGCCCCCCTCTCCCCTACTACCTGACAATTACTGAGGCGTCTGCATAAGCGAGAAATTCCAAAAATATGATTTCTTTATATGCACAACTTTATAAGCCTAGTGTTTTAACATTTATTTGCAACAAAGAGTTTGTAAAGAATCAGAAAATTAACCGAATTATGACGACTTTTATGTAGGATCAGATCGCCCATTACACCACGGCGAATCGCCCCGCGGCGATTTTGCCACATTTATTTTGAGTTTTTCTCAAAAGTATTTTTTATGAAACGGTGTAAGTGGAATCTGAAAATGTATTAGTCCGATTTACTTCAGATTCGGACAGAGCATGCTTCATGATAATTTTAGCATTGAAAATGCTTTTAAAGATGTATATAGGGGGTCTGATTTAGTGAGATGTGACACGAAACCAACGCTCCCCTCACTCCACTGTCGCTGTGTTGTAACAGGGTGGGGGGAACTGCGGCATGCTAAATGCCTGTGATTTGTTGAAAAATGCTGCCAAAACCACAAATGACTCTACATGTAAATGTAGAGTCATTTGTGGTTTCAATTTCAAGTTGTAAGTTTCAATTTTGGTGTGTACATTACAATATTGGTTGGGTTGGTATGGGTTGGAGTTTGTTTGGGTTTAAGTTTGTTTAACTTGTTTAAGTTTGTTTGGGTTTAAGTTAGTTTAAGTTTGTTTGGGTTTAAGTTAGTTTAAGTTTGTTTGGGTTCAAGTTTCTTTGCGTTTAAGTTTATTTGGCTTTAAGTTTGTTTGAGTTTAAGTTTGTTTAAGTTTGCGTTTAAATTTGTTCGGGTTCAAGTTTCTTTATGTTTAAGTTTGTTTGTGTTTAAGTTTGTTTGGGTTTAAGTTTGTTTGGGTTTGAGTTCGTTTGAGCTTAAGTTTGTTTGGGTTTGAGTTTTTTAAGTCTGTTTGGTTTGTTCGAGTTTGTTGTTAGGGTTTGTGTGTTTAGGTTTTTGTGTTTGAGTTTGATGAATGGATAGATAGTGAGAGAATGAGAATGTGTGTGAGACCGCGAGAGTGAGAATGTGAGAAGAGAGTGAGAGAGTGGGAGAGAGAGAGCAACTCATTATTTGCATGTACCTTTTTTTATCACCCGAAAAGTTTGATTAAATTTTCAATGCCATGAAATAGTTGCACTTTGTGTAATATCTGTAGATTTTTTAAATATGTTCATCCATTTGTTCATAAAAATGATTAAAGTTATCTTTTTGTGTCGAAAATCGAAAGTTTTTTTTTCTACTGCTCGCCATTTACGTAGTTTTTCAAAATTTCGAAAAGTAACCTGGCCATACAAAAGTTTTATTACTATACGAAATGTCGATTTTTCAATTTTTCACTTGATATCACCCTATTTGCCAGAACCACCTACACTTACTGACCATGCAGCAACGGCGGCGCTTCGTTTAACCCTTTGCGGTCGGTGTCCCCGTAGCGGGGACATTTTTAAATCGTCGTAGAAGTCGGTGTCCCCGTAACGGAGACGATTTTTAAATCGTCGTAGATTTGCTCCGACCTGCTGGTACTCCCAAAAGCGAAATCTGCCGATCGCAAAGGGTTAAATAATAATAACTTTATTGTTTGTCAATATTTTATCGTTTAAGAAAAACTCAAACTTGGCAGGTCTATGTATTAATTGGGTGTAAAATCTCGAACCTGTCATCCCGACATCCCATCAGAAAAAAAGAATTGAGATCTACCTGTTTTTTGGGCCCCAAGCTTATGCAGACCCGTTAAGGTGATCAACAGTATTCTTAGTATTATTGATGTAATCGTTACGGTAGAACCTCGATTATGCGAACCAATTGGGACTGAAGTTGATTCAGATAATCAAAAGATCGGATAATCGAAATGTCATTTCTTTCTGAAGGGATGATATACAAGAAAAATGGAAATAAATAGGGTAGGGAGGGGCATGTTGAGCAGTCGGGTAAGTTGGACAATCGAAATATCTGGAAAACTAAGCACTGCACGCGAGTGCATCAAATGGCGGAAAGAGAGGTATGGGGGAAGGGAAGACATCACGCCATCACATCGCCCGTTGCCATGCGGCGCACGAGACGGTAACACGGGACGTTTCATTATTTTTGCACCCAAAAGTAAAAAAAAAAACGTGATTGAAAGATTTTCTTCTACCATTGTATAAGAAAGGATATTTCAAAGTTCATTGCAATTAATGTTAATGTTTCAAAACCTAACTAATTAACAAGCAACTGTTGTTTTATTACTGCATTGTACCAAATCCTGTTGCATACGTCTGATTTCTTAATGCAATTCTTACTTTGCCCAACTTACCTGATACTCATGCTCAAGTTTGCCCCACTGTCGGGATAGGTTGAGCAAATATGGCCTTAGTCATTTGAGAGCGATTATCTGTGAAACAATAAGGACAACAGGAATTTCGTCTACACACTTTTCTTTTCCCACATAAATTTCCTATTGACCAAAGTAGGTTTCATTTTTATACGACAGACTTTTAAGGATTCACAGAGCGATAATTTCAAACTTGTTCAACATGCCCCTCCCTACCCTAAATAATCTATATTGAAGATGTATATATTAGATGAAGTAAAAAGTTCTGAGCGTTTTTTCTCTTTATTTAGACGATGAAATTAACATAGTTAGGATTATCTGATTTAGATCAAATATGCGCCGTTTTGTTCGATAACTTTTGTCCATTTTGAAGGTAATTTCATAATTCCGCGATTAAAGAAATCCTCGTTCCTATTGGTAAAAAACTTGACCAGCTCATTTTCACAAGCCTCTCTTGAGGCCAGTTTTTTACCATCAAGAAAATTTTGCAAATCCTTAAAAGGTGATAATCGCTTAGTGCCAGGTCTGGACTATACGGCGGGTGCGATAGAACCTCCCATCCAAGCTCTCGAAGCTTCTGGCGCGTCGTTAAAGATGTGTGCGGCCTGCCGTTGTCCTGATGGAACACAACACTCTTCCTATTGGCCAATTCTGGCCGCTTCTCGTCGATCGCCTGCTTCAATCTGGTCAGTTGTTGACAGTAGAGGTCCGAATTGAGTGTTTGGCCCGATAGGAGCAGCTCATAGTGGATGATTTCCTTCCAATCCCACCAAACACACAGCAAAACCTTCTTGGCCGTTAATCCGGGTTTGGCGATCGTTTGGGCCAGCTCACCGCGATTGGACCACGATCTTTTTCGGCTATTGTTCTCGTATGTGACCCATTTTTCATCGCCAGTCACCATCCGCTTCAAAAATGGGTCGATTTCGTTACGTTTCAGCAAAGAAATCGCAGGCATCAATTCGGTCCAAAAGGTTCTTTTGCGGCAATTCGTGTGGCACCCATATATCGAGCTTCTTCTTGAGACCAGCCTTATGCAAATGGTTCCAAACGGTTTTCTAGCTAATCTTCAGTTCCTGGGCAATGGAATAAGTGCTCACATGCCGGTCCGACTCGACGATTTCCATGATTTTATCGACATTTTCGACGATTGGCCTACCAGAGCGTGCCTCATCTTCGACGTCCATATTCCCAGAACGAAATCGTTGGAACCACTGCTTTGCTGTTGCATTCGATACTGTATTGGGTCCATAAACAGCATAATTTTTTTGGCCTGCTCCGTCTTTTCACCTTGGTCGTAGTGGTGCTGAAGAATATATCAAATTTTCTCTTTTTTACCTCGATTTTGGAGCGCTGTAACACACAACTGGCTTCACCAAACACAGAACTGCCAAAGAACTTTTTTTCAAGCGTCATGTCACCTTTAAATCGCCGTATAGTATGACCCGATGCGATGTATACATCGTAAGATATGGCTCACTAAAGCCATCTAGCGGAAAACCCTCAGAACTTTTTACTTCACCCAATATTTAACCAGAGATGCCGCGAATATTCGGCTACTATTCGGCCATTTTTTTGTATTCGGTATTCGTTCTATTGGACCGAATACCTAATCATGAAAAAAACGCACATATTACTCAAAAATGTATTCAATTCAATAACAAATTATTACAAATTTAATACTTAAAATCTATCAGTGGTAAATATTAAATTTGGAATTTTTTTTTATTGAAATAGATACATATTTGAGTGCGTTTTTTTTCATGATTACGTATTCGGTATTCGGTCGAATAAAACGAATACCGAATACAAAAAAAAATGGCCCAATGGTAGCCGAATATTCGTGGCATCTCTATATTTAACCTCTTTCAAACATCGAATGCGGATAATTGAAGTTCCAATAATTAAGGTTCTACTGTATAACCAAGTAAATTCAAACGTTCCTTCGCATCCACTCTTTCGTACGTTAACCCTACACTTGTCACTTGACTATTTTCGCTTTCCTAGATTCCCTAGAGAGTGTCGCCCACAGCCACTCCTTTTCCCAGTGCGTTGATCCACTGCATCCGCACGAGGGCACAGGAAAACTGTGGAAAACCTATGCCTATACAATCGGCTATATTAATTGTTTTTCAAGATCAAAAACTCCGTACAACGGCCTCCCGATCCAATAATCGTGACGCAAGTCAGGCTTAGCCAGTGCGTGGTTAAGCAGTCACCCACCCAAGTATTGGTCCAGGCTAATTGCCACGGAAGATTGGTATCGTTCCACAAACGTATTTAGCATTTTTTCCCATTATTCCAGACACGAAGATTCCAAATTATATCCTAATTCCATCGCATTAAAAAAATCTCATGCTACTTCAAGCGCACCCACGCGCACACGTCAGTGTGGCGGTGTACCCTTTGATCGTATAGTGAACGAAAAGAAAACTTTTCAAGCTGAGTTGCAATAAAAATGAGAAAAATATAACGAGCTCTACCGAAAATTAGGCTAGACGGAAGATTATTCGAGTCAGCCTGAATTTACCGATACGAGCGTGAAAATATATCGAGAATACACTTACACATACCGAATATACAAAAGTGGAAGAATGTTATAGCCTCGTGGCATGGGATACAAAACGGCGGATATTCGACGGTCTCTCTCTCTCTCTCTCTCTCTCTCTCTCTCTCTCTCTCTCTCGCGCGCTGGGGTTATTTTGCTGTACCGTCAGTGGTCTGTTGGATGCAAAGGCGCTCGTTTTATACGAGCGATACACCAGCCAGTGAGAAAACACATTGGTTCCGCGTGTATACCGGGCAAGAGCGTATCGAGCGTGCGGAAATGGAAAGCGGCGACTGAGAGCGAGAGGAAGACCGAAAGAGAACGAGAGAGAGAGAGAGAGAGAGAGAGAGAGAGAGAGAACGAGAGAGAGAGAGAGAGAGAGAGAGAGAGAGAGAGAGAGAGAGAGAAGAGGAGGGCGGCGGGCGACGAGGAGAACGATGAGCCAGACGAGAGTGAGAGGGTGCCGCACGCGCGCCGAACCGTTGCACCAACCGGCAATAGGCTATATAGCGCATCGTCAAGGTACAAACGAACTTGCCTACGTGCAGAAAGGGAAGGAGGAAGGAGAGAAAGAGTGAAAGAGCGAGAGGGAAAGCGTCGAGTAATACTTGGCTGCATTTCTATGTATAGTATTGCAACTGCCGCGTTTGCGTATTTACTTTGTTCCGCGGGTGCACTCGCCCATTACATAGGGTTCTGTCTCAATCTTTCTCTCTTTCTCTCTGTTTCTCCCGTTACACGTTTCCGTGTATAGTTACTTGGATGTGTGTGTGTGTGTGTGTGTGTGTGTGTGTGTGTGTGTGTGTGTGTATGTATACATATAAACGATATATAACGTATGCGTAACACTGTCGCGACGTTGAACACTCGAGAGCAGTCGGTGCATTCCGTTCGAATTTCCTCTCGGTTTCTCTCTCTCACGCTTCATCTGTTTTGCTTCCTCTTTTTATCTCTTCATTCTTCTCTTTTCTTTTTATCTCGCTCGGTCTCTCTCTCTCTCTCCCTCTCTCTCTCTCCCTCTCTCTCTCTCTCTCTCTCTCTCTCTCTCTCTCTCTCTCTCTCTCTCTTTCTGCGTCCTTGCACATGCGCAACGTTTTCGATGCTAAATAGTTTACGAAACAATATCTACAATGTTACAAATATTTTGGATTGTGATGTTCGCGAGATTACTTTGTGGGCACATTTCAATGGGGTCCGGCATATACAAGGATGAAAATAGAGAAAGAGAGGGATGGACTAATTAATCGATTAATACATATAACTTATTATGACCAGATGAATACCTTCAGGTAAACAGAGAATGCTAAAGAACAACGAATAAAAATATAAGCACCATGGGAGGTGAAAAATGTGATACAATATTGCAAACGTTGATACGAAGAGTCAATAAAAAAAAAAGTATAGAAAGTCAAAAGATTGAAATATATGTATCGGTTGGGCGTGCGAAAATAAAGCAAACATGGTGCCGCGAGGGAGAAAGAGATTGACTGATTGATTGATTTATTTATTTATTTAATTATTAGTTATGCCCTAGTTAAATAACCTTGGGGCAAAGTTGGTAGAAGCACTGCGATGTTTAATTTTGGATCTGCCCAACGCAATGCAACAAAAGAAAAATTAGCAATGAAAATAAAAGAATGTGGATAATGGAAAGTACTACAGGGGGTCGGTAAAATATGTGGAACATCATGGCGAAAATGATGAAAATAAAAAATCATACCGCAGCTTACAAAACCGAACAGAATTATGCAAAATTAAATAAACTTTATACCGAAAATCATACCTCGGGATGGGCAACGCGTCAAAAATATCGATACATATCATATCGTTATTGACAAAAAGTATAAATATTATCGCGACGAAAATATCGTTATATTGATATATCAGTCGATATTACCAATATCGGTAGTTATTACAAAAATGTTAATCAAAAATACAAAAGAATCAACTAATATTTACAATTAAGTTATAATTACAAGCAAAAATCAATAAAAGACGCACAACTTATAGAAACGACGTTTATTTGAAATAGTCAAAGTCAAAGTACACAATTATTCAAACCAATATTCGTCAGAAATAGATATTAAGACATTAATAGACATATAATTATTACATTAATAGACAAATAGAATAAGACATTAATAACTCTTTGCTTCACATGCTCCCCTGTCAGCCTTCTTCTGTTATCCGGTACCAGTAAGTTGATTGCGGAAATCACTCTTTCGGAAGATACAGAAGATGCTTTGCACATCATATATTTTGGTTTGAAATTGTAATCATTTGGTTTAAAAAAATAAGGATAATACTATTGATTATTTAGTCACTTTTAATAGTAGGTGGAAATAAACCGGTGCAATAGTCTAGTGGTTAGCGTGCTTGCCACTAAACCTGAAATGTTTATCTTCGGCATTTCGCGGCGAAATAAGACTAGTTCCACGACTGAGGAGCGAACTTGATGACCGGCTGTATTGGTATAGGTTTTCCGCAGTTTCCCTATACCCATGACAGAAATGTCATGATGAATATGATACAGAGGGGGAAGTTGGCTGCGGTCGCAAGGAGGGGGGGCAAAGGAGGAAAGAAACAGTTCACAGTGAAGGAAAAAATAAGGTAACAAACGCGAACAGCGTGTACCTTAGGAAAACATTAAAATTTAAAAAAAATAATAATATTAGGTGGAAATATCAACAAAAATAAAAAATAACTTAGTTTCTTAATCAAAGAAATAATCGTCTTCTTCAGACGAATTATACGCCACGAAAAAACCAGCGACCATCAGACACCATATTCGCCGGCTTACAGGAAAGTCCACTAGTACTGAGTACCAGACAGTGGATACGGGAATGTTTTTTTAAATAAAAATATCGCTTTTGATACACAAAATTAAATATCGATATTCGATATATCGACGTTTAAAATATCGACGATAAATATCGATATTCGATATATCGACGTTTAAAATATCGACGATAAATATATCGTTTAAAATATCGACTTTTAAAATATTCGATATATCGACGTTTAAAATATGGACGATAAATATCGATATTCGATATATCGACTTTTAAAATATAGACGATAAATATCGATATTCGATATATCGACGTTTAAAATATTGACGATACATATCGATATTTTTGCCCATCCCCAATCGTACCAAATCATACAAAAACAGAAATTCCTACAAAATCAATGCCGTTGAACTTTGCATCGTTGGAATGCAACGATTTCTATCTTCTATTTTTCTATTCCGTTATTTTCCTCATTATCCAAAGGCTTTTTTTTGCAAATTGTGGCCATAGATCACTAATAAGAATACGTAAAATCGTTCAAGTAATTTTCGTAGTTGAAATCGGCCATAAAAAATATTCAAAGCAACTAAAAATA
This sequence comes from Ophion ventricosus, assembly GCA_963932345.1. Taxonomy (NCBI): domain Eukaryota; kingdom Metazoa; phylum Arthropoda; class Insecta; order Hymenoptera; family Ichneumonidae; genus Ophion; species Ophion ventricosus. Next base: position 15,799,803 of record OZ010716.1, on the reverse strand, counting down.
ATTAACATCCTTTGCATTCCAACAATGGTAACTCCAACGTCGTGCAAATCACATGGAACCCTACGAAATGCCGCACGCAATTATAGAGAGAAAGAGAGAGACAGAGAGAAAAGAAAATTCGAGAATGAAGAGATAGAAGGGGGCGGGGGGCGGGGGGGGGGGGGGGGGGGCAAAAATAAATATGGTGAATGACGAGACAACAATCGAAAGAGAGTGATGCAGCAAGAAAAATAGAAAAACAAAGAAATAAAAAGAGGGACCGAGAGGTAATATCACAGATACTTCGTATCCATTTATGTTGAAAGACTCTTGAGTTCCTGTACGCGATATCGAAATGATGAGGCCATGTACAAACGCAACCAACAAAGTAAATCATGAAAATAAAGAAAAAAAAAAAAAAGATTGATTGATTGACCGGTGCATTCATGCTCCACCAACGACATGGAGCAAAGAAAAATTGTACAGAGTATACATATGAGCGAGATACGAACAACAACCACGAAGAAAAGAAGTACAAAACATGACAATGGTAAAAATGAAATATAAAATAATGAAACCAAAAATAAAAGTCAATACGGAAGATAATAAAAATAAAATAGGAGAAGAGGAGAGTGCGGGGGAGAAGGGGGACGAGGAGTTTAACGAGAGAAATGGCAGAGCCCAGTGGGATAGTAAGAGAGGAGAGGCGATAGCGTCGGATTGGAATAGCCGCGGATGACCCAATTACTCGCGTCCACCATCAGGACTCTCGGGTGATATGAGGATCGCCAGGTATTCCGTTCCCTATCACGTACGAGTGAGCAAACTCGAGAGAGATCGAGAGAGACAGAGAACGATCGTGAGTTCAGGAGCTCAAGAGAGAGAGAGAGAGAGGGTGAGAGGGTGAGAGGGATCCTCTTCTGGTTTACCGTTTCTGGGTGCACATCGCAAATTCGATGTCGGATAGCTCGGCGTTTCCTGGACAGCCGCACGAATCTATAGCGTCACATATATTTGCCGTGGACTAACACGGTATGACGTTCTCGGGACGTCTATCGATCTCAGCACGTACACGTATACACACAGGATTTCAGAGCTGTGTTTTTTTTTTTTGTTATTTTTTTATTATTTTTTTTTCATCACAAGCATGGTGAGAAAACTTGTGAGTTTTACGATCCCCATCCGTTCTCCTCGTCCTCCTCTCTTTCTTGCCAATGTCGGTCGTACGAGAGAAACGAGCGGGGGGAGGGGGCCCGCGAGGGATTCCCAACTGCAGGATTAGAGAAGTCGTGGACACTTTTTTTTTTTGTTCCTTCACTCGTCTACTTGCGGGAAAAAAAATCGTTAAAAAGTGCAGTCACGTTGCCGAATGAAAATTGGTAAGAATTTTATTACTCTCCGAAATTTTGATTAAAAAAAATGGAAAGAAAATAATATTGAGTAACTGTGTGTTCTCACAGAATTGCCAATAGAATTGATTGCTTATTTTGCCGCACTCTGATGTGGATCCAACGGACGATACATCTCTGTCGATTTGTCCAAGACAACTGTGAACGTTGCGGCGTTTTTTCGCGTTGAGCGGCAGTGGCCTGGGTTAACACTCGGATGGGTGACCGCTCAGTGACGTACTGGCTTATCTGCCGATTACTGGGCAGGTAAATGGATATAATTTAAGGAGCATTGAAAACAATCAAACAAAATAAAAATGACTTGTTTGCGTTAACATCAATTCCCGTGCGTTGGGGAAACCCCAGAATGTACCACATCCCTACAGCGATTTTATAGGGACGCGCACGTAACGAGGCCATATTGGAATCCAAATGGATTCCTCACTTTTTCCCGATTGACATCGTTTGAGAATTCTTGGATGGAAATTCTCAAGCGGTATTTGTTGCACGGAGAGAATTAAAAAGTAATTTTTGTCGTGAATTTCACGGTAAGAATTACCGTGATATATTTCAATGTGATGACAAGTGAGAAAAGCATAATAATTCGTATGCGACAAGTTTTTTTTAACTCACGTTACAGAAAATTTCAAATACGTAGCTAAAATTTTACTATACAAGAAGGGTAGCGCGCACGATAATTTTTACCGAGAGCACAATACATTTTCCTATAACACTCATTAAATTTTATAATAAATCTTAAAATAACTGTTATAAAGGCGATACTTTTTTATAGACATTTTTGAAAGGCATAAAATAATAAAATGCACGGTAAAATTCCGCTGATATTATATATTTTTAAAATTTAAGTTTTATGTATTTTGTTACACATCAAAATTTACTAGAAAATCTGGTAAAATGTTTTATCTGAAGAAGCAATTTTATTTTATTTGCGTGAAAATCTGTGCTTTGCTCAGTAATAATAAGCGAAGTTTCAGGGTTGTCATCTGGTTACCGTTACTGCACGGTAATTTTTAACATTTAATTCTCTCCGTGTGGATCTCCCCATAAAAAAATATATATATATATCTTTTCGTGATCCTGTGCACAAATTTGTTGAGCAGTCTCAAGATGCACCCACACGTCTATGGGGATTTGTTTGGGACACTGTACATAGGGAGTCCTCATTGGGATCCAATTGAATTCTGCAATGTCCCCCGATGACGCCGTCGGAGAATCCTTGCCACGTTCGAATCGAAAGTATGTGAACCATAACTGGCACGCTTCGCGAGCATGTACGCGTGTGGGGATATTATGTAAAAGTGCAGTAAAAATATTAGGTGTATGACTTAATTTTTACAGATTTTCCAGCAAATTTATTTAATATAAAAAAATAGAGAACAACGAACTTAATCTTGGAAATATTGTCCATCGTTTTCTATGACCTTGCGCCATCTCTCAGGTAACATATGAATGTCGTCGCGAAAGAAACTTGCAGGCTTCGAGGCGATAAAGTCATCGACGAATTTACGCACATCGTCTAGCGTTTTGAACGGTTTATCCACTAAGGCGTGCTGCATTGACCGGAACAAATGGTAGTCGGATGGGGCCAAGTCTGGTGAATATGCCGCGTGCGGGAGAACTTCCCATCCCAAGTTCAAGAGGGTCTTCTGAGTCGCGCGAGCAACGTGAGGTCGAGCGTTGTCATGCAGCAGTATGACTTGCCTGTTTTCTTGCCCAGTAAATAGCCTTTTCTGATCAAGTTCTTCGCTCAGTTTGTTCAATTATCGGCTGTAGCGTTCCGCAGTCACCGTCTGACCAGTTTCCAGGAGTTCGTAATAAAGCACACCCTTCATATCCCACCAAGGGCGCGGCTGGTCACTAAGATCGAAATCACCACTTCTAAAACGTTTGTACCAATAATGACACGTTTCATAAGGCACAACGCCGGCACCAAGCACACTACAGATTCCCGTGCTTTAGAAGCATTTTTTCCTTGTTGGAATTCGTATAAAATGCAGTGCCGAATGTGCTGTTTATCAGTTGCCATCGTAAAATCTGCTATTCTGAGAGGTTATGTAACTCACGTAGACTTGTCGTTCGGTGTTCTGAAACTTTGCGTCCGATCCTTTCAAAACCACAAAAGACCGCGAAAATATTTGTATTTTAAATATAGTTTTAAGCTCGAAGAAAAAATCTGTAAAAATAAAGTCATACACCTAATATATACATATATTTTTCTTAGTTTAATACAAAGTGGAGCAACGGTCGCCTGCAGCGATGACGGGCGCAGTGCACCGACAAGACGAAATCTTAGAATTTGGTGGTGAAGACAGCGAAGAAGAGATCAATTGTATTGAAGAGGCTGACAGTGACGCCAGCGAAGCCAGTATTCCAAGTTCAGAAACGGAGGAAAGTGAAAGAGAAGAAAAGTTCAAAAGGAGACTGGAAAAGGAAGTCGACGCCGTAAAATAGTTTGTAGTCTCAGTAAAGACAAAATAATTTTTTTTTTACTATATAAAATTTAGTTTGTCAAATAAGAGTATAAATAATAGTTTTAGGTTTGTAAAATAGAAGAAAAAAAATTCTTTGATGATAAAATGTGTGAACAGGAATGCATAGTACATGATTTATTGCCTTTTTACCAGCCCAAACTTAAGCATTAAATTTCAAAGAAATGAAACGAATTTTTTTTCTTAAACCTGTACTGTCAACCTTTAATTTGCCGGTTTTTTAATTACGTTATCGTTATATTTCTTAAAGTTACAATTTTTTTGAGTAAAACACTACTTTCCTACCGAGTGGCTTCATTTATTTAACAAGAAAATATATGAAAAAATGTTTTTTCCTATAATTTTATGATTGATATATTAAGTTGAATGTTTCGAACACTAGCATGATTTTTTTCAAAATTTTCCGAACGTATTGACTGGGTGAAAAAACGGTAGGAATTGAAATACCCAGGCATACAGACGGCAGGTACTGGAAAAACCTTTACAGACAAAGCGTTAAATATTCGGGTTCGTGAAAGGAATACCTTAAGCGATTTATACTTGTTTAAGATAAGATTTAAACTTTTTTCAAGATCCACCCATTTCGTGTATCTGTATATCTTGTTTAGAAAATTCAACGTACAGAATGCGGTGGGATCCACCAAGATTAGTGGATTCTGATCGATAATGTGGGAATCCTTTAGGATTTAAGGTCGTCATCTAGTCTAGAATTTTGAAAAAATCGAGTTTTTTTGCATATTTTCAATGTTTAGTATTTCAAGAATATACCCTCCAAAGGAAATTTGGAAATTCCCAATATTAACGGACGTCCAGGGGATTACGATCGGTCCTGAAAGTCACGCGTTCGCTCTCAGACGTGATGAACAGCGGATTCACCGCTCTGAACTCCGAACTTCTCATCATCAAAAAACATCAAAAGACTTCGATTTTGAAGAAGAAGGAGTATTTTATGGACCAGGAATCGCCGATTAACGAAATGTAAGTATATGTACCATTATATTTCTTAGACTGCCTGAAACTGTACTCGAATCTTTAAACGCGTTTTTCTCGAAACTATTTTTTTCGAGACGGTTGACATGATATCTCAAGTTGTAATGAACCGATTTACTTGAAATTTGTTGTGGACCTTCTCTATGCACCTCTCTATCGCCCCTACCAGATTTATCGTGAAATTTTGTTACTAATTATTTTTAAAAAATCAACAATCGTGAAAAAAACGGCAAAAAATTACCTTTTTTTTTTAAACAGCCGCCATTTTGCGAATTTTTTTTTTTGCCTGAGGTAGGGGCTATAATGACATCCTTACTAATTAAGAATCTATTTTTTTTTTTCAGATGACCAGGAGGGTTGGAATCATGTCAACCAGGGGAGGCCGTTTTTTTTTCCACCCCCACTTCACCAGCCTGCATCTACCAGAATTATGGATTTTTTTTTTCGCCAATTTTTTTATACAATGTCAAAGGATGAATAAATATGTGGTAAAAAGATCGATACGGAAATATTTTTTGTTTTTTTTTTAATCGCATGTTGAAAAATCCCCAAATTTTGGCCCTCTAGACTAGAAGACGGCCTTAAATCGGATACGTACATTAGATTCCAATGGGGAATCCCGATTGGATTCCAATGTACGAGCGTGACGTTGTAATGTGGCGATACGATGTGATGACCCATTGAATTCCTATGAGGAATTGGAAACAAGTATGGGAATCGAATTGGATACCTACGACAATTTCTACTCGTCATTCTCACAATTAGCGACTGTCGAAAGAAAAAAGAGAAGTACGACATTTGAAGGTGTTGAACGAAAACCCATTTTCTCTGCAATTTACGATGTAGGGATTATTTTTATTTCTTTTATTTTTTTTCGGTACCTATGTACGACGTTTGAGAGGGCCGCACAACGCGTTGACTTTTTCTAGTTACAGCTACGTTGTGAGTGGTGTGTGTAGTTATCCAACGAAATACGCCTCGATGCACCGTTAAAATTATATCGTCGAATTATTACGGTGAATAAATATATACCGTCGCTTCCCACGCTCTAACGAGTGTAATGAGAGTAATGAGAGTTTACTAGCGAAGGCGAGGGAGGCTCTCTCGACCTACAGCTCGCTATAGCACGAGTTTTCCATTAAATTTTTTAGCTTCTTTATCAACCTTACTCGTAAATGTCATATTTCATTATTATTTCTACCATGATCACTATCATTATTATCATTATTAACAATAATAATAATATTTCAATTATCGTTTTCATTATTCATTGTTGTCTTCGTTTTTTCGTTCAAATAATTTCATTTATTAGACGCAAGATAGACTAAAAGAAAAAAAAATAGGTTAACGGAACTGTATAAACTTGAAATTTCAAAAATACAGTTTGAAAAAGTTAGAAAAATTGACCGAGCTCTGACGATTCCTGTAAAAGATCGGCTCGCCCACTGTGCAGCAGCGGGCCGCCCCGCTGCGATTTACCCTGTTTTCTTTTTCCTCAGAACTACGTTTTGTGAACCAGTGCAAGTGATATTCCAAAATCTATTCGACCAATTCACTTTAAATTCGGATAGAACATAGTTCATAACAATTTCAATCGTATGACCGGAAAATTTGTTCTTATATTCATCGATTTCTTAATAACAAATAAAGTTTTTTTTTTGTTGTCGAAAATCAAACTATTTTCCTATAGCTTGGCATCTTCGTAGTTTCTAAAATGTCAAAAGCGTATCCGAGCATACGGGAGTTTTATTATTATAATAAAAGTACTTTTTTTTTAAATTTTTGCACCGTTTTGCCATGCAGAAAGGACGGCACGTTGTTTAAATAATAATAACTCCATTGTTTATCAATATTTTTCAATAAAAAAATTCTCAAACTTGGCAAGACTATGCATTAATGGTGCGTAAAATCCCGACCACGTAGTTTCAATACTCGCATCAGAAAAAAAATATTGAAAATTGATCTGTTTTTTGTGTCTGAAGCTTAGACAGACTCGTTACAAAAAAAATCGCAACTACAATAATACGACCTTCCTTGCCGCGCTGACGTATCTAGGGAAACGTTTTTGCGCGTGGCTGTGCGCGGTGGTCCCCAAGGCCCACAAAATTCGAGCACGAACCACGAGATCCAAATACATATGGCGCAATGGCTACATCGAATTGCCATTTACTTCTTTTAATTCGTGTACCGCAATCCGATCGAGGTTTGCACACAATGGTTAGAGCCGAACGTTAAATACGTTGATTATGCGGTGGTGTAAGGCTCACACATGTTCGCCTCTACAATTACGCCAAGAGAGAGAGATAGAGCGTGAGCAAACGAGAGAGAGAGGGAAGAGAGAGAAAGAGAGAGGGGGAGAGGGGGGGGGGACAGCAAGACATAGTCTGTGATTCCGTTACAAGCAAATCGATCACCGATAGAACAAAAGGACTCGAGCCACAGAGCTGAACGTTACGGAACGTGCGACTTACGCCCCTCTGCTTAAGAACACGTCCATATATAAATATATACGTGTGGGTATATGGTGGATCGAGTGTTGAAAATCATGTATATGGACATATGCTCGTGTAGATTATGCTGCAGATACGTAGGTGACAAGTATGCCGTGCTGTTAGAGACGACGTATGATCGCGCTTCAGCTTTATACATATATAGGATGCTTCAAAATGACTGGACGTTTTAATTTATCAATAAAACGTATTATTCATTTGGAAAGTACGAATATTTTTATTTTAATATAAGGTACAAACATGGAGATTATGTGTGGAACATAATATCCGATAAATGGCCGCCTTGTCCCTGGTTGCAAATCTTCACTCTTTTTTTTTGCATAATTGCAGACTAATTTCATTAATGGTGCGTCCAATTGCTTCCTTGAGCTCCGGAATGGTCTGTGGATCATTGGCATACACTTTTCCTCTCAGAAAACCTCAAAGAAAGAAGTCCAATGGCGTCAAATCGCACAATCTTGGTGGCTAATTCACATCACCGTGGCACGAGATAACACGATCATGAAACTTCGTCTGCAATAATTTTCTTTTCTTTCGCAGTGAAATTTCACAATTTCTATGCGTTGCTCGATCGTGTGATTCTCCACGACTAAACCTCAATATTTCTTGATGCCAGTTGTCAAAGATCAGGTCTCCATGTTCGCCACAAAAAAAAAATGGACACGTGGCATCTAGATTTTCCTTTTGGACGTCACTTTTTGAATCACCTTGTACACATGGGCATAGGGTGCGCCACCGCGGAGTGTGCAATCACAGGAGGGAAAGAGAAAAAGTAAGAATCATACAGCGCGAGACAGAGAGAGGGAAATCACGAGCTTAATACTTATCGAACTAAACTCGCCATAAAGAGCGAGAAAGAGAGGGAGGGATGGAGGGAGGGAGGGAGGGAGGGAGGGAGAGAGTGAGAGAGAGGCAAGAGACGATCGACGTATATCGAGTAGTCGTGTAATCATATCTATGGGGCATTTCAAGCCACATCAATGATAATAAAAGTGTCGTAAAGCGAAGAATCAAAATAATGATACTAATGATTGCGAGCATTAGGTCGGGGTGCGACTCCGGTGACCTCTCATGCTGAAGTCGTGTGGACCCGGACTCATACTTGGATCGGTGATCGTTGGGAACATTGCTAACAATAAGAGTAATGCTACACGTAATGATAAGGGTTTTTAAATATTGGCGGGGAGATTATGTCGATTAAATTGTTTTTAGGCGGGCCAATAAATAAATAATTATATATATATACATAAGGAGGGAGACAGAGAGAGAGAGAGAGAGATATTAGAATAGATTTATTATGCCTTGGTAATACCTTTAGGCAAAAAGACAAATACAGAGGAAAGAAAAAAAATAAAATTAAAAATACAATAATTTTACTAATATTGATGATGGTTGATTTGATATAATATAGGGAAAAAAATAATAACTAACATCTTGATTAAACTTAAATTAAATTGAGCTTATACTAAACTTAAATTAAACTTAGATAAACTTAAAGAGTAGTAACTAACACCTTAAATTTAAACTAACATAAGGCGAGAGAGAGAAAGAAAGAGAGAGAGAGCGAGAGAGAGAGAGAAAAATTGATTGATCGATTTATTATTTATCATTGTTCTAATTAGAAAACTTTGGAGTAAAACTGGCAGAAGCGTAGATTTTAATTTAAGCTCCCTCCAACAAATGCAACGAAAATAAAATTAATAAGATGAATAAAGTATTGTAAACAATAGGAAATCATACAGATAATGAGAAATTGTTTAAAAAATAATACGAATCGTACTGAATCAAAGAACAGCATACAGAGAGCGAAAGAGAGGGAGAAAGAAGAGTACGATGAGACGAGCATGTGGTCGGTTTATTCTGGAACGGTCCGTACATACGTATAGAACATACGCGAGGGAAGGTGAACGTTACCGTATATATACAAAATTACGTAGTAGCACCCCCGGACGCGTTTGGGTTCCCAAGTGCCGTCACCGCCCCGTCCGTTCCTAACAGATTGCCATTACGCCCGTTAATCGTCTACTTCTCTCTCTCTCTCTCTCTCTCTCTCTCACTCTCTCTCTCTCTCTCCCCCTTTCACTCTCTTCCTCTACCTCCCCCTTCCCTCTCTCTCTCTCACTCTCTCTCTCTCTCTCTCTCTCTCTCTCTCTCTCTCTCTCTCTCCCTCTCTCTCTTTCTCTCTCTCTCTCTCTTCCTCTCCCTCTTCAGCGTCCCGCGAATTGCTCGCAGCCTGATGCTGCTCGACTAGCCTCCGGCAACGAGTGGAGGTTCTATCATTCTGGTCGTACGAGAAACGTCGTGCCCGAGCAATTAGTCTCGTTATACGTTAAGGAGATTTGCCGCGACTCGCTAAACGCCCTCTCCTAACACTGCCGACGGTAAAACCACCGAGAGAGAGAGCGAGAGAGAGAGAGAAAGAGAGCGATAGGTAGAGAACGGAGCGAAATGTATAGAAGCCTGAGGAATCTATAGAACTAGAAAGATAGAGAGACAGACAGATATACCGAGAGGGAGAGAGCGGAAAGTTACTAAAACGTGTTAGGCAAGCACAACACCCGGGGTCTGTCACCCTTCTGCGACGAATCAACCAAATCATATGTGTATATTAATTCAACGTGTCTATTAAAGATCGTGTTCGTTTTCGCGGAAACGTGGATTAAAGCACAAGAACGAGATCGATAAGAGAATTGTTTTTTTTTTTTAAGACGAAGAGAGAAAGTGAGGGCGAGAGAGTTCATTATGCAGACTCGAGGGGACGTGATATAAGCCCAAAGGTATTTCGGGCTACAAAGAGAAGCAATTACACTGTCGAAATAAGTCGTCTGTAAAAAAATTCCATCGAGGACGGGGCGCGGCTTTACCCTTAATGTCAATCATCACTCGACACTTGCTCGACGAAGGTGAATTGATTATATATATATATATACACACAGGGTGTACCATTTAACGTGACCACCCCAAATATCTTCGTTGCCTTTAGAGTGACGAAAAAAATGTCAGGAGGTAATTTGACTGATTTCGAAGGGCTGATACAGTGGTGAAAAATTCAATTTTGTCAAGGTCATAGGTCAAAGGTTTTTGCGTTCTCAAGGTCATCAATGGTTTTTCAAATGGGAACATGTTTTTTTTATTAAGACGTTGTAGCTGATATTCGGACGAATCCAATGACCTATGATATCATGACTTTGAAATGATTTTTCACCAAAATGCACGTGTAAAAACAGGATATCGTGATGGTATTGACAATAATAATATCCGAATAATGTAATTGAATTTTTTGTGCAGAAAATTTATTGTAACAAATGTTCAAGTGATGGCCATTAACCACGACACATTTTTGAAGACGTCGGATGAATGATTCTCTTGACCTTCGAATAGTTTCTGGTGTGCTAGTGTGCTGGTCTGGTGTCCAGCCGACTTGAAATATGTAGTTTTGGGATAAACGCGTTTAAAGTTAGTAGACAGTCACGACATGAATCAAGAGGGGTTGCGCTAGAATTCGAAAATCGAGTACTTAGAGATTTTTCACACTCATAATCTTTTAGAATATAATTTAATAACACATGGGTCATTAAGTCCCGGGCCTAACCAGTAAAAACACATTTTTTTTTTTTGCAAAATTCGACTTTATTCATCAACATAGTCACCTTCCATAGCGATACAATCATTCCAACGTTTTTCTAAACTTTCGATGCCTTTCTTATAGAACGATTTGTCTTTTGCCTCAAAATAGGCTCTCCTCTCCACTCGGCTGACGCTCTTTTCGACTCCGGCGTATAGTGATGAATCCATGTTTCATCCATTTTTATGTACCGACGCAAAAAATCCTTTTTATCACGCGTAAACAGCTTCAAACAGCGCTCCGAATCATCAATTCGTTGTTGTTTTTGTTCCACTGTGAGCAAACGCGGCACCCACTTGGATAAAAGTTTTTTCATACCCAAATTTTCATGCACAATTTTGAACACGGTGCCTTTTGATATCTTTAAGATGTCAGCTATCTCTTGCAACTTCACTTTACGATCGGACATAACAATTTTCAGAATTTTTTGGATGTTTTCGGGCGTAGCCACCTCAATTGGACGACCTGAGCGCTCCGCGTCTTCGGTGGTTGTTCGACCGCGTTTAAAATCCGCATACCATCGGCAAATGGTTGTTTTCGATGGGCACTTTTCCCGGTAACACTTTTCAAGCTATTGCTGAGCTTGAACGATATTTTTTCCCATTAAAAAACAGTGCTTGATTAACACACGAAACTCGTTTTTATCCATCGTTCAAGCAAAAACAAATGTAGCGTCACTTAACCTTCAATATCTCGACAACGACTGAACCGAATGTCATGAAATTTTTACACGTATCTTTTGAAGGTTGTTACTACCGAAAAACAAAAGCGGCATGGCATTGGCGGCGCCATCTGTGTGTCAGTCTCGGGACTTAATGACCCATGTTTTTAACAAAAAAAAATCGATTTTTTGAAAATTCTAGAGTGGCCTAAGGCCTTAAACGCTCTATCATATACATGAGTTTTAACAAAATAGGAGGCGGACACCAAAGTGATATTCGTTGCAAGTCCCATCTCAAAATATATTTGTCTGATTCTCTTCAGTTTCCGTCAGAGCATAGTTTATAAAATTTTCATCAGTCATTTCAAATTTTATTTATAATTCGTTTATTTAAAAAAAGGGCAGATATGGCGTTGATGGTTTAAAATAAAATAACAAACGTCGTTCGCATATTTAATATACTCTTCCGAATGATAAAATCCTCGAGACCATATAATAATATCGCCATACAAGTGAAATAACGTGAGTATTGGAACCAAAAATTACCGTTATAATTTTTACCGCCCGAATAATAGGATACGTCTATGAGAGGGGGGAAAAAAAGAGTTGTAAATTGAGTGCGAAAGCAGGTGAGCACGGACATGCCGGTAATAACGAGAAAGGAGAGAAGAGTTGATGGGAACGAGCGAATGGAGGAGGGAAGGTTCAGAGGGAAAAAAAATGAAATGTCGGATGTGACACACCAGGACGATTTGCTCCACTTTCCTCCTTCTTTTTTTTTCTCTCCATCTCTCTCGATCTTCTTCGCCAGCTGAATCCTTTTATACACAGTAGCGATTCCGTCCTTTCGGCTGTCACGACGAAGGTTCCCTGTCATTCTCATTGTACGACCCGTACCTCCCAGGTAATTGCCGCAGGAATCAATTTTTTTTAACCCAAAAAAAAAGTGCCAGTTCACAGAGCTTGGACTCCGGCGAAGATTTTCATTCGGTTGCTCCAGCCCGACGATGTTATCGTGAATATAAAAACATAAGACAGTCGAAACTTGACACGGGACCAGGATAAAAATGGAGAGGAAAATGTGAGGGGGGAAGGGAAGGAAGAGAGTAGATAAATCTCGATAAAGAGAACTGAAATTATTCAGGAGATATCATAGAAGCGTATTTACGTTCTATTGTTCTTCATTCTATTAGAGTTCTCTCTAAGCAGAATTTCCACGACCATCAATCGTTTGTTGGTCATGAATTTTTTGGTCTCATTCTCGCCCAGGCCTTATTTATAAACGTTTGTCGGACCGAGAGTTTTAATTGGATCGAGTTCCACCTGGAAAATTCGCAATAAGCGGAAAATTTCGCATTGGCAATAGTGTCGGAATCTCGATTGTACGGCTGGATGAAAATTGGTCCTAATCGGAAGGACACCAGACACCTGATAAAGGACAATTTTTTATATCTCGCAAAAATGGATTGGGCAGGCTGTAAAATCGTTTCGATGTAAAATCGAAATTCTGGATCGATAATTCTGTTTCGATCGAGTTCTACTCGGGAAATTCGTAATCAGCGGAAAATTATGATGTTGAAGTTTGCATCGTTGGAACGCAACGAAAATTCACTCTCTCCAATTGCTCAATTTTTTTTCCTTCGATTTAGCCTGGGAAAATCACTTAAACGTTTTCAAGTATTCTTATTAGAGATTTATCACCCTGAATTTGCAACAAAAAAAGGTTTTAGATAATGATCAAAATAAAAATGAAAAAAAAATTAATAAAAAAAAATCGTTGCTTTCCCACCGATGCAAACTTTAACGTAATGGAAAATGTTGCATAGACAATGGTGTCGGGATCTCGATTGGACCGCTAGATGAAAATTGGTCCTAATCGGAAGGACACCAAACCTGAAAATTGAGCATATTTGATTTCTCGGTGGTGGACAGCGGATTGGAGGGGCTCATGACGTTGAAGCGTGCATCGTTGGAATGCAACGATATTGTTTTGTTATTTTTTATTTCTTTGTTTTTATCATTATTCGAAGCCTTTTTTTTTTGCCAATTGAGGTCGTAAGTTTCTAATAAAAATGCGTAAAAACTTTTAAGCGATGTTCGCAGCCTAACTCGACAAACAAAACCTTGATTTATCAAAAACAATGAATTTTCAGAACTTCAATGTCATAGGTGCTCTTGCTCGATGCAAAATCGTTTGGTGGTCCCACATTTCTTCCTCCTGTCCTCGTTCAGATAGTATTCAGCCCAGCAGAACGATTTTTTTTTTATAAACGTTCGCCGGATCGATAATTCTGATCCGATCGAGTTCTACTCGGAAAAATTTTGCATAGACCTGTCGGGAACTCGATTGGTCTCATCCAAGCGATTGGAGCGAAAAACGACAAATGGTTAGGCACCCTCTATCATTATAAAGTTATAGCAAAACTTTATGAATAAATATATTACTAGAAACCTTTCCTACGTTTGAATCTAACGCCAAGTGAATACCCCCCTCCCCGCCCCCCTTGTTCGCTCTCTCGCTCTTTCTGTTTCTCACAGTCAGAGATGTGGGAGAAAACGCGAGCGTCGAATTACCGGTTCGTGCTACACAACCCGCAGCAGCTTTCGAATCTAAGGAGTATGTTCACAAATTGATTAATAATAATCATGCCAATATAATACTAATACAGGCAGAGAAAAAAAAAAGATGTAACATTAGCGAAAAAAAAGTCGTGTACGAGACAGAGCGACGAGCAGTATCTTTTTTATACACAGGGTGGACCACGCAACGTGTGCACCTCTTTTACGACCAAAATATGCGTTGCACAAAAAAATGTTTTATACAAAAGTTACATGGTTTATAAGGCTACACTATGTGGTGCATTTATTTTTTTTATAGGTGGAGGCGCTTCGAAGATTTGAAGGTCAACTTTATTTTTTCAAATGGAATGCTATATTTTTTATAGCCTAATATGATAGAGTATCGAATTCTGAGTAAAAAAGTATAGACCTTTATTAGCCCTAGAGTTAATAGCTAACGAGTAATTTCACTTTATTACTTTAAAATTTTCTTCACGTAATATCAAGTTGGAGATTCAAATCTACTACAAATTTCTGAATGGCAGTGTTTACATCACAGTGTTTATCAATATGGACGCATTTACCACATCACACACACTTATCATGATTCACAATCTTCTCAATGATTGTAATCCAGTATTAAAGTATCCTTCGGTGATTGTGCGTGATTATTATCAGAAAGATAAAAGTGAAAATGAATGAATGAATCTCCAACTTGATATTACGCAAAGAAAATTTTAAAGTAATAAAGTGAAATTACTCGTTAGCTATTAACTCTAGGGCTAATAAAGGTCTATACTTTTTTACTCAGAATTCGATACTCTATCATATTACGCTATAAAAAATATAGCATTCCATTTGAAAAAATAAAGTTGACCTTCAAATCTTCGAAGCGCCTCCACCTATAAAAAAAATAAATGCACCACATAGTGTAGTCTTATAAACCATGTAACTTTTGTATAAAACATTTTTTTGTGCAACGCATATTTTGATCGTAAAAGAGGTGCACACGTTGCATGGTCCACCCTGTATACAGTGGGTAAAAAAAGTATTTGCACACCTCGTGTTTTTCAAATTATCCTGCGAAAAAAAAAAATACTTTAGCATTTTTTGTTTTTCGAAGAAAAATAAAACGCTCGAAGAAAATTTTTTTAAATAAAATAAAATGCTAAAGCATTTTTTTTTTTTTTTGTATGTTAATTTGAAAAACAGGTGGTATGCAAATACTTTTTTTTCCCCACTGTATGTACTTACACACATACACACATAAGATATTGCAGTCGCATTGTCCGCGAACTTTGTCTTTTTTTTCTTCAAATATGGCAACCATCTCCTTTTCCTGCTATTGTGCTTAATATTATTGTCGTGATAATCATTATTTCTTATACATATATGCGCGTGTGTGTGTAGGTACAAATATTATGTCATGTATAGATATTTTATTAGGTGTATGACTTAATTTTTACAGATTTTTCAGCAAATTTATTTAATATAAAAATATAGAGAACAACGAACTTAATCTTGGAAATATTGTCCATCGTTTTCTATGACCTTGCGCCATCTCTCAGGTAACATACGAATGACGTCGCGAAACAAAACTTGCAGGTTACGAGGCGATAAAGTCATCGACGAATTTACGGACATCGTCCAGCGTTTTGAACTGTTTATCCACTAAGGCGTGCTGCCTTGACCGGAACAAATGGTAGTCGGATGGGGCCAAGTCTGGTGAATATGCCGCGTGCGGGAGAACTTCCCATCCCAAGTTCAAGAGAGTCTTCTGAGTCGCGCGAGCAACGTGAGGTCGAGCGTTGTCATGCAGCAGTATGACTTGCCGGCTTCCTTGCCCAGTAAATAGCCTTTTCTGATCAAGTTTTTCGCTCAGTTTGTTCAATTGTCGGTTGTAGCGTTCCGCAGTCACCGTCTGACCAGTTTCCAGGAGTTCGTAATAAAGCACACCCTTCATATCCCACCAAGGGCGCGGCTGGTCAATAAGATCGAAATCACCACTTCTAAAACGTTTGTACCAATAATTACACGTTTCATAAGACACAACGTCGGCACCAAGAACACTACAAATTTATTCCCGTGCTTTAGAAGCATTTTTTCCTTGTTGGAATTCATATAAAATGCAGTGTTCTTGAACAGTTCGGTGTTCTGAAACCTTGCGTCCGATCCTTTCAAAACCACCAAAGACCGCGAAAATATGTCTGTTTCAAATATAATTTCAAGCTCGAAGAAAAAATCTGTAAAAATTAAGTCATACACCTAATATATACGAGACCTATCCTGCATTTGCGATGCTCGCGGTCAATCTGCAAACGCGGAAAGTATTCACGCTTCATTTGAATAATAAACGAACTAACTTGTAAAAATTGTTCGTTTGTCCAAACCTTGTCAAAATATTCGTCCCTCAAATAATAAAAATACGAACAACGCAAACAACGACAATAACAATAATAATAATGAAATTACATAATCGACTTACTCTGGAGCGGGATTCCTCCAGCGCTGCGTACCAGCCCGCGCCATCAAGCATCAACGAACCTGCGACCTGAAATTACACGAAGAAGAGAAAAAGAATCTCGTTAGTTCGGACGTTGGGCTTATAGTGGACGTTGTAGCGCGGAGGATACTTTTTTTTTGTTCTCTTCTCATTTGTATTCTTTTCTCGCGTTTCTCCTTCTTCGTCTTTTTTTTTTTCTTCCTTTTACCAAGGAGACGTTACGTGCAATTGGACAATCCACAAAAAAGAAATTCACTCCGTATAGTAAATGCACTAAATATTTCACGAGGCTGGGACAAAGCACTGCAAACATTATTACCGGACGTGTGTATGCGCGCGCGCGCGTGCCTTTGGCTGTCGATGTAGTTGGTGGATTTCAGGCTGGGTATCACGACTCTTGATTGACACAATGCAAAGAGAAAAACAAAAAAGGGGTTGAAAGCGAATCGTATGCGGGAGCAACAGAAACGAACGGGCGTGCGACATGAAGAGAGAGAGAGAGAGAGAGAGAGAGAGAGAGAGAGAGAGAGAGAGAGAGAGGAGAGAGGCTGTAAACCTTTTGTTTCCCCAGGGTCCAATTAATGTCGTAATTGGCTTTTGAAAATTTTCGGCCGACAGCCAAAGCGTCGAATTGGTCTGTGGCTCTCAAAGCTTCATCTAAACACACACACACACACACACATATATATATATATATATAAAATCCGAAACAAATAACGTAAATCGCGGTCTATATGTCCTCACTATACATATTTGTACATATAAAAGAACCCGGATGGCTTAGCCACCACAGAAAAAAAAAATACCAAGACTTCAAACGTTCCTCCTTCGCTTCGTAAAACAACGTCCTCCGTGAAATCGCAATTTTGCCTGCGAAGCACAATAGCAATGGCAAGGATTTCGTCAATTTACACGAAAAATAAAACTCCACCGTACAGTGAATGAAAAAAAAAAAATGACTTGGGCTGACCAAATTCGTCATTGCCCGTGCAGAAATGTGACCGAGCATTCCCTACTTCGCGTCGGGCCTTGGCCAGGCTTGCCACGTCCGATTCACCTGACCGGGCCCTTTCATGGAACAGACCAGAAAGATTATGAAATCGTTTTTTATGGCTTACACTCTATGTTTGGAAATTGCAATGTTCTGGCTGAAATACATTGCGAGCAAGTACACTTTCACGTAATGTACAGCCGTCCAGAAATTGTCCTGAAAAGTTGAAGCTTTGAGGACTGTCTAAAGCTGCTTTGCTTTTTACCCCATCAAATATATTTCTAATTCATTGGGATGAAACTAATACATCTGTTGTAATTCTATTCATCATTATAAGCATTTTTTTCCATCGATGACAATCTACGAGAATAAAAATGCTAATTTTTCATTAATAAATAATGGTATTACAACAAGTATTAATTTTAACATAGCGATTAACCAAGTTATTTGATAAGACAAAAATGTAAAGGAGGTGATTGGTGGTTTTTAAAATCGACTTCACCTTGTCAGGAAATATCAATGTTTTGGCCGGGAAGACATTACCCGTATGTATTTCGCCAACAATCCGCCAGGTGGCTTTGAGCGATGTGCTTCGCGTAACCAAAGTACCGTCCTACAACGATGAAACTTCAACCTGTTGTTATATCACGAACAGAAGTGCTATGCTCACAGCGTGCACGTTCGTTTATGATTTTGTGATACTTGTGAAATATTAAGTATCAGTACGACCTGATACTATTTATCTCACTCGGGTAAATCGCCAAAAGCCCTTTTCCAATACCTGATCATTACTTTATCCATCCGCTGGTTTATTTCTCATGGTCGTGTCAGTGCACTATCACCTTTCTCGTCATTTCGCGGTGATTTCTCAACCCCTATCCTCGTCAGTTCCTCATCAGTTCCCGAAAAAGAAAACGTGCGGATCAGGGCCTGGCCTAAGACCTATTGCATGGCGAACCTGATCCACGTTGGGCTGCCTGGCCATGGCCCGATATTATCTAGGGAATGGCAGATAAGGGGCAGTACTTTTTCCCAACTCAAATTTCTACACGGATGGGGATACCTGTGAATCTTTTATTGAAAAAATGGAATATCAGGTTATTCGATGATTCACTTATATAATCGAACTAACGAATTCTCGGAATATCAAAGTATTTTAGCATTGAACATGCTTTTAAAGATGTATATAGGGGGTTTGATTTAGAGAGATGTCACACGAAACTAACGCTACCCCACTCCACTGCTGCTGTGCTAGCTGTGACATGCTAAATGCCTGTGATTTGTTGAAAAATGCTGCATCACATATAGAGTCATTTGTGGTTACAAGTTGTAAGTTTCAATTTTGATGTATTCATTACAATGTTGGTGGGTTTGGGATTTGTTTGGGGTTGTTTGTTATTGTTTGGGTTGGGGTCTCCATTTGTTTGGTTGGGCTTGGTTTGTTTGCGTCGGGTTTGGGTTTATTTGGGCTGGGTTTGGGTTTGTTTGGGTTGGATGTTTGGGTTGGATTTGTTTGGGTTGGGTTTGTTTGGGTTTGGTTTGTTTGAGATGGATGGATGGATTGATGGATGGATAGTGAGAGAATGAGAATGTGAATGAGAGAGTGCAAGAGTGAGAATGTGAGAACAGAGTGAGAGAGAGAGAGAGCAACTCATATTATTTGCATGTACCTTTTTTTATCACCCGCGAAAAGTCTGATTATATTTCCAATGCCATGCAAATAGTTGCATTTTGTGTAATATCGGTGGATTTTTATTTTTATAATATCTTACGCTATAATTGGGTTGGATTTTGCATCGTTAAAATGCAACGAAAGTTCTTTTTTATATTTGTTTAATTCCCTATTGCTTATTATAATCAAACATCGTGTTTTGTAAATTTAGATTGTAGATCTGTCAATAAGAATCCTAAGGAATATTTCCGTGTTTTCCGAAGCCTGCCAAAAGGAATTTGCACAATTGAAAAAAAAAGTAATTTTCATTATATTCCAACCTCGTATCACATAATGATCTCAATAATATCTTTATAAAGGTCTTAATAATATCTTATAATATAATAATATTGGTCTTATAATAATCTTAATGTTTTGTGGGCCACGTATAAATGAAACATTTCGTTGATCCAAGTGATTTTTTTTTTCTCTGTGCAGGACATCACACGAGCGTCTCTCTCTCTCTCCCTCTCTCTCTCTCTCTCTCTCTCTCTCACTCTCTCTCTCTCTCTCTCTCTCGCTTTCTCTCACTCTCGCTCTCTTTAATTTCCACTCTTGTCCAATGTTCGACGAGCTCGCAAACTCTCGATGTATTTCAACGAAAGAAAAAAAAAAACGTCGCCGTTATTTTTATCTCTTTATATCGAAATGAACGGGCGGACTGGCAATCGAGAAACGATCGATCGGGCTGTAATAATGATCCGCTCCGAACAGCTCTTTTTTTTTTTAAAGATTACGAGCAAAAAAAAACGCCGATCACGATGAAAGCGCGCCACGAAGACCATCAATTTCGGCTGTATCCAAAATCCGATGAAATAAATAAGTTGAAAAAAAAAATGGATCGCTCCCTCCGCAACGCCGTAATTGACGTTTCAATATCCCTCGTAAATAGAATTATTATATATCTTATATGTATCCCCTCGGGAGATGTTTAAGGCTTTCGATGGAAATCCATATCAAAGTGGAAGATGAGGGAGAAGGAAAAGGAAGATCATGTTCGAACAAATTCTGAATATATAAAAGCAGCATGAGTAGAAGGAAAAAAAAATGTGTCGATTCTGCACGTCTATCGCGTCTCCCCATATAAAAGTTTTATCTCCAAAAGGACATCTGAATTCCAAACTCCCACAGCGCATCCGGATATACGTATATCCTACGTATAGGCTCCTGGATCCTGCGGTCCCATCGTTCCACAATTTTATCTTATGTACTATAAAAATCTGCAAGCAAGGACGGTGTATGAGTAAAGAAAAAAAAATAGAAGCATTAAAGGAAAAAAACGGTATGAAATGCGTGATCGCGCGTTGGTCCGGTTGGATAGACGACGTTGACGACGACGACGAGGTTGACGACAACCGCGCACGAGGGAGGCTTGCGAATCGACCAGTTGTAAAAATTTTCTGCCGACTCGGCGAAGAAAAACGGAAAATCCGCGCGCGTTCATCCACGACAAGACTTTCCTCTTCGTTTCTCTCCCTCTCTCCTCGTTTTCTTAGCTCTCCTTTTACCGTACCGTTTTCTTTGCTCTCGCTTTCGCTTTTCCTTTCCCTTTCTTACTCTCTCTCTCTCTCTCTCTCTCTCTCTCTCTCTCGCTCTCGCTCTCGCTCTCGCTCTCGCTCTCGCTCTCGCTCTCGCTCTCGCTCTCGCTCTCGCTCTCGCTCTCGCTCTCGCTCTCGCTCTCGCTCTCGCTCTCGCTCTCGCTCTCGCTCTCGCTCTCGCTCTCGCTCTCGCTCTCGCTCTCGCTCTCGCTCTCGCTCTCGCTCTCGCTCTCGCTCTCTCTCTCTCTCTCTCTCTCTCTCTCTCTCTCTCTCTCTCTCTCTCTCTCTCTCTCTCTCTCTCTCTCTCTCTCTCTCTCTCTCTCTCTCTCTCTCTCTCTCTCTCTCTCTCTCTCTCTCTCTCTCTGACTGTCTGTCCAGGGCCGGCCCTATCATAATGCGACTTGGGGGGCGCCTCGGTGGTAAAGAAATAAAGGGAAAAAAAAATTCTGAATTTTTTCTTCGCTCCTCGATATTCGAAGACAAACCCAAGAAAAGATTTTTGGCGAACGGCAATAGTTTTCAAGATATTGAATTTTAAAGTTATTTATCTATCACGCGCCGACTATTAGGAATACTGGTGCGGGCGCGGGGCACCTCAGATACGCGTGTGGAATTTTGGAGTACGCAATTTCGTACGATTTAATACAAATTGTATCACAATTTAATGCAAATAAAAATTGAGCGTGAAATAAGCCCGGAGTTTGTAATAGTCCGCACAAGGCAAAATAAGAGCATGTGCTCATATGAAAATAAAGACGACGCGCCAACGGACCCAGAAACGTTATTCAGAATTTATGTTTTCTATACGATGATAGACACTGCCATAAACTCAATACAGACACGCTTTACACAACTTTTTACTATTAATGAGACCTGGTCAGTCCTCTATGATATGAATAAGACCGATGAAAATTTGAAGGAAACGTGTGTCGGAAGTTGGAGAAAAAAAAACTAACACATGATCATAATTGCGATATTTCGGGATTGAAACTTACACGAGAAATCATGGGTTTGAAGAAGTTCTTAGATAATGATAAGGGTCGCCCAAAAGCAGCCCTTCAGATCTTAACATCAGTTGGCACGTTACGTTCCTTAATATTTGGACAGCTCTCCTCATTTTTGTAACCATTCCGATTACGGTGGCCAAAGGTGAACGGAGTTTTGGTAAGCTTAAGCTAATTAAAACGTATCTTAGGTTGACTCTAGCAGAAGATAAGCTTTCTGATCTAGCCTTGCTGTCTATTGAAAATGATATAGCTCAGACATTATTATATAAGGAGATAGTAAAAAAATTTGCAAATGCAAAAGTACAACGGCCTTCCATGACCGTGAGCATGAGAAGTGTGCGCGCGCATATTTTTAGGGCCTAGACCCTAAGAGACCTACTTTAGGTCGCGTTTACACGCACGAAAAAGCGACGAAAACATAGTGTAGTATATAAAATATATTAAGGGCAAGCAAGGGGGGGGGGGGCGTCATATTTATATCTCGCTCCATTCTAAAACTAGTCTCGGGCCGGCACTGTGTCTGTCTAACTCTCTCATCGCTTTTTCGCCGTTCTTTTGACTCGTTATTTTTTCTTCTTTTCTTCTTCCATCTTGATTCTTTTCTCCCCACACCCACCCACTCCCTTTCGTCTTTTATCTTATTTCCTTTTCTCCGGCGTTTCAGCGCTATTACACGGTGTACAACGAGCATTCTGCAACGTCCTCTTCCTTTTCCACTCACTTCCTTTTACCCCTCATGATCCACGTCGCCAATTTCCCCCCTCTCTCTTTCTCTCTCTCTCTCTCTCTCTCTCTCTCTCTCTCTCTCTCTCTCTCTCTCTCTCTCTCTCTCTCGTTCCCACAGTTTCTGTCTCGTTTCTACGACTACAGTTGCGAACCCGAATAGGCGAGGGGGAGGGCGGTCCTCAAGATCCTGGGGTTCTCTTATCCTCTCGTCCTTCTCTTGCTCCTTTTCTCCCTCTTTCGCTTTGACGCACTCAAAAATACACTCATACATTCAAAGCCTGCGCACGCCAACACCCACATGGAGATACACACAGTCACAAGTGTAGAAAAACGTCCTTAAAGCTACCCTTGTACAATCGTCACCAGCCACTCTTTCTCCCCTGGCACACCCGAAGGGCTTCACTCTCGCCCCCGCACTTGGCCAGGACTCGTCCATTCACCGGACGTGATTGCAGCTTAAATATTTCACAAGACTACGCACCCCCGCACATATACACTTCTGTAAGTGTGTATATGTACACATGCACCCACACACATATACACGTTCTTCAACTTTGGCACTGTAGACGAGAGGGCTGACTGACACGAGTAGTCGTATTTCTAGCCTGGATACGTTGAATACGTACATTAGACTCATTGTACATTATATATACGTATTACATCATTGTACACACTTACACACACGTACACGTGTGTATGTGTGGGTGCGCGCGCGTTATTTTTATACGTACGTTAATATAAACGACTGGGCTATAAAGAACCATCCCCCCAGCGGTGAAATTCCAGTAGGGGAATAAGAATGTTGGACATTAATGCCGCCCAGCCTTTATTCGTGAGAGATTTCACCGCGAAAGAAGAAACGTTCGGTCGGTCGTCGTTTCGTAACTCGACGACGACACCGGGATTATCCGTGCGCCCACTGATATGAGTCGTTCCAGGCCGGATTAATGGATCTCAAAGCTCTCGGAAAGTTATTTATTTATTTTTTCCTCATTTTATTGATGATGAGTATAAAAATAAATTAATAGAAAAAAAAAAAGAAGTAAAAAAGGCATAATTGGGATACCGGATTCAGGCGACCGGATCAATGGATCTCGGAGCTCGGAAATTGTTTTCTTCTTTTTTTCTCACATTTTATCGATGACAACTATAAAAATAAATGAATGAATAGAAAAAACAAATGAAAAGAGCCTAATTGGGATACCGGATACAAATATCATTGGGGAATACTTTCTGATTTTTAAATATCGTCTCAATGTTCTGGTTATTATATATAGTAGCTGTCCCCTCGACTTTACCCACATTGAAATCCTATCGACGGCAAAACTACCGTCTCAATACTATTTTTATTTTGCGGTGGGATTGTATAACATCTTACATAAGATACTGAGAAGGGTCCGGACTACTTTACTATGTGGGATTCTTACCCACCAAAATCTCTCGCTCTTTCCCTCCCTCTCTGTCACTTTTTCCCTCCACTTACAATTGATTTAGTCAATATAAACGATCCGTAACGAAATTTTCTAACTCAAAAACAGACAGACCACCCCTCCTAGTTTTATACGTTGAGATAACGATTTACAAAATTACAAAGAAAGCCTGCCTTATCACGTGTACGTTTTTTTTTTGTTAATTATTCAATTTGGTCTGTTGTTTGAAGATTTTTTTTTTCATTTGAGATAAACTTAAAGGCCTTTAAACTTTGGCCTCTAGAGGCCAAAAAGGGCATATTTTGTGATTTTTTTTTCAGCGAAACCATAAAATAAATCGGAATTACAAAATAGGGGTTTTATTATACACGTAATTGACTATAAAAAATTATTTTTTCACAGCGATACATGTCAAAATGGCGACTGTGCAGCATTGTTCCGATGACGCCTTTATTTCTGGAAGATCAACGGCCGGACCAACAGCTCCTATAATTGTTTAGTTATGATGAGACACTAAAGTTTTTTCGATTATATATAAGAATAGCTATAGAAGTACGTAGGATTTTTTTGATATATTGTTTTTTGTCAAAATGGCGCATTTCTAAAACAAAAAGTATAAAATGCCATGAGAGAATCGTCAGAAAATTGTTTATAAAAAAGGAACTATGCAATATAATTTAAAAAAATTCTACGTAGTGCCTCAGAAAATGAAATTCTAAATATACAGTTAAAATTTCATGTGAATCTGTTGAAATTTGTTTGAGTTATGAGTCCGGCTGACGTGAAAAATGTAGTTTTGAGATAAACGCGTTTAAAGTTAGTAGAAAGTTATGAATCAAGAGGGGTTGCGCTAGAAATCGAAAATCGAGTACCTAGAGATTTTTCACACCCATAATCTTTTGGAATATAATTTTATAGGTACTAAGGTACATTTTCAACAAAAAAAAATAATCGATTTTTGGAAAGTCCTAGAGGGGCCTAAGGCCT
This sequence comes from Ophion ventricosus, assembly GCA_963932345.1. Taxonomy (NCBI): domain Eukaryota; kingdom Metazoa; phylum Arthropoda; class Insecta; order Hymenoptera; family Ichneumonidae; genus Ophion; species Ophion ventricosus. Next base: position 15,774,688 of record OZ010716.1, on the reverse strand, counting down.
TAAAGCGGCAACCAAATTTCGACCTGAAATTTGCAATACACCTTCATTTTAATGTTATAGGACGTGCCTTGAAAGGAATTTTGGCGACTTGCAATATTTTCCGAGCAATCGAAATATGAAAGTTGTTACTTCAGCCAGCTGAGTATCTTCATTTGAAATACGCTCCTACCAGATTTATAGCTAACAGGCTCAGTTCCGGTTATACCTATATGTGTTATCGCGCTCTCCGTTCTGTTTGAATGGTGGGGTGCGTGGAACACTGGCGTGGGCGTAGGGCACCTCAGATGTGCGTGTGACATATTGGGGCGCGTAGAACGCCAGTGTGGCCGCAGGCCACCACAGATGTGCGTGTGGAATGGTGGAGTGCGTGAAAGTAGTGCGAGCGCGGGTCATCTCGGATGTGCGTGTGAATGGTGGGGTGCATGAAACACTAGTGTGGGCGCGGGTCACTTCGGATGTGCGTGTGGAATGGTGGGGTGCGTAGAACCCTTCTACCGCCCTAACTTGACGAAGATCCACACAAAGCGGAGAGCGCGATAACACATATAGGTATAGCCAGAGCTGAGCCCATTAGCTATAGATATAGTAAAAGTGCGGTAAAAGAATAACATTCAAAAATCGATATTTCGAAGACTATGGCGCGTGGCCAAAAATCCTTTTCAGGGAAGTCTTATAGCATTAAAATAAACGTGTATGCCAAATTTCAGATAAAAATTCGGTTTTCTCTTTTCGAAACTTCATTTTTCATATATATTATTTATTGAAAATAATAACGAAATACAAAGACGATTTGTGAAAATTAAAAAATTACACAGAACTCATGATTATTCGCCAATTTTTATATATTCGTTCATTTGTTTATTCGTTTGGGGTCGTATATATATTACGTCATCGATTTTTTTTGCTTATTTTTTACCCCCCCCCCGACAAACATCGTATCGTCATAAACCGATAGACCCTCCCCCTCTCTCAGAAAATGACGTCATTTCCTACTGAATTTTTGAAGTGGTGTACTTGGACAATAAAAATCTATAATTGTTATTTTTATTATTTATTTAATATTTTCCTATGGGGACGCTATCCATTCCTCTAAGCTGTTGATCAAAGGCATGGAATTCTATTTAATATTTATTAAATCTTTTCTCTATTTGTTTAATATTTTCCCATGGGGACGCTACTATCAAACACCTACTCTCCCGCTCGACGATTTATAAGCTAAAATGTATTAATTACAAATAATGATTATGATTTGATGTGATTTAAGATTTGGGAGTGATGATGTCATTTTCGATAAGAGCCTCCACCTCCTATTTTAAAATGACGTAATTTATGAACGGCTCCTTTGGAGCGTTTGTTTTTTTTTTTAATGTGATCTTTGTTACGTTTGTTAATTGCAATTGTAATGTACTACAACCGACCACGCCTGACGTCATGAAAGAAAGAATACGCCGAGCATGTACCGAAATTACACCACAAATGTTGGCTGAAGTTAGACGGTCTTTTCATCAGCGAATTAACAAGTGCTGACAAGTCGAGTGTCATCACTTTGAGCATCTTCTGTAGGTAGACCCAAACCAAGGTTAGTGGATCCTTTGAAAGTGATTATTCCGACATTTTTCGATTTTTCGACTATTTTCACACTTTGCGTGACTAGAATGACCTTGTGTTGTAGGTCGCTGAATTCGTCTTAAAATCGGTAATAATGTCATCGAAAAAAATACATGGTTCCATTTAAAAAAAGTGGAGTTGACCTTGACGTAGCTTCAGCGCCTCCACCGATAAAAAAAATAGGGTGGTCCAGTATGACGGCCTTCTCGAACACTGAAACTTTTGTCTGAAACATTTTTGGATATGATCAATAGTTTGAGTGCTATTGCTCTGTAACACTTTATGTGCCTCACCCTGTATATACAGCCAAACGATCTACGGAATCCGACGAGACAAGGGAATTAACGGAAAGTACTCTTCTTCTGTTCCAACAGCACATACATTTTGTTCAAAAAGGTGTGTGTGTGTGTGTGTGTGTGTGTGCGTTTTATCTATTTTTAGTTTTTTCCGATATTCGTTACTTCGTATGCTCTTCGGGGCTTTTACGTTCCCATCCCTTTTACTTTTTCTCCGCACTCCACTTTTTCCACTTTCACTATTTATTGTACTAGACTTCTAGGCTTAAGGTGTCAGGGTTCCCGCCGGCTTCAATTGATTTTTCATAATACTTCACACAATGCATAAATGCTGAAATTTGGTGATTCGAAATTCACCATAAAAATTGTAAGTTCTCCAGATACATTGTACCGGTATCGGAAAGCTTCCATAAACATATAAAACAATGAGGCCTGATAGGAAAAACACTGTGTCCAATGCACAAGAAAAGTCTAAAGTCCAACAGTGCAGAGGAGGTTCCTTTTTAACTCAAGGGGTTACGTGGGTTTGAAAATTTCAAAGAATCCATTTTTTAATTTTATTATCTAATGGTACAATATGCCTAGAATATTCTCCCAAACTTTTAAGTCAATCGGAGTAAAAGTCTAGGAGAGAGAGAGAGCCTTTGGGAATTCCCCCCGTTAGGAAAGACCGGCCGGGAGCGACGCAGGTATAGGCATTTTTCTCAAAACACTACTTTTGAAGTCGGTGGACACGATTTCTCAAAAACGAATGCACCGATCTTATTGAAATTTTGCACACTTCTTCAGAATAGCATTGACTAGTGATTGAAAGAAGGTTTTTTTTTTCGATTACAACTAATTTTACAAGGCTATACCTAGTGTAAATTGTACCAAAAATTGAACTATTTTTCATACAACTCTGCCAAAAATGCAAATTTCAATTTTTTTTTCAATCTTTCGTTCAATCACGAGCTATACTTATCTACTAACAGAAAAAATTTGTTTTTTTAATTTCAGATAAAGCATGAGTTATCCTGACCACCACGAGGACACTTTTTTTTTGAGGGGTCTCCGGAAACCGGGTCCCACCGGCTAAATTTTCCAAAGTTTTGGATGAAATTTTTTAAAAATATTGTTCAAATGTTGCTCTTTTATGTGCTTAACATTTTGAATAAAATAATTTATATATTATATTTTTAAAAAAATAGAGAAAATGTGCTTTTTTTGGCTCCGAAACCCACGTAACCCCTTAAATACGAAGGCACACACACACACACACACACACACACATACACACATGCATCTATGTAGTCGTATATGCACAGACGGTGCAACATGTGCAAGCGGATAAGGCATAAATACGGTCTCGAATAAGCGAACAAAAATAATGATACAAAGTGTAAGCGAGGAATATCGTAGACACGAGAGCAAGTGCGAGCCCCGAGTACATTTGTACGGCCCATCGTTCCACCGGTGCTTGTGCTCTCGCCCCAGACGAATGGAGGAGAAACCTTTCACGACTTTAAACTAAGTTCACGAAGACGTGTCAGTTACCGGCCTCACTTTTTTCTTCCCTTTCCGTTCACCTCTCTCTCTCTCTCTCTCTCTCTCTCTCTCTCTCTCTCACTCGCTCTCTCTCTCTATGTCTCTCTTGTCCAAGAATGTAATCTCTTAGCAGTTAGAGGATGAAAGAAAGAATTTTATGATTGAAGCAGAACGAATGAGACGCCGAAAAAAAAGAAAGAAAAATCCGCTTCAATTCTTTGACTCCCTTTATTCTTATTTCGTCGCCGGTTCCATGAAACTTTTCGTGTGCAAAACGAGAAAAGCTGCACAAGCAAAAGGAGAAATTATTATGTAGTGAAAAAAAAAAAAAATTAAATTACTGAGTATACGAGCGCAAGTTTAGCGAGGGAAGAATAAGGATAAGGAAATAAAGGTGCTCGTCTCTTCGTTTGTCGGTGGAGTTCTCGAAACCAGATGTTCTAGCTAATTTCACGTAACAATGATTTCTTGCCGTATGAAAAAAAACGTCATTGGCGCCGAAATAAGACAAGTGTTCTTCTCGAATTCGGTCGTTAAAAAGAGGGGGGGGGGGGTGGGGTAAAACAAAAAAAAGAAACAACGGTAGTAAACGTTAAACAAATGTCTTTGGTCGTGATACAACGACCGCAGCAGAGATCCTTCAATCACATTTGTCCTAATTGTAACTCGATAAAATCGTGCACTACCGTATCAAATATCCATTTTCTCGGTGGAGAAAAAGTTAGCGGGCGGTCGAGCGAACGTTGAAGGAAAAGAGATCGAAAGAGAGCGAGAGCCGCGAAAAAGAGAAAGGGAGATAAGGACCAGTCGCGCGTATCGATCGCGTCCACGTTTCATCGGGTAAGGAGAGAAAACGAGAAAAGACCACGAGGACGAAGAGACCTTTCTTTCATGCCCCCCCCCCCCGTCCACCCTTCTTTATATATCTCTCATCCGAGCAGCCAGCTCCCTCGTACGCAATCCTCCCCTAACAGGCACTGTATCTATTGGCTACATTGACCGAGAGAAAGCAAGAGAGAAAGAAGCTAAGGCGAAGAATATATATATATATATATGCGCATAAACATGTATGTATGTATAGAGTTCCCGTAACTACTTCCGCACCATTGCAATAGTTAAGACCCAGAATATATCGTTAGTCTGGTCTTCAGGATATATAGGCAGTCTCTACTACTCGCTCGAGTGAAACGAGGGGGAGAAAGGCAATTGAGAATGGCGAAAGGTGGAGGAGGGTGAAAACAGCAGGTAGCTTTAATACCACGACTGTCATCATCAGTTTCCTTTGGCTTTACTGTTGCCTCCTCTACGTTTTTGGGATCGTGCTTACATACATAAATGCAAACCCGTACATATATGTATATGGACGACAACGATAACAATAATAATGGCAACAAGTATGATTGTAGTAACTTCCAGCAGAGTTTAATCAAAGAGGAGCAATACCAGATGAAGGCCGTTCTTCCTATCCTTCGTTTCCGTAAATCAAAGATTTCATCGTGCTGGAGTTTTGTGTCGCTGGAATGCAATGGAAATTCATCTTTATATATATATATATATATATATATATACACCGTTGGCCAAAAGTTTGCCAAAAAAAAAGCCAAAAAAAAATCGGAAACCAATTTACCAAACGGGGTTTTGAAGAGAATAAAGTCAGCTTCAATTTGCTTTTTTAATTTCATTTTTTCGATTTTTTTTATGCCCGGTACGTCATTTTGAAAATGACGGTTTTTCACGATTTTCGCACCTCGCAAAGTCGTTCGCTGGACTTCGGAAAAATAGAAATCTCGCTATTTAATGAAATGATCTTTGAAAAGGGAAGTGTTAGCTTAAGTTTCGTTTTTTTTTTAATTTTACAATTTTTTTTCGCAGAGATTGGTAAATTGGTGAATTGGTTTCCGATTTTTTTTGGCCGAGATATTCAATTTTTTGTCCGGAAAGAAAAATTGCAGGCTGCCCCAAACTTTTGGCCAAGGGTGTATATATATTTCAACCCCTGAGTTCCAACGTATAACCTTGTGAGTTTTCGCGTATTACCCTTCCTACACTGACAGAAAAAATCTATTGATAATAATTAGATGCGTCTATTTGATTAAAAAAAATATGAATTACCTAGATTTTTCGTGAAATAAAATTTTTCCTATTGCATTCCATTATTGAAATGATTTATTTCGATACATTTATTAATTCAAATCAAGATCTATTTAATATCGTCTGATAACAAAATATTTTATTGAATTTAACACGGTCGCTTATGGGAAAACAGCTTTTGCAGATGTTAATGGTTGCAAAACGAATGGAACTAAATCGCCGTGAATTCTGCAAATATATCATAAAGATTTAGGATCAAGCGATTGATTATGCTAAGTTTCAAATAGATCGACTGAGTAATTGTCGAGAAATTAATGAAAGTAATGAAGAGTATCGCCTTTTTTAACGATGAATTAATAGCAATCTTTGGAAAACTCAATATATATTTAGTTTTTGGGTAATTATTGATAATAACAAGATGATCTGAACGTATAAATTAAATTTAGAAATTGACAAATTGTTTTGTTGGACAGTTAAAACAGATGTACAGTCACCGACAAAACCTCAGTCAAGTACACGCCAATATCATCGAAATGGACTTCAATTATTATTAAAAGTAGAAAATTAACATTTCTAAATGTACATTTATTATTAAATTAGCTATTTGAGAGGCTAAACATAGGCTACATGATCTAGACTTCTAAATCCACGTTTCGCTCATTTTGGAGTAACTTTTTGCCCGACGGACCATCCAGAAATACCTTAAAAGGCGTAGAGGTGTACTAAGAAAGAATTAGCGCATCGCATCATCAACTATACGTGGGCTGTTCTAGAGTATCTGACAGTGCTGGCCGGAGATCATAAATCTTACAAAATTGCCCACAGAACTATTGCAAAGCCATATAGTTCTGTAGAGAACAATGACATTGTATGATACTGGAGTGGAAGGTTGACACGTTTATCCTTCTATTTCATTAATGACCAACCCTTATCTCAGTCAGTCCACCATCGTGCCTAAGAAATATGACACTCTACCTTCTTTCCTTATTTCTTACTTTTTTTCTCTCCTCTCTGAATCAAATCCTAAAGTCCATGCGAACGAAGTCGCGAGCAAAAGCTAGGGTATATATATTTTAGTCCTCTTCGGTATTAGGGTATTGGGGATGTTAATTTTTGATAGTGTAAGGGGATATCCATTTTATGAAAACCTACTATATTATATAGCATTGAACGATCAACGTCTGCTTTTGAGATTATAGTTAACATGGGTGCATAATTTATGCGGTTGCTAAATTATAAATAAGCAGTACTATGTTTTGGCAGTAACTATGGCTATTAAATATTGGGTGAAGTAAAAAGTTCTGAGCGTTTTCCGCTAGATGTCTTTAGTGAGCCATATCTCACGATGTATACATCGCATCGGGCCATATTATACGGCGATTAAAAGGTGACATTACGCTCCAAAAAAAATTCTTTGACAGTTTTGTGTTTGGTGAAGCTAGTTGTGTGTTACAGCGTTCCAAAATGGAGGTAAAAAGAGAGAAAATTCGATACATTCTCCAGTACCACTACGATCAAGGTGAAAAAGCGGAGCAGGCGGCCAAAAAAATTTGTCCTGTTTATGGACCCAATACAGTATCGAATGCAACAGCAAAGCGGTGGTTCCAACGATTCCGTTCTGGTAATATGGACGTCGAAGATGAGGCACGCTCTGTTACCGATTGTCGAAAATGTCGATAAAATCATGGAAATCGTCGAGTCGGACCGGCATGTGAGCAATTATTCCATTGCCCAGGAACTGAAGATTACCCAGAAAACCGTTTGGAACCATTTGCATAAGACTGGTCTCAAGAAGACGCTCGATGTATGGGTGCCACACGAATTGATGTAAAAGAACCTTTTGGACCGAATTGATGCCTGCGATTTTTTGCTAAAACGTAACGAAATCGACCCATTTTTGAAGCGGATGGTGACTGGCGATGAAAAATGGGTGACGTACGATAACAACAGCCGAAAAAGATCGTGGCCCAATCGCGGTGAGCCTGCCCAAACGATCGCCAAGCCCGGATTAACCGCCAAGAAGGTTTTGCTGTGTGTTTGGCGGGATTGGAAAGGAATCATCCACTATGAGCTGCTCCCATCGGGCCAAACACTCAATTCGGACCTCTACTGTCAACAACTGACCAGATTGAAGCAGGCGATCGACCAGAAGCGGTCAGAATTGGCCAATAGGAAGGGTGTTGTGTTCCATCAAGACAACGCCGTGCCGCACACATCTTTAAGGACGCGCCAGAAGCTCCGAGAGCTTGGATGGGAGGTTCTATCGCACCCGCCGTATAGTCCAGATCTGGCACCAAGCGATTATCACCTTTTCAAGCATTTGCAAAATTTTCTTGATGGTACAAAACTGGCCTCAAGAGAGTCTTGTGAAAATGAGCTGGTCAAGTTTTTTACCAATAGGTAGGGGGACTTCTCCAATCGCGGAATTATGAAATTGCCTTCAAAATGGACAAAAGTTATCGAACAAAACGGCGCATATTTGATCTAAATCGAATAATCCTAACTATGTTAATTTCACCGTCGAAATAAAGCGAAAAAACGCTCAGAACTTTTTACTTCATCTAATATTATTGTCGCCTTAGGAAAACATACAATATGGTTGAAAACACCATAAATTTCCCTGAGTGTACACAGACATTTTACTCAAGTTTCTCCACCAAGGTCTCAGAAGTATTGACCTTCCGCTTATTGGTTCATGCGCCAGTCGGTGCACTATTAAGCGGTCGCCGCTCCGAGTATTGGCCATGAACGACGCGGCTTATAACGCGAATGACCGCTGGAGCCAAACCCCGACCGGCCATCCCCACCAGTGTCGGTTGTTTTTTTTTTATATATATATTTTTTACATTCATTTCGGTTTTTATTATTTGGCAGAATCTTTTTTTGCAGATTAATATCTCTAGTGAAGATCTCGAATCATACGTTAGAGGGATTTTCGTAGTCCAAAGCTACGGAAAAAAAATTCAGACGTTTATAAGATTTCGATAAAGGCGTGAGTAATTGTGATCGATGTTAAAAAAAAACCACGTCACGAGGAACGATGCATCGTTGAAAATTACTGACACGATGAAGCACGTGACAATATAATCGGAAGAAAAAAAAATACTTGCGTAATAACTGAAGAAAAAAAAAGTTGCATTTAACAATGAGGAAAAATCGGTTGATATAGACTCTAGTACGTACGAATTGGCACGTGAAAGTATAGCTGGCAAGATTACCGTAGTTCCCGCGTTACAATAGTTGAAAAATGTTTGCCTCGTAACACATTGTAAATCGTAGGGAGAGTGTCGTGGTTATGCGCGTTCAACTTCTAATTGAGCCTATACTCAGATCGCTGTTACACACGGAAGAGCGGTCTAAGAGGACACACTCCTACCACTGACAATGAGTATTCTCCTGAATTACGCATCACGTTGGATCATGAATGTAAAAAATCGAGAAACGTTAGATCGATTACTTACATAAATTGTACTTGCATGACAAAGCTTATACCAATTAAGGAATGATGACGATGATCAAAAGATGATCGTCCATCTCGAGTTAAAAACAGTAAATCTCATTGAAGTTTTCACAAACAGTTATTTTCCGTCCATTACGAATTTTAGTAGATTCAGTCGATGAAGGCATTCGCACGAGAGAATTTGGCTTACATTATGAGCTTACAAATGGCCACGGGAGGTTGCCGAGACATCGATTCAAGAAGTAATGAGATAATCGTAAGAACGGCGAAAAAAAAGTAATGTTTTACTTTTTTTAAACATTACTAAAAGTAATGGCACCGTTTGGAATATCTTCTTTTGAACAATCTGCCAAGTGCGTGCCCGAAAAAATGCATAAAGTAGGGTTCCGCAGTGATTTGTTTGCGCGATTGTTGGAGCAATCAGTGTTCGGCTGAAATGCGGTTATTATTATTGTGTATATAGGACGATAACCATTTATTGAATCCTAATTTAGATTTTAATTATTAATCTGCCACCATAATACTCTAGTGGTGCAGGCACGGCGAAGAGGGAGGATCCTTTGTTTGATGTTTGATATTTTATTAAGGGTTACGCAGGTTTGGAAATTTCAAAAAATCAATTTTTTAATTTTATTATCTAATAGTACAATATATCTAGAATATTCTCCCAAAGTTTCAAGTCAATCGGAGTAAAAGTCTCGAAGAGAGAGTCTTTGGGAATTCCTGCCGTTGGGAAAGACCGACCGGGAGCGATGCAGGTATACGCATTTTTCTCAAAACACTATTTTTGAAGTCAATGGACACAATTTCTCAAAAACTAATGCACCGATCTTATTGAAAATTTGCACACTTCTTCAAAATAGCATTGACTAGTGATTGAACGAAGGTTTTTTTTCGATTACAACTAATTTTACAAGGCTATATGTAGTGTAAATTGTACCAAAAATTGAACTATTTTGCATACAACTCTGCCAAAAATTCTAATTTCAATTTTTTAAAATCCTTCTTTCAATCACGATCTATAATTATCTACTAACAGAAAAAAATTGGTTTTTTTAATTTCAAATAAAGCTATCATGAGTTATCCTGACCACCAAGAGGACACTTTTTGTTGAGGGGTCTCCGGAAACCAGGTTCCACCGGCTGAATTTCCCAAATTTTTGAATGAATTTTATTTTAAATATTGTTGTAATGTTGCTCTTTTATGTGCTTAACATTTTGAATAGAATAATTTATATATTATATTTAAAAAAATAGAGAAAATATGCTTTTTTTGGCTTCGAAACTCACGTAACCCTTTAACGAGGCTTCAAACACCATGCCACAAATGAATATGTGCAGTTCTCTTATGGAGTTTCCATGGAGTCGATTTAGCGAGTCCATATTTCCTAAATCTGTAAATATTAAAATATTTACTCCACCGGTAGTCCACGGACCACAGGTGGTCCGCCAGAGCTAGAATATGGGTGTGCCTGTCAAATTTCTTAACCCCTTCGTTGGCAGAGAGAATTCGACAAAAAGTGCCCAAAATGGCAGGGAAATTTTTTTATCCTGAAAACTTGTACTCTGGTGTTTTTGAGGGTGCTGATTACGAATCTGAACTCAAAATTCACGAATTCACAATGACGAACAAATATGGCGAATGAAAATACAAATAATACAGATTGATTTAGATGAAACTCGGTACTCATAGGTTGTGTAGGTCACTGATTATGAGTCTGAACATAAAATTTGCAAATTCAGTTTGCGGATACAATAGCAGTCTGTATGAAGTTGAAAAAAAAATTGATAAAAGTTGAAAAAAAAATCCCAGAGTACCAATTTTTATCTAAATCGAGTAAAATTTTCAATTTCGGTCCGCCATTCTAGCGCCGCCATTTTGAATTTTCAAATTTAAAGTTCAGATTCGTAATAAGCGACCTCAACAATCCCGGAGTACTAATTTTCATCTAAATCGAGTAAAGTTTTTGATTTTTGTCCGCCATATTGAATTTCCAAATTTTGACTTCAAATTCGAATTCAGCGAACCCAAAACCCCTCGAGTGAGGCTCCGATTTCAAATCAGAGCAAGTTAAATAGGGAAATAACGGTTGACGCACTATTGCGTCAATGCCAACGAAGGGGTTAAGTTTGAGAAAAAAAAGTAGATTGTCTTACCATACTGGACTCGTCATTGAAATGAGAGAAATTAAAATGCTCGTAAGCCAAGAAACTGACAGTTGATATCTGTTTAAAACAATCGAGTTGTTTCGTGTTTTCCAAACATTGATACTATGTATGAATTGGTACTATGTAGGGCTTGTCGCGTGGCGAAGAGACGCGTTGGAAGGCGCGAGACGTCACAAGCCCGCGTTCATTGTTTCGTGTGTCATTCCGTCATCTATATATGTATAAAAGTTAAAGTCCTGACTGACTTGACTCATCATCGCCCAGACTCAGCTGCTAAAGTTAGAAACATGATATTTGGAGAGGGTGTTGATTTTAGCATTGAAAATGCTTTTAAAGGTGTATATAGGGGGTCTGATTTAGCGAGATGTCACACCGAACTAACGCTACCCCCATTCCGCTGCCGCTGTGTTGTAGCAGGGAGGAGGGGAGATGCGAAATGCTAAATGCCTGTGATTTGTTGAAAAATGTTGCATTACATGTAGAGTCATTTGTGGTTACAAGTTGTAAGTTTTATTTTGTTTGGGTTTGTTTGTTTGAGTTTGTTTAGGTTTGTTTGTTTGTATCGGTTTGTTTGGATCTGATGGATGAATGGATAGTGAGAGAGTGAGAATGTGTGTAAGAGACCGCGAGAGTGAGAATGTGAGAAGAGAGTGAGAGAGAGAGAGCCATGAGTTGCTCTCTCTCTCACTTTTTTATTACCTTTTTTATCACCCGAAAAGTCTGATTACATTTTCAATGCCATGAAATAGTTGCACTTTGTGTAATATCTGTAGTTTTATATTGGAGGCACGGTTTAAGGTAGTAGTCTCGCCACAGTCACGTTGAATAGTTTATTCTCCGCTTAATCGATGAAAGCTTTGAAATATTGCGAAATATCCTTACAATGTAGATTATACATCTTATCGGGATGTAAAAACTTATAAAATAATAATGAAAATGCCTACTATAATGTTTACCTAACCTTCACTTTTGTATCACACTATACATTCCGGCTACTAATCGTAGATACTCTGCGTATACTGATATTCACACACTACTGTAATCTAGTTCGAGTTCTGCTCCAGTCGCTTCCTTCGTGGCGCTAGCGTCGCTAGACATTGCTTAATTTAAATCGCTATATCTCTGAAACTAGACGATCAAAATTCATGATTTTTTTTTACCCACTTCGTCATATGTCCCTCTGTAATTGAGATTTTTTTTTCCAATCTGTAGAACAATTTCGAAGTTATTGCGTGAAATGTGAAAGTTTCCACTGTTCCCCATAAGAACACGTGTAAAATCGTGTAATCTTTGATTAGCAATATCTCGAATACACATGGGATTGAAGTTTTCATTGTTGGAATGCAACGAAAATTATTTTCAATTTCTTATTTTCATTATTATGAAAAATCATGTTTCGCAAATTTGTTGTAGATCGCTAAATGAGGATTTTTAAAAATGTTTGCTTGTTTTTCGTAGCTCAAATCTGCCAAAGAAAATTTGGGAAAGTAAAAAAAGCATTTTCGTTGCATTGGAACGATGCAAACTTCAACGTCATGAATACGCAATGGTGAATCCTTTTAAAATGTTGCAGGTAATCACTTAATAGGGTCCTGAATGGGTCCTCAAAATAAATTTTAAAAAATCTATAGAACAATGCCTTGGCAAGACTACTAGCTTAAGAAGGGATTTCTCGAAATTCAAATCCTAAGGGGGTAAAAGGGGGTGGCAAAGTTTATATGGGAAATTATATTTCTTGCGTGTATCAATTTGAAACTTGGAACATTATGTTCCTTAGAAGGTGTAGAAGTGTACTAAGAAAGGATTTTTTCGAAAATCCTCTCTCAAGGGGGTGAAATGGGGTGTAAAAGTTTGTATGGTAAATGATATTCCTTGCGTGTATCAACTTGAAACTTAAAATGTATGTTCCTTAGAAGGTATTGAGGTGCATTAAAAAGGATATTTGGAAAATCAACTCTTAAGGGAGTGAAATGGGGTGTAAAAGTCTGTATGGAAAACTTTCCTTGCGTGTATCAACTTGAAACTCGGTATAAATATTCTTCAAAACAAATAATAAAACGCATATTTTAAGATTTTTTAAAAAACCCCGAATTGGGGGTTCTACTTCTAATGAAGTTTCTATGGGCCAAATTCTACGCGGGCGGAAGCTAGTCAATAATAAATCGTTATCCTACACAGCGTTCATCTACTGGTGGTCAAGTGTCCATTTACTAATAATTTCGTCCATTCACACGGAGAGAATTGAAAGGTAATTTTTGTCGTGAATTTCACGGTAAAAATTACTGTGATATATTTCAATGTGGTGACAAGTGAGAAAAGCATAATAATTCGTATGCGACAAGTTTTTTTAAACTCACGTTACAGAAAATTTCAAATACGTAGCTAAAATTTTACTATACAAGAAGGTTAGCGCGCACGATAATTTTTACCGAGAGCACAATACATTATCCTATAACACTCATTAAATTTTATAATAAATCTTAAAATAACTGTTATAAAGACGATACTTTTTTATAGACATTTTTGAAAGGCATAAAATAATAAAATGCACAGTAAAATTTCGCTGATATCATATATTTTTTAAATTTAAGTTTTGCGTATTTTGTTACACATGAAAATTTACTAGAAAATCTGGTAAAATTTTCTATCTGAAGAAGAAATTTTATTTTATTTTCGTGAAAATCTGTGTTTTACTCAGTAATAATAAGCGAAGTTTCAGGGTTGTCATCTGGTTACCGTTACTGCACGGTAATTTTTAACATTTAATTCTCTCCGTGCACTAGCGATTTAGTCGTATCGTTACTTATTTATCAATACCTCCAATATTATATATCGCAATTACTTCGAATATTTTTGTTTCTACTATCAGAATAATATCTTTTGTTAGCTATAGCAATTAAAAAGTTTGCTTTGATAATATTTTCATTTTACAGTCCATCTCAATCCTAGAGTATCGTTATTCGTCAATTCACTGGTAGGTTTACCCTATATTATCGACTCGGCAACATTATAATTCTCTTACATTCATTTCTCTCTCTCTTTGCATCTACTCATTTTATTTATCGCAATTCTGGAGAAGGATTAAAAAAAAAAATCTTGCGTGCGGTTGGCCAGAAAATTTCTGCTCTCTCTTGGCGACGTTACAGTGTGTCGTGACTCGCACGTGCGTCCTAAGCCTCATATCTAATTCATCTTTTCCCCTTGGCGATTTTCGTGTTTGCTGGGAGAAGAGCGGGAAGGGATGGGGCAAAGACGAGGGTAAGAGGCGGGAATTTTGTTCGCGCGAGAGTTAGGTGCTGAGAGAATGTCTGTTACGAGCGTAGTAAATCTCGTCGAACAGTACGGCGCCCGTGTGGACTTCGAGAGAGGTATTAAAGGGGCTGGTGTACAGGGTGTCCCGATTGCAGCTATCCTAATTTACTTTGACCTCGAACTCCAGGAATCGATCCAATAAGATCAAATTTGAAGAACAAAGACGGGAGTGCGCTCGATGAGACTAATTTTTATGAAATTCTGAAGCAAATTGAAAACAAAAATGTGGAAAAACACTTTTCCACATTTTCCATAGCGCGAGAACCGTCGATGATCGACGAGCGACGCTATGCAATATTGGAACTTTTAGATACAATATCTCGAGTGATACGACGGAGCATCCTCTTATTTATCGGACTTTTTTTTATTGAGGAATCTGCATAAGCTTGAATTTCAAAAAACACGATTTTTCATCGCATCATTTCACAGCCCGGGGTCTTAACTTTTATTTGCAACAAAGATTTCGTAAAGATTCCAAAAATTTACCAAGCTATGAAAATTTTTGTGAAGCGTCCGATCTCCCACTGCGCTATGAGACTGAAGTTTGCATCGTTGGAATGCAACGAAAATTATTATTTTTCAATTGCACAAATTTCTCGTGGCTAATTTTCGTTACGAAAATTCATCAATCATTTTTTTAATTGCTCATTTAGAGATCTATAATTTTCATCTGCAAGAAAATCATTTGTAAAATAATTTAACTGAGGAAATAAAAATATGAAAAAAGAATTTTCGTTGCATTCCAACGATGCAAACTTCGAGACCATACTGGGCTAACATTTTTTCATTTTCATTTCCCAAAATCTATTTGTCCGATTCACTTCAAACTCGGATAGAGCATAGTTCATAACATTTTATATCGTATGACTGCATAATTCGTTAATACGTTTATCCATTTGTCAATGACAAATTATTAAAGTTTTTTTTTGTCGAAAATATAACTTTTTGTTCTACAGCTTGCGATTTCTGTAATTTTTAAAATAAAATAAAAAGTATCCGGTCATATGAGTTTTGATAGTATACTAGAAGTACGTTATTTCATTTTTCACTTCAGATCATCCTAGTGGCCAAAACCATCTACACCGATTGGCCATGCAGCAACGGCGGCACTTTCTTTAACCCTTCGTGGTCACACTTCCAAATTCAATTGCGGTGGCCACACTGTGGTCGATTCTACCCTGTCAGTTTTCAAAAAAGTATCGTGACCAAAATATCCGTCCAAAGTTGTTCAAAAAAATACGGAACATGCTTTAAACTTTCTAGATGATGTACGAAAAATTTATTTATAAGGAATAAAATGGCGACATGTTAAAAAAAAATCATAAAGCAATGAAAACGCAAAAAAAACGACACTTTTTCGCTTAAAAAAATCATAGTTCCGTGAATTTTCAACATTTTTATCTAAAATTTGGACATGATACTCCCTAGATATGCTACTTTTGGGAAAAAAATAGTAGCACAGTGCGGGATCGAAAAAAGGAATTTATTCCGACATGTGAAGAGGGTAAATTTTATGGTACGAGGATACTTGGAACTCCAGGTATGATGGTAAATACATTCCCATTCGAAGCTGGTAACTATTATATATTTACGCCAAAAATTGATCGACGGGTCGATTCTACCCGGGGTGACCACGAAGGGTTAAGTACACGGAGAGAATTAAAAAGTAATTTTTGTCGTGAATTTCACGGTAAAAATTACCATGATATATTTCAATGTGGTGACAAGTGAGAAAAGCATAATAATTCGTATGTGACAAGTTTTTTTGAACTCACGTTACAGAAAATTTCAGATACGTAGCTAAAATTTTACTATACAAGAAGGGTAGCGCGCACGATAATTTTTACCGAGAGCACAATACATTTTTCTATAACACTCATTAAATTTTATAATAAATCTTAAAATAACTGTTATAAAGACGATACTTTTTTATAGATATTTTTTAAAGACATAAAATAATAAAATGCACAGTAAAATTTCGCTGATATTATATATTTTTTAAATTTAAGTTTTGCGTATTTTGTTACACATAAAAATTTACTAGAAAATCTGGTAAAATTTTCTATCTGAAGAAGAAATTTTATTTTATTTTCGTGATAATCTGTGTTTTACTCAGTAATAATAAGTGAACTTTCAGGGTTGTCATCTGGTTACCGTTACTGCACGGTAATTTTTAACATTTCATTCTCTCCGTGTAGTAATAACTTAATTGTTCATGAAGATTTTTCAATTAAAAAAAAACTCAAACTTGCCAAGACTTGCCAAATAATACCACCTTCAGTTCAGACACCCGGTATATATATCCGTCTATGTATAAGTTTAGATATACATATAAATGAGCCCGTCCCAACCTCTACTAGACTAATACAACTTAGCGAAAAAAAACTGCACCCTCTGTGCTTGATAGGCTTTTCACCCCTCGACGGGGTATTTTCTAGTCCATATTACATATATATATATATATATATATATATATATATATATATTTAATAGTGCGTGTGTATGCGTGTACATAGATCAGTACCTTCGGTGAGTTTAGACCTCTACCCTTGCTCCTTCTGCAGGAAATTGATTTTCGCAAACCCGAACGGGGAGAATTCAAGGGACAATTTGGTAGGAAGCGAGAGAGAAAGAGAGCTGGCGAGGTTTAAAGGAAGGCAGAAAGGAGAAACTATACGACCGATTTCTACTAGGGGATTAAGAGTCATCTCATATATTTTCAGATCCACACGTAAAACCACTGTGCCGCAATTTCGTTAAGGTAGTAGTCTCGCCACCGTCACGTTGAAAAGTTTATTCTCCGCTTAATCGATAAAAGCTACGAAATATTGCGAAATATCCTTACAATGTAAGTTGTACCTCTTATCGGGATGTAAAAACTTATAAAGTAATGATGAAAACGCCTAATATAATGTTTACCTAACCCTCACTTTTGTATCAGACTATCCATTCCGGCTACCAATGCGTAGATACTCTGCATATACGGATATGCACGCACTACTGTAATTTAGTTCTAGTCTGCTCCAGTCGCTTCGTGGCGCTAGCGTCGCTAGATATTGTTTAATTTAAGGCAGGCAACCACTTCAGATGCTTCAAATTTTTTTTTTTTATTTCATAAATCTTTAGCAAAATATCTTAAGAACACACCCTGAAAATTGTATACAAATGATAAAGACTCTCCGCTCGACTCCCAAGCGCGCTCAGGTATCCACGAGCGCTCAGTTAGGTAGTCTGTTTGGGTTTTCGTAACCCAAACAAACTCAAACTCGACCGTTTGGCGATTAGCTGCAAAACATCTCCATTCTGGATACAAAATAATCGAGGCAGCGGTATTTCTTGCTGCTATTTTATTCAATGAAGGAAATTCAGCCCTACTCATGGTTATGAATGAACTACAAATCGTAGTTGGCAGGCAGAGCTACGGATATGCCGAGCAAATGGATCAGATGCGCGTGGCTCGGCAAAATAGAAAAAGTTTATTAGAGACAAAAGAAGCTCGAAAAGCTCGTAAAGAGGAAATGCAAGCTGCAAATGAGTTGCATGAGGAAGAGGGAGGACTGCTGTATGGTGCTGGATTCGCTGATTTATCGGTAAGACACTATCATTTCATTAAACACATTTGACTTCGAGTTTTTCGTTTGTGAAACTTTAAACGTGTTTTTCTCGAAACGACATTTTTTCAATTTACGGGAATCATAACTCAAAAACTAATTGATGGATCATCTTCAAATTTGGAACACGTTTACATAATATAATTTATTAAAACATGAACCTAAAGTTGGAAAGATTAGATTGTTTAAAACATATTTATTATTGCAAAATGCCCGGGAAAAAATGCTAAAAATCGATCATTTTTTTTCAAACACGTTCCAACATTCGATTCTCGATTTTTTTTCTCAAAATTTAGGTTCATGTTCTTAAAAAACATGTCAAGAATGTATAAAAATCTGTTGGAGTATTTCAGATGCGAATTGCGAGCTGCACAATTCCCGCAAATCGACAACTACGATGAGGACACGGCAAGAGACACAGCGGATTACACCTTAATTAATGCATGAAATAACTTGAAAAAATTACCAGAGATGTATGAAAATATGAATAAATTATTGTCACATTTGCGGAAATTTCCGTTTTTTTTTTCACAATAAAAAAAATCCAAAAAATCATCTAATTTTCGGTCTCCTAAAGTGGTTGCCCGCCTTAAATCGCTAGATCTTTGAAACTAGACGGTCAAATTCATTTTTTTTTACCCACTTCGTCATATATTCCTCTGTAATTGAGAATTCAAAAAAAAAACCGGAGGAAAATTTTTGAAGTTATTTCGTGAAATATGAAAATTTCCACTGCTCCCCATAAGAACACATGGAAAACCATGAAATCGTTGATTGCCAATATCTCGGAAACGGAACGGTGAATCGTTATGAAATTTTGCAGATAATCATTTAATAGTGTCCTGAATGAGTCCTCAAAATTAAAAAAAAAAATCTATAGAAAAACGCCCAAACACGTTTCGGGATGTACGCGTTCATTTTTGTCAAGGTCTCAAAAAAGCGTTCAAAAAATCAACCAAACGTAAACATCTTTAACTCTTTTTCAAAAGCGCGGAAAACAAAACGTCATAATAAAATTAGAAGATTGAATACGATCTCGCAGTTTGCATTGGTGGAACGCAACTAAAATTATCTATTTTTAGCACTGATAACTTTTCGTTTTGGTCGATTCAGGCTATGCAAATCATTCGAACGTTTTTACGTATTTCTATTACAGATTTATGATTTATGAAGTTGCAAAAAAAAAAGGTTTCGAATAATAATAAAAATGGAGCAAACAACAACCAAAAATTGCTGCAAACTTCAACGTCATGATGGAATTCCGAAAGTTTCGACGCTGGGCTTCGGGACAGCCTATGCTCAACGCATTCCCGGGTGCATTTGGTAAACGGAAAAAGAAAACCGCGGGGGATGGAAAAGTTTACGTCGAGTTTTCGCATAACGGAGTTAACGACTTTAATGTCCTCCAACATTCGTCTCGCCAGACTCATTATTATTATCATCATGATTCTCGTCGTCGTTATTGTTGAATACTTCGGGTTCGAAATGATTCATAGCGCAAGCGTTTCACCTTGAAATTTCGCACTCGCTTGAGGCGTTCGTGGAGTATAGCGGTGAAGAACAAAAAAAAATGTACAGTCAACGTATGCCGAGGCCCTCGAAGGATTCGTCGAGAGCTATTTTTGTAACGCGCTCGTAATGTTTACGAACCAAAAAGGTTTCCCACACAGAGTGTAATTGGTATTTCGAAAAGTCATATTCTCATATTTGACAAAACTCAAAAGGTTTACTTTTTTTTTATATCTAACTTCACAAGTATATTTGGAAAAGATATTTTGGTTAAAAAATTCAATTAACCGAACACTTTTTGAAATTGAATGCAAACAAATTTGATCGTGTGTGGGTTTTGTGGATAACATTTAATTTTCTGCTGTCGCAAGTGAATCGAATAAAAAACAAGCATGTTGCTTTGTCGAGTGCAGGGTATTTTTTTCCTTCCAAATCTTTTTTTTTTTTCATTGACCGAAGGGACGAACATAACTCAAACGTCTTTTAGGATCTTAATTAATGATCTATAAAGTAAATATAAAAAAAAATTGCATAAAAATAATTTAAAACATAATTCCATCTGTTTTCCTCAATCTTAGATTATGAAAATCACACGAACGGCTTTCAGGGTCCTTTAAGGCGCTTTAGGCCACTCTAGGATTTTCTAAAAATCGATTTTTTTTGTTAAAAATGTAGCTTAATACTTATAAAATTATATTCCAAAAGATTATGGGTGTGAAAAATCTCTAAGTACTCGACTTTCGAATTCTAGCGCAACCCCTCTTGATTCATGTCGTGACTTTCTACTAAATTTAAACGCGTTTATCTCAAAACTACATTTTTCAAGTCGGCCGGACTCATAACTCAAACAAATTTCAATCGATTCACTTGAAATTTCAAGTGTATATTTAGAATTACATTTTCTGAGGCACTACGTAGGATTTTTTTATTATATTGGATAGTTCCTTTTTTATAAACATTTTTCTGACGATTTTCTCATGGCATTTTATACTTTTTGTTTTAGAAATGCGCCTTTTTGACAAAAAACAATATATCAAAAAAATCCTACGTACTTCTATAGCTATTCTTATATATAATTGAAAAAACTTTAGTGTCTCATCATAACTAAAAAATTATAGGAGCTGTTGGTCCGGCCGTTGACCTTACAGAAATAAAGGCGTCATTGGAAAAATGCTGCACAGTCGCCATTTTGACATGTATCGCTGTGAAAAAATAATTTTGTATAGTCAATTACGTGGATAATAAAACCCCTATTCTGTAATTCCGATTTATTTTATGGTTCCGCTGAAAAAAATCACAAAATGTGCCCTTTTTTGCCTCTAAAGTGGCCTAAGTCCTTAAAGGGGTCCGCATCAGCTTGAAACTTCAAAAATACGATTCTTTCATTGCATAATTGTATAGCCTAGAGTCTTAACTTTAAGTTGCAAAAAAGATCTTAGACATTCAACAAACTAACCGAGTTATGACGTTTTTTATGAAGTGTCAAATCGCCGACTGCGCTACGCCGGAACCGCCCTGCTGCGATTTACCTTTTTTTAACACATGGGTCATTAAGTCCCGGGGACTGACACACAGATGGCGCCGCCAATGCCATGCCGCTTTTGTTTTTCGCTAGTAACAACCGTCAAAAGATACGTGTAAAAATTTAATGACATTCGGTTCAGCCGTTGTCGAGATATTGAAGGTTAAGTGACGTTACATTTGTTTTTGCTTAAACGATGGATAAAAACGAGTTTCGTGTGTTAATCAAACACTATTTTGTAACGGGAAAAAATACCGTTCAAGCTCAGCAGTGGCTTGAAAAGTGTTACCGGGAAAAGTGCCCATCGAAAACAACCATTTGCCGATGGTATACGGATTTTCAACGCGGTCGAACAATCACCGAAGACGCGGAGCGCTCAGGTCGTCCAATTGAGGTGGCTACGCCCGAAAACATCCAAAAAATTCTGAAAATTGTTATGTCCGATCGTAAAGTGAAGTTGCAAGAGATAGCTGACATCCTTAAGATATCAAAAGGCACCGTGTTCAAAATTGTGCATGAAAATTTAGGTATGAAAAAACTTTTGTCCAAGTGGGTGCAGCGTTTGCTCACAGTGGAACAAAAACAACAACGAATTGATGATTCGGAGCGTTGTTTGAAGCTGTTCAAGCGTGATAGGAAGGATTTTTTGCGTCGGTACATAGCAATGGATGAACCATGGATTCCTCACTATACGCCGGAGTCGAAACGAGCGTCAGCCGAGTGGAGAGGAGAGCCTATTTTGAGGCAAAAGACAAATCGTTATATAAGAAAGGCATCGAAAGTTTAGAAAAACGTTGAAATGACTGTATCGCTATGGAAGGTGACTATGTTGATGAATAAAGTCGACTTTTGCAAAAAAAAAAAGTGTTTTTACTGGTTAGTCCCGGGACTTAATGACCCATGTGTTATTGCGCTTTTCTCAAAAATTTGTTCCATGAAACAGTGTAAGCCATATCTCAAAATCTATTCGTTTAATTCACTTTAAATTCGGACAGAGCATAGTTTCTAACATTATCATATGACCGCATAATTTTTCCACATGTTTATCTATTTGTTAATAACAAATGATTCAAGTGGTTCTTTTCGTCCAAAATCAAACTTTTTTTCACTGCTTGTCATTTTCGTAATTTCGAAAATTTCAAAAAAGTATCCGCCTATTCAAAAGTTTTATTATTTCACGGTACGTTTTTTTTTGTTCGCACCGCTGTTCAAATAATAATAACTTCATTGTTTATCAATGTTTTTTAATTTAAAAAAATCTCAAACTTCGCAACATTATGTATTGATTGTATGTAAGATGCCGACTTCGCCATCTCACTATTCTCACGTGAAAAAAAAAAAAATCGATTTTTTTCATGGACCTCAAGCTTATGCAGATCCTTTAACGGGAATCCGAAAGTTTCCTCTCGCAGCTAAAAAAAACACACATTTCGCACAACGATAACCACAAAGTAAAAACAAAAATGTTCTATTATTTGTTACAACCTTGCGTTACGAAAAAAACTAAAACGCCTTTCAGAATCGTTATTGGAGCCCTCCAGCCCAATTCAGCCAACGAAAAAACACCATATGCGAAACAATGACAAAAATAAAGAAAAATAAAAGTGAACCTTCGTTGGATTTCAACGAAACAAGCTTCAACAGCATTAAAAATGTGACATTGTCTTCGAGCTAGCATGACGCGAAGAAGCTCGATAAATCAAACTGCACACGTACATATTTAATGTATAAACACGCACACTCTTGTGCACTCTTGCTTAAAGAGAGGAGGCAAGGATTAAGGGAATGCAAATTCAAGAGACGAACTCTACATTCTCCTTCCCCTTATTCGCAAACTCTAGCAACACAAATATGTACACACACATACACACATATGGCTCGATTCCCATAACGTAATATCATTGGAGTTTTCTTTTCTCATGCATTATATATATATATATATATATATATATATATATATATATATATTTATATACATATATATATAGCAAAGACGTATATGAATATTGAATATATAAGGTTGGCGGTGCGCAACCGAGCGAGAATATACGAGAGTTTTCCTCGCGTGTTACGTTACACAACGCGATCCGCGAGTCGAGTCAGGCGTACTCGTTTATACTTGCGAGTAGCGAGCGGGTAAGCGAAAACCAGCCAGTCCGGCACCCACGCTCGATTCTCGTAGCAGCAGCAGCAGCAGCAGCAGCGGCACCGAAAACCTTTCGTTGTCTCTCTCTCGCTCTCGTTCTTTCTCAATCTTTTTGCTCGCGGTCGCTCTTAGCCCTTTCCCCGTTTCTCTTTCACTCACTCTCTCTCTCTCTCTCTCTCTCTCTCTCTCTCTCTCTCTCTCTCTCTCTCTCTCTCTCTCTCTCTCTCTCTCTCTCTCTCTCTCTCTCTCTCTCACTCTTCTCCGTCTCTCTGTCTCTTTATATATCTATATAATACACACTTCTCCGAGCTTGCTCACAATTTTACTCCTTCTCTGTTGCACCTCTCTTGTTTTCTCTTTCTCTCTCTCTCTTTCTCGGCGGACCGTCTATCGCCCTCTTCGGGAATCGTCTGGGAAGCTCTCGCTCGCAACATTGAGCGTCTCGGCGCCGCGTCATGAGTTTGGCGCAACACCGACGAGAGACGCGACAAGCTTGGGCTCTGAGTGCCCGAAAAAGTTTCAACGAGCGAAAGAGACGGGAAAATTATGAAATACATGGACACAGTTGAACGTACATATGTCACGTGTGTGTCTCTGTGTAGTTACGTATACCTTCTTTTATACAGAGTGGCCGTGAAATTACCTGTCTACATATATATATGAGGGTAGAATATTTTGAAGCCATTATATCTATGTAATTTGGGCTATCAGTACATATTGGCTGTTTCGAGGATGGTCTTTAATATCATTTTGGACTAATGGGCGTTTTTTGGGACAAGAAAAGGCTTGAAATGGCCTATGGTTAAATGTACTTGCATTTATTTAAAAGTGATTTTAACGACACTTATGTTTACATTATATTGATGTATAGGAACAATAGACTAATACGAGGACGGTTGCCGAAGACGACTGTCTTCACGATTACACTGAGAGAAAAGAGCATGGTAAAAGAGGGTAGAGGAAGTCCGTGTAAAGCGAATACCCTGGGCAAAGTGAACACTCGCCACTACTCGCAAATTATGCGTCTGCCGATCGCCACATTACTATAACAACGTTCGCCCGTCGTCACCCAGTGCGTGAAAAATACTTCGTTGAGTGGCCGTGTCACGCGCCGTCCAGAAGACGACGATTTGTATTTTTGCTTGAAAAATATTGATTCATGAAGCTAAGTATTTTGCTAATAACAAGAAATTGATTTATCTATCGTCCTTCGTTTTTGGGTCGTTACAATGTATGTTTATGTAGCTTTATAAACTGTGTAGAAAATGAGACCTAAAGCAATTTTTAAGTTTTTATTTGAAACGGGATGACCTCAGGAGTGACCACGTGGAGCAAAGCGAATAGGGCAAAGTTAAAATAATCTGCATATTTCGTTTCAGATGGTGAATAAATTAAAAAACAAAAAACGACGCAAGGTTCTTGGAGTGCAGACGTCATGCAAACGGCAATAAATTTATATAAAGCTGGAGAATCCATCGAAGGAACAGCCAAAAAGTACGAGTTAGCACACGCTACCTTATACAGATCATTTTGTTAGTAATTTACGTTTCCAAAGATTTCTTTGTTGTTACCCACTTTGCTCTTATGCCGTATCCACTTTATCCGGAGGGTAAAGTGGACTTTATCTATGATATCCGCAAAAATTATTTTGTTTCTGGAAGTAAGATGTTTGTGACGGAGCCTCGTTAAGCAGTGACATGTCTTTATTATTTCAAAGATCTGTGCAAAATTTCACCCATATCGGAGGTAACAGCTGTTGGGAATGACAGCCGGAATTACTTTTGTCTGTTATGCCAAATCTACGATTACAAAAACATAGGCGTCCGATATTATAGTGGCAGCATGCGTAGTATAGGCAGAAGATAGTTAGATAGGTTGTCGGTTCGATTCCATGTGTAGGCGAAATATTCTCTTCGCAAGAAATCATTTCAGGAGGTCAGGGAATGACGAATTATGATAAAAATCATTAAGGTACTCTTATTAAAAATCATTAAGTACTCTTAATTATTTTTTTATTTCTTTTGGATTTATGAAATATTCTATACGTTTTGTAGACGTGCCACGCAATATGGTAAAAATCACTATAAAAATCGTTGCAAATCACAAGCAACATTTTTCTCAATGTATACTTATTTTAGTTCTGTTCATTATTAGGATGTTGGGGAAGTTATTTGTTGATAGGTAAGGAAATATCCATTTATGCAGACCTACCATATTATATAGCATTGAACAATCAACGTATGCTTGTAAGATTGTTGGTTGCAGTTAACACACACGGAGAGAATTAAAAAGTAATTTTTGTCGTGAATTTCACGGTAAAAATTACCGTGATATATTTCAATGTGGTGACAAGTGAGAAAAGCATAATAATTCGTATGTGACAAGTTTTTTTTTAACTCACGTTACAGAAAATTTCAAATACGTAGGTAAAATTTTACTATACAAGAAGGGTAGCGCGCACGATAATTTTTACCGAGAGCACAATACATTTTCCTAGAACACTCATTAAATTTTATAATAAATCTTAAAATAACTGTTATAAAGACGATACTTTTTTATAGACATTTTTGAAAGGCATAAAATAATAAAATGCACAGTAAAATTTCGCTGATATTATATATTTTTTAAATTTAAGTTTTGCGTATTCTGTTACACATCAAAATTTACTAGAAAATCTGGTAAAATTTTCTATCTGAAGAAGAAATTTTATTTTATTTTCGTGAAAATCTGTGTTTTACTCAGTAATAATAAGCGAAGTTTCAGGGTTGTCATCTGGTTACCGTTACTGCACGGTAATTTTTAACATTTAATTCTCTCCGTGCATGTGCGTAATTTACGCAACTGCTAAAACATCAACAAGCAGTACTATATTTTGGGTAGTAACGATGTCTATAAAGTATTGTTGTTGTTATAACCCTCAGGTTAATATAAAATATGATTAAAATATGGTTGAAGATACCATACATTTCTCTCAGTGCACCTTTCTCCATATATAAATTCATATTGCGATGTGTCAAATTAATTTTTTTATTCGGTTTATAGCTTAGAGTCTTAACGTCAATTTTTTACAAAGATTTTGTAAAAATTCCAAAAGCTTACCGAGTTATGACGATTTTTGTGAGGGGTCACATTGCACACTTTTCCTTTGCATTTTTCTCGAATCTCATTTTTTTTTTAGACAATCTGTATGTAAAAATCTATTTGTCTGATGCAATTCTGATTCAGACAGAGCATAGTTAATAACATTTTCTCTCGTATAACCGGGTTATTTTTTTATATGTTTACCCATTTGTTAACAGCAATTGGTTACACTTGTTTTTCCATGGTATCGAAGTTTGCATCGTTTAAAAGCAACAAATATTCATATTTATATTTTTATTTCCTTGTTTTCATTATGATACCAAATATATTTTTGTAAATTTCATTTGCTGATCTTTCAATATGCATCTTGAAAAATGGATGAGGATTCCCGTAGATAAAATCTGCTGAAAGAAAATGGAGCGAATAAAAAAAAATAATTTTCATTGCACTCCAACAATGCAACCTACACTTTTTATTGCCTGAAGATCGAACTGTTTTTCTACAGTTCGCCGTTTTTTTAATTCCCCGAATTTCCAAAAAGTATCTGGTCGTACGATAGTTTTATTACTATACTAAAATTTCATTCTTTTTTAAATTTATTTCAGATCACCCTAGCTGCCAGAATGACGTTGAAGTTTACATCATTGGAGTGCAACGAAAATTAATCCTTTGTCAATTAATTTTTTTTTAGCCGATTTAGGCTGTGAAAATCATTCAAACGTTTTCACGTATGCTTTTAGAGATGCGAATCTCAGTTCGCAAAAAAGGCTTCGGATAATGATAAAAATGAAGACATGAACAATGAAGAAAAAGAATCATTGCATTCCAACGACTCATACTTCAAGGTCATCTGTCAGCACCACCTACACCGAACGGGCATGAAACAACGGCGGCGCTTTCTTCAAATAATAACAACTTCATTGTTCATCGACACTTTCCAATTTGAAAAAAAAACAAACTCAACTTGGCAAGAAGCCTATGTATAAACTGTGTACAGAATTCCGACCTTGTGTCATCCCAATACTCTCATAGGAAAACAATATTGTGAATCTACCTGTTTTTTTGGGCCCCAAGCTTATGTAAACTCGTTGAATAATAACACATTATGAAACGAGGACGAAAAAAACTTTTTTTGTGAGTATGAGTTTTCAGCACGAGCCGAAGGAGCATGTTGCAATCACACGAGATTAGAAAAAGTTTTTTCGTCGCCCATTATACGAAATTTTATTTTACGAGGTGTGAAATTGGGGTTTTACGCACGCGGAGCGTGCGTAAAACGTCCATTATTGGAACGTTTGGAATAAAACAACTTTTCAAAGCTGCTTAAACCTTAGAGAATCTTCAACCATATTTGAGAAACACGACCTAATTGTTCATATATTCACGTTTAGGCGTAACGTGCGAAATTCCCATGTAAACAAAATGGAAAGAAAAGTGGTACACCGACACGTTTTACATCTGAATTAGAGAGCTCAAAATCACAATATATTAGGTATGAGAAAAATTTCTCATACTAATCTTGTTTGAAGGACGACCAGACAAAATGTCTTTTTTAGCATTGAAAATGCTTTTAAAGATGTATATAGGGGGTGTGATTTAGCGAGATGTCACACGAAACTAACGCTACCCTCACTCCACTGCCGCTACGTTGTAGCAGAGTGGGGTAGCTGCGACACGCTAAATGCCTGTGATTTGTTGAAAATGTTGCTTTGTTGCTGCATTACATGAAGGGTCATTTGTGGTTACAGGTTGTAAGTTTCAATTTTGGTGTGTACATTACAATGTTAGTGGGTTTGGGTTTGTCGGGGTTTGTTGAGGTTTGTCGGGGTTTGTCGGGGTTTGTCGAGGTTTGTCGGGGTTTGTCGAGGTTTGTCGGGGTTTGTTGAGGTTTGTCGAGGTTTGTCGGGGTTTGTTGAGGTTTGTTTGGGTTTGTCAGGGTTTGTTGAGGGTGTCGGGGTTTGTTGAGGTTTGTTTGGGTTTGTCGGGGTTTGTTAAGGGTGTCGGGGTTTGTTGAGGTTTGTTTGGGTTTGTCGGGGTTTGTTGAGGTTTGTTTGGGTTTGTCGGGGTTTGTTGAGGTTTGTTTGGGTTTGTCGGTGTTTATTTGGGATGGATGGATGGATGGACGGACGGACGTGAGAATGTGAGAAGAGAATGAGAATGTAAGAAGAGAGTGAGAGACTTAGAGAATGAGAGAAACAGAGAGCAGCTCATATTATTTGCATGTACCTTTTTTGATCACCCGAAAAGTGTGATTACATTTTCAATACCATGGAATAGTTGCACTTTGTATAATATCTATAGACTTTTTTTTTTATTTTTCGATACATCCTTATACATATGTCAGAATAGACGATATAGTAGGTGAATGTGAGTGTACAACTTTTACGTGTGTTAAGATGAGATGAAGGAGATAAAGACGAATAGCGGAGACACGCGTTCAAGTGAGTCGGTACGGTGGCAGGGGAGGGGAGGCAAAGAAAGAAAGGAAAGAAATCGGCGCTACCATTTTTAGTAACGAAACGCAGGGCCTGTACTCTGTCTGTCTGTTGTCTGTCTGTCTCTCTCTGGCTCTTTTTTTCTCTCTTCCTATGCTCCCTCTCAGGCACTCGCTCGCTCCCTCGCTCTCTCTCTCTCTCTCTCTCTCTCTCTCTCTCTCTCTCTCTCTCTCTCTCTGTCGTTACCGCTATTTCTCGCTCTCGAAACTACTATTTCTCTGTTTCCCATCTCCCTTGCTCGTTCTGTGATTGTTCGCTCTCTCGTACACACGACCTTTCACCGCTTCTTCTCATCTCTCTTTTTACCTTCATCCTTCGTTTCGTACACTCTCTCTCTCTCTCTCTCTCTCTCTTGCTTTCTTCGTTTTACTTCCGACTCTATCCCCCTTTTCTCGCGCACGTATCGTCGTATCCGCGTCCTCCATCAACAACACACTATACCACACAATTTTTTCTCCTCTCCTTCACTGCGTCTCTGTCTCTCTCGCTATTTATCTACCGCCTGCGTTTTCGCATGACTCTTCGCTTCAATCATCGCGTACGTTGTTATTATTCCCGTGGTCTTTGCCATTTTTTTTTCTCTTCCTCTTCGCAGCGTGTGTGACCTCGTACGCGTGCGACGCATATACTACTGCCAGATACTCTTTTACACCACACACACACACACACACACACAACACCCACGCACGTGTGTACGCGTGCAACGTAAGCATATGTGTGTGCGTGAGTATATGCGTCGCACGCGTATGCTTATAGTGATGGCGATGACGAAGGGGCAATGCGTATTGTCTATAGCCCCTCGTTGAACGTAGGACAAGGCGTCGTACGTATCAACATGTATGCACGTTTCTCGTACCAACATACACACACCTAAAACAACACGCGAGAGTCAGGAGAAAACAAGAGAAGCAGCAGTAGTAAAAGAGCCAAAGCAGAATGAAAAGGAATCACGATGTTTTAACGGTTTGCGTATTATGGTCGTCTCTTTCTCTTTCTCTTTCTCTTTCTCTCTCTCTCTCTCTCTCTCTCTCTCTCTCTCTCCCTCTCTCTCTCTCTCTCTCTCTCTCTCTCTCTCTCTCTCTCTCTTTCTCTCTCTCTCTCTCTCTCTCCCCCCTCTCTCTTTCGGTATATTTATATGCGTATGTTTCACGCTGCACGTAATTTGCAGCACAGTGATGGCGCTGTCTTTCGTGTAAGCGCGGGACCGAGCGAAGCAAGTTGGGGGGGGGGGGGGGGGGGGGGGGGTAGTACACGAGAGTAGAGATAGGCAACGCGTTAAAAAATATCGATATTGACAATAAGTATCGATATTATCGCGACGAAAATATCGAATTGATATATCGATCGATATTTCCAATATCGGTAGTTATTACAAAAATGTTGATCAAAAATACAAAAAATATAAACTTATAACTACAATTGTTTACAATTATAAACTGATAATTACAATTACATAAAAGACGCACGACTTATGAAAATGACATTTATTTGAAATAATGAAGTTGAAGTACAAAATTATTCAAACCAATATTCGTCAGAAATAAACATTGAGAGAACTCTTTGCTTCACATGTTCCCCTGTCAGCCTGCTTTGGTTATCCGGTACCAGTAAGTTGATGGTGGGAGCCACTCTTTCGGAAGATACAGAAGATGCTTGGCGTATCATATATTTTGGTTTGAAATTGTAATAATTTGGTTTAAAATAATAAGGATATTATTTATTATTTAGTGACTTTTAATAATAGGTGGTAATAGAAAAAAAATAACATAATTCCTTAATTAAAAAATCAACATAATCGTCTTCTCCGGACGAATTATTCGCCACGAAAAAACCAGCGACCATCAGACGCAATATTCACCGGTTTACAGAAAAGTGTACCAGTAGGTTTAGTGGTACAAGCACTAAGTTGGCAATACTGCATCAGACACGTTAAATCGAACCATAGATAAAAAAAAAAACTTTTTCAACGTGATGTGTATGTGACAATGGATACGGGAATGCGTTTTAAATAAAAATATCGCTTTTGACACACAAAATAAAAAATCGATATTCGATATATCGACGATATACACTACTCCAAAGAATTAGATGAACAGCACATTTCTTCCCTTTTTTTTTAGTGTTTCTTGGAGCGCTGTATCTTTGTGAAAAATGGTCGTATCGAGATGAAAAAAAAAGCATTATGAAGCTTCAAGTTTCTAGTTTTGAGATATTTTGGCAATTTTTTTTTATGAGCTCCAGTTATCTCGTACTCATAAGAGATAGAGCGAGACAAACATGTTCAAAATTTTCTTGTTTCTTTTTCAAGGGTCCACGGGCTCGGGAAAATTTGTTTTCAGTTCAATCAATATATAGGTCAGTTACCTGGTTTATTCAGCTACAATTTCATTTTTTGTCAGTCTCTCTACGTCAATTTTTGGCTGAGATATCGGACTTTGAATGAAAATGGATCCCACTGTCTTTGATCATCGATATCTCAGCAACCAATGATCGCCAAGGGTATTAAGAGGCAGTTTTGAAAACTTGAATACATTTCCTACAAAATTCTTTCATTGATTTTTGAGAAACAATTTTTTTTCCACCTTTAACATCAATTTGAAAAAAGTACAAAAAAATGTCCTTTTTTGATGTTTCAGTAAATCTACCACTACTTTACAAATATTCATGGAAAGACTAACGTTGCCAGGTTTTTTTTCATCTTAATGTACCCCCAATAGCCCTGTAAATTTTCAAATTCATTCATCGAACCGTTTTTCCGGACCGATTGATCAAAGTTTTACAAAACAATTGAAGGAACTTAGAGACTTGAAGATTCAAAATGCTTTTTTTCATTTCGATATGACCATTTTTCACAGAGACACAGCGCTTCAAAAAACACTAAAAAAAAAGGGGGAAGAAATGTTCTGTTCCTTTAATTCTTTGGAGTAGTGTATATCGATATTTTTCTGAAAAAAATATCGATATTTTGATATATCGATATTTTTTGCCCATCCCTATACGAGAGTGCGCGAAGAGAGACCGCAATCGAGTCGACGGAGAGTGAGACGAGAAAGATTTTTTTTCGTCACTCTTCCATGCTTTTTACTATTTTCCAAACGTGACGTTTGTTAAACTTCCAAACCTTATTTGAGGATTACGCACGGATGGAAATGGTATTTCCAATCAGAATGTCACATTGACAGTTCGTGTGCATTACTGACGCGTGTGAAATGGCGAGAAGGGGAAAAAGCAAAATAATTTCTTAAGGCCGTCTTCTAGTCTAGAATTTTGAAAAAATCTATTTTTTTTGCATATTTTCAATGTTTAGTATTTCAAGAATATACCCTCCAAAGGAAATTTGGAAATTCCAAATATTAACGGAGTTACAGCTGTAATTAGTGAGGCGGAAACTTAACCGGCGCTGACGGACCGGCAGCGCTGCCGCTCTGAACTCCGAACTTCTCATCATCAAAAAACATCAAAAGACTTCGATTTTGAAGAAGAAGGAGTATTTTATGGACCAGGAATCGCCGATTAACGAAATGTAAGTATATGTACCATTATATGATTTAGACTGCCTGAAACTGTACTCGAATCTTTAAACGCGTTTTTCTCGAAACTACTTTTTTCGAGACGGTTGACATGATATCTCAAGTTGTAATGAACCGATTTACATGAAATTTATTGTGGACCTTCTCTATACACCCCTCTATCGCCCCTACCAGATTTATCGCGAAATTTTGTTACTAATTATTTTAAAAAAATCAACAATCGTGAAAAAAAGGGCAAAAAATGACCTTTTTTTTTAAACAGCCGCCATTTTGCGAATTTTTTTTTTGCCTGAGGTAGGGGCTATAATGACATCCTTACTAATTAAGAATCTATTTTTTTTTTCAGATGACCAGGAGGGTTGGAATCATGTCGATCAGGAGAGGCCGTTTTTTTTCCACCCCCACTTTACCAGCCTGCATCTACCAGAATTATGGATTTTTTTTTTTCGCCAATTTTTTTATACAATGTCAAAGGATGACTAAATATGTGGTAAAAAGATAGATACGGAAATATTTTTTGTTTTTTTTTAATCGCATGTTGAAAAATCCCCAAATTTTGGCCCTCTAGACTAGAAGACGGCCTTAAAGAAATCGGTGATCTCTTATATTATTTATTTTTGAGTCTGACGAAACGAAAAAAGAGCGCCGGATTTATTTTTCGAAATTGTTCGTAGGTTTGTTATTGTCGTGATCGTGAAGAAGAGGGCGGGGGAGAGGGGGGGGGGGGCATCGAAAGATATCGAAATTTGCATCATTGGAACTGAACGGCAAGTCCGTAGCACAAGTTGTCAAAGAAAATTTGGGATGAAAATCTCTGAAAGATTTTTCCGAATCTTTGTTGGAGATCTGTAGCCTAAATTTGTAAAAAGAAAAACAATTTTGGACATCGATAAAAATGAAGCAGAAAAACACATTTAAAAAAAAGCATTTTCGTTGCTTTTCAACGATGCGAATATTTCAGCATCGTCGAATCGAAATCCCCCATTTATTTTCTGACAAATGTTAAACGCACGCGACAGTGCTGGACGCGCGCTCGGTTTGCCGCTTCACCGATCTCCCGTGTCAAGCACAGCGTTGGCCTGGACCAAGACTCGGATGGGTGATCGCGTTTGGCCACGCACCGACGTTTTTTCGGGTTTTTTTTTTTTATCACTCCTGCTACGGCTGTAAAATAAACATTTATTTCGATTTGTTTTACGACGCCTTCTTCCATCATACAAATTGCTGCATCAATTTTCATGGATAAGAATCATTATAACAAAAAAAAAATAGAATAAAATGGGACCGATTTCGAAGTGGAGCCTCGTTACGATATATTCGCCAAAGAAAATTCGTAGCACGACATCACCTGGGGAGGCCTATGCATTCACGAATGTCGTGCATTTGCACTCGTCGCAAAACTGTAGGCCATTTCGTTCCCACGTCGCGATATATTTTGCCCTGGTACGAGAACCGAGCGAGCCAACTTTTGCACTTCGTATACACGTTTCGATCGGCACATCCGTATAAATTTATAGAATATACATATATAAACAAACCAACATACACACAGATACGCGATACTTGTTCATCACTATTTCTCGTTTTCATCTCATTCTTTCCTCCCTTCCCCCATCGCCCACGGCCATGAAGCAAATTTTACCGGACGTTTAAACTCGCGACCTCGTAACAATTTCTCGAAATTGCTCGAATTTACCAATATTGTTATTCCCGTTTGTTGGTTCGAGTACAATCATTAATTAAGATCGAACGAAATTATGCCCTTGTCAACATCACGTTCGTGCATATTTACGGGGAAGCCATATATTATTGCCATTATTATCAGTGCAGTTGTTATTATTATTATTGTTTTTATTGTCGCCGTTATTATTATTATTGTTGCAAAATATTATTGCTAGTATTATTATTATTATCAGTATTATAACCAAATAGTATTGTTATTATTGAAGTGAAACTTCTTATACGAGGTTCTCGCGTTTAACGTTTGCGTTACTTTCTAACGCCATCGTGGAGGGGGAAAAGAAAGAGAGCGGCTAACAATTATGGAAGGAACCTACCGAGTTCTGGATTATCTGAAGGTACGTTTTATTTGATTTTTTTTCTATCATTCTTATTAATTTCATTCATTCATAAATAATAAAATTAATAATAAAAGTGACGACGAAAGTGACGAATGAAAATAATCAACAGAAAATTTAATGTGAATTTAACAAATTACTCTTTAAGATTATGAGCCTCGTTAGAGGTTAAATGAAATTGAAAATAAGAAAAAAATTCAATTCAAATGAATTTTAATTGCAATCGTACGGAAGTCAATAAAGTTTTCAATAAATTCCAAATTTATAATTGAATTGTCAATGCAGATTTAAGTTTTTTACGAAAATTAAATGAATAAAAGTTAATCTTGTGTTTTAGCAATTTAAGAAAATTTAATCATGTTTTATATTTCTTCTCAGCACAATCTGGTATTTTCATTCATCAATGACATGAGTGAAGTTTCACTTGTAACGAGCGTGGCTACTACGCATACAAGTTTTTTATATTATTTTTGCTGTTATTGTTATTACCGAATACTATCTATAGTCTCATTGATATTGGGTGAAGTAAAGAATTCTAAGCGTTTTCCGCTAGATGTCTTTAGTGAGCCATATCTCACGATGTATACATCGCA
This sequence comes from Ophion ventricosus, assembly GCA_963932345.1. NCBI lineage: Eukaryota > Metazoa > Arthropoda > Insecta > Hymenoptera > Ichneumonidae > Ophion > Ophion ventricosus. The sequence continues at coordinate 15,739,660 of OZ010716.1, read as the reverse complement.
TCGGGTCATACTATACGGCGATTTAAAGGTGACATTGCGCTTCAAAAAAAGTTTTTTCACAGTTTTGTGTTTGGTGAAGCCAGCTGTGGGTTACAGCATTCCAAAATGGAGGTAAAAAAAAGAGAAAATTCGATACATTCTTCAGTACCACTACGACCGAGGTGAAAAGGCCGAGCAGGCGGCCAAAAAAATTTGTGCTCTTTATGGACCCAATGCAGTATCGAATGCAACAGCAAAGCGGTGGTTCCAATGATTCCGTTCTGGTAATATGGACGTCGAAGATGAGGCACGCTCTGGCAGGCCAATCGTCGAAAATGTCGATAAAATCATGGAAATCGTCGAATCGGACCGGCATGTTAGCACTTATTCCATTGCCCAGGAACTGAAGATTAGCCAGAAAACCGTTTCGAACCATTTGCATGAGGCTAATCTCAAAAAAAAGCTCGATGTATGGGTGCCACACGAATTGACGCAAAAGGACCTTTTGGACCGAATCGATGCCTGCGATTCTTTGCTGAAACGTAACGAAATCGACCCATTTTTGAAGCGGATGGTGACTGGCGATGAAAAATGGGTCATATACGAGAACAACAGCCGAAAAAGATCGTGGTCTAATCGCGGTGAGCCGGCCCAAACGATCGCCAAGCCCGGATTAACGGCCAAGAAGGTTTTGCTGTGTGTTTGGAGGGATTGGAAGGGAATCATCCACTATGAGCTGCTCCCATCGGGCCAAACACTCAATTCTGACCTCTACTGTCAACAACTGACCAAATCGAAGCAGGCGATCGACCAGAAGCGGCCAGAATTGGCCAATAGAAAGGGTGTTGTGTTCCATCAAGACATGCCAGGCCGCGCACATCTTTAACGACGCGCCAGAAGCTCCGAGAGCTTGGATGGGAGGTTCTATCGCACCCGCCGTATAGTCCAGACCTGGCACCAAGCGATTATCACCTTTTCAAGCATTTGCAAAATTTTCTTGATGGTACAAAACTGCCCTCAAGAGAGGCTTGTAAAAATGAGCTGGTCAAGTTTTTTACCAATAGGGACGAGGACTTCTTCAATCGCGGAATTGTGAAATTGCCTTCAAAATGGACAAAAGTTATCGAACAAAACGGCGCATATTTGATCTAAATCGGATGGAATCGTGGGGTGCGTGGGACACTGGGGTGGGAGGAGGGCACCTCGGATGGGTGCGTGGAATCGTGGGGTGCGTAGAACACTGGAATGTTCTATGCACAAAGCCACATAAGTTTTTCGTTTTTATATTGCTTAACCTACAATATTTTCCTATATAATACTGAAATCACAAAAAATAACAGAAAACAACATAAAATACAAAAAAAGACCAAAATAAAAAATACAAAAAAAGCAAAAAGCAGAATAAAATACAAAAAATAGACAAAAATACAACAAAAAAAAGCAAAAAAGCAAAAAAAAACATGCACCTTAAAGACTAACCTCCCCGTGATGAAGTGCGTAAGTAGATAACATCGAAACTAATAGAGTTTAGCAAAATATACTTATTGGAGCATTATCCCATTTTTCTCGAAAAATAATGGTTTTAGACAAAACCTGTATAGACCATAAAATATCAGTCTATTCATAAGCTACAACTCTTGTGAGAAACATTTTTCTCTAAAATCAATATTTATTAAAATAAAATAGAAAAACTAAAAAAGTTTTTAGTTTTGACCTTGAAAATAAAATTTGCGGGTATTTTCACTATCATATTCGTGATCAGCGAGTCAAAATACATAAGTGTACGACGTTTTAAATTAATCGGAGGTTTGGGCTTTTCGGAAGTACACCCCAATATTCATTTTAAAAGAAAACAAACTTGGCAAGACTATGTATGAATTGTATCTAAAATCCCAACCTCGTCATTCCAATACTCTAATCGGAAATAAAAAAAAACATTAAAAGTCGATCTGTTTTTTTTTTTGCGAGCTTCTGGAGACTCGCCGACGTCGAAAAGGTTCGTCGACTATGAATATTTTTTTTTATAAATTTCGAGAAAACGAAGAGCGAGAGCGTCGTTCGCGTCTCGGAAATATTAATCAATGGTCAATGAATACACGAAAGGGGACGCCTATGGCAAGCGTACAAAATACGTGACTCGAATGCAAAACAAGATACGAGTTTTTGTTCACATCATCAACTCTCGAAAATATCCTACGGATTTGCGTATATTTTTTTTTCTCCAAAAACATTCTCAGTATTTACGCAATACCGGATAAAATATTCACGCGTATACGATTGTCTCGATGTGAAATGGAAGATTTAAACAACGCCACAAATATTGCCAATAGGCCAACACAACCGCCTCGTCGAGCGTGCGAACCAACGCGCACGTAAGACGCGTAAAAAATCTCGAAGCAGCGAACGAAGAAAAAAAAAAAAGCGAGCCATAACCTCACTCTCTCTCTCTCGCTGCGTACCGGTAGGTCTGCGAATTCGTGTATATGACGTCACGCTCGCGAAGCACTCCTTTCCGTGTGACTGGCGGCGTCGCGAATGCGGTAATCCAACGTAACTTCGTCAAGGCACGACGACGCACATGTCAAAACAAGCAGCGCAAAAGTGAAAAAGACGCACGAGCAAGAAACCGTCGAAGAAAAACAACGTAACGCGGATGTATCGTGTCGCGCGGCATATCGTAAAGAAACGCGTTACGAGGATCAAAAGACGACGCGTTTTGGTACGCGATAATGTTGACAGGTATCGAGAGAATAACGCGAGCTGTGAAGTGTGCGAGGACCAACACTATGTGACACCGTGAACGCGAATCACACTGAAGCCTCGTGCATTTACCTTACGCTTTATCGGCATTACCGGCGAAAAAAGAAAAGAGGCTACGTTTTTTTTTTTACGACGTGTCTGGCGTTAATCGTCGTAGGATTGGCGCTCCGGGCGGTACGTCCATCTCGCTCGACGTATCGTGGATTACTGAGAGTCTCGCGACAACCACGCGCACTCGTTTCGCGCTTCGATGACGCGCGCGTTTGCTTGGCGTACTACGGGCGCTCTCTTTCTCCCTCTCTCTCTCTCTCTCTCTCTCTATCTTTCCCTCGCATACACATGCATATGACATTAAAAGATCGTAACAGAAGTTTGTCATGTCATAATAATATACAATATAGCTTCGCGATGCTTTCGGAATACAATTGCCTCAAGTACATTAGAAGTTTATTTAATTGCATCATATCGTGAAAATATACGCGCAATTATTCACCAGTTGAATATCCGAACGGAAAACTCGGGTGAAATGTTCGTCAGGTGGAAAACTTCGTAACCGCGACAAATTCACACGGAAAGGCGCACGCGCGCGCGAGCTCGGTTTCCTACGTTTCTTGCATTATCGTTGTGCGCGCAAGCAATTGTAATATTGTGTTAGCCTCGCAACGCGGAGGCTCTTGTTCGTTTCTGCTACGTGCGATACCCCGTAGTTTTCAACGTGAGGGGAATGGAAGTTTCGAACAAAGCCATAATACCGATTTGTCGCACGTACCGTAGCAGATTGCGGGAGGCGATTGGAGTAGGCCGCGAGTTCTCGTGTTGTGTGCCCTGGCCATGCTCGCTACGGTGCCGCTACTCCGACACAAGGTGGCGCGGCGATGACGCGCGCGTGCGCGTACATGTATGTGTGTGGGTCGCTGTGGCGAGAGAGGAGCGAGCTGCTAAGGGCAAGCGAGTCATTGGGGTTAGAGGACGCTGGCGTCGCGAAGCGTCGATGATAGCAAGAAAATGAAGTGTGTGCGCCTGTACTATATATACATACATACACAGGGTGGTAAGAAAGTCGTGGACCAAACGAAGTGGGGAGGTAGCCAAGATCATTTCCAACTAAAAAGGTCATATGCAGGTCGGTTCGTTTATCCACTATTCCAAAGCTATGATTTTTAGCATTGAAAACGCTTTTAAAAATGCTCTAGAGGGGGTCTGATTTAGCGAGATGGCACACGAAACTAACGCTACCCCCACCCTACTGCCGCTGCGTGGTAGCAGGGTGGGGGAAGCTGCAACATCCTCAATGCCTGTGTTTTGTTGAAAAATGCTGCATTACATATAGAGTCACTTGTGATTACAAGTTGTAAGTTTCAATTTTGGTGTGTACATTACAATGTTGGTGGATTTGGGTTGGATTTTTTTTGGGTTTAATGTTGGGTTTATTTGGGTTTAATGTTGGGTTTGTTTGGGTTTAATGTTTGGTTTGTTTGGCTTTAATGTTGGGTTTGTTTGGGTTTGTTTGGGTTTACTGTTGGGTTTGTTTGGGTTTAATGTTGGGTTTGTTTGGGTTTAATGGTCGGCTTGTTTGGGTTTGTTTGGGTTTAAAGTTGGGTTTGTTTGGGTTTGTTTGGGTTTAATGTTGAGTTTGTTTGGGTTTAATGTTGGGGTTGTCTGGGTTTAATGTTGGGTTTGTTTGGGTTTACTGTTGGGTTTGTTTGGGTTTAATGTTGGGTTTGTTTGGGTTTAATGTTGGGTTTGTTTGAGTTTAATATTGGGTTTGTTTGGATTTAATGTTGGGTTTGTTTGGGTTTAATGTTGGGTTTCTTTGGGTTTAATGTTGGGTTTAATGTTGGGTTTCTTTGGGTTTAATGTTGGGTTTGTTTGGGCTTAATGTTGGGTTTGTTTGGGTTTAATGTTGAGTTTGTTTGGGTTTAATGGTGGGTTTGTTTGGGTCTAAGGTTAGGTTTGTGGTTGGGTTTAATGGTGGGTTTGTTTGGGTTTAAGTTTGTTTGGGTTTAAGTTTGTTTGGGTTTGACGGATGGATGGATAGTGAGAGAGTGAGAATGTGTGTAAGAGACCGCGAGAGGGAGAATGTGAAAAGAGAGTGGAGAGAGAGAGAGAGAGCAACTCATTATTTGCATGTATCTTATTTTATCACCCGAAAAGTCTGATTACATTTTCAATGCCATGAAATATAATAGTTGCACTTTGTGTAATATCTGTAGATTTTTTTTTATATTTTCGAAAAATCGGTTCCCAGTTGTACAAAAAATTAATAAAAAAAAACTGCTTACCATATGCAGGCAATTTTTTTAAAAAGATGTAGCCTGATTATGTGGCTTTCACATGAAAATGTCGTCTTCATAATTGGCATCCCGAGTTTTTAGAATAAACTGAATTTGTAATAACTCTTTGGATCATAATTTTTTTCCCCTAGGTTTTTGTTGACTGCAAGCAGTGTTGGGCATTAATCAATTAAATTTTCAATCAATTCATTAATTGACTAAAAAAGTAATTGCAATTAACTATTGATTGCATGTTGCAATTAATTTAATTTTCAATCAATTCATTAATTGACTAAAAAAGTAATTGCAATTAACTATTGATTGTATGTTGCAATTAATTTATTTGGATTATTCTATGTTAATTGCAACTCGGAATTCAAACAATTACAATTAACTTTTTCAATTGTTCTACGAAACAATCAAAACTAACAACTAACCTATTTAACTTTACAGATATCAGATACGACGTGTTTGTTTGGGTTTTGTAGGCTTACGCAGCGCCCTATACAATAATCACGTTTAATGGTTAGTTTTTATTCAAATACACCAATAAGATTGAAAATTGATTAGTTTCTAATTGTGGAAAGTCACGATTAACAATTGATTAATTGTTAATTGCGACTACAGCAATTAACAATAAATTAATTGTTAATCGTGATTTTTCACAATTACAATTAATTAATTGTTAATTGTTATAGTCGTGATAAACAATTAATTGATTGTTAATCTTTAGTTACTCGAGCATTTAAATTTTGCCCAACACTGACTGCAAGATAGGGTTTTGCTAGAAAATCAAATTTGGCGCCAAGCAAACTTAAGCTGTTAATTTGCATTGGGCACGCATTATTTCGAATGCAGAGGATTTATGGCTGGTGCGTAGAAGGGAGGCGGTACTAGCAAACTCGGTTTTCCGGGGAACCGGAAATATCTGGGAACAGATGTTTCAAAAATATTGACAAAGTATATCACAATTTTGGAAACGTAGAGAAATGAACTAACCTGTACATAACCTTTTTAGTTGAAAATGATCTTGGATACGTCCCCACTTCGATTGATCCTCCATATATATATATATATATATATATATATATAGTTGGAGATTCATTCATTCATTTTCACTTTTATCGTTCTGATAATAATCACGCACAATCACCGAAGGATACTTTAATACTGGATTACAATCATTGAGAAGATTGTGAATCATGATAAGTGTGTGTGATGTGGTAAATGTGTTCATATTGATAAACACTGTGATGTAAACACTGCCATTCAGAAATTTGTAGTAGATTTGAATCTCCAACTTGATATTACGTGAAGAAAATTTTTAAGTAATAAAGTGAAATTACTCGTTAGCTATTAACTCTAGGGCTAATAAAGGTCTATACTTTTTTACTCACAATTCGATACTCTATCATATTACGCTATAAAAAATATAGCATTCCATTTGAAAAAATAAAGTTGACCTTCAAATCTTCGAAGCGCCTTCACCTATAAAAAAAATAAATGCACCACATAGTGTAGCCTTATAAACCATGTAACTTTTGTATAAAACTTTTTTTTGTGCAACGCATATTTTGGTCGTAAAAGAGGTGCACACGTTGCGTGGTCCACCCTGTATAATCGAAAAAAACTTTAGTATCTCATCACAAGTCAAAAATTATAGGAGCTGTTGGTCCGGCCGTTGACCTTCCAGAAATAAATGCGTCATCGGAAAAGTGCTGCACAGTCGCCATTTTGACATGTATCGCTGTGAAAAAAATAATTTTGTATAGTCAATTACGTCTATAATAAAACCTGTATTTTTTAAATCCGACTTATTTTATGGTTTCGCTGGAAAAAAAATCACAAAATATGCCCTTCCTTTCGGCCTCTAGAGTGACCTAAGGCCTTAAGGAATTACACGACGATATTTCCAAACTTGCTCAACATGCCCCTCCCTATCCTACCAAAAAAAAAAACATAAATTCCGATTATCGGTGGTTTTCGATAATCCGTGGATACTTCGATCCCAGCCTGCCCGGTTAATCGAGGTTTTACTGTGGGTAAGGGCGTGTGTGTGTGCACCCCCACATGTGGGGGGGGGGGATAATCTTGAAGCGTGCGACTTCTAGGACCAGCCTCAAAATAGCTAAAAGATCAACATTTACGCCGATAGCCAACACGACATAGATATAACGGGTCGAAAATATTCTTCCCTCTAGTATACACTCACGGTAGAGTCGCGACAAGAACGCAGCATCAGTGGTTCTCAATATAGATGGCGCGATACAAGTGCATTTTGCGCAACTATAACTCGGCTGTTAGAAACGCGCACTTTGATTTTCTTTTTCGTCGTATCGCGCCCCATCCCAAATTCCAATGCTGCAATGCTGTTCTTTTTCTGCTTTCCTCGCGCTACGAAACTTGGCTTATCTATTAATAAACGAGAGTTACGTTATCGAGTATTATTATGCCGCATGGCTCAACACGAAAGTGTTCAAACGCGATGCATAGTACGTTTTTTTTTTCTTTTAGAAACTCATTACGTAATTACCGCGTGGTCTCGTATGAATTATATTTCCACCCTTGCCAACCATTTGCGAATGAAAATATCGATGACTAAAGTGCGTGCGTCCGAATCCATGAGTCTGAAGTTTTGCAACTTCGATTACGCAATTCGAAGCAGTGTCGACCCTTAAATTCTATAGATACGAAATTTTGATGTTTATTTATCAATAACAAATGACTAAAGTTGGGTTTTTTTGTCGAACAGCAAATTTTTTGCTACGGCTCGTAATTTTTATAATTTTCGAAATTAAAAAAAAGCATTCGGTTATACTAAAAGAACATTTTTTAAATTTTATTTCAGTTGACCCTACACGGTCAAAAAAAAAATTAATTTCAATAGGATCTATTTAAATGAAATAGATTTTTTCTTTGTCTCGCGGCCTACTACGACCCTATTTGTTTAAAATATTTTTCTTTATTTGTTCAAACTATTCTTTTTAGATATTAAATATATTCAAATTGAATGAATAAAGATTAGATTCAAATCACGAATACGAGAAAGGAATATAGGTTCATGACATAAAAGTGTGGTGAAAAAAAGTTAAATGATTTTTCTTTTTTTTTTTCGCTAACTGTTATTTCGAAAAAAAAAAGAAAGTTATCGTCGTGCCTTTTATTAACAGACGCGACTATTTATGTATAGAAAGACTAACCATTTTTCTCAACTGCAGAATGTTACAACAGTCTTCTAATGAAAACAAAGCCATGAGAATTTTGAGAGACTGAATCGTGTACCATTTTTCCATCTGTCTCTTTTGTTTTATACGACAAAATGAAACTAAATTACAGATTTATTAGGATTAATAAAATATTTAGTTATTAGACGATATCAAATAGATCTTGATATGAATAAATAAATATATTTAAGGGGTGAGGGCTAGTCAGCATTTTCAAAAAATCGTTTTTTTTTTGCATTTTCTCAAAGTACAGCATTTTAAAAGTATTCTCTGAAAATTTTAGACAAATCGGAGCATTATTCATGACGATATACAACTTTGAGCACAGCCGCCTCGACACGAGTTGCTTCTACTGCGCCCGAAATCGGGCTCAAAATCGCTTCTACTGCGACTGCTAAGGCGAAGGAAAGGTCACTTTATGGTGCCGGAATATATAATTCGATGTAAGTCCAAAAATAATTTTTTTATTTGCATGTAAATTGTACTTAAAACTTTAAACGCGTTTTTCTCGAAAGCACGTTTTCAAATTCGGTGATCACTGTAACTCCAGAACGGCTTGACCGATCGTTTTCAAATTTGTATCACTTATTCTGTACATAATTGTCCCCTGGATGGACGAAGGATTTTCATCGGCGGTGAATAGTTTTTTTTTTATAACTGAAAATATGAGTGAAATTTTGGTCGAAAAACAAGTTTTTACTTTGAACATCCGCCATTTTGTAAAAATTCGAAATTTTCATTAAGCCTTCGTCCTTCCTGGGCCCAATATGATTTACTAATGATCCCCGTTAATTTTTTTGGTTTCAGATGATCCAGTGATGAGCAGCAGCGATCATCGCGAAACACCTTTTTTCCGGATCCCTCGCAGACTGACTGCATCTCGCTTATTTATCATTATTTTTCAATGCAAATTTTACTGTAGCTACTAGAAATATTGATTATTCATATGGGAAAACATTTTTCACTAAATAATAAAACCTGTCAAAAAAAAATCCCGAAAAAAGCGTTTTTTTTCGGCGTTACAAGTAGCCCTCACCCCTTAAAAGAAATCATTTAAATAATGGAATGCAATAGGAAAAATTTGATTTCACAAAAAAGCTACTTAATTTAAATGAAAAAAAAATCAAATAGACGCATCTAGTTAATATCAAAAGAATTTTTCTGTCAGTGTAGGAGGTGATTTTTAGGGTAGAATAAATGTTGAACCGTTCCAGTGTTCTTTCTAAAAAATTTTACACATGTTTATTGATCCTTCAAGAATATGTACAAATAAAAAAATGTTGTACGTTTGTTTACAACGGCGCGCGGAAAACGCTCCTAATTGGCGACACAGTGTTGTCGACGTTGCATCAATGAGAAAAAAGATGAAACATATTTTTAATCTATATGAGTGCTGTGATGTGTCGTACCAGATTCAGCAGAAAAAAAAACAAAATGGCGGCATGCTAAACTTTGATTATAATTTTGTTCCTATTTTTCAGACCATTCTAAGAGTTATATAAAAGAAAAAAAATTATTTCGTCTCAATTCTGCTATCAACGTTGAAAAACAGTCTACTGAAGGTATATGCAAAATTTCGTCTCAATCGGCCAATTGTTTATCGAGATATCGTAGTTGTCGATTTGAAGAACCTAGTTTCGAGAAAAAACGCGGTTAAAGTTTGCTGCGTCTCAGCCGCGCGCCCCGAGCGAATACCTTATAATTTCTGGTAGCTTTCGACCGCGTGGAATTTGGCCCATAGAAACTTCATTACCAGTTGCACCCCTTACCCGTGTAGATATATTTGAGTCGGGAAAATGTACTGCTCTTTATCTGCCTTTCCTAGATAATATCAGACCATGGTCAGGCCGTCCAACGTGAATTAGATTCGCCATGTAAGTGGTCTTAGGTCAGGCCCTGATCCGCCGTTCCCTTTATCGGGAATTGATCAGCAGCCGACGTGGAAAGAGATCGGAAAATCGCCGCGTAATGGCGAGAAAGATGATAGTGTACAGCCAGGGCTATGAGAAATAAACCGGTGAATGGATAGAGCAATGATGAGGTACTGGAAAAGGTCTTTTGTTGATATACCCGAGTAAAATAAATAGTATCAGGTCGTATCGATGCTTATTATTTCACAAGTATCACAAAATCATAAGCGAACGTACACGCTGTGAGCATAACACTTCTGTTCGTGATATAACAACGGGTCGAATTTTTATCGTTGTAGGACGGTACTTTGGTTACGCGAAGCGCTTCGCTCGAAGCCACCTGGCGGATTGTTGGCGAAATACATACGGGTAATGTCGTCCCGGCCAAAACATTGATATTTCCTGACAAGGTGACGTTGATTTAAAAAACCACGAACCATCTCCTTTACTTTTTTGTCTTATCAAATAATTTGGTTATTCGTTATGTTCAAATTAATACTTGTTGTAATATGATCATTTATGATGAGCATTTTTATTCTCGTTAGATTATCATCGATGATAAAAAATGCTTATAGTGGTGAAAAGAATTACAACAGATGTATTAGTTTCATCCTAATAAATTATAAATATCTTTGATGGGGTAAAAAGCAAAGAAGCTTTAGACAGTTCTTAAAGCTTCACTTTTCAGGAAATGTTAATGTTCTGGCCGCGGCTGTACATTACGTAAGAGTGTACTTGCTCGCAATGTATTTCAGCCAGAACATTGCAATTTCCAAACATAGAGTGTAAGCCATAAAAAAAAACGATTTTGTGATCTTTCCGGTTTGTTTCATGAAAGGGACCGGCCAGGTGAATCGGACGAGCCAAGTGGCCAGGGCCCGACGCAAAGTAGGGAATGCCCGGTCACATTTCCGCACGGGCATTAGGGTGTTTTGAAAAATCCTAAATCCTGCGTTTGATTATTTGTTTTGCAGAATATTTATACTGAGTTTCAAGTTTATACACCCAAGGTATACAATTTTCCCTCGAAACTTTTACATCCCATTTCATCTTTTGAGGAATTGATTTTCGAAAAATCCTTTTTTAGTGCATCTCTACGCACTTTGGAAAATATATTTTTCGAATTTCATTGAGATAAAAGGAGGGTTCGATTTTCTCATACAAACTTCGACACCCCGTTGCACCCCTGATTAGGGGTTGTTCTAAAAAATCCTAAAATATGCGTTTTACTATTTGCTTTGAAGAATATTTATACCGAGTTTTGAGTTGATACGCCCAAGGAATATAATTTTTCACACAACCTTTTACACCCTATTTCGCACCCTTAAGAGTTGATTTTCGAAAAATCCGCTCTTAATGGACCTCTACAACTTCCAAGGAACATGTTTAAATTTTATGTTTCTATCTTCAGCGGTTAGGCTATGCGTTGCCTATATGCCAGTCAGCCAATAAGTCACGGAACTCTTTTATATGTATTGATAACTCGGCTAATTTGATAAATATGGTTAAATGGCTTTCACAGACGTAGTCCGAAAAGTCTGTAGAATAATAAACTAAAGAAAAACGATTTTTTTCAAATTTTCACGACAACAATAGTGCCTTAAATAATAATTATTCCATTGTCTATCAATATTTTCCATTTAAAAAAACTCACTCTTGGCAAAACTGTGTATTAATTGTATGTAAAATCCCGATCTTGCCGTCCCAATACTTTCATCAGAAATAAATATTAACCCTTTGTGGTCACACTTCCAAATTAAATCGCGGTAGTCACACTTGGGTCGATACTACCCAGTCAGTTTTCAAAAAAGTATTGTGACCAAACTATCCGTCCGAAGTGGTTCAAAAAATTACGAAACATGCTTTGAACTTTCCAGATGATGTACGAAAAAAGTGATTATTATCAGAAAGATAAAAGTGAAAATGAATTTTTCTAATAGCATATCAAGTTTTTCATTATTAGAAAAATTCATTTTCACTTTTATCTTTCTGATAATAATCACGCACAATCACCGAAGGATACTTTAATACTGGATTACAATCATTGAGAAGATTGTGAATCGTGATAAGTGTGTGTGATGTGGTAAATGTGTTCATATTGATAAACACTGTGATGTAAACACTGCCATTCAGAAATTTGTAGTAGATTTGAATCTCCAACTTGATATTACGTGAAGAAAATTTTAAAGTGATAAAGTGAAATTACTCGTTAGCTGTTAACTCTAGGGCTAATAAAGGTCTATACGTTTTTTACTTAGAATTCGATACTCTATCATATCACGCTATAAAAAATATAGCGTTCCATTTGAAAAAATAAAGTTGACCTTCAAATCTTCGAAATGCCTCCACCTATAAAAAAAATAAATGCACCACATAGTGTAGCCTTATAAACCATGTAACTTTTGTATAAAACTTTTTTTTGTGCAACGCATATTTTGATCGTAAAAGAGGTGCACACGTTGCGTGGTCCATCCTGTATATCATAATGGGTTAAAACATCATCATTCGTCCGGGCATTTCAGTCGGATTATTTAATCGCACGAAGGGACTCTCATACTGCCAGCCATTCGTATCGAGCCTTCTTTCTCATCAGTAAGTAATCGTTGAAAAAATTCCTCATCCATATTTCTCGATGACCAAGTTCTCCAGCGTCTTCTATGGCTTCTTTTTCTACTTTTTCTAACCTCCTTTTAAAGAGCCACGTTAAGCCTTGGCACGGATGAGTTTTATCCACGGCGAAATGGAAGGCGGCGAGTTAGCAGAGAATTACTCGAGAGAAAACTTGTCAAATTGTTATACTCTGCTCGAGAACGTTCGAATATTTGGATCGTATGTGGGAGTAATTCAATTTCGTACAAAGTTCGAGATCGTTAACCCATCCCAATTTCCCCGTAGATGTACTTTATCCAACCGTAACGTATTATCCTCATCAGCCATAAACTCTTCGTGTGTGTGTGTGTGTGTGTTCGTGTCGATACGTATATACGTGCTACTCTGAAAATACAAAAGGGTCAAATCGGTCGAGCTAGTAAATAATAATTCGCACAGTACACGAAGTCGGTGCCGCAGGCGCGCTCAACGAGAAACAACTCGGAATCGTCCCGTTACGAAAAAGACGGGGCAGAGGTGCACTCCAATCTCTTCGTTTTGTCTATCGTGTATAAAACATTCTCGCGAAGCTCGCGAACCTGGATAACTCTTGAAACACTCGCTATTGCGCTTCCTTGAGCCCGATAACGGTGAGAGAAATAGAAAGGATTGAGACGAAAGGCGAATGAGAGGAAGAAGCGCAATGAAGAAAAAAAAAAAAAAACGTTAACTTGGGAAAAAAAAAACGAGAACAGGAAAAAAAGTAGGTAAAAGTGGTTGAGTCAAAGGCCCGAGAGAAAACGTTCCTCAAGCTTTCACTATGGGAGAATCGATTTTTAAATTAATCGCTTCGTCGGAAGGGAGCGCCTCCATCACCAATCGCAGTCAACTTGAAATATATGTATGCATATATATATCAATTCCAGACACCAAGACGTTTCACGACTATATTATCCGTAATCGAAGTGAGGCAAATTCCGAGAAGCTTTCTGTTACATATATATATATATGCAGATATCCGAAGATGCTAATTTGCGATTCTCTCGAGAAAGGATCTTCGAATTCGGTGAATACAGACAAACGGATAGAGTCGTTATATATATATATATATATATATATATATATACATTGATGAAATGGAAAATTACGTTGACGTGCATATATACAGACGCGACTCTCCATCACAATCCTCCGTTTTACCATTTCTGACGTACACATATCCTATTTCTCACTCGTACGCCCGTAGTATATCTGTGTTCATTGGTTTTTACGTGCGAGTGAATGAGATCTCTCTGGGGATCGATCCTGACGGGCGCTTGGAACACGCTCGGCCGAGACTCGCGAGTCCTTCATGCTCCGCTTGTGCACTCCCCGTGTATACATAATACACAAATACATGAACCGCTTTTCGCGCGAATTCACCAATTGCAATGCTCCTTCAAGGGATCGGATTGAATTTCTGACATACGATTTTTTATATCGCGCAGTTTTATAACGTAGTGTCTTAACTTGAATTTGGGAAGTATGATTTTGTGAAAATTGAGAAAATTGACCGAATTGTGATGATTTTTGTGAACGGTCGCTCACTGAGTTGCGGCGCAAGGATTTTTTTAAATTTTTATATTGGGTTTTTCTCGGAAGTATGTTTTACGAAGGCGGGCAACCACTTTAGGAGACCGAAAATTGGATGATTTTTTGGATTTTTTTTTATTGTGAAAAAAAAACGGAAATTTCCGCAACTCTGACAATAATTTATTCATATTTTCATGCATCTTTGGTAATTTTTTTGAGTTATTTCATGCATTAATTAAGGTGTAATCCGCTGTGTTCCTTGGCGTGTCCTCATCGTCGTTGTCGATTTGCGGGAATTGTGCAGCTCGCAATTCGCATCTGAAATAGTCCTACAAATTTGTATACATTCTTGAGATGTTTTTTAAGAACATGAACCTAAATTTTGAAAAAAAAAATCGAAAACTGAATGTTGGAACGTGTTTGAAAAAAAATGATCGATTTTTAGCATTTTTTTCACGGCATTTTGCAATAATAAATATGTTTTGAACAATCTAATCTTTCCAACTTTAGGTTCATGTTTTAATAAATTATATTATGTAAACGTGTTCCAAATTTGAAGATGATCCATCAATTAGTTTTTGAGTTATGATTCACGCAAATTGAAAAAAATGTCGTTTCGAGAAAAACACGTTTAAAGTTTCACAACCGAAAAACTCAAAGTCAAATGTGTTTAAACAAATGATAAAGGATCTAACCGATTAATCAGCGATTCCAGCACCATACAGCAGTCCTTCCTCTTCCTCATACAACTTATTTGAAACATGCATTTCCTCTTTACGAGCTTTTCGAGCTTCTTTTGTCTGTAATAAACTTTTTCTATTTTGCCGAGCCACGCGCATCTGATCCATTTGCTCGGCATATCCGTAGCTCTGCCTGCCAACTACGATTTGTAGTTCATTCATAACCATGAGTAGGGCTCAATTTCCTTCATTGAATAAAATAGCAGCAAGAAATGCCGCTACCTCGATTATTTTGTACCCAGAATGGAGATGTTTTGGAGATAATCGCCAAACGGTCGAGTTTGGGTTTGTTTGGGTCATGAAAACCCAAACAAACTACCTAATTGAGCGCTCGTCGATACCTGAGCGCGCTTGGGAGTCGAGCGGAGAGTCTTTATCATTTATATACATATCGTTAGAAGGAATCCGAATATCGTTTTGAAATATTCAGGGTTTATTCTTAAGATATTTTGCTAACAATTTATGAAATAAAAAAAATTGATTCATTGAAACATCTAAAGTGGTTGCCCGCCTGAAAGGGGGTGTACGTCGAATCTCGGAATTTATTCGTCCGATTGACTTTAAATTTTGACGGAGCATAGTTTTTAACATTTTCTGTCGCATGATTGGATGATTTTTCCATATGTTGCCCATTTGTTATTAGCAAATGATTAAAGTGGTGTTTTTTATAATTGAACGTTTTTATTCCTACTGCTTGCTGTTTTCGTAATTTTGAAATTTCCGAAAAGTAAGTAAAGATGTTTTGGAATAGAGATGTTTCGGAAGAGAGATATTGTGAGATGAAATTGTCGGAATAGAGATGTTTTGGATGCCACATGAGATTTTGAAGAATACAGATATTTAAGAATAGAGAAGTTTCGGAAAAGAAATATTGGGGAATGGAGATATTTAAGAGCAGTAATTTTTCAGAAATGTGTTATTGCGGAATAGCGATCTTTACGAATAGAGATATTTCGGCACAGAGATGTTTTAGACATGAGATATTTTGGAATAGATATCTTTCTGATGAAGCCTTCTCCAGAATAGAAATATTTAAGAAGAGAGATGTCTGAGAATAGAGAAATAAAGAAAAGAGTTGTTGTCCTGCCACGCGGGGGGGGGGGGGGGGGGGGTGCTGGGCTTTATGTTTTACCAAAGAATATTACTAGATAGCGTTATTAGTTTCGTCGCAATTGAAAATTATCATCTTACCCCAAGGGATCATCACGTACACCTTTTCCCTACTGGTTGGACGAATACATTTTTTTTCTCTCGGAAATCTAATCACTCGATCTTAAGGATGTATAAATGTTTAAGAAAAAACGTTTCAACATCTTCTCCAAAAAGTACATCGTTTTCGAGGCATTTAAAGCTAAAGCTCACTCGGGGCCCATATCACCCCACATGTGCTTTAAGATTAGCAACGGAGTTGTGCACACGAAGAGCTACAATTAACTGATTCTTTTGTGCAATGAAGTCGAAACGCATCTCATCAGTGAAAAAAATATTGAAAACCGATCTGTTTTTTGGGCCCCAAGCTTATGCCGGCCCCTTAACGCGAACAGATTATTTCCTCTTAGTCAACACTGGGGAAATATTTTATTTGGAATAACTGATATACCTCGAATACAACCATATCTTCGAATCCAATGAAAATATTTTGTCGTAAGGAAACAAGATCGGGATTGTTTCAAACAAAAATACGTCAACAATAGCGCATTCGGTTTATTGAAAGAAAACAAATATCTCAGTGCGATGACCGCGAAAAATCGATCGGAAAAATAAATAAGAAGAATAAACGACATACCAAAAATCCAAAAAATAATAAAAGGTTGCACATGATCTTTTCATCGGATATTTTATGTTTTCGACAATAATTTACAAGGCGTCTCACAGAACTCGGAATCGATTCACCACATCTATAAACTCGACGTTTCTCGAACTAAGGCCGTATATATTGAATAGCTGTATACATGGTTATAGGCCATTCACACTCGATATATATATGCATATTTATGCGCTCGCGTGTCCACGTAGATCGTCTTGCGGGGGCTCGTCGTGTCGAATATTCCGTATTGCGCCCGTTTGCTTCTCAACAATTTATGTACACGTATATACACATGTGTGTGTTGGTATGCGGACGCGTGAATAATAACCGAGGTAAAGGGTCGATGCATCGTTATGACATTGGGGAACGTCGGGCAGAATAAATTGCCAGTTTGAGGATAAACGATTTATCGTGATTACATGGCGAGATGAAATTTTACCAGGTCAGATCCGTTCAAAGTAGGCCGACATATTGATAGTATGACGAGCCTGACTTTTCTCATTACGAAATTGCATATGCACCGGGGCCGGAAACAATCTGTGTGCATACATTGAGGTGTCTTAAAAAAAAATGAATCAAATATATTTAGTTCTCATCCTGTCGAACAATATTATTACGGAATATCCGGAAGCCACATACTTTTGCAATATTATTACGTATGAGAAAAATTCATACCAAACTTGAATTCTGTAACTCAAATCTGAGGGACGGTGTTATTCCCCCTTCTTACTCCCGTTCAATTTACACGGGAGATTCACTTGAAAAACTCAACCCCTAATTAATATTTCACAAATCCCGGTAAAAATGCTTATACCCTTCGACTGGACATTTCCGCCAGGAACCTCTGACTGCACGTGGGACCGATCGGACCCCAGACGTTATTCAGATCGTTGTATTTCGGTAAATATGCGTTTTATGTACCACAACCATATTTTCCTCGGTTTTGGGACCTAAAAGAGATCTTTTAGTGCCTAGGGACCTAAAAGAGATCTTTTAGTGCCTAGGGACCTAAAAGAGGTCTTTTAGTGCCTAGGGACCTAAAAGAGGTCTTTTAGTGCCTAGGGACCTAAAAGAGATATTTTAGTGCCTAGGGACCTAAAAGAGGGCTTTTAGTGCCTAGGGATCTAAGAGAGGCCTTTTAGTGCCTAGGCCTTCAAAATTTATGCGTGCGCATTTCTCACGCTCACGGTCATTGAACGCCTTTGTGCAACAGCTGTCAATTGTTAGGTGCTGCAAACAGTCGTTAGGTCGAGGAATTACGTACGTTGAGGCATTATTTACGGGAAGAAACATAACCTCACTTTCACGTGACACCGCGGCAAAGCATCGTCGATATCGCCGCGACATAAATTATTAATAAAAAAAATTAAATAAAAAATGAATGATATTGGGAAACATAGCAGCGATGAGTGATTGTACTGCACGCCACCAGATCTTAAGGAAGCCGCGAAAAAGACGGCACATGTTTTCCTCGCTTTTTCGTGTGTGTGTGTGTGTGTGAACGGTGAACGCCTTGTTATAAATTATTAATAAGATCGTATATTAAAGTATGCTGATACATTTCAAAACTACGTTCAGTGTCTGAACCTTTGTAAACATTTAGAAAAAAACCCATCTCGCCCATCGAAAACCATATATATTCAATATTGAACCATCAAGGTTTGATAAAATATTAAGAATCTTTCAAATCTTTTTGATCTAATAAAAGATTACGACTCGTAGCAGATTTTTTTTTCGTTCATATACAGGTAATTCGTAGAATGGTCAGAAAAATAGGAAATATTGATAATCAAAGTTTAGCATGCTGCCATTTCGTTTAGGTCCACAAAATTCGCCAATTAGGGGCATTTTCCGCGCACGTAAATAATCGTATAAAAGTACATGATTATAATTTTTTTTAATTCGTACATATTCTTGGAGGATCAAATAAACATGAAAATAACCATTGAATGAACGTAATGTATGTATCTATATAAAATAATTTCAAGGATCGTCAGCTACCTAAAATCATGAATTCATTAAAACAAATTCAAGGGTCGTCTTCGAAATACTCAGATGTGCTGGAAGTCAACATAACATAGATATAGGGGCTTTAACATCTCTTTTCTCGACGTATATATGCATACAGGGTGTCACAAAAGTAACGGGACGGCTGAATATTTCCGCAGGTAAGACAATTTCCCAAAATGTTAAGGTCGTTCTTGAAGTAACTTTTCCCAAGGAATTCAATGGTGACCTTCATTTTGAGCTTGGCGATGTCCTTCGAGGTTATTTCAAGGTCAACTTTTGTTTTTCAAATGGGAACCCCCTTTTTTGACATCGGCAATCGATAGAGCGGGAAATTTTACGTACAGATATGTACTTAAGTCACCGGTCCCCTTTGACCTTGAAGGTCACTGCAGGGTTAATTAAACTTAAACACAGTATGGATACCTCGGACAAGAATAGAAGCTTCTTAAATTCTATCGTTAAGACCAAAGTTATCAATTTTAACAAGGCGCATCTAGTGGTGACCTCGATCGTGACCTCAACCATGACCTTCAAGGTGATTTCAAGGTCAACTTTAAAGAAATATGGGAATCAGTACTTTTGAGTTTTGATATCAATAGAACGAACAGTTTTACGTTTACATTCATAAATTATTTTGCTTTAAAGTCTTATAAATTTAAACAAGGTCTGGATACCTCGGGGGGTAGAAGCTTTTTAAATTGTTTCACATGACATTTTATAACTTGCGTAAGAGTCCTCGTCACTATTCATACTGTGTTTAAGTTGAATTAACCCTACAGTGACCTTCAAGGTCAAATTCGACCGATGACTTGAGTACATATCTGTACGTCGAATTTCTCGTTCTATCGATTGCGGATGTCAAAAAGGGAATTTTCATTTTTTTAAAAAGTTGACCTTGAAATCACCTTGAAGGTCATGGTCAAGGTCACGATCGAGGTCACCACGCCTTGTTAAAATTGATAACTTTGGTCTTAACGATAGAATTTAAGAAGCTTCTATTCTTGTCCGAGGTATCCATACTGTGTTTAAGTTTAATTAACCCTGCAGTGACCTTCAAGGTCAAAGGGGACCGGTGACTGAAGTACATATCTGTACGTAAAATTTCCCGCTCTATCGATTGCCGATGTCAAAAAAGGGGGTTCCCATTTGAAAAACAAAAGTTGACCATGAAATAACCTTGAAAGACATCGCCAAGTTCAAAATGAAGGTCACCATTGAATTCCTTGGGAAAAGTTACTTCAAGAACGACCTTAACATTTTGGAAAATTGTCTTACCTGCGGAAATATTCAGCCGTCCCGTTACTTTTGTGACACCCTGTATGCGTAGGTATATATGCATATACGTTTAATACCGTTATGATGTCATCAGATTGCGCAATGCTTTCTCAAACGTCCGTGAGTCACGATTGTAGCTAGAGACCGGTTAATAAATCGAGTAATAAACGAGTGTCGAGCTGCTGTAACAAGCGAATCCGTCAATTGGCCGTGTCTTCTTGGACCGAAGATTTTCTTTTTACATCCGTGTCTTTTCATTCGATGGACAAATGACCAGTCTTACTTTTGCTCTTCAATTGAAAGGTGGAAAAGATTCGTTGCAATTTTTTTTTTCTTGCACTCGCATATACTTCTAACAATAAGTAGATCGACTTTAATCCATACTGTTCTATTTTGAAAGCGGAGATGGATGAACGAACAACGAGGCGAAATGATACTTTTATTCAAAGGTTATGGCTCCGTTGCTGTTCGATTCGAGAATGATTGATATAATCTCTCTCCGGTGTGAAAATCATCGGTTGTAAAATACGCCGATACATAATTGTTTTCTAGTCTACCGAACGCACTCGAAAGAAAGTTGATTTTCCCGCGGCAATCGTGGAAACGTCGAAAGAGCTGTCGATAATTCGTTGCACGTCCCTCTCGAAATAGCATCTCGAACGCAGGGGGGAAAAAGTAGCAATCAATTAAAATTTATTGCTCTCCGTGGTAACACGCTCTCGGTGGAAAATCGGTAATTACCGTAGAGAAAAATATCTGCAATCGAGACAGACGTTGCAACATTAATCAATAATTTCGTTCCGTTTCAAACATCCATTTTAGTTGAAATGGGATAATTTTTTAATTTATGCAAATCCTTTAATCAATGTGAAATCAAATTTCAATCTGCTCCAATTCTAATCAAACCTTCATTATTTTATTATTTCTTTTCACTTGTATCCATCATCAATATTTCTGCGCTCGATAAATTTTCAAATAAATCTTCAATAAATCTACGTACGAAGACATTACATTACTGGTTGGACGAATACATTTTTTCTCTTTCGGAAATCTAACTACTCGATTTTAAGGATGAATAAATTTTTGACAAAAAAACGTTTCAACATCTTCTCGAAAAAGTACATCGTTTTCGAGGCATTTGAAACTATGGATTACTTGGGGTCCATTTTACCCCACATGCGCTTTAAGGCGGGCAACCACTTTAGGAGACCGAAAATTAGTTGCTTTTTTGGATTTTTTTTTATTGTGAAAGAAAAAACGGCAATTTCCGCAACTCGGACAATAATTTATTCATATTTTCATACACCTCTGGTAATTTTTTCAAGTTATTTCATGCATTAATTAAGGTGTAATCCGCTGTGTCTCTTGGCGTGTCCTTATCGTCGTTGTCGATTTGAGGGAATTGTGCAGCTCGCAATTTGCATCTGAAATAGTCCAACAAATTTTCATACATTCTTGAGATGTTTTTTAAGAACATGAACCTAAATTTCGAACGAAAAATCGAGAATTGAATGTTGGAACGTGTTTGAAAAAAAATGATCGATTTTTAGCATTTTTTTCCCGGCATTTTGCATTAATAAATATGTTTTAAACAATCTAATCTTTCCAACGTTAGGTTCATGTTTTAATAAATTATATTATGTAAACGTATTCCAAATTTGAAGATGATCCATCAATTAGTTTTTGAGTTATGATTCCCGCAAATTGAAAAAATGTCGTTTCGAGAAAAACACATTTAAAGTTTCACAAACGAAAAACTCAAAATCAAATGCGTTTAATCAAATGATAAAGGGTCTTACCGATTAATCAGCGATTCCAGCACGATACAGCAGTCCTTCCTCTTCCTCATGCAACTCATTTGAAGCTTGCATTTCCTCTTTACGAGCTTTTCGAGCTTCTTTTGTCTCTAATAAACTTTTTCTATTTTGCCGAGCTACGCGCATCTGATCCATTAGCTCGATATATCCGTATACATACCGTTAGAATGATTCCGAATATCGTTTTGAATTTTTCAGGGTGTATTCTTAAGATATTTTGCTAACGATTTATGAAATAAAACAAAAATTGATTTTTGAGGCATCTAAAGTGGTTGCCCGCTTTAAGATTCGTTACGGTGTTGTGCACAGGAAGAGCTGCAATTAACTGATTCTTCTGTACAATGAAGTCGAAACGCATGCCATTGCGCGCTCGAGGAATATCAAGTCATCGCGCTTTTCGAGAAAAATGAGCACTTTAAAACTCGCATTTTTAGTACGTGACTTTACATGGACTACTTCCTGTCCACGTTTCTCTATCTATAATACCTAATTGCTGTATTCATCAGCACGAAATCTTTTACATTGACTTTTATTGCATAGAATAGAAATTCAAGAGATCCATTGCACCGATAAAAATGGAGCGTGGTCGAATATTTCAAATAAAATATTTCTCAAAGAATGTTTAAGTATACGGATTTTTTTTTTATACACAAATACTCCAATGAAACTTCATCTTCGAAGTTTCAAAAAGTTGAATTACATCGTATTTGATAAAAAAAATCAATAAAAATAAACTGGTCCCGATCACTGCATAGAATAGAAATTCAAGAGATCCATTGCACCGATAAAAATGGAGAGTGGTCGAATATTTCAAATAAAATATTTCTCAATGAATGTTTAAGTATACGGATTTTTTTTTTATACACAAATACTCCAATGAAACTTCATCTTCGAAGTTTCGAAAAGTTGAATTACATCGTATTTGATAAAAAAAAATCAATAAAAATAAACTGGTCCCGATCAATGGAATTGGAAAAATTGAAATTGCTCGATGTGTGGCTAGCGGACGAATTTTTGTAACGCCGAGCGCCTTCAGACGTTCGACCCTGTTTGGCAACGCTGTAAGCTTCGCAATTACGATTTCAATCAGCTGTTTGCTGTGTCGCTTGTACACAGTATCCTCACATGAGCGTACATGGAGTGGCCGGTACATCGTGGATGTGTGTCACTCGTCGCTTGTTGGAGTGCGTGTAGCCGTGGCGCCTCAAGGATCAGTAGTGCCGCGTTGTCATATCGTCTCCTTGCAATCACTTATCCAAAAAATGTTGAAACTTCGAAATTTACAGATTTCATACGGTTTTTTCGAGTTTCTTTTATTAACTGTTAATTATTGGTACTATTATTCAATTGAGTGACTTTCTACTAACTTTAAACGCTCTTATCTCAAAACTACATTTTTCAAGTCAGCCGCACTCATAACTCAAACAAATTTCAACCGATTCACTTGAAATTTTAACTATATATTTAGAATTACATTTTCTGAGGCACTACGTGGAATTTTTTTTTATTATATTGCATAGTTCCTTTTTTATAAACAATTTTCTGACGATTTTCTCATGGCATTTTATACTTTTTGTTTTAGAAATGCGCCATTTTGACAAAAAACAATATATCGAAAGAATCCTGCGTACTTCTATAGCTATTCTTACATATAATCGAAAAAACTTTAGTGTCTCATCATAACTGAAAAATTATAGGAGCTGTTGGTCCGGCCGTTGACCTTCCAGAAATAAAGGCGTCATCGGAAAAATACTGCACAGCCGCCATTTTGACATGTGTCGCTGTGAAAAAATAATTTTGTATAGTCAATTACGTGTACAATAAAACCCTTATTTTGTAATTCTGATTTATTTTATGGTTTCGCTGAAAAAAAATCACAAAATATGCCCTTTTTCGGCCTTTAGAGTAGCCTAAGGCCTTAATGTGAGAAATTACACCTCCGATCTTGAGGCAGTTTTTTTTTATAGTTTGGTTCTCGCGAAGAGTGTCTTCAAGATGGGCGTCCGTTAACCTTGAACGAGATTTATTTATTTTTTAATTCATTTTCGAGAAAGATGCTTCACATATATATGTCGAGCCAAACTTAGTGACCGGGCCATTCCCTACTTTGCCCCCAATAGGGCTCGGGCCAAGCTTGCCTCGTCCGATTCACCTGACCGAGCCCTTTCATGGAACAGACCAGAAAGATCATAAAATCATTTTTTTTATCGCTTACACTCTATGTTTGGAAATTGGAATGTTCTGGCTGAAATACATTCCGAGCAAGTACACTTTCACGTAATGTATAGCCGGCCAGAATATCTACATTTCCTGGGACACGGGAATAGGGCACCCCTGCCTTTCTCCTCTCAACGTTTGAAAGCGTTCTCAGGTTTCTTCTCCGGTTATTATTTCGTGTATTGTTTTCTCATATATCCTCTCAGTAATTTTTACTAGTTTGCTGCTCATACCTATATCTGTTATTTTCTGAATCATCAAGCGAGACTGTCCTAAAGCCTTAGGCCACTCTAGAGGCCAAAAAAGGACATATTTTGTGATTTTAGAAAAACTATTGCACCGATTAGGCTCAAATTTACAAAGATTATTCGATGCATGTATCTCTTCGACCCCTGATAACGGTACAAATATTCATTAATATTTAATTCTGTTTTTAAACAATTTTATTTGTAAAAAACAGTCGAAAAATTAAAAATTGCGCCATTTTGTTTTCTTTTTATCAGGGTTGAAAGTTATTAGTAGGAGTCATAACTACAACTCTACTTTATAATAAAATACTCGGCTTTTCGTATTCAGATACTCCAAAGTAAAGATTTCATATTGACCAGTTGAAAGCAGGGGTAACTTCAGGCAGCCAGGCTACCAAGAATTTTTTTTTTTATTTAATTTTTTCTCGTACTTTGAAACTTCTATTTTTATGTATAAAGATATTAAAATATGGAGATAAATTTTATTATGAAATAAACATTCTTCAGGATATGTGCAACAGATAGAGACGGATGCCTCAAAGACTATTTAAATTATCGTGCATACCATATCGAAAAATGTAGTTTCGAGATAAACCCGTTTAAACGGCGTTCCTAATTGATATTTTGGAATACTTTAGTTTTTCAATGTTGGCTAAAAGTATAGAAAATGATAGTAAACAATTTTAAAAAATTAATTTTCGATAATTCTGAAAGTATTATTATATGTTCAACCCCTTATGTACCGAATGAGCTTTCTCGTGCGAGGAGTACGTCAACGCTATATTGGGCGATGTTATTTCCTTATTTTCCTTCTCATGCACCGATAATTAATCTTTTTTTTTTTTACTTACTGCTCTTACACCTTGTTTGTCTCTCACATAGCGAAACTTCTAAACATTCGATCATTCAGACGTGTCTGGCAGTGTATCGTGTATACATGTGTATATACATATATATCAACTTTCAACAGAGAGTGTACTGAGACAATCCCCATCAGAGGTCTCATCAACGGTCTATTCCGTATAGGGCCCTTACGTTGCGTCGCAACGCTGAAATCTCTCAACCCTCGGTTGGTGTCCTGAAGTTCTCTCCGCGCGTTCGTACAACGCTTTAACAGAAAGGGAAGGACAGGAGAGCAAGAGAGAGAGAGAGAGAGAGAGAGAGAGAGAGAAAGACAGAGAGAGAGAGATAAAGTCGCGAGAAACGTGCAACAGCGTATAAAAGATAGCGCGAGCAACCCCTCTTGTCTTGTCGCATCCCTTCGAATTGGAGAATCAGCAAATATAGTATACAACTATTTGCCAGGAACCCAAGAAGAGTCTCTACTCGACGTCGTCACCGTCGACGAGGAGTACGACACGTGCCGTTCGTTCATCGAAATCAGAGTCACGTATGTCACGCGTCGCCGGGCCAACCTATGCAATAACGTTTGCTCGAACCCTCGCGCGCGTACACACTGTAACCCGAAGAAGGTTAAAGTGAAAAAAGTAAGTGGGGCAAAATGGACCCCCTCTCCCGCTCCGAGAACATGCTCGACGACCTCACAACACGATTATTACATTTTTTTTTTTTTAACTTTTTGTTGACTGGCTGTCTCGTTTTATTTTAACAGTCTTGTTATGAAAAATCGTCGTATATGTGGCTTTTATACGAGACGGATTTGTGGTCGTTTGGTCGGTTTATTTTGGACACGTTCGCTTTGATAGTCGATAACGATCAAAGTGCGCAATAGTGAGGGTAAAATGGAGCATTCACTGGAAAAGTCGCAAAAAAAATGACATTGCGACGTTACTAGGGATGCAACGATACTTGTTTTAGCGGATACGATACCGAGACCGATAATTCTATCAACATATCAGCGAGACTGATACAATCTACGAGAGAACTTGATATAATAATTTAAAAGAAAGTTTGTACACTAAACAATGATTTAAACATTAAAAAGGTACTTAAGTGAGAAGATGAAAATGTTAAAAATTATTTGCCTACCTTCCAGGAGTAAATGGAGTATCAAAATCCAAGAAAAATATAATTATACTCTTTTATTTATTATTAATTTAAAGTTTAGTACTTGAAGTAACCTAAACTTGAAATTGCCCTAATTAAACTTGAAATTCAACTAAACCCTAAAAACACAGGTTTCTACAGGGTTTTAACGTAAATAGGTTTTAGTTGTGACGTAGATAGTCAATAATCAAACTTAACCTTAGGGAGGTTTTTGTTAAGAAAGTAGAGCTTAATAAGGTCATTTGCTGACAATCGGTTGCGCAAATCATTTTTTATAAGGCCCGCAGTTGAAAAAAGTCGCTCTGAAGCAACTGAGGTCAATTGATAGGATAGATATCTTTACGCAAGTTTTTTTTTTCAAATTGGGATATCTATCCTCATTACGCCAGTATACTTTTGGATCTGATGGCCTCGAAATATTGAGAGATCTAAAGTAAGATTCCACCTCCTCTTAATCAGGATGCTCAGTCATATTTGACAGTGGCTCATTTTCTTCTGCTTCTTTAATAAAATGCCCATAAGCACTCCTGATACCAGTGGAACTTTTAACTAGCGCTTGGGAACTCATTGCAGCACTTAAAGAAGTCAAAGGGCTGTTGGTTATTGAAGCAATAATGTGTCGTCTTGCTTGAATGCCTGTAGATTGCTTATTGAATGTACACAATTTCTAGCATGGATCTAATGCTGTACCCAAAATGAACGACTTTTCATCGTCCGAATAGCTGAACCTGCCATTGGTCTTTTCTATTATATCTTCTACCAAACCCAGATACTCTATATTATCAGCGGTTTCGTCTTTGTTTTTAATATTGATCAAACGTTTTTCGGAGACTGTTAATCAAGGGTATAGTCTTTCTCTACCAACCTTTTTTTTATTCGTACGAATAATAGTTATGGCGGATTTCAAGAGATATATATGTATATATATATATATACATATATATATATGTCAGCGGATATACGTATTGCAAGAAAACGTGGGCATCGATAAGTACGGAACGTTCCGAATGGAGAAAAGACACGATTTTGACGTTAGAATTCGCGTCGTGGAACGTCGATTCTCATACCGATGATAGCGGCACTTTATTGCAAGGGAAATTCCTCCTTCGATTGTTGCATCAATAAGGGCTTCGTTCGAACGACATTTATTTCGTTAATTTGCCAGCCACCAATTACGAGAAAAGAGATACGGAAGAATCGATTTGAATGAAAAAATGTAGGTAGGGGAAAGGTGTACGAGATGATCCCTTTAAGGCCTTAGGCCACTCTAGAATTTTACGAAAATCGATTTTTTTGTTGTTAAAAATGTACCTTAGTACCTATAAAATCATATTCCAAAAGATTGTGGGTGTGAAAAATCTCTAAGTACTCGATTTTCGAATTCTAGCGCAACTCTCTCACCCTCTTGATTCATATCGCGACTTTCTACTAACTTTGAACGCGTTTATCTCAAAACCACATTTTTCAAGTCGGCCGGACTCATAACTCAAACAAATTTCAACCTTTTCTATTATATCTTCTACCAAACCCAGATACTCTATATTATCAGCGGTTTCGTCTTTGTTTTTAATATTGATCAAACGTTTTTCGGAGACTGTTAATCAAGGGTATAGTCTCTGACAGACAAGCACCTTCTAGGCTTGAAACTTTCGTAGCTTCTTCAAAGTAACTCAAGACAGAGGCGGTGCGTCGCATAGTGGTCCGGATTTCTCACACCTAAAAAAAATATTTAAGAAAAAAGTGTATGGGAGAAAATGGATTATATTTTTTTCGCCGTCCAGTATCAAAGTGTAGCAGTCAAACCTTATATACTGATAAGTACTTATCGTACTTAGCATGACGACATCAAAATTTCTTGCGTATCCCTGCGGCCTTGGTGCCTACGATGTTCGAAAATTAACAATTTCAGTATTGAATTTCTCTTAATTTTTTTTTACAAGTTTTTTAATTGAAATGAATTTAGAATATAACATTCTAGTATAAAAATTCTAGTATTAAAAAATTGTCCATATTTGAGTAATTAGAGACGCGTCCTGTTTTTTTTAAGACTTATAGCAGAGAGACAGCTGAGCCCTTTGTCTATCTCCATCCGTGGTTTTATATGCCAGCTAGTGTGCACATGCTTCTCGTACATGGTGCAGATATTTGTCATCACTTTGGCTTCCTGCCAATAGGCATTCTGTTGGGAGAAGCGGGTGAAGCAAGAAACAAAGATTTTAGAAGAGTCTGTGAATGTCATACAAGAAAATTTAACAGGATGAAGACCAATGAAGACTTGCTCCATAGTTTTTTTTAATAAGCTCTGACCCATACTTATCGCACATTCGACCAAAGTACAGCAACTCGAAGCAATTAGAACTTTTTCCAGAGGCTATGGAACTTTTGTTGATGCCTGAGGAAGCCATAGAAGAAACAGAAAATATGAATCTGCAACAATTGCAGTCCGAAATCGATCCACTGATGTGACCAAGTCGTACTACAGGACTACTTAAAATAGCCCTTTTCAGGGCTACATCCATTTCTAGTTGTGTCTATTTCGAAATAAATAATGCTTACAGTAAAGCGAGTGTGTTTTTTAAGTTTGTTTTACTAAAATATTATATTTCAAATTCATTTCAATTCAAAAACTCGTAAAAAATTAAGAAAAGTTCAATACTGAAATTTGAAACTTTCAAGCATCGTAGGCACCAAGGCCACAGGGATACGCAAGAAGTTTTCATGTCGTCATGCTAAGTACGATTAGTACTTATCAGTATATAAGGTTTGACTGCTACACTTTGATACTGGACGGCGAAAAAAAAATATAATGCATTTTCTCCCATACACTTTATTCTCAAATATTTTTTTTGGTGCGAAGGACTCATTTCTATAAAAATTGTACATTAGATATGCTAATCAGCGTTGAATTTTCTATCGAAAACAATTTTTTGCTGAGCGAAATTGGCACTTTTGGTCCAAAGTCCATCTTTTTTTCGAAATCTGGACCACTGTGCGTCGGTCGCACTGGTGACGCCAATCTTGTCGCGCAGTTCCTCTTGTCGCAACAATTTCCTCAATATCTTGGTGCCCGTTGCCATCTTGATTTATCGTTGCAACCAAAGTCGCGAAACTGTTTTATCATTATGAGAAATTTGTATTTCGGGGTGAAAAAAAAAAGAATAAAAACCGGTTTTTTGCATTTACATTAAGAAATAAGTCCATAGGATATTTACCACAAACACGCTGATAGTAAGTACAGGGTGTCCAATAGGAAGTTGCTAAAACTAAATAAGTGTCTCTTCCCTCCATGAAGTCAATAGGGGTCCCTTTTTCTAAGGCGGATACCTGAGGCCCCGCAGTTTTATTCCAGCCGTGGTTGAAGCAAGTACGCGCGCGTAAAAATGAGTGAGCTCACCACGGAAGAAAAAGTATATCTTATTGAGTGCTTCTTCTCGAGGGGAAAAATTTATAGTAATGCGTATAGAGGGTTTCGTACTAAGTTTGGAACTCATAGAGTTGCCAGCGAAAACACTCTGAAAAGGTAAGAATTTAATATTTATTCATATTCATCTATCACACAACTTGTGTTTCAATTCAATTAAACTGCATTGAAGTAATTTTACGTTAATTTTTGTAGGATAATCGATAACTTCGTGGAGTATGGTACACTCCAGGACCGTAGACACGAGTTGCCAGGTGCATCTGTTACGGTGACTACACCAGAGACGGCATGGGCAGCGATTTCAGTAAAAGGAATTTATTTGCAATTCTTGGAATCTACGGTAACAGGAGAGAGTTACAAACAGCTTTTGGAAACGAAATTTTTCCCTTATGCAAAAAAGAGGGGACTGGTTAAAAATGTTTACTTCATGCAAGATGGAGCGACACCGCACCGGGCTCGTGAGGTGTTTGAAGCTATTCATCGCGTATATGGGCCTCGAGTAATCGGTCTGGGGTACCCTAAATTTGCTCAAAGCGGACTAGAAGGGCCTCCGTACTCACCGGACCTGAACCCTTGTGATTTTTTCTAGTGGGGTTACATTAAAGATCATTTTTACGCTAAAAACCCCAGCACAGTAGAAGAACTGATCGCGGCCATCCAGGAAGTGGTTCGCGGCATTACGAACGATATGTTGGACACAGTTTTTCACAGTTTTCAAAAGAGAATTGATTTTTGTGCACAATCTAACGGTTCGCACTTCGAAAATATCTATCATTAATCACTGTACTTTTTCGTTATTTTTATAAGATGTAATAAATTGACATAAAAAAATATTTGACTGGGTTTTATTTATGTGCGTTTAAAACTGCAGTGTTTCCTCTATTCAAAGCAATTTGGCTTTTCTGATTCTGTGCACGTGTTTCTAAATGACAGCCGATTAGTTTCAGCAACTTCCTATTGGACACCCTGTAGTACAGTAAGAGTAAATACAATTTACTGACAGCCGCGTACTGGCAAATGTAGTACGCGACTGCCATACAATTGCATTACGATTGTCCTGTCAATAAACTCCAGTTAGCTGTACTATCAATGTAAATGTCTATCACCATAAGCGTTTGTTGTAACTCCCATGGGATTTTCTCTTGCCGCAGTATTTTTTCTCGCCGGTCCATTTTACCCCACCTTCTCTCATATACGCGTATCCGTGCAGAATAAAGAATCCATCGTCAGCTATATCGAGAATCTATAATCGATGAAACTCAAAAGTTCTTTTTCTATTCCTCTGGTGGTTCATTTTCCCCCGCCCTTCTAGCTGGGAGCGCATTTTTGCGATACGAAGCATGCTTCAGGTTAATGGTATTCCATTTCTTGTGTCAATGTGCGTTGCAATGACGCCCCGAACCCTGTTTCATGTATAATGCGCTTGTGTGTGTGCGCGTGTGTGACGCGCGCGCACGCACGTGTGCACGGATACACGAATAAGTGTGTACAGTGCAGGTGCGCACTCAAACACGTGGAAACGGGAAAAATGTACCTGTCTGGCGACAGAGGGCTGCTCTCGTGATACCTCCAATGCTGTAACAGCGTTATATTACAGCATATATATATATATATATATATATATATATATATATATAGTTCGAATTGAAGTATGAAAGGGAGAAAAGTAGGCAGTACGCTGCTCGCGAGGAGAGAAAAAACGAGACGACGTCGAAAAAATGAGTAGACGTCGGGAAAAAAATGAAAAAGAAATAACCTCTCCCTCTTTCTTCCTCGCTCTATACGAGCATACACCTTCCATTATGGACCCGCAACGCATGTAATGATATATACTTGTGTGTGTGGGGGTGTGTGTGTGTGTGTGTGTACAAGCAGTACACATTCACGTGTATGTGTAACCACGTAAGCAGAAACGAGGAGAAAAGTCCTCGTTGACGTCGTATATCCCCGTTGCTGCTGGCACACTAACACGCGAAGATTAGGCATTTGCACCACGAAAGTTCTTTCTCATATACGCGCCAAGAGAGTTATACGTACGTGTACGCACATACGTGTATAACCGTGCGTGTATACAAATGGCAATGTCGTAATCCTTGGTCCCACCATACACGGAAGTTTGTACTCTAGGTCGGGCACTTTTCGCCCTCGTGCCTCGACGTGTATCGATTATTCAATTGCGAAACTCAGACACAATTTGTGTTCAAGCGCATGGACGCCGTTTATATTTTTCACTAATCGATACAAAACGACGCCTACCCGGTGAGACGAATTATCTTCTCTGCAGTGTACTGTAGGGTTGTCGCCCTCGTAATGAGTTTCTAAGGATGCAAACGAGCCTAATATATGAATTTTATAGTACGTTTCGTCGTTGCCAGACTTAAGAGGAAAAAACCCTTTAGAATTTTCAAAAAATCGATTTTTTTACATTTTTCGAAACTATAGTTTATTAAGAAGATACTGTTAAAAGGAAAAATCGTAATATGAACGGAGTTGTAGCTCATAGTGGAGCCAGGTACCTGGAACTCTAGGGGCGGAGCAATTTTTATCTTCGCAAAAACTTTCCGCAAGAGGCAAGTTGACAGATAAAATTGTGAAAAAAACTCACAACATTTTATGGTTTGAGTATTCGAAGAAACATAGTGTTGAAAGCATGAAAAAAGAAATTATGGCTACTTATTACCATATTAAAAAAAAAAAAGAAAAAAAGAAGAGCCGAATCACGGAAACTGCCCCACTGGAGCCGAAAGCTGGTGCAAGTGGCAGAAAGCTATAGCTCTAGAAAAAAAATCCAGAACTTGAAGATGTTACTCCGTTACTTGGTGAAGAGATGAAGCAGCATCTCTTACCAATTTACAAAGATTTGTCGAGGAAAGATTTACTCGAAAGATTCTTGGGTGGCCATACCCAAAACGCGAAAAAAATGAAAAAGATGTTCCAAATAATAAAGTACCATTTTATGACGTGACATGTGAACATGTCATTAAAGTTTTGACGTAGGTAGGTAGACCACCTAAAAACTAATAGACAACGGGTCTAAATCGCGTTAGTATTTAACGGTCCCTTTGAATCCCGACGTTTCGACAGAATTGCACCGGTCGTGGTCACTAAGTTCCTAAGTTTCCAACCAATCCAATTCCATTTTTTCTTTCAATATTTTTTTTGGGGCTTGGTGGGGGGGGGGGGGGGGGGGGGGTAATTGTCAAGTGCCTAGGGGCCCTGGGTCTCCAAGACCGGGCCTGGCACTGCTATGAGGATTGGAAGAACCGTCTCCAGCGCTGTCTAGCTTCCGAAGGAAGTTATTTTGAGGGAGACAATATTAAATTGTAATTCTATTCTAAAAAAAAAAATTGAAAGACATCAGTCTGATTACTTAATTTACACACCTCGTATGTATGAATGAATGCATGTATGGCTTTATAAATATATATGTCAAGTAATAGCGAGGATCGAAGGATCACTTTGGAAGGATTCACTTTTTTCGGACTCTGCAATTCAGGAAATCGAGGAAAGAGCGAGGCTGAGAAAAATATTTATTTTTTCTTCTCAGGGCTCAATTTTCAAATCTTATTTTGTTGTAAATCGCCGTCTTTGAATTGCTTTTCACTCGTCGCGAATAAAGTGACTCCTTAAAATTTCCTCGAGGAAAAATCGTGCCACTTCGTACAGAATACCTCTTTTATTCCTGCACATGTGCTTATTTATATCTATATTTATAAATATATATATATATATATATATATATATATAGGTATGTGTTTATAAATATATATAATGCGTTAAGAAATAGCGAGACGGTTTGTGAAGGGATGGAGAAAACCTTCGTGAGTTCTCGCCTTGTCGGAGCGTGGAAGAGACGAGAGAAGTGAGAGGCGAGAATGAAGCGAGTAGGGGCGAGGGAGAGAGTAAGAGGGATGAATATCGATCGGGCACGCGAGACTCTCGCACCCGGCTCGACCTTATCCTTCACTCTCATCCGGGAGTGAGAAAGGATCGTACCGAGACGACTCACAAGCTATCTCTCTTTCTCTACCAACCTTTTTCTTATTCGTACGAATAATAGTTATGGCGGATTTCAAGATATATATATATATATATATACATATATATATGTGTCAGCGGATATACGTAATGCAAGAAAACGTGGGCATCGATAAGTACGGAACGTTCCGAATGGAGAAAAGACACGATTTTGACGTTAGAATTCGCGTCGTGGAACGTCGATTCTCATACCGATGATAGCGGCACTTTATTGCAAGGGAAATTCCTCCTTCGATTGTTGCATCAATAAGGGCTTCGTTCGAACAACATTTATTTCGTTAATTTGCCAGCCACCAATTACGAGAATAGAGATAAGGAAGAATCGATTTGAATTGAACAAAATTTAATTCTCTCCGTGTAAGCTTAAAGTCAACTTCACCTTAGATCAACAGCTCACAATTTTAATTTTTTCCCGTCAAAACAAGTGCATTGCTCAGACCGCCATCATGAATTGACTAACTCGGGGAGGTGCTGGGCGCTATGTTTTACCAAAGAATATCACTAGATAGCGTTAATATTTTCGTCGCAATTGAAAATGATCATCTTACCCCATGGGATCAACTCGTACACCTTTCCCCTAATTCCCCCAATTCCCCCCTAAATCTTTCGTTTACATCTAGGCTATTATTCCCCCGGTAGTCCATTTTGCCCCACCTTTTCTCATACACGCGTATATCTGTGCGGGAAATAATCTATGGCCAATAATATGCAGAATTCATGACTTTTATATGCTGAAAATGCTCTTTTTTCCATATTTACGGTGGTTCATTTTGCCCCACATTTTCTTGCATCGCGTATTACCACGAGACGAAAAAATCTCTCGTCCGCGATATGGAGAATTTATTATTTCGAAACGCCGGAGAGGTCTTCTCGAAATAATGAATTATTTCGATGGTCCATATTACCCTACTTTTACCCGTAAGTACGTATTTCTGCGACACAGTCACGCTACCGTGGATTGAGGTTACTTTGATCAATTTTGAAATGAAAATCAATATATCTCTTTAAATAATATCGTAAAAAAAAATTGTTTAAAATGGAAACATCAATTTCTATTATTCTTTTTATCTTCCAAATTACAAGTTAGAATGTTTAAAAATAAATGAGAAAAAAATAATTAGTCCTGATCAAAGTTATACTGAGAGTGGGGTTACTTTGATACCGGCCTTTTTCTTAATGAGAAACGGAAGTAAAATAAAGTAAATAAAGTAAAATAAAATCAGAGGAAGGAGCATTTTTCCTAAAAAAGAAAAAGAAACGGTCAACGGGATCGAAAGTTACAATTTTTATTGTTTTGAGGTTACTTTGATCGCACAAATATTACACCTTTACTATTCAAAATCAACATTATTGATAAACAACTGGTATTTTATAATCATGCGGCAACACATCCATAAACTTCGAAACATTAAAAAACTAAAAAAAAACAAATTGTAAGGTAGATAACATACTTTTGTCTACCTAGATAATCTAAATCACAAAAAGAGATCAAATTGTTCATTAAGAACATTTCTTAACCTACAATTCTGCAACATTAATATCAAATGGAAATTCGATATAATAATTTTTATCGATAGGTTTCGGCAAGAATGATACTATATCAATGTTATCGATTTCATATATATCTCATTTAATTCTCTTGAATCTTGTTTTACTTCTAGCTGATTTGAAACCTTCCACTAGTGACGGGTCTAATTCCATTATTTTGCAAAAGTACTTGTACGTTTTTTTTTTTGCCACGACTGAGAATACTGAGAATACTCCGAGACCAGCAATAAAGACAATACGTGGGGTGAAATTGATCAATGATAAATTTCATAAAATCATTAAATATTAGATGAAGTAAAAAATTCTGAGCGTTTTTTCGCTTTATTTCGACGATGAAATTAACATAGTTAGGATTATCCGATTTAGATCAAATATGCGCCGTTTTGTTCGATAACTTTTGTCCATTTTGAAGGCAATTTTATAATTCCGCGATTGAAGAAGTCCTCGTCCCTATTGGTAAAAAACTTGACCAGCTCATTTTCACAAGCCTCTCTTGAGACCAGTTTCGCACCATCAAGACAATTTTGCAAATGCTTGAAAAGGTGATAATCGCTTGGTGCCAGGTCTGGACTATACGGCGGGTGCGATAGAGCCTCCCATCCAAGCTCTCGGAGCTTCTGGCGCGTCGTTAAAGATGTGTACGGCCTGGCGTTGTCTTGATGGAATACAACACCCTTCCTATTGGCCAATTCTGGCCGCTTCTGGTCGACCGCCTGCTTCAATCTGGTCAGTTGTTGACAGTAGAGGTCCGAATTGAGTGTTTGGCCCGATGGGAGCAGCTCATAGTGGATGATTCCCTTCCAATCCCGCCAAACACACAGCAAAACCTTCTTGGCCGTTAATCCGGGCTTGGCGATCGTTTGGGCCGGCTCACCGCAATTGGACCACGATCTTTTTCGGCTGTTGTTCTCGTATGTGACCCATTTTTCATCGCGTCACCATCCGCTTCAAAAATGGTTCGATTTCGTTACGTTTCAGCAAAGAAATCGCAGGCATCAATTCGGTCCAAAAGGTTCTTTTGCCTGAATTCGTGTGGCACCCATACATCGAGCTTCTTCTTGAGACCAGCCTTATGCAAAAGGTTCCAAACGGTTTTCTGGCTAATCTTCAGTTCCTGGGCAATGGAGTAAGTGCTCACATGCCGGTCCGACTCGACGATTTCCATTATTTTATCGACATTTTCGACGATTGGCCTACCAGAGCGTGCCTCATCTTCGACGTCCATATTACCAGAACGGAATCGTTGGAACCACCGCTTTGCTGTTGCATTCGATACTGTATTGGGTCCATAAACAGCACAAATTTTTTTGGCCGCCTGCTCCGCCTTTTCACCTTGGTCGTAGTGGTACTGAAGAATGTATCGAATTTTCGCTTTTTTTACCTCCATTTTGGAACTCTGTAAAACACAACTGGCTTCACCAAACACAAAACTGTCAAAGAACTTTTTTTGAAGCGTAATGTCACCTTTAAATCGCCGTATAGTATGACCCGATGCGATGTATACATCGTGAGACATCGCTCACTAAAGACATCTAGCGGAAAACGCTCAGAACTTTTTACTTCACCCAATATATTTTTGAGGATATGCCACACAACAAAGCATAATGGTGTAGTTTAATAAACATCTGACAAGGTGATTTTTACCAAAAACATGTCATTGCAACACTCAACTTGTTATTTTTGAATTTATTCGAGCATAAAGAATAGTTTAAATACATTACTTACGTTTTAAAAATATTTTCACGGTCACTTAAAGCCGCTCGTTCTCTGTCAAGCCCGAACGACTATGATGACATAGACATTCGGGCTTGACAACCTCAAAAGCTGTCGGTCGCCTTCAGGAACTTCGTAATTTGAATTAAAAATAAAACGAAGTTTTTATCAAAGTATAACCCCACGAATCAGAGTAATCCCAATCCACGGTACGATGATCAATCGCTTGAATCAATGTGCGTTGAACACTTTTGTACGAATTAATAAATATTTATTTACTCCTCCTCGGCGCTGTTACGCGAGGCCCGAACAGGTCGATGACACAATGGACATTGCAGAAACGTTCGGAGAATCATTAATGAACCAATGTTAAAAGTAAAGAATGAAGAAAATAAAAGGATCTCGCGTGCTTGGGTCAACGAATCCGGAATGCTCCCCCATTAGTAAGCAAAAGGTCATTAGCTGACGTCCCTTTGCACGAGTAACACAAGGAACATGCAAGAAGCCCGAGAGAAATGGCCTGGTACAATTTTACAAGTTCGCGCAAGGGAGGGTGTACAAGCATGGATGTATATTTTACGAGCTCCGTGCACTTGCAGCTCCCATCCCCGTCTATCTTTCTCCCCCCCCTCTCTCTCTCTCTCTCTCTCTCTCTCTCTCTCTGTCTGCACTGTCTCTCTGATCTCGAGACGGTACATTCGTGAAAGTTCATACGGCGCCCTCTATATGAGACAACAGTCGCACCGGCGTTTGTAATCCTTGATATATATTTCACGTGTTAACAAACCGCTCCACATTTGTCTTGTGCACTCATATATATATATATATCTCACTCTCTTTTTTCTATCCATAGACAAAAACTCGCTGTACGGATAATGGGTATGCCCCTCGCATTCCGTTAAATTTTGTCCCCCCTTCAAAGTATGACCTGTTACGTTTAATTTCATGCACCCCCTCTAAATGTGGAGTGAGAGGAAGAAAGATAAAGAGATGATTCATCCTTTGGTTATTGTTTTTTTTTTTCAACGTACCCATGCAGTAGATTTACGATCGATTTGCATGAGAATTTTCGTTTTTGTTTCACTGAGATCGGTGAAACTGCAAAATCAATTATATTGAAGTTTGCGTCGTTGAAATGCAACGAAAGTTTAGCAGACCAAATTTTTTTTTTGCAGAATTGGGCTATAGAAATACGCAGAATTTTTTTTAGTATACTCATACGAAATCTACAGCTCAAATGTGCAGGATTAGATTTTGGATGATTGAAAAAATGTAGAAATGGAAATTAACATAGCATTTTCGTTCCAATTTTCCGAACTTGAACATCGTCAAAATCAGCGCTTCATATGCTTTGCTTTAAGGCCTTAGGCCTCTCTAGAGGCAAAAAAGGGCATATTTTTTTTTTTTTTCAGCGAAACTTTAAAATAAATCGGAATTACAAAATAGGGGTTTTATTATACACGTAATTGACTATACAAAATTATTTTTTCACAGCGATACATGTCAAAATGACGACTGTGCAGCATTTTTCCGATGACGCCTTTATTTCTGGAAGGTCAACGGCCGGACCAACAGCTCCTATAATTTTTGCGTTATAATGAGACACTAAAGTTTTTTCGATTATATATAAGAATGGCTATAGAAGTACGTAGGATTTTTTTGATCTATTGTTCTTTGTCAAAATGGTGCATTTCGAAAACAAAAAGTATAAAATGCAATGATAAAATCGTCAGAAAATTGTTTATAAAAAAGGAACTATGAAATATGATAAAAAAATTCTACGTAGTGCCTCAGGAAATGTAATTCTAAATATATAGTTAAAGTTTCAAGTGAATCGGTTGAAATATGTTTGAGTTATGAGCCCGGCCGATTTGAAAAATGTAGTTTTGAGATAAACGCGTTTAAAGTTCGTAGAAAGTCACGACATGAATCAAGAGGGGTTGCGCTAGAATTCGTAAATCGAGTAATTAGAGATTAGAGACGAGAGAAAACTACCAAAGTTTGTTTCGAGAGAAATGGAAAATTATGTTTTCTCAAAATAAAAAAAAAAAACTAATGAAATGATTTTCACAAACTAGAAAAATTCCGTGTGGCGTCAAAATTCGATATTAAAGTAAAAAATTGGTTTTAACGACACCAGTGATTTTTTTTTTCTAAATTATAGTCATTCGAGTTTTTATCGACAATTCATATTCTTTACTGGTTTTAAATATAAATCACCTTTCGTCCATTCACTGGTCGGTGTAGCCTACGATGCACTCTTGGTTTTGAAATCTTGTCGATTCGCTAATATATATGTATATTGTGACAGTGTGTCAATGACCGAAAGCGTCAAACTTAAAGGTAGATGCACGTCAATGCATATCCTTTGTCC
This sequence comes from Ophion ventricosus, assembly GCA_963932345.1. Lineage (NCBI taxonomy): Eukaryota > Metazoa > Arthropoda > Insecta > Hymenoptera > Ichneumonidae > Ophion > Ophion ventricosus. The sequence continues at coordinate 15,700,138 of OZ010716.1, read as the reverse complement.
ACAGAGAGCACGCATACATATAAAATGTATTTGTGTGTGTGTGTGTGTGTGTGCATTCATACATGTACATACATATATATAGGCACAATAAGTGTTGTGTACATATCGTGTGCCGACCTGCATCTTTCACGCTGGGAGCGGCGAAAGAGAGAGCAGTTCTGTGCGTTGATCGAAGCGCGACAGAGGGGCCACATCCAATAGATACGATACGACACGATACGATATATATATATATATATATATATATATATATATATATATATATATGTGCGGGTGTGTGTGTATTGGTGTGCTCGGAATAATCGAGACCTCAAAGTGGGTCACGGGGAATAGCGATGCGTTTGTCGATTCAGTTTTGGTGTACACGAATGACAAAGGGTAGATAGATAGATATAGTGAGAAAGAGAGAGAGAGAGAGAGAGAGAGAGAGAGAGTGAGAGGTATGAGGGTTCGTTGACGAGATAAATATATACATGTATATCAACGAGGGTCCGGGGTGTCACGACACTCTGTCTCCGTCTCTTTTCACCCCCCCCCCCCTCCCCGCTCTCTCTCTGTCTACGTCTCTCGCTTGCCATTCCCATGTCTCTATCGTCACTGACCAACCTCTGTGTCTATCATTCTCCCTCGCTGCAAAGTGCCATAGTGGACAACACACTAGTGCCCTCCTATCATTGCCTCACAGAATTTGCGCGCTCTATATTCAACGCTCACTCATTTCGATCAAGCTATCTAACGTTCTCTCTCTTCCTCTTTATTGTTATCTTTCTCTATGTCTCTCTCTCTCTTTCTCTCTCTCTCTCTCTCTCTCTCTCTCTCTCTCTCTCTCTCTCTCTCTCTCTCTCTCTCTCTCTCTCTCTCTCTCTCTCTCTCTCTCTCTCTCTCTCACTCTCCCTCTCTCTCTCTCTCTAGCGTTCTCTTTTTTTTCTCTCTCTCTCTCTCCCTCTTTCTCTCTCCATGAATATTCTACCAATTGAAACTTGTATTTTCGTTCAACATTGCATCTCCATACTGTGCCAGTATTTCATCAAAAACTTCCCAACGATATCACCCCATTTTCGTCAAGATTCTTCCTGCAGCGGGTCAACTTTTTTATTTGTTTTTTTTTCATCCCCCCCCCCCCCCCCCCCCACAATCGCCACTACGATCACGGGGAAACAAGAAAAAAGAAGAACCGCGAGCTCGCAAAACATTCGGCGTATGAGAAAGATGACGGAATAACGCTTTTGATGTGGAAAATCGACAGGAGCGAATTCGCGCAATGTGTTCTGAATGGGAATTGCGAATTTACTTCCTTTGAATATGCGGTATGACGATTCTAGAAATATTCTCTCACATGTCGTCCCGCGTAATTTCGCAACGCAAAAACTAGACGAAACATAGATTAAAAAAAAAAACAGTAAAAATTTCCGCTCGAGATCGGTCACTCTTATTTTTAACCGTGAAAGTACAATAAAATAGAATAATAATGAAAAAAAAAAACGAGAAAAGAAGAAGCAATAAGCGCCACAAGCGTGTTCGCGGTGCGTTAGTCAAGCGCATCATTATACAGGGTGTCCGATGGCAGATTTCAAACTTAAAAAATTCGTAAAAAAATGAACAAACAAAGTAATTAAAAAATATTTATTAAAATGAAAAGCAATCAAATGCGGATTTCAATTTTTGAGTTGACCGTCACCGTCTGGCCACGATTATTTTCAAAAAAATAGCCCCGATGATTCCGTTCCCCGAAATAGCGCACCAAACAGTGACCTTTTCAATATGCAGTGGCTGCTCATGCGCTTCTCTTGGATTTTGGAGACTCCAGTAACGAAAATTTTGCTTGTTGACATAACCTCCAAGATGGAAATGTGCTTCGTCGCTATAAAAAACTGTTTCTTAGTCGTGGGCGCTAGCTCACCTTGTTGTGGAGCTAACCCGTGCGCAAAAATGGTTTTCCGCACGGAAAACTCATGCTGCACAGTCGTCAAAATGGCGACTGTGCAGCATTTTTCCGATGACGCCTTTATTTCTGGAATAACGGCAAACCAACAGCTCCTATAATTTTTGAGTTATGATGAGACACTAAAGTTTTTCGATTATATATAAGAATAGCTATAGAAGTACGTAGGATTTTTTTGATATATTGTTTTTTGTCAAAATGGCGCATTTCCAAAACAAAAAGTATAAAATGCCATGAGAAAATCGTCAGAAAATTGTTTTAAAAAAGGAACTATGCAATATAATTTAAAAGATCCTACATAGTGCCTCAGAAAATGTAATTCTAAATATACAGTTAAAATTTCAAGTGAATCGGTTAAAATTTATTTGAGTTATGAGTCCGGCCGACTTGAAAAATGTAGTTTTGAGATAAACGCGTTTAAAGTTAGTAGAAAGTCACGACATGAATCAAGAGGGGTTGCGCTAGAATTCGAAAATCGAGTACTCAGAGATTTTTCACACCCATAAATCTTTTGGAATATAATTTTATAGGTTACTAAGGGTATATTTTTAACAACAAAAAAAATCGATTTTTTGTAAAATCCTAGAATGGCCTAAGGCCTTAAGTTAGGGAAAGTTAAGACGGGCCCGATCAAAGCCCGAACTCAATTTCCGCATGGAAAGTACAGTTGATCGGCAGGACAATCGTTAATATGGCTGACACAACTGTACTACCTGCCAATAAACTATGGTTGATTGTACTCATCGTTATGTACTTCGTTATGAATGCTCGCTGTTAATACCGTGATTTTTCTCTCAATATAATTTTTTCTCGGTGGTCTATTTTGCCCCACCTATTCTCATATAAGCGTATTCCCTCGAGATAGAGTATTCATCATCAATTATATGGACAACCGATGATTTGGAAAACCCAGGAGAAAAAACATCTCGCTATTACGGAAGCACATGACGAAATTATAAGTCTCTCGTAGTAGTTGCGGGACCGTGGAAATCGTTCGGACGATAACTTTGCCAATGATGTTTATCCGGAGGCAATTGCACAGAGGTTCGAGCCAGAAATACGTTTTTTTTTTCTGTAAGGGTGGTTGACTCGAAATTTTCCACTAGCTGTGGGATGGATATCAATTCAATTCGCCGCGGAGTCACGTCTGCCTCGATATATCTATTATACGACAATCTGCTCTTCGCGTACACACACACACACACACACACACACACACACACACGTACACACAGATGTATATGTATACGCGTATATGCGCAATATTGACGGCAAAAAATAGATGTGTATCGACGATGAGGAAAAGGAGCAGGTACGAAATCTGCGAGTTAAAATCTCGAGGGAATCTCTCGAAGGTTCTGGAGCGATTCCCAACTCCCCCTGCCCATCATTCGTTTTCTCGTGGTCCATTTTCTCCTCAACGTAAAGCGATGCAACGTCGAATTTCTCAACGTTCGTGCTGCTCGCTCTCTCTCGCTTTCTCTCTCTCTCTCTCTCTCTCTCTCTCTCTCTCTCTCTTTCTCCCTTTCGTCGCTGTAAACTCGCGAGAGCGAACTCTTCTCACCGGCTTTTCCCCTTGAGAGGAGCCACTACGTGCTTCGCGTTGTACCTGAAAAATCGCCAATGCGGTTCAACCTAATGCTTACGATATACAAATCCTCCACATAATGCGCACTGAAAAAAACAATCACTCGTCCTGGCTAAATTCCTCATTAGGGAGTGCCAAAGAATTGTTTATTAAAAAAAAAAATAGAATTCTTTCTCATTTTGACAATGATTTATTCCATCGAACTAACGAATAATCGGGATAATCAAATATTTCAGTTCTCAATATTTTTTTGGTCACTTGCGAATGGATAATATCGTTGGTCCAAATGATTTTTTCTCAGTTTATACATAGAAAACGATGTTTCGAACGTCTTATTTTCTCTATATGTTACAAAACTGTAGAATCCGTATGTTCGTTCGTTTAAAACTCGAGAACTACTGAATCGATTTCGATGAACACTTCACACAAATACAGCTTGAAGTCTGGAATAGGATTTACGCTAATAGGCATGATGCTTTACAGTTCATTATAATTACGATAAACAAACATGACAACTATCGTCTTAAGGCGGTCAACCACTTGGAGACTGGAGATTGAGACAAGGAGACTAAAAATTAGATGAATTTTTTGATTTTTTTTTGTGAAAAAAAAAAACGGAAATTTCCGCAACTCTGTCAATAATTTATTCATATTTTCATACATCTCTGGTAATTTTTTAAATTTATTTAATGCATTAATGAAGGTGTAATCCGCTGTGTCCTTTGGCGTGTCCTCATCGTCGTTGTCGATTTGCGGGAATTGTGCAGCTCGCAATTCGCATCTGAAATAGTCCAACAAATTATTATACATTCTTGAGATGGTTTTTAAGAACATGAACCTAAATTTTGAAAAAAAAAAAATCGAGAATTGAATGTTGGAACGTGTTTGAAAAAAAAAAATGATCGATTTTCAGCATTTTTTTTTCCAGCATTTTGCAATAATATATATGTTTTAAACAATCTAATCTTTCCAACTTTAGGTTTATGTTTTAATGAATTATATTATGTAAACGTATTCCAAATTTTGAGATGATCCATCAAGTAGTTTTTGAGTTATGATTTCCGCAAATTGAAAAAATGTCGTTTCGAGAAAAACACGTTTAAAGTTTCACAAACGAAAAACTCAAAGTCAAATGTGTTTAATCAAATGATAAAGTGTCCTACCGATTAATTAGCGATTCCAGCACCATACAGCAGTCCTTCCTCTTCCTCATGCAACTCATTTAAAGCTTGCATTTCCTCTTTACGAGCTTTTCGAACTTCTTTTGTCTGTAATAAACTTTTTCTATTTTGCCGAGCCACGCGCATCAGATCCATTTGCTCGGCATATCCGTAGCTCTGCCTGCCAACTACGATTTGTAGTTCATTCATAACCATGAGTAGGGCTGAATTTCCTTCATTGAATAAAATAGCAGCAAGAAATGCCGCTGCCTCGATTATTTGGTACCCAGAATGGAGATGTTTTGGAGCTAATCGCCAAACGGTCGAGTTTGGGTTTGTTTGGGTTACGAAAACCCAAACAAACTACCTAACTGAGTGCTCGTGGATACCTGAGCGCGCTTGGGAGTCGAGCGGAGAGTCTTTATCATTTACATACATACCGTTAAAAGGAATCCGAATATCGTTTTGAAATTTTAAGGGTGTATTCTCAAGATATTTTGCTAACGATTTATGAAATAAAAAAAATTGATTTTTCGAAACATCTAAAGTGGTTGCCCGCCTTAAAGGGTAACACCACTGTAATCGTCTAAAATTAAGCGATTATTCGCGATTTTTTCTTTGGGTGGAAGGACAAGTAAGAGGATAATAGTATTCAAGAATGTTATTAGTCATATCTCCAAGTGAAGAAAAAAAAATTATATTAAAAAATTATACAAAATGGGGATGCTGGAGGCATTTTCGCGAGGCATTTTGAATCTGAGACCCTCTACGGCACGCAGTATAACTGCCGCAAATTTGAATCTACAAAAAAAAATCAAAATTTATATTCATTTACATAAGTATAGCCAGAGAAATAGGTAGGGGATTTTGAAAATATTAATTTTTATGCAATTGGCAAGCATCTAAGGTAAAAATTCAGTTTTCGACAGAAAAAAAAGGACAATAATATGTTAATAAATAATGTTATAATTAATTCATGCAAAATCCCGTAGGTATTTCTCTTCGGACTGTTATTTTACACACGTGTTCAAAATTTCGAGTGAATAGAATGAAAATTGTTGGAGTTGTGCTGTGTGCCGTTTTGAAAAATTTCGTTCCGAGAAAAACGCATTTTAAGTTTTGAGATGTGTTATAGACGTGAAAAATCGGATTTAACCATTCGTGGTCACACTTCCAAATTCAATCGCGGTGGTCACACTTGAGTCGATTCTACCCAGTCACTTTGCAAAAAAGTATTGTGACCGAACTATCCGTCCGAAGTGGTTCAAAAAATTACGGAACATGCTTTCTACTTTCTAGATAATGTACGAAAAATTTATTCATAAAAAAAAAGGCGACATGTAAAAAAAAATTCATAAAGAGGTGGAAACGCAAAAAACACTTTTTGCAATGCCTGTCCCGAAAGTGCGATTTTCGATTGGTGTTTAGCGTGCGGAAAGTGGCTTATTTCTCAACGATGCTTACTTTCCCGCACTAGTGCGGGAATGCGAGACTTTCCCGCACTAGTGCGGAAAAAAATCTATTTATAGCTCACTTTACCGCATTGATTCACGAAAAAAACGGTTTTTTTCACGGTTGATAGTTTTTTGTTCTAGGATTTTGGACCGATCGAACAAACTTGAACATAGCGACATTCATGTGATATGAAACGTCAACTTATCACAGTTGACGTTTGAAATGTGAAAAAATAAGAATTGGTTATGGTTATTGGTTATTGGTTTTGTTGAATCTCAAAACCCACTTTCGAGACAGTCATTGCAAAAAATAATGTATGGGACATGTGCGAAAAAAAAAGAATTACATCGCGCGTAAGTTGCCGAATTCGCCTCGACTTATGGTGCATTTCTCACTCGTACTCGTGTGGTTACAGCACTCGCCTTCGGCTCGTGCTGCAAATCACACTCGTATTCGTGTGAAATGCACCATAAGCCTTCGGCTCATGCGGCAACTTCACGCGCGATGGAATTCGTTGTTTCCCGCACTTGTAGCATAAATTACTATTGTCGCTAAAAAAATTATAGTTCCATCAATTTTCCACATTTTTACATAAAATTTGGACGTGATACTCATAATATATGCTACTTTGGGGGAAAAATAGTAGCATAGTACGCGTTCCAAAAAAGGTATTTATTCCGACATGTGAAGAGGGTAAATTTTATGATATGAGGATACTTCAAACCCCAGGTAAGATGGTGAATACAGCCCCACTCGAAGCCGGGAACTATTATGTATTTACGCTAAAAATTGATCGACGTGTAGACTCTACCCAGGGTGACCACGGAGGGTTAAGTCCGGTGATTGCTATGGCCAGTCGAGAAGGCGTACTTTTCGTCTTTGAAGAAATTTTACAAGACGGGTAGGATGTTTGGGGTCGATATCGTGTTGAAAAACCCAACCACGCGGTATTTTTTTCATTGCAAATTGGAACATATGGTTCTCCAATATATTTCTGTACATCGTAGCATCCATATTGCCTTGAATTTCTATCAGCGGACCAACGCCGTCGTCAGAAAATGCTCTCCAAACTTTAGTGTTCCCGCCACCGTGTTTTACGGCAGGTATTTGATACCTTACGTTGAATCTGGTACCTGTTGGACGTCTCACGTACTTCCGACCATCACTTCCGAATAATTGAAATTTGGCGGAAAGTGCTTTTTTCATCGGAAAAAAGCACTTTCCGCCAATCTGATGCTGTCCAATGCTGATGTTTTTTTTTTTTAATTCCAATCTGGCCTTTTGATTCTTTTTACTGATGAGTGGTTATTTTACACCAATGCGTCCAATCAGTTCTACGGCCTTCAAACGTCGTGATACTGTGCTCCGACTAATGGCGACACAATTTTCACTACGTAATTCTCTCGAAATGCCTGCTGCCGTTTTTCATGGATCTATAACGCACTCCCTTTTTATAATTTTGTCAACGTATTCCGTAGTTTTTCGCGATCTACCGTGACTTTTGTCACACAATGAATTTGTTAATTTATATTTACGAATAATACGATTGACCGTACTTTTTCCAATGGCTAAAGTAGTCGCGATATCGCGAGAACTCTTTCCTTCTGAAGAAAATTTTAACACGATTTTACAGACCTCAATATTCGTGTGTTTCGCCATCGCGGCAGAAATAATACTGATTTTTCATTGTCATGCATGTTTTGAGAAAGTAGTAGGAAAGAAAATGCAAAGAAACTGTGCGTCCGAAGCCGGGCGAGATAGCGACCTGATATTTTTGCACACCGCCGAAACTCGTTCGACGCTGTAGGGGAGAGTGGGGCACAATGTATCACGGGGCACAGTGAGCCACATGCGGTTTCTCGAAGGTTTGTAGCTCGTAAATTCCGAAATTTCATGTGTCGGACCGCAATTTATATTGGGTGAAGTAAAAAGTTCTAAGCGTTTTCTGCTAGATGTCTTCAGTGAGCCATATCTCAGGATGTATACATCGCATCGGACCATACTATACGGCGATTTAAAGGTGACATTACGCTTCAAAAAAAGTTCTTTAATAGTTTTGTGTTTGGTAAAGCCAGTTGTGTGTTACAGCGTTCCAAAATGGACGTAAAAAAAGAGAAAATTCGATACATTCTTCAGTACCACTACGACCAAGGTGAAAAGGCGGAGCAGGCGGCCAAAAAAATTTGTGCTGTTTATGGACCCAATACAGTATCGAATACAACAGCAAAACGGTGGTTCCAACGATTCCGTTCTGGTAATATGGACGTCGAAGATGAGGCACGCTCTGGTAGGCCAATCGTCGAAAATGTCGATAAAATCATGGTCATCGTCGAGTCGGACCGGCATGTGAGCACTTATTCCATTGTCCAGGAACTGAAGATTAGCCATAAAACCGTTTGGAACCATTTGCATAAGGCTGGTCTCAAGAAGAAGCTCGATGTATGGATGCCACACGAATTGACGCAAAAGAAACTTTTGGACCGAATTGAAGCCTGCGATTCTTTGCTGAAACTCAACGAAATCGACCCATTTTTTAAGCGGATGGTGACTGGCGATGAAAAATGGGTCACATACGAGAACAACAGCCGAAAAAGATCGTGGTCCAATCGCGGTGAGCCGGCCCAAACGATCGCCAAGCCCGGATTAACGGCCAAGAAGGTTTTGCTGTGTGTTCGGTGGGATTGGAAGGGAGTCATCCACTATGAGCTGCTCTCATCGGGCCAAACACTCAATTCAGACCTCTACTGTCAACAACTGACCAGATGGAAGCAGGCGGTCGACCAGAAGCGGTCAGAATTGGTCAATAGGAAGGGTGTTGTGTTCCATCAAGACAACGACAGGCCGCACACATCTTTAGCGACGCGCCAGAAGCTCCGAGAGCTTGGATGGGAGGTTCTATCGCACCCGCCGTATAGTCCAGACCCGGCACCAAGCGATTATCACCTTTTCAAGGATTTGCAAAATTTTCTTGATGGTACGAAACTAGCCTCAAGAGAGGCTTGTGAAAATGAGCTGGTCAAGTTTTTTACCAATAGGGACGAGGACTTCTTCAATCGCGGAATTATGAAATTGCCTTCAAAACGGACAAAAGTTATCGAATAAAACGGCGCATGTTTGATCTAAATCAGATAATCCTAACTATGTTAATTTCATCGTCGAAATAAAGCGAAAAAACACTCAGAACTTTTTACTTCATCTAATATAAGGTTTCGTCAAGCCTAAAAGAAAGCCGATAGCAACTCACAAAGGATTGATGAAAATTAAAAATTGATTTGAGGCTTGGAAAGCAAATATTTCGGTCCCCAAGAAAACGTAAAATATAACGACACTTTCTGTAGCTACTCCAGTTTTCGGACCTCTACAGAATTCCTAACATAGATAACAGAAAATCTTTTATTTATGTTAGGAAAATATAAGAGTTTCAATCGGCTCGCTGTACCCTACGTTTCGTAGCACTTGACTCACTGTACCCACCTGTCTGACACATTGTACCCCACCCGTGAGGCACGTTGAGCCAATCCACAAATTTTTTTCGAACCCATTATTTTAGGATTTTTAATCTTTTTGCAAAACATATGGTAGTTTTATTGTACGCCCAGAGGTCTATAAAATCGATTATGACCGTGTTTTTTTCTAATCAGACAACTTTGGTAAAAGTAAAAATTTGATAGAAAAAAAGTGACCCACTGTGCCCCACCTTCTCCTACACAAATAATACGCCATACAAAAAAATAATATATCAAGCTATTATTCATAACATAGCTCTCTGAAAAAATTGAAATGATTAACGAGTTCAAGAATAAAAAATTTAATCACTTCACAAAAAAAAAATAGGGTAGCTCAAAACTTCTGTACGCCACCATGTATCCACACATCAAGTGCGTGCGGTGAAGGGTAATACTTCGAGCTAAAAATTCTCGTGTAAAATACAGTTAGATCCCGTACGATATTAACTCCGTATTTGCGAAGTATATTCGACCTTAAAACGTTACGCTCTTGAGCCTTATAGCCTCTCGAGTTTAATCGGCGATTTATTTTTCATGTTTTCTTTTTCGTTTTTTTTTCATTCTCGACTTCTCCCAACCACTTCAATTTATCACGTCGATCCGATCGCTCACGAATCACCGGATGGCCAACGTTACTCAGCAGATGGAACGAAACAGAGAGAAAAGTTCGATGGAATTTGAATCGAATGCTGAAGTAAATCATTATTTTTTCAGCTTTCGAAAAGTGTGCCATTTCTTTTCTCGTGCATTTTTTCGTAGATGAACTAGGCTCGCGTGTTCGTCTACTGTACTCGCAATGTATACATATGTACGAACGCGGAGAAGACAAAAGGAAGTTTGAAAGAAAAGCAGCAACTTGATCTGACGTGAGACAGACATGAAGAGAGAAAGAAAGAAAGAAGAGCGCACGGATAAAGGAAGTTGAAAGACTCATGAAGAATCGTGAAATATCAAAGTTTCGCGTACGCCTATCCGTCGACGGAAGCATACATACGTATACATAGGTGTATATATATATATATATAAAAACACATACATTAAGTACCGTTGTAAACGAGGCTTTTTTGCACATCAGCTGCTCAGCTCTCTTGGTTTGTCTATGACCTGGTCGATATTGTCTGTACATGCAAGGTTAAAAAAGAAAGAAAATGAGAGATGTGCACTTTCTGGATACGTTTCTCTCTCTCTCTCTCTCTCTCTCTCTCTCTCTCTCTCTCTCTCTCTCTCTCTCTCTCTCTCTCTCCCTCTCTCTCTCTCTCTCTCTCTTTCTCTTTCCTTCTCTCTCTCTCTCTCTCTCTCTCTCTCTCTCTCTCTCTCTCTCTCTCTCTTTGTCTCCGTCTCCTTCCCAACTGCCTGACGTCGAAGTCGTCGACTCCGATGCTCGAAGGCCCTCGACTATCGACGTAACTACTCGAGAATATCGAATATACGTCACACATTCTCTGCTACTCTCTTCGACGCCATGTCTATTCTCTCTTGCCCTCTCTCTCTCTGTCTCTCTCTCACTACTCTTACCTGATACCAATAAGGCCAAAATAGACACTTTTTGTCTACCATGCACAAGCCTCTCATCCTAAGCATTAACGGTATATCACACGCCCGACACTAACAATGACAATAAAACGAAAAAGAAACAAAGTGCAATTTTCTCTCGATCGTCGACACCTTTTCCTGTGGAAATATTTACGAGCTTGAAACAAAAATCATCGTTGACTGCTTGAGACGAATTAGAACATGTATGACGTGACGTATAAGTGCGAGAGAGACAGCTGAAATTATCGAATAGACATTTCTCAGAGATGAATAATAATTTAGAGCAAAGGAAAATCGTCGAGCTCTGCTTCGAAAAATTCTGCAGAGCCAGAGATTGATGTTTTCTTAAAGTAATAGTCACGCCACGACATTTTTCTATAGATTTTTTAATTTAATTTGTGGACCCATTCAGGACACTATTAAGTAATTACATGCAAAATTTCAAAAGAATTCACCGTTGTGTATTCGAGATATTGGCAATCAAAGATTGCACGGTTTTTCACGTGTTCTTATGGGGAACAGTGGACAATTTCACATTTCACGCAATAACTTTGAAACTTTGCTACAGATTTTTTTCTTTTAATTCTCAATTACAGAGGAACATATGACGAAGTGGGTAAAAAAAATCATGAATTTTGACCGTCTAGTTTCAGAGATATAGCGATTTAAATTAAGCAATGTCTAGCGACGCTAGCGCCAAATATCACGACAAAAATTCGCTGGGCTTACGACGTTGCCACGATCTCCGCGCTCGCTAGACTACAGTTGTGTGTGCATATCCGTATACGCAGGGTTTACTAATTTTAATTGTTTTGTAAAACTTTGATCAATCGGTCCGGAAAAACGGTTCGATGGATCAATTTGAAAATTTACAGGGCTATTGGGGGTACATTAAGCTGAAAAAAAACCTGGCAATGTTCGTCTTTTCATGAATATTTGTAGAGTAGTGGTAGATTTACTGAAACACCAGAAAAAGTCATTTTTTGTACTTTTTTCAAATTGATGATAAGGGTGAGGAAAAAATTGTTTCTAAAAAATCAATGAAAGTGTCTTGTAGGAACTGTATTCAAGTTTTCAAAACTGCCCCTTAATTCCCTGTGCGATCATTGGTTGCTGAGATATCGATGATCAAAGACAAAAGGATCCTTTTTCATTCAAAGTTCGATGTCTCAGCCAAAAATTGACGTAGAGAGAATGATAAAAAATGAAATTGTAGCTGAACAAACAAGCTAACTGACCTATACATTGATTGAACTGAAAAAAAAAATTCCCGAGCCCGTGGACCCTTGAAAGAAAAACAAAAAGATTTTTACAAATTTTCTCTCGCGCTATTTCTTATGATTGCGAGATAACTGTAGCTCATAAAAAAATTTTACCCAAAGATCTCAAAACTAGAGACTTGAAGCTTCAAAATACTTTTTTTTTTCATCTCGATACGGCCATTTTTCACAGAGATACAGCGCTCCAAAAAACACTAAAAAAAAAGGGAAGAAATGTTCTGTTCCTTTAATTCTTTCGAGTAGTGTATAATGGCGGCCCAGTGGCCGGCAGAAACAGAATGCCTTTTTTGGGCCCTCTACTCGCGTAGAAATTTGAGTCGGCAAAAAGTACTGCCCCTTATCTGCCTTCCCTAGATAATGTCAGGCCATGGTCAGGACGTCCAGCGTGGATCAGCCTCGCCATGTAACAGACCTTAGGCCAGGCCCTGATCGGCCGTTTCCTTTTTCGGAAACTGATCAGGAATTGACGAAGAAAGGGATCGGATAATCGCCACGAAATTTACAAGACAAGTAATATTGTACTGATAGGGCCATGAGAAATGATTTTTTTTTAAATTTAAACATATTCTTGAAGATCAATAAATACGTGTAAAAAAATTCGGAAAGAAAACTGGAACAGTTTGTTATTCCATCTTAAAAATCACGTTTAAAACAGCGCTCCAGACAACAATATTGCCTTAAGGTAGTAGTCTCGCCACAGTCATGTTGAAAAGTTTATTCGCCGCTCAATCGATGAAAGCTTCGAAATATTGCGAAATATCCTTGTAGGATGTACACTAGATCGGCCCAAAAAAAAAATCTCTCCGATTCGGGCTCTCACTCCTTGAAATGTTGCTCGATACTGAAACAAAGAAGCTCGTGAAAGGAGCAGCCTGTAGGTTAATTCTAACCGGTGACTCATGAGGTTTTCTTATTCACCATTTGATTGACACGTAGAAAATTCAAGTCTGCTCTTCAGATACGGCGAATTCTCAAAAAATATGAGCAATTGGAATTAAAATTCAGTCGACAAGGTTCTTTTATAGCCAATGAAGTTGCACATATGTTTTAACCAATGTATTGTGGATAATAATTACAGATACAGTTGTGGAAAGTATGTTTCAAGATTTTTCCACGTTAAAATGGCTTCATTATTCTATAACTAATATGTCAACTTTATATCCATATACTTTTTATGTTGATGCAAGCATCAATCTACAAAATTCTTCTTGTGACAATTTGAATATTGCTTCCGGTGATTCTTCACCACCTTCAGAAGATATTGCTTCTGTTCTTCATTTTTTGTTAACAATCCATTATATTCTTCGATGAGGGCGACACCCCGTTCAGCGACATCATTAACAACTTTCAACTCCTTGAAAACTGCCAAACATTCATTGAAGCTCAGTCTACGTTCCCATTCGTCGGGGCTTTCACGAAGAAAATCGTATGGCAATTCGCAGAGTTCAAACAAGCGTAGTGATTTGTTGGTGATAAAATAACTGATATCAACATCAACTATGCGCTTGAATTCGTCGTCACTCAATACTACACGTTTAACATTTTCATTCAGACTTTCGCGTTGTATTGCCTGAACCATTTTTTGTTTCACGTTAAGTGGAATAGCCGGGTCGAAGAAGGATGAAGCTGCGAGCTCTTCACATAAGTACCATAGATGTCCTCTCAGTTTGTTAGCAGCTGCCTTAGAAATGTCGGGATTGATAGCTTGAAACTTGATTTGGGGCTTTAATTTGGGGTTATAAATCCGTTTACTATATATAATAATCCCACTGATTGGTCCAGACCACTCATTGATTGTATCCAACGTTTGCATTGATAAAGAAAACGTTAATTTATCACGTGTAAATCTAATGGAGAATCAAAAAACCTCATGAGTCACCTGTTAGAATTGACCTACAGGCTACTCCTTTCACGAGCTTCTTTGTTTCAGTATGCAGCAATATTTCAAGCGGTAAGAGCCCGAATCGGAGAGATTTTTTTTTTTTGAGCCACTCTATTGTACATCTTATCGGGATATAAAAACGTACAAAGTAATGATGAAAACGCCTAATATAATGTTTACCTAACCCTCACTTTTGTATCAGACTATTAATTCCGGCTACTGATACGTAGATACTCTGCGTATACGGATATGCACACACTACTGTAATCTATTTCCAGTCTGTTCCAGTCGCTTCGTGGCGCTAGCGTCGCTAGACATTGCTTAATTTAAATCGCTTTGTCTCTGAAACTAGACGGTCAAAATTCATGATTTTTTTTTTACCCACTTCGTCATATGTTCCTCTGTAATTGAGATTTTTTTTTCAATCTGTCGAAACGTTTCGAAGTTATTGCGTGAAGTATAAAATTTTCCACTGTTCCCCATAAGAACGTGTGTAAAACCATGAAATCTTTGATTGCCAATATCCCGAAAACGGAACGGTGAATCCTTTTGAAAATTTGCAGCTAATCATTTAATCGTGTCCTGAATAAGTCATCAAAATAAATAAAAAATCTATAGAAAAACGCCTTGGCGAGACTTTCAATCTGAATCTTTCTCCTTCAAAGGGTTTTGATATACTTTTTGTTTCCTCCCTCCTCCACTTACATGAAGTCGAACGAGATAGTTCTGTATCACGAGGCCTATTGTTCTTCCAACTCTGTGTCCTCCATATCTTTTGTATACCCCCCCCCCCCCCCCCCCCCCCACGCCCCTCATTTAGAGCCCTCAGCTGCGTTGCACGCCAAACGCTTCGGACTTTTTTAATTATGATATTTAGATAGAAGAATCGTGCGTATGGAGTGCATTGAGAAGAGCTTCGGGGAGATCGATGCCCCGAGTGCAGCAGCATCCCGGAGTACATTTTCACCCAGCACAGTGGTTTGCCCCAATATGCTATAGTGGGAAGTAGTAACGGCAAGAGTCGGCGGACGATCAATGAGCAAGTTCAATAACCTTAAATCCACTCGAGGCGTATACCGACGAGATGCACCGTTTCGCAAACCAAAATAGATATCGGTATTCTATATATGCTTTTATACGTCTGTACATGGATGTGTACGTCTGTGTGATAGCGAGGGTATTTTATATACAGCGTGTACCATTTAAGTTGGCAAAATGAAATAAATCGAAAGGAATGCATTTTAGGAAAAAACGAGCAAAAGTTTCGATATTTCAAGGAACAAAAATAATGGTGGTAGATATTTTTTAGTTGGTGAAAATATTTCAAGGTTATTCAAACTTCAAATACAATTTAAAAAATGTGAATCAATACTTTTTATTGCGGAATAATTTATCGCGTAACTAAATAAATAACTTTTGGTTGGAACTTCTTTTGTTTGATTTCAATTTTTGAAGGTATTTGTAATATTTAAGGAAATAATTTGCGTTGACTTATCGAATTAGTTTCACATTTAAAATATCTTTGAAAATTCAAGCCGAACGGAAAAAAGTTTGAGAGAAATGTTACCTATTTTCTTACGCGAAAAATGCTTGTGAAACAAAAAAACATTAGTTCTCATTTGGAAAACTGAAGTGAGGCATGAAATAACATCGAAAAACGACACCAAATCGTCATTGAATGAAAAACACCAGTATTTTTTTGCCTTAAGGGCATGTACAAGGTCACACGTAACCTCACAAATTTTCCAACCTAGTTTTCTCATAAATGGTTAAGGTTTTTGAGGAAAAACAAAGCATCAGGCTCTGGAGAATATCCTGACACACAGCTTGACGATTTTCTTTGCCCTAATCTCTTTCGCACTCATATGTCACGTGGTATATACCTTCTACTTCGCCTTAAGACCATGAAACGTTTGTCGAAAACATTTTTCTCTAAAACACACCCCCTTCGGGATATTTCGTTGTGCCAGCTCAAATGGTACACCGTATATACGTTTACATGTGTAAACATATACACGATGCATTGGTGGAATTCTAATTACGTAATAATTCTTCAATATCGAATTATTCGTGAGTTTTTGCGGGAGTTATTAAATTTGTCAGGAATACTTTACGAATTAATTTGGAATGAAAATGTACATGTAACATTATTCAGTAATTAAAATTTTCTGAACAAGGCGGTTTTTCCTCGAAGTACTCGTTTCAATAACTCTTTTCATACGTTATTTCCATTTATACAACGATGTTACGTTCTTATAAGAATAATTAGTTACATATTACTAGGACTGTTAGTATTATATTCAGAAATTATTAGGTGTGTGAATTAATTTTTACAGTTTTTTTTCTCCATACTTGCGATTTATTAAAAAATAGACAAAACCGTGTTTAATCCGGGTAATATCCCCCGTTGCTTTCTACAACCTTCTGCCACCGATCTGGTAGCGTACAGATACCATCACGATAGAAGCTGGCTGGTTTGGAGGCGATAAAGTCATCGACGAATTTCCTAATATCTTCGACTTCTCGGAAGTGGCTCCTTCTTAAGCTGTACGCCATTGACCGAAATAGGTGATAGTCGGATGGGGCCAAGTCCGGTGAATATGCCGGATGAGGAAGAACTTCCCAGCCCAGGTTTAAAATAGTTGTTTGGGTCGTACGAGCAACGTGAGGTCGAGCGTTATCATGCAGGAGAATGACTTTTCGCCTTCCGTGTCCTATGAATGGCCTTTTTTGCTCAATTGCTTCGCTTAAACGATTTAATTGGTCACTATATCGTTCTGCAGTGATCGTCTGACCCGGTTCTAGAAGTTCATAATAAAGAACACTCTTTATGTCCCACCAGATACACAAAAGCATTTTTTCGACGTTCATTTGCGGTTTGGGAGTTGATGTTGTTGGTTCTCCAGGGTCCACCCATGATTTTTTCCGCTTGGGATTCTCATAACGGATCCATTTTTCATCCCCCGTCACGATTTTCCAGAGAAAGTTCTTCCTTCGTTGTTTGCTAAGCAACCAAAGACACGTGTTCATCCGTTGTCCGAGGTTATATTCTGTAAGTTCATGTGGGACCCATTTCCCGAGCTTCTGAATTTTTCCCATCGCGCGTAACCTCTTGGCAACGGTTGATCGATCAACTCCTAGTTGGGCTGCAAGTTCTTCTTGTGTCTGTGAAGAATTTTGGACCAGTAAAGTTTCCAAATCGTCGTCCGAAAATTTTTCAGGCTGTCCAGTACGCGCACGGTCACTGAGTTCGAAATCATTGTTTCTAAAACGTTTAAATTGCATGTTTCATATGACACAATACTCTTCCCGAACACAGAACAAATTGACTCCCACGCTTTGGTGGCACTTTTTCCTTGTTGGAAGACGTAAAGGTTGCAGTGGCGAATGTACAGCTTATCGGTTGCCATTGTTCTTGCTACTTTATTTTAAGGTTATGATGCTCGCCCAATAAATTCATACAGCGTCTTGAACAGGGCTATGTCAATACTTTAAAATCCTAAAAGGACGTTGAAATATTTCAACTTGAAAGAGGATTCCCAGCCTGCTAGAAAAATCTGCAAAAATTAATTCACACACCTAATATTTTTCAATCTTAATTCAGCATCGTTCATTTTTACCAAAGTTTAATTCAGTTCCGAATCTCAATTAGTATAGAGAAAAAATTTGAAGCAAAATTTTGCATGGTTTTTCCTCTATGTGTAAAATGAGGGCGATTTTTTTGTTCTTCGTGCATTCCATCGAGTGGGGTGTCAGCAGGTATTTTCAGATGAAATTGTGGTTCTATTTACCATTTTTCATTTTTAAGCCCCGTTTGCGAAAATTCACACTTTAATGTGATATGCAATGTATATCCGAACATCTCCCACCCCTCTAATTTTCCAACTGTTGTTTCGAAAAATCATTAAAACTTTCCATTGTGATTATTTCAGTCAAGTTATATGAACGAATCCAGAAAATATGAACAAGCATGTTATTGCTATATTGACTCCATAGAAAGTACATAAAAGGATTGCACAAATATATGACGTTGAAGTTTGCATCGTTGGGTCGCAACGAAATATATTTTTTTTTATTGCACAAATTTTATTTGGCCGATTTAAGCTGTGACAATCTTTCAAACGTTTTGACATATTTTTATTAGCGATTTACAACTTCGACTTGTAAAGATAAAAAAGATAATGATAAAAATAAGGATAATGATAAAAATGAAGAAATGAAGAATGAGAAGAAAAAATTGTCGCATTCCAACGATGCAAACTTCAATGTCGTGCACAAATAACTTTGTGACATGCTGTTTGAAGCCTCGTTAATAAAATATCATACATCAAAACAAACCACCCCCCCCCCCCTGCCCCGCGCTCTTATGATTGCGGATTATTAATTGAATTGTAATTAGTATGTAATAAATTATTGTGATCCAATATACACAATGATTTCAAGAAATTCATTTTTTTTTATTTTATTATCTAATAGTACAATATGTCTAGACTATTCTCCCAAAGTTTTAACTCAAGCGGAGTAAAAGTCTAGGAGAGAGAGCCTTTGGGAATTCCCCCCGCTGAGAAAGACCGGCCGGGAGCGACGCAGGTATACGCATTTTTCTCAAAACACTATTTTTGAAGTCGGTGGACACGATTTCTCAAAAACTAATGCACCGCTCTTATTGAAATTTTGCACACTTCTTCAGAATAGCATTGACTAGTGATTGAACGAAGGTTTTTTTTTTCGCTTACAACTAATTTTACAAGGCTATACGTTGTGTAAGTTGTATCAAAAAATGAACTATTTTGCATACAATTCTGCCAAAAATTCAAATTTCAATGAAAAAAAAATCCTTCGCTCAATCACGAGCTATACTTATCTACTAACAGAAAAATATTGGTTTTTTTATTTCAATTTTTGGATGAATTTTATAAAAAAATATTGTTAAAATGTTGCTCTTTTATGTGCTTAACATTTTGAATAAGATAATTTATATATTATATTTAACAAAAAATACAGAAAAGATGCTTTTTTTTTGGCTTCGAAACCCACGTAACCCCTTAAAAAATGTAGAGGTGCACTACGAATGGACTTTTCGAAAATCAACTCCTAAGGGTGCGAAATGGGATGTAAAAGTTTGGAAGGAAAATTGTATTCCTTGCGTGTGTCAGCTTGAAACTTGGTATAAATATTCTTTAGAACAAATAATGAAACGAATATTTTATGATTAAAAAGAAACAACACCTAATTACCGGTGCAACGGGGTGTTGAAGTTTATATGGGAAAATCGAATTTCCTGCTTTTATCTCAATGAAATTCGGAAGATATGTCCCTTAAAGGGCGCAGAGGTGCACTAAGGAAGGATTAGCTTCTCGCATGGTCAACTAGATGTGAGCGGTTTGAAAGTATCGTGTGCCGAAAACTTAAATGTGGTTGCCGAAGACCGTAAATCATACAATGTTGTCAGCAGAATTATATTGCAAAGCCATATAGTTCTGTAGACAAAAATGACATTGTATGATACTGGAGTTATGACGTTAAAATTTGCATCGTTGGAATGCATTTTTTTTCTTTAATTTTCCATTTCTTCATTTGTCTCATTATGGAAAGTCTTCTTTTTGCAATTTAAGGTCGTAAATCTCTACTACAACTATGTGAAAACGTTTGAAATGATTGCCACCGCGTAAATCGGCTCAAACATAATTGGAGCAATTAAAAAGAATTCATTTTCGTTGCGTTTCAACGATGCAAACTTCAACGTCATCTGGAGTTGAAAGTTGGCACTTTTGTACTAATCTTTCATTAATTACCAACGTTTACCTCGGTCAGTTATTCTACCACCGTGCCGGAGAAATGTGACACTCTAACTTCTTACTTTTTGTTCTTTCTCTCTCTGTTGATCTCCTCACTGGATCAAATCCTGAAGTCCATGCGGACGAAGTCGCAGACAAAAGCTGGTAACTACATATTAGTTGAACATTGATGCTTTAATTAATTGCACAAACAAATTACTGCTGACCCCTGATTTATGGGTGCTCCTGACACGCACCTGGAATGTATTTCAATATAACTATTCCTATAATTTAACGTTATTTTCATTGCCAAGTTCTTGGTTAATGACATTGATTTAGTCTTCATTTACAACAGCAATAACAACTAGGCCAAATGCAATTTAATTGACTAATCAATGACTACACGAGCCGAGCCGTGTATTACGCCGGAGTAATACACGGCTTCACTTTCGGAGTAAACAACAGTCAGTGTTGTCGCCTAAAAATGTTTCTCATGAGCCGAGAAAAGTGTTATTTTGAAATTAAATGTTATCAATTCATATGTCATCACACCTTAATTAATTAAATTATTACATTTTCTATAATTACTTCGAAATTAATTGTAAAAAAATCTAAATTGTTTAATTAATTTAATTAATTCATATGTTATTATATTTCAACAGTATATGAAAATAAAATTGAATTTCAATGTAATCGTGTGTTAGGAAAAATCGGGTAAATTTGCATCTGATCATTCGAATAAAGACAACATTTTTTAACGGGAAGTAACTTTTTTTTGACCGACTGGCATAAAATAAGGCACTTTCGAAATTCAAGAGATCTACATAGGCTTGGAAGTTTAAAAACACTTTGTTACGAGCTATAAAGTTTTTTGCGAAGGGTCAGAACGCCCACTGCGCTACGGTGAACCATCCCGCCGCGATTTGCCCTTTATACTTTTGCGAGTTTCTCGAAACTATGTTTTCTGAAACAGTGTAAGACGTATCTCATACAGTAGAACCTCGATTATCCGAACCTTGATTATCCGAATTTTCGGTTATCCGAACGCTTCGGCGCCTTCCCCGAACGTTCGATCATCCGAACTACTTGGAGATCTCCAACTACTTGGAGATTTTTCACACCCATAATTTTTTGGAATATAATTTTATAGGTATATATTTTTTTTTTATTGGTGCGCTCCAATGGTACGCGCCTTTTGCGCTTATTACCAGTCCCATTTTTTTTTTTTTTTTTTTTTTTCATTCCTTCCAGTACCCCACTCGTTACCTAACCACCGTTGCGGCCACAGCCGACTTACGCTACACTATACCGCATATGCCGAAGGTACGGGGAAACTGTGGAAAACCCGTACCGGCATAGACGGCCCTGTATTCTCTGAATCCTTGGCATGCAGACCTTTTACTCAAGGTATGTCCACCAAGGCCTCAGAAAAACGGCCTCCCGCTCACTCGTCGATGCGCCAGCCAGAGCACGGCTAAGCGGTCACCGCACCAAGTATTGACCCCGTCCGAGGCTGCTTGACATCAGTGATCGCCCAATTCGCACCCCGACCGCCCAACCACGAGCGTCGGTTATAATTTTATAGGTACTAAGGTACATTTTTAACAAAAATCGATTTTAGGAAAATCCTAGAGTGGCCTAAGGCCTTAAGGAGTTTCGATACCAAAATCCAAATGGGGGTGGGCGACTGAAATTTATATTACCGAGAGATTAATTTAAGATGCACTGACTGTCCAAAAATCAATTAGTTTTACACAATAGTTTCGGATATTTTTAATGTCGAAGTTGAGCCTTTATCCATTTGATAATACACACGACACCCCGTAAACACCAGTTATAGGGCTGTAGGCATAAAATAATAGTGATAAGCTGATAAAAAAAAACTAAGCAAATCGTGATTATAGTGTTCGGAATATCGTGCTAAATAATCAAGTGATATCTCTACTTCGTTCGTTAATAATATTCGAAAAAAGATGTGAATTTTGAGCTCGAACGGTTTGTTTTCGGACATTAACGAAACTTGTAGGGTAAACGTGGCAACACCGCATTAACGGGCTCTGCCTAGTGAGCCACTCTAGTCGAGCATTAACTGGCGGGAATTTCAAAATCGGCGAGTGTTTGAAACGTAGATAGTTGAACAACATTCGAACTTTATAAAGGAATGTATTTATTTATTCTATTTGTAACATTAATATAATTATAATATCCATTTGGCATAGCTTTCATAACGAAAAAACATTTGATTTTACGATTAAAACCCTTGCCGATTTTGAAATTCCCGCCAGTTAATGCTTGCCTGGTGTGGCTCACTAGACAGAGCCCGTCAATGCGACGTTGTCACGTTTAACCTAAAAATATCGTTAAGGCTTTAGGCCACACTCTAGAGGCCAAAACAAAGGGCATATTTTGTGATTTTTTTCAGCGAAACCATAAAATAAATCGGAATTACAAAATAGCGGTTTTATTATACACTCAATTGACTATACAAAATTATTTTTTTCACAGTGATACATATGAAAATGGCGACTGTACAGTATTTTTCCGATGACGCCTTTATTTTTGGAAGGTCAACGGCCGGACCGACAGCTCCTATAATTTTTAAATTATGATGAGACACTAAAGTTTTTTCGATTATATATAAGAATAGCTATAGAAGTACGTAGGATTATTTTGATATATTGTTTTTTGTCAAAATGCCATGAGAAAATCTCCAGAAAATTGTTTATAAAAAACGAACTATGCAATATAATTTTAAAAAATCCTACGTAGTGCCTCAGAAAATGTAATTCTAAATATACAGTTAACATTTCAAGTGAATCGGTTGAAATTTGTTTGAGTTATGAGTCCGACCGACTTGAAAACTGTAGTTTTGAGATAAACGCGTTTAAAGTTAGTAGAAAGTCACGACATGAATCAAGAGGGGTTGCGCTAGAATTCGAAAATCGAGTACTTAAAGATTTTTCACACCCATAATCTTTTGGAATATAATTTTATGGGTACTAAGGTACATTTTTAACAAAAAAAATCGATTTTTGGAAAATCCTAGAGTGGCCTAAGGCCTTAATGTCCGAAAACAAACCCTTCGAGCTCAAAATTCACAACTTTTTTTCGTATGTTATTACTGAGCGAAGTAGAGAAACCGCTTGAGTATTTAGCACGATATTCCTAACACTACACGGAGAGAATTAAATGTTAAAAATTATCGTGCAGTAACGGTAACCAGATGACAACCCTGAAACTTCGCTTATTATTACTGAGTAAAACACAGATTTTCACGAGAATAAAATAAAATTTCTTCTTCAGATAGAAAATTTTACCAGATTTTCTAGTAAATTTTCATGTGTAACAAAATACGCAAAACTTAAATTAAAAAAAAATATAATATCAGGGAAATTTTACTGTGCATTTTATTATTTTATGCCCTTCAAAAATGTCTATAAAAAAGTATCGGCTTTATAACAGTTATTTTAAGATTTATTATAAAATTTAATGAGTGTTATAGGAAAATGTATTGTGCTCTCGGTAAAAATGATCGTGCGCGCTACCCTTCTTGTATAGTAAAATTTTACCTACGTATTTGAAATTTTCTGTAACGTGAGTTAAAAAAAACTTGTCGCATACGAATTATTAAGCTTTTCTCACTTGTCACCACATTGAAATATATCACGGTAATTTTTACCGTGAAATTCGCGACAAAAATTACTTTTTAATTCTCTCCGTGTATCATCACGCTTTGCTTAGTTTTTTTATCGGTTTATCAATATTATTTTTAGGCCCAGAGCCCTATAACTGGTGTTTATGAGTTATCGTATGTATTACCAAATCGATAAAGGCCCAACTTAAACATTAAAAATCTCCGAAACTATGTTGTAAAACTGATTGATTTTTAGATAGTCAATACATCCTACATTAATCTCTCGGTGATATAAATTTCAATCGTCTACCACTATTTCCATTTCGGTATCGAAACTCCTTAAGGTATCGTCCTAAGACATCCCCCCCCCCCTTTTTTCTCTAATAAAGCTGTTTCCTAACACTTCGAGATTTTTTTAAAATTCATTATTTTCTATATGTAACTCGATAGATCAGATCGTATATACATTGTATGTATATACGAGAAACATTGTATATACGAGCGTATTCCAACAGCGTCTTCCAACAGATTGATCGCGGCTTTCAAATTTTGGACGACCATGAGATTATATCTTTAGTGCAAAAGGGGTTCAAGAGGATGACAATATGATGATGACGATGGCGATTTCTCTGTCTCGGAAGCGCAAAATAAACCGACTCACAGCGAAACATTTAGGGCTTTAGAAACCACCCTGGAATGATTTGAAACCCCAACCAAAAAATAATCTCACACAACTGCTGTTCTTGAAACGAATTTGAGACTTAGCGGCCAAGAAACGCGCAACTAATATGAGACAGCCTAAAATTGATCATTATTTTAAGCCGCAATTGTGATATAACCGCATTAGTAGTGATAGTATAAAAATTGAAACTTTATTCATTGTTAATTGCTATCAAATAAAGAATTTAGGGTCGTTGGATTGACGAAGAGAATTTTCGATACTATTTATATTATATGAGTTGATTTACCCGGAAATCCGAGATCGATTTTCGATTATCCGATTTTTTGATTATCCGAACAATGTCCGGTCCCAATTAGTTCGGATAATCGAAATTCTACTGTAATTAATTCGTCCGATTGACATCGAATTTGGACATAGCATCATTTATAACATTTTCTATCATATGTCCGGATGATTTTTTGGATATGTTCATTCATCTGTTGACAACAAATAATCAAAGTATATTTTTATGTCGAAAACTGAACTTATTTCGACAGCTTGCTATTATCGTCATTTTCAACATTTCAAAAAAGCAGCGAACCTACGAAAATTTTATTATCCTAAAAGTAAATTTTTTTATTTATCTCTTCGGATCACCCCAGCTGCCAGCATCACCTACACCCATCGGCCATGCAGCACTTCGCTCAAAATAATAATAACTTCATTGTTGATCAATATTGCTCAATGAAAAAAATCAATCTTCGCAAGACTATGTATTCATCGTACGTAAAATCCCGATTTCTTTATTCCAATACTCTTATCAGAAAAAAACATCGAAAATCAACCTGTTTTTTGGGCCCCAAACTTATGCAAACCTGTTACGGGGGGGATGCCTTTCGGCAGCCGAGAAAGGGCAAATTATCAAGATTTTTTTTGTCGAAACTTTTTTTTCTACATAAGAAAAATGTCATGTACCTATTATGAAATCTTTAAATTTTCCAATTTTTTTTTATATTCGAAATTGGCGGCTGTACGACACTTGTTTTGGAGACGGAACTTCGTACGGGATAACTCGTAAACTATACGATCGATCATTTTGAAATTTTGCAAACTTTTAAAAAACATAATTACCATCTATATGAACCTAAAGTTCCTAAAAAATTATTCTAAAAAATTACTTTTTTCATTAACAAATACCATAGTAAAAAGTTCATAAAAAATAGAACATTTTTTCAAACACATACCATTATTCGAATTTCCACTTTTCTTTGGATTTTTTAGGTTCACACAGAGCGTGTGAAACTTATAAATGGAAAACTTCTTGGCTCTGATGTTTCGGATCAATCCACCAGACGTTAAGTTGTACGCCGTGGAACAACTCAGGCGACAACCGTTTCTGAACCAAGCGTCGTACAGCCGCCATTTTTTAATATTAAACAAAGAATCTTTTTTTTTCTAAATTTAAAGATGTACACAAAATTTTAATTATGTAGAATAAATAGTTTGTTATTTACATACAAAAAAAAATGAAAATTAGCTTATTTTCGGCTGCCTAAAAGTATCTTCTTTCTTAAGTTGTAAAATTGTCCTTTTTTTCTCGCGTACATCTTTCGATCTCACGGGCCTCTCAAGTATTGGGTGAAGTAAAAAGTTCTGAGCGTTTTCCGCTGGATGTCTTTAGTGAGCCATATCTCACGATGTATACATCGCATCGGGTCATACTATTCAGCGATTTAAAGGTGACATTACGCTTTAAAGAAAGTTCTTTGACATTGTTGCGTTTGGTGAAGCCAGTTGTGTGTTACAGCGTTCCAAAATGGAGGTAAAAAAAGCGAAAATTCGATACATTCTTCAGTACCACTACGACCAAAGTGAAAAGACGGAGCAGGCGGCCAAAAAAATTTGTGCTGTTTATGGACCCAATACAGTATTGAATGCAACAGCAAAGCGGTGGTTCCAACGATTCCGTTCTGGTAATACAGACGTCGAAGATGAGGCACGCTCGGGTAGGCCAATCGTCGAAAATGTCGATAAAATCATGGAAATCGTCGAGTCGGACCGGCATGTGAGCACTTATTCTATTGCCCAGGAACTGAAGATTAGCCAGAAAACCGTTTGGAACCATTTGCATAAGGCTGGTCTCAAGGAGAAGCTCGATGTATAGGTGCCACACGAATTGACGCAAAAGAACCTTTTGAGCCGAATTGATGCCTGCGATTCTTTGCTAAAACGTAACGAAATCGATCCATTTTTGAAGCGGATGGTGACTGGCGATGAAAAATGGGTCACAAACGAGAAGAACAGCCGAAAAAGATCGTGGTCCAATCGCGGTGAACCGGCCCAAACGATCGCCAAGCCCGGATTAACGGCCAAGAAGATTTTGCTGTGTGTTTGGTACGATTGGAAGGGACCATCCACTATGAGCTGCTCCCATCGGGCCAAACACTCAATTCGGACCTCTACTGTCAACAACTGACCAGATTGAAGCAGGTGATCGACCAGAAGCGGCCAGAATTGGCCAATACGAAGGGTGTTGTGTTCCATCAAGACAACGCTAAACCGCACACATCTTTAACGACGCGCCAGAAGCTCCGAGAGCTTGGATGGGAGGTTCTATCGCACCCGCCGTATAGACCAGACCTGGCACCAAGCGATTATCACCTTTTCAAGCATTTGCAATATTTTCTTGATGGTACAAAACTGGCCTCAAGCGAAGCTTGTGAAAATGAGCTGGTCAAGTTTTTTATCAATAGGGACGAGGACTTCTTCAATCTAAGAATTATGAAATTGCCTTCAGAATGGACAAAAGTTATCGAACAAAACGGCGCATATTTCATCTAAATCGGATAATCCTAACTATGTTAATTTCATCGTCGAAATAAAGCGAAAAAACGCTCAGAACTTTTTACTTCATCTAATATTTGCAAGACAAATTTACTATGTTCCTGAAGTACTTTATCTCCGGATCCAAACAAACCCAAACAAGACTCCATCTCCGATATACCATCGTTCGATTATACATCGGTGCGTTTGCCGAGCCAAGTGCGTTATGTACAACGTGAAATTACGATTATTCGCTAATACACCGGAATTCTCCGCTAATCGTATTATAGGAGAACGAAAAAAATACAACAAATAAGCGGATGCTCGAGTACACATGTATATCCACATATACGTTGAAAATAACACTAAAAATAACGCAAATCTCGATAATGAAAAAGACCCTAAACGCAGCAACGGGTCTAGACCGACAGACACATGTTCGCCAAATGAATTATTCCGCATGTCTGTCTGCCGCGTGAACGATGCTACAGCGATGGCCCTCGCACACACTCACACAACACAGCCGCACATACACACACACACACACACACGTACGCACACACACAAATGCAAGCATTACAGGTATCATCAACCAAAATGGCCACTTTTCTACACCTCCGATCGATTGTTTGTTGTAACATGCGTGAGCCAACCGCAATGACTACAATAATGATAACGCTTCAGCGGCAAAACAACAGAAATTTTCCGATACGAAAATCAGCGAAGAAACGTCTCGAGGCTATTTCTATCGCTTTGAATTACTAGTTATCGTAAGAAGACGAAGAGAAAACATGTTTTTTTCAGAACGTTCGTTGTGGTTTTTGGTTTTTGGTTTTTTTTTTAATCGACTCGTCTGTCGCGATCTATTCTTTTTTACCTTATCGTGCAGTAGTTCTCGATGCGCTAACACGCGCGTGTTCCTCCAGCCGCGGCCTACGTCCTCTCGTCCCCGGCATAGAGCCCGCTTTACGTAAAACTCATATTATTCCATAAAACTCCGTAACGTAAAGCGAAGCTCAAACGTTCTTTGTGCACGCCGCTCGGATGCGCCACGCGTTATCGAGAATATCGTGAAGAAAAAAAAAAAAAAAAAAAGAAAACATAAACGTGATTTGCGATTCGAGTTTGTCCGAGGCTCGCGCGCCTCGCGAATATTCACGACTCGACGATCATGAGAACAGCGCCGCGTAGCGGCGAATCGAGCGATTCTCGAGCGTCCCGAGACAATTTTACGGAAAATGAGGTAACCAAAAAAAAGAGCCGATTGTACGCAACGAGCGCAACGACAATCACGAACGGATACGCGATGTTTTCGTGTCGAAACTGAAGGTTTTTGCCTCTTTCGAGAATCGCACGAGTGGCACACATTCGCGAAGAGTAACGCTCGGAGACTGAAACTCCGCTACGGCGAGAGCGTAGACCACACGCGACAAAAAAAATAAAAAGAACGTCTGTGTCGACGTAGAAGAGAAACTCTAGCGCGGTGTGGCGCCCGATCGCGTCGGCGCCATGCGCCAACCTGCCTTAACCCCCGCCCCCCTCCCCCCCCGCCCCACTCATCCGCGGGGGATGCACGATAGATGGGGTGAGCGCGCGCGATGAGATTGCCGGCGCGCGAGAGGGCAAGAGCGCCAAGCACCCGTGAGACGGAGGGAGACACGTACCGTCGACACAACGGAGAAAAAACGAAAAGATACGTATCGAAGGACAGAGGTGCTCAGAGCAAAAGAGAGAGAGAGAGAGAGAGAGAGAGATGCGAATGTGTGTATATAAACATTCTTTTCGCCAAAAGAAAAGAACGAAAAACTCTCTTTCAGCCCCTCAAGCACGCCGCGATTAGACCGTCGCCAATATATACTACTCTCGATCGATATTTTTCGCCCGTACGACGCGCCGTGCACTGCTGTGTATCACGCACTCTGTGTTCTCTCTTTCTCTCTATTTCCCTCTCTGTATATATACAGGGTGTATATATTAACTGCTAGTTTTCCATTCGTGAGCATATGAGGTGTTTTCGAGCAAAAAGCTTTATTTTTTAATATCGTGCGACAAAAATTGGCCAAGATATTCACGAGTAAAGTCCGATGCTGGGTAAACAATGGCACACGGTAGGTTTTCTAACCGGTGCGAGCGCGGGTTCGAATCCACGTTCGGGCAGGTGATTTTAACATTGAAAATGCTTTTAAAGATGTATATAGGGAGTCTGATTTAGCGAGATGTCACACGAAACTAACGCTAACACCACTCCACTGTCGCTGTGTTGTAGCAGAGTGGGGGCGAGCTGTGACATGCTGAATGCCTGTGATTGGTTGAAAAATACTGCTTTACATGGAGAGTCATTTATGGTTACAAATGGTAAGGTTCAATTTTGATGTGAACATTACAATGTTATCAGGATGATAATTATGTTTACAGTTTGAGAGAGTAAGAGAGTGAGAGTGTGGGAGAGAGAGAGAAAGGATTGGTGGGTGGATGGATGGGATGAAAATGTGAAAATGCGAAAATGTGAAAATGTGAAAATGCGAAAATGTGAAAATGCGAAAATGTGAAAATGCGAAAATGTGAAAGTGTGAAAATGCGAAAATGAGAAAATGTGATGGATGGATGGAGAGTGAGAATGTGAGAATGTAAGAGAGAGCAACTCATATTACTTGCATGTACCTTTTTTTATCACCCGAAAAGTCTGATAACATTTTCAATGTCATGAAATAGTTGCACTTTGTGTAATATCTATAGATTCTTTTTTCAAATGTTTCGTTTTCACGTTTTATAATGAATACAAATAATTCATTTGCAAACGCATTATATTGTTCAATAATTATTATTTATTATTAAATGAAAACATCATTTTTATGTCAGCCAAGTGCTACGATAATGAGAAAACCATTTGGCGTACAACCGATATTAGAAAATGATGGTCGAAGTGCGACCACAGACTCCACGCCAAATACTTTTGGCTCGACATTATGGTCCCCCACATAGCCGACCTAAAAATCAGATTGAGCCTCGAAGACACCTGACCACACCAAAAAGCCAAACGGCGAAAAAGAAGGTCCCAATAAGGCCCTAACGCAGTCTTGATGGCCAATAAGTTTTTAAACACCCCCTACGAGTGTACCAAAACCCAAAACACAAAAACCCTTCATTGTCTACCTCGTTATATATGCCTAAGCTAACGCTAGATGCACATAACAAAAATCTTGAATAAAGGTATCTCAACCCTTACCCATAAGATTTAAGAAATACTTAAGCGTGGTTTTTTGTTCCAGCCAAACATAAACCTTTTTTTTCCACGCACAACGAAACTGTACATATATATATATATGCCTTTTGTTAAACATGCGATATATTCTATTTATCAAATTCTATTAGAAATAAAACTGTAAACTTAGAGACGCTGAATGAAACCAGCCAAAAGTTCACCAACTACACGAGATCATCTGCGAGTAGTTTGTTAAGTTTTCTACACGCAAAACACCGAATATACTCTGTATGGCTACCCTAGATTAATAAAAAAAAAACTTTAAAGAAAAAAAAAATGATCGAAGTGGTACGTTGCCCGCTTCGAAACGAGAACGTTCGGGTTTTAAAGCGAAGCTATATGGTCAGTTTTTTTTCTTTTCGCTAGTTGCATTTTTACTAGGTAATCGTCGCAATAAAAACTATTCTTTACATGCTAAATGTCCTCCGATTAAACAATGAATAATATTGTTTGACAATTTTTATTTATTACTTAATACTTTATTTGGGTGACTGGGTAAGGTTCGAAAGTAACTCGTTGAATCTCGTGACAAAAATATCTAGAATTTTTTCGAATTGAATAATTTCATTTGTAAAATGATAATTAAAAATATTTAATATGAAACCGATTAAAGTATTGAAGGGTTCATTTTAAAGGTAGCCGGGCGCTAGGACAGTGTACTAAACCATTGGAGGTTTTAACCGATAACAGAAAATGCTAGTCGAATTGGTACACGGAGAGAATTAAAAAGTAATTTTTGTCGTGAATTTCACGGTAAAAATTACCGTGATATATTGCAATGTGGTGACAAGTGAGAAAAGCATAATAATTCGTATGCGACAAGTTTTTTTTAACTCAGGTTACAGAAAATTTCAAATACGTAGCTAAAATTTTACTATACAAGAAGGGTAATAGCGCGCACGATAATTTTTACCGAGAGCACAATACATTTTCCTATAACAGTCATTAAATTTTATAATAAATCTTAAAATAACTGTTATAAAGACGATACTTTTTTATAGACATTTTTGAAAGGCATAAAATAATAAAATGCACCGTAAAATTTCGCTGATATTATATATTTTTTAAATTTAAGTTTTGCGTATTTTGTTACACATCAAAATTTACTAGAAAATCTGGTAAAATTTTCTATGTGAAGAAGAAATTTTATTTTATTTTCGTGAAAATCTGTGTTTTACTCAGTAATAATAAGCGAAGTTTCAGGGTTGTCATCTGGTTACCGTTACTGCACGGTAATTTTTAACATTTAATTCTCTCCGTGTAGGTTCCCCGCCGCAGAACGGAAAAGTTCGTGTTCGTGGCAAGCCTGCGGTCACTTTTTTTTCACCGCAAAGTCACATTTTTCACTAGATAATCATCAAAATGCGGTTTTTCCTTCAAGGAGCTCGATTTCATCTTATTTCCGGGCAATGCGAGTAGATAATTCGAGCGGTATTGCAAGCTGCGAGTACGACGACAGGATCATTGTTTACGTGATAAAGATGAAATCGACATTGCTCTTTAATAGTACAGTCATGCTGTATGTTGGAATCGGAAAAAATTGGGAGGCCAGTTTTTTGACAGGTGATTTTGTAGATGCCGCGCGTACTAAATCCAAGTTTGCCTAAAAATGGGGGTGTACGGTTTTTTTTAGGGAATGAAGGGGTGGGGATTGTTTGATGCCAAACTAAAACCCCTACGAGGTCGGCGCCATGAGACAAAATGTTCAGAAAAATCCGGGCTGTATTTTTGTCCACACTGCCGAATGCGTGAAAGCTCATTTTGGGGGTGAAATTTTGAAAAATCAGTTTTAATTTAATAACTCTTTAGCAAAAAAAAAAACGTACAATTTTTGCTTAAATCGGAACGTCGTAGCCATTGAAAAGACGCGTTGGTCGAGGATTTGATGCAGTGACAGATTCAAGCCATTAAGTTGGTAAAATATGTCGCACAAATATGCCAGTTTCAGCAAAAAGTCTGATTCAGCAAAATATTGGGCGTATGACTTAATTTTTACAGATTTTTCAGCAAATTTATTTAATATAAAAAAATAGAGAACAACGAACTTAATCTTGGAAATATTGTCCATCGTTTTCTATGACCTTGCGCCATCTCTCAGGTAACATACGAATGCCGTCGCGAAAGAAACTTGCAGGCTTCGAGGCGATAAAGTCATGGACGAATTTACGGACATCGTCCAGCGTTTTGAACTGTTTATCCACTAAGGCGTGCTACATTGACCGGAACAAATGGTAGTCGGATGGGGCCAAGTCTGGTGAATATGCCGCGTGCGGGAGAACTTCCCATCCCAAGTTCAAGAGGGTCTTCTGAGTCGCGCCAGCAACGTGAGGTCGAGCGTTGTCATGCAGCAGTATGACTTGCCGGCTTCCTTGCCCAGTAAATAGCCTTTTCTGAACAAGTTTTTCGCTCAGTTTGTTCAATTGTCGGTTGTAGCGTTCCGCAGTCACCGTCTGACCAGTTTCCAGGAGTTCGTAATAAAGCACACCCTTCATATCCCACCAAGGGCGCGGCTGGTCAATAAGATCGAAATCACCACTTCTAAAACGTTTGTACCAATAATTACACGTTTCATAAGACACAACGTCGGCACCAAGAACACTACAAATTTATTCCCGTGCTTTAGAAGCATTTTTTTCCTTGTTGGAATTCATATAAAATGCAGTGTTCTTGAACAGTTCGGTGTTCTGAAACCTTGCGACCGATCCTTTCAAAACCACAAAAGACCGCGAAAATATTTCTATTTTAAATATGATTTTAAGCTGGAAGAAAAAATCTGTAAAAATTAAGTCATACACTTAATACTTGGCGCTCGCATGGCCTTCCTCTTGCAGAAAAGTTTGAATTTCTTGATGCAGCTTAAATACACGGAACAGTATGTTGCCACGCGAGAGCCATTCGAGCCACGACTTAGTAGCGTGAGGGAAGAGGGCCCCCCCAGGGGGCCGCGGCGCACAGTTTGGGAATCCCTGCTCTAGTTTTTAATCCTAGATGCGCAGCATACTGGTATAGGAGCGAGGCACCTCGGACGTGCGTGCGATAATGGTGTGAGCGCACATCCGAGGCACCTCGGATGTGCGCCTGGAATTGTGGGGTGCGTGCGATATTGGTGTGGGTGCGAGGCACCCCGAATGGAATCGTGGGGTGCGTGCGATACTGGTGTGGGCGCGAGACCCACCTCGGCACCTCGGATATGCGTGTGGAATCGTGGGGTGGGCGCAATACTGATACGGGTGCCTCGTGCTCGTACGTTTGGAATCGTGCAACGGGGATATCTATCAGACGTAGCGAACGATATAGATATACTAGTACGGGCAAGCGCAGCACGCCAGCAACCAGTGAAGTCGGAGGAGTGGGGATATCGATCGGACGTGACGAGCGATATAGATATACTTGTACGGGCTAAAAAAATAAAGTTTAAAATTCGTTTTCTCGCAAACTATTTCAATGTGCGAAAAATCCTTTTAGGGAATGCCTTTATAGACTAAATGGAATATCTGTACAACACTTAAGCCCGATCGGACGTAACAGCTTCTCGGAAGTTCACTATAACTCGATATTCAATTGGTTTTAACGACACCTGTGTTTTTTTTTTCCAAATTATAGTGATTCGAATTTTTATCGACAATTCATATTCTTTACTTATTTAAAATATCTGACATCTTTCGTCCATTAACTCGTTCCCGTCCATTTTACTGGTTGTACCCTAGGTGTTGCAAAGGCGAAAGCAAAAGTTTATATGAGTTTTGAGGCTAAAAGTAATTATTACTTTTATTATTTAAGATGAAATCAATCTTTGATTTTTTCCAAAAGTTTCAAATAAATTCGTAATAATGGATTGGAATTAGACATGTTTATTCACCGGTGCTGTATTTCAACCTTTTTCCAATCAATGGCCATATTTGCTCTTTTCTGATAATTCTCAAAGCCGAGTGAAAAGTTTAGCTCATATGTAGCGCGATTTTGTAACTCGGTAACGGCTTTTTTCCGTTGTCGATAAATGGAAACAGCCAATCGTATGGACGATTACAGCGGAAAGGGTGCCTCTCATTGCCTACCGCGAACTAACAATAAGAAAAACTGTCACTACGAGTTACAGAATCGCGCTGCTGCTGAAAATTGCGAAATTAATTATGGTTAAGAATTTACAATGCACATTTCGTCAAATGTTGTCGTAAAATCGTTTTATTTGTTTTTTAAATTCTGACAAAATTCAATTGTTTGTTTCTCTGTCGAAACAAACTTTGGTTGTTTTTTGAGAATGTCACGTTAAGGTGACATTCTTGATTTTTTTTATTTTGTGGACCCATTCAGGACACTATTAAATGATTACCTGCAAATTTTCAACAGGATTCACCGTTGTGTATTCGAGATATTGGCCATCAAAGATTGCACGGTTTTAAACGTGTTCTTATTATATCTTTTAGCAGTGGGTAAAAAAAATCATGAATTTTGACCGCGTCTAGTTTCAGAGCTATAGCGATTTAAATTAAGCAATGTCTAGCGACGCTAGCGCCACGAAGCGACTGAAGCAGACTAGAAATAGATTACAGTAGTGTGTGCATATCCGTATACGCAGAGTATCTATGTATTAGTAGACGAAATGAATAGTCTGATACAATAGTGAGGATTAGGTAAACATTGTATTAGGTTCTATCATAATTCGGTGGACACTTTTATTTTTTCACAGTTGCCATCCTGTTTGTGATAAGTTTGAGGTTATGTTATTGTTATGTAGTGTTGACGTTTACATTTCAGAAAACATACGCAATTTGTTTTTACGCGTCGTTTCGACAACGGAAGAATTGAAAAAGTCTGTAACTGTGCAAGAACAACGCGCATTTTTTTAAATTTGTGCTCTGCTGAATTATTCAGCTGGACTATCGGGAAATCTTCTGCACAAAGCAGTAGGCAAGAACGCGCTCAAGAAAAGTGCAGTGACGAATTGGATGAAATCGTTCAAGGAGGGACGGACAAATACTGTAGATGCACCGAAGTCGGATCGACCAAGATCGCCTTCCAGACAAGAAAGGAAAGAACGAATCCAGGAATTGTTGCGATGCTCTAGTAGAGTGAGCATTAATGACATCTCCGCACAACTGAACGTACCTTCCGCATCGGTAGAAAGAATATTAAGAGACGATTTATGACGATTTATGTCCGGTGTCCAAGCTCGGCGAGTACGTTCCACATTCGTTGTCGCCTTCCCAGAAGGAGAAGCGAGTTGATATCGCACGTGTGAATTTGTTGTGGCTTAGTCATCGCAACGATGACCGAAGAAGATTCATTTGCCTGGACGAAAGTTGGGTCGAATTTTTCACCCCTCTGCAAAGACATCAAGCGCACTGCTGGGTCAGACCAGGCACATCAGCCGAGCCCATACCACGCACAGAGTTGCACGAGAGGAAGGTCTTGCTGATAGTGGGCATGGATGTTCACGGCGTGGCGTTTTGGAAGACTTATGGGGAAAATATCACAATGACGGCCGAGCGCTATAAATCGTTTTTGGAGGAATATATCCCAAGATGGGCGGTACATCGCAACATTAGAACACCAGTGCTACTTCATGACAACGCTAGACCCCACAAAGCCTACGCAGTTCAGGAGTTAATCGAAGACAGGAGTTGGATTGAGTTGCCTCATCCACCATATTCACCTGATATGAACCCGTGCGATTTCAACTGCTTTGGCCATCTGAAGCGTCAGTTGACTGGCCATCGATGTAACAACAAACAAGAATTGGATTCCGCCATTAACACTGCAATTACTAGCCTTAATGAAAATGAAACATTTTCTGGGGTCAATGACATCAATGACACGCTTCCATCAGTCTGGCAGCGTGTCATCGATAGCGGAAGGGACTACTAATTATTACACAAGAATATCATTTATTATTGAATAAAAAATAAAAGATTTTTTGAAAAATAAAAGTGTCCACCGAATTATGATAGGACCTAATGTAAGGCGTTTTCATCATTACTTTATAAGTTTTTACATCCCGATAAGATATACAACCTACATTATAAAGATATTTCGCAATATTTCGAAGCTTTCATCGATAGAGCGGAGAATAAACTTTTCAACGTGACTGTGGCGAGACGACTACCTTAAGCTTTTTGTACTTTCTACGAAATTGCAATAACAAATATAATACTAATATGTAAAAGAATATTATAATTTTTTTGCAACACAGTGATCTCAAAGTGTAGTATTTGATCAAACTGAATGATAAATCGTTATCTTTTACAGCGTTGATCTACACTACACGTACATTTACTAGTGGTGGAGTGCCAATTTATTAGTAATTTCGTCCATTCACTGGTGATTTAGTCATCTCGCTACTTATTTATCAATTCCTCCAATATTATTCGTTGCAATTACTTCGTATATATTTTTTTTTTTCATCTGTCAGAATAATATATTTCGTTAGACACAGCAATTGACAAGTTTGTTTTGCTGATATTTTCATTTCACAGTCCACTTCACAAATCCCATACTGTCGTTTATTCCTTTATTCACTAGTCGGTTTGCCCTACGTTGAATGATGAACTTCGTTTACCTCAAACAAGTGTTTTTTTTTTCTTCATCTTCTCATCGGAGCCTTTTCAATCTACCCACCTGAGACTTTCGAATGTCACAAGCATTTTGTCAGTTCCCTTCGCATGGGAGTTCGAGCTCCTCTAATCCCCGCGACTCGAAGAAACAACGAAACGGCTTCTGCGTCAAGTACACAAAATCCTAACCTAAACGTACAAGCATTCCGCATGTATGCGAAAGCCCAGAAAATCCGTCAGAAAATTCGCGCCGAAGTTGATTCGTCGATCAACTTTAGTTTCCCGTACCCTCGGAGTTTGCCCTCTTCTCGAAAATCCGTTCTGCTTTTCGCACCGCGACGCGCGATGTTAGAATAAAGCGAGGAGTCCGAAAAAAAAAGAAAACCAAATGTTTCAAAAGTGGAAGGGAGCATCGCAGCAATCTGGAAAGTGAGGAGCGTTCGGGCGTTAGTACGAAAAATAATCATACAGGGGCAAGTGCGGAACGTGTGGACGGTTTTCAGAATTCGGAATAAAACATTTTTTATAACGAAATAGATAAAGTTTTTTTTTAAACATACCACACGTGTTAAGGGATAATCAACCTTTCGTAAATAAAAATTTTAGTCTCAATATCACTTGAATTTACGAAGATAATTAACTTTTTGAAAAAACGCCAATTTTGTCTATCGGTTCAACAGTCAATTGTACCTATGGACAGACAAAATGTATCTATGGACAGTGTTGTACCTAGGGACGGTTCACATTAATTAAACAATACGAAAGTAAAAAACAAAAATAGACCGCTAAAATCAACTTCAAATAAACATAAACATACTCTATTATACTTATTTGTGTACATTGCGACACACTTCGTACACATTTTGAGTAGATTCATCGCTATCCCTATCTTTTCCTAATATGAAGAATACCACGCAAACGAAGGATTCATTCTCTTCATTAGACGCAAAATTTTCTCTGTATGACTTCGGAATACACCTAATATGATAGTTATGATCACAAAAACTACATTTCGACGGCAGTATGGAAGAACGTGCTATCTCAAATTGTGATAGTAGAACGTGCTATCCCAAATTGTGATAGAAGAACGTGCTATCTCAAATTGTGATAGAAGAACGTGCTATCTCAAATTGTGATAGAAGAACGTGCTATCTCAAATTATGAGAGAAGAATGTGCTATCTCAAATTGTGATAGAAGAACGTGCTATCTCAAATTGTGATAGAAGAACGTGCTATCTCATATTATGAGAGAAGAACGTGCTATCTCAAATTGTGATAAAAGAACGTGCTATCTCAAATTGTGATAGAAGAACGTGCTATCTCAAACTGTGATAGAAGAACGTGCTATTTCGATCAGTCAACATATTTTCATTGATAAAGCACTGGTATTTGGGGCACCTCAGTATACAGAGCACTTTTTCTGTAAGGTTATTTAATTTTCTAATATTATTTAGCTCGATAATAGAAAAAAATTAAGATATGTTTGAATAAACAACTTTTTTTTAATCATCAATATATTTATTTATATGCAATTTTTAGAACCTACAGTTACTGTAGGTTCTAAAAATTGCATATAAATAAATATATTGATGATTAAAAAAAAGTTTCTATGATTTAGCTCGATAATAGATTTAGCACGATAATAAAAATTAAGACATGTTTGAATAAACAACTTTTTTTTAATCATCAATATATTTATTTATATGCAATTTTTAGAACCTACAGTTACTGTAGGTAAGTGGTAAATTCCATATAAATAAATATATTGATGATTAAAAAAAAGTTGTTTATTCAAACATATCTTAATTTTTTCTGTTATCGAGCTAAATCATATTAGAAAATTAAATAACTTAACAAAAATAGTGCTCTGTATACTGAGGTTCCCCAAATACCAGTGCTGTATCAATGAAAATATGTTGACTGATCGAGATAGCACGTTCTTCTATCACAATTCGAGATAGCACGTTCTTCTATCACAATTTGAGATAGCACGTTCTTCTATCACAATTTGACATAGCACGTTCTTCTCTCATAATACGAGATAGCACGTTCTTCTATCACAATTTGAGATAGCACGTTCTTCTATCACAATTTGAGATAGCACGTTCTTCTCTCATAATTTCAGATAGCACGTTCTTCTATCACAGTTTGAGATAGCACGTTCTTCTATCACAATTTGAGATAGCACGTTCTTCTATCACAATTTGGGATAGCACGTTCTTCTATCACAATTTGAGATAGCACGTTCTTCCATACTGCCGTCGATTTGAGCATTTGGTTTCTGTCGTTGGAATAAGTTTTGCACTGAAAAAATAAAACAATACAACTGATTAGAGTAAAGCCAAGCACAAAATGACACCATTTTGTACCAATGGACAGTCCACAGGTACACTTATGTTTTTGTCCACAGGTACAAATTCAAACATAAGAAATCAAACTGATTTGAGTTTGAGGTTAAAATCGACTTAGAGCCCGCGTAAAGGCACTAAGCAATAAACAACACAGATTATACTGCAAACACGATCAAACCTATATCGTAAATATTTTCACGGTAAAACTCTTTAAAATCAAGCGTAAATACTTACTTTTTGGGGCAAAAAAACTTTCAAAGCCGGCACAACGACAACCGCACAGGACATAACGATGGCGACACGTCAAATGTATCAACCATAGAAAACGCTCCACGGTCGCGTTGAAATTGGAATATTACCGTTGCTAGATTCGTCGAAATCGATGGTGTCCACAGGTGCAACGTCCATAGGTACAGCACTTGTCCCTACATTTTGCAAAGTGATAAACTCGACCGCGATCAATCACCACGCGTGGTGAAGAAAAAAAAACGCGTGTGGATGTTGAATTGAGGTTATGACGAAGCGAGTACAGTCGTATGAGAGAGAGAGAATGATTCGTCGGTGATGATACAGATCGCGCGAGGCCGGTAGGACGAGCGGGGCTGACGACGAGGCGATAAGCGAAGAGGATTTTTCGAACGTGAATGCGAACGCGGACGATGAGAACGGGGAGGAGGCGGAAGAAGCGGCTCATTGTTGCAATGGAAGGACCTGTTGCAACGCTAAGTTACGTCACATATTAGTTAACGAGCCGGTCTATGGATGCATCAGTGAAACGGTCACGTGGTCGAGCATCTTTTGGCTCGTGACGAGCCTCTCTCTAGTCACTATGGCCTGGGCGACTCTGTACTTTTTGATCGGTAAAGAAATTCTCCCGGGTGGCGCTGCGTTCGGCCTTTTTTCTCTCGCCGTTGCTGCTTACGGCCTCGGCTGGAGCCTCGCTTATTTGCCTTATCTCAACATACCGCCGGTCTTCGGGATGCTACTCGCTGGTATTATCTTACGTAATACCGGTATGTACGACGCGCAGGAGGAAATTGGTCGTTCGTCGATTGCCAAGATGCGAACATTTTGCCTAACCTTCGTCACGCTCAGGGCTGGACTCCAATTGACCACAACACCCTTCATACGCTATCCATTCTTCTTACTATCTCTTGCACTGCTACCATGCACCTTCGAGGTCCTCGTCATCGCATTTTGCTCGCACTACGTTCTCGGTTATCCCTGGGATTGGGCGTTCCTAAATGGGTGAGAACATGTTCTTCTTGCAATATTGTATTATTGCAATGGCAATACAGCAGAGCGTCGATTATCCAAATCAATTGGGACGCCTTTCGGATAAACGAAAATTCGAATAACCGAAAAGCAATATTCCGTCGGCGAAAAAAAACGTTGATTCTTTCAATATTATAAAATGCATACACTACTCCAAAGAATTAAAGGAACAGAACATGTCTACTCTTTTTTTTAGTGTTTTTTGAAGCGCTGTATCTCTGTGAAAAATGGTCCTATCGCGATGAAAAAAAAAGCATTTTGAAGCTTCAAGTCTCTAGTTTTGAGATCTTTTCGCAAAATTTTTTTATCAGCTACGGTTATCTCGCAATCATAAGAAATAGCGCGAGAAAGAATTTTCAAATTTTTTTAGTTTTTTTTTCAAGGCTCCACGGGCTCGGGATTTTTTTTTCAGTTGAATCAATGGATCGGTCAGTTAGCTTGTTTATTCAGCTACAATTTCATTTTTTGTCAGTCTCTCTACGTCAATTTTTTCCTGAGATATCCGACTTTGAATGGAAACGGATCCTTTTGTCTTTGATCAGCGATATCTTAGCAACCAATAATCGCACAGGGAATTAAGGGGCAGTTTTGAAAACTTGAATACATTTCCTATAAAAACATTTCATTGATTTTTGAGAAATAATTTTTTTCCCACCCTCAACATCAATTTGAAAAAAGTACAAAAAAAATGATTTTTCTGGTATTTCATGAAATCTACTACTTATTTACAAATATTCATGAAAAGATTAACGTTGTCAGGTTTTTTTTTCAGCTTAATGTACCCCCAATAGCCCTGTAAATTTTCAAATTGATCCATTGAACCGTTTTTCCGGACCGATTGATCAAAGTTTTACAAAACAATTAAAGGAACAAGTGTTCCTAAACATTATATCATCATCAAAATGAAAAGACGAATTTTTTTCGACTATTTTCCAGAACTTTGCAATAGTTACTTGTTACATAAAAGAAAAAAAAATTCGAAAAATTAATTTTTAAATTTAAATTTAAAAATAAATGTTACGTTTAGTGCGTTTAAAATGGAACCAAATAAACGCCAACTTGTATTCCTTTGTGCAGAACCATCATCGCATGCATGTCGCCGGTCGTCACGGTCAACTGCATACTGGCCTTGGCCGACAGAGGATACGGCGAGGACAAGGGTATGGCGACTCTTCTATGCACAGCCTCATCAATAGATGACGTGCACATCGTCTCGCTCTACTCAATTTGCTTCTCGATTGTGTTCAGCGTTGGTAAGAAAATTTGCCTCTGGTATATACGTTCTCTCGCATTTATTTTCGCGGTGATGACACATCGAGCGATCAATAACTTTATGGCTGTTGTATCAATGATTAGCAAGCAGGGATATCGTATTTGTTTTTATTCCATTGATTTGCTCATATGTATTGTGTATTAAGGCACTACTGTTGTCCAGAAATTGAAAAAGAGCGTTTTATTTTATTTTATAAGTTTGCACACCTTTATGAATGCGTATGTGAAAATCGTTCAATGGTGCTCATAAATTTAGCCGAATTATAAAAATTATAAGGCGTACACTCAGGAAGCTCAGTCGAGACCCAGCAAACTTTAAAGTTGGGGCAAGTGCGGAACATGTGGACGATTTCCAGAATTTGGGATAGAACATTTTTTATATCTAAATAGGTAAAGTTTTTATTTTTTATTTTTAACATATCATGTTAAGGCAGGGGTTCTTAACCTTTTGAGCTCTGTGGACCATCTCGCATTTCCTGTGGACCCCTTTCGAAACAATGTTTTGAAAAAAATGTATTATTTCAATTGAAATTTCAAATCAAAGTGCGATTTCGTCAGAAATTGTAAACTGACGCAGAAAGTTTACCGGAAAACCGAAATTGTCGGAATAATCGTCTACGGAAAAATCGTCGAATTACAATTCGTTGAATTACGATAGGAATGTCCGCTGTGTCATTGATGTTGTGGTTGGTGATATTGAATCCGTCATTTGAAACATTGAAAATTTGACTTCGAATTCTAAATCACCGATATAAAAAACGTGGTTGAACTAAAATTTATTTGAATCGAATCATATGATATTTTTTTTTAATTCAAGGTAATTCGCAATCATTTATTTCAATTTTAAGTTGAGCGAACAGTTTTTTTTCAGCATCAAGATTATTCACCTTTTTGAAATGTATGGTAAAAACATCATCTTTTTACTTTTCATCACGTAGTGATAAGGAAAGTATTGGTTTCGTCGGCAAAAAAACTGCAGATAAAACTTTGGGAAAATACACTTAGAGACCCGCCAGTCGGAAAAAATAATTTTACGAGAATTGTTTCTTATGGAAAACCGAATTCTGCGTCGAAAAGAGCTCTTGGTTTTTTTCGATAAAACACATATTTGACGAGTTATAAAGGTTTTTACTTTCCATTTTAGCAATGTCCGTCTGTCTGTCCGTACGTACGTACGTACGTATGTATGTACGTACGTCTGCCTGTCTGTTTCCACTTGTAGCATGGTAATCTCAGAAACCGTAATTAATCTATAATGCAATCGTTGGTTACTTATCATGTAGGAAAAAAATAGCCAACATCGTTAAAGGTCCCAATACCCTGGCAAACATTGTAATAATGCCGTGGACCCCCTGTGGACCCCCTGGGGGTCCATGGACCCCACGTTAAGAATCCCTGTGTTAAGGGATAATCAACCTTTCTTAAACAAAAATTCTAGTCTCCATAACACTTAAATTTACGAAGATAATTCACTTTTTTTTTTAACACCAGTTTTGTCCATAGGTTCAACAGTCAATTGTACCTATGGACAGAAAAAATGTACCTATGGACGGTTCACATTAATTAAACAATACGAAAGTAATTAAATCATATGATTTTTTACCGAAAATAGGTAAAAAAAAATTTTGAAAAAAATCTGAAAAAATTCTCGCGAACTCAACGAAAACCGATCCAACTTTTTACTATCTTGAGGTTTTCCTTGAATCCTTGTCGTTTTGGCGTTACACGTTATTTTTAAAATTGTCTCTTTTTTTTAATCAAAATATCTTTAGAAAAAAAAATCTTACGAAGCTTTAAAAAAAACAAAATTAAAACTTGAGTTTCCCCCTTTATGATTCCGGTCAAAGAAACGCATTTAAAAAAAATTGTCTGTAAACGGGGTCCACCGGAAAAGGAACAAAAAAAAGCCGAAAAATTGTCGTTTTTGAAAAAGGGTACTAGTCTTAAAAAAAATTGTAAAAAAATTTAAAAAAAAAACGGAATGAAGGTGAATTCCTCCCCTTCAAAATTCCGTTTATTAAATTCATTTATGTCAACCATGGGCGAAATGGCATGAAAAATCGTACCGGAACTTTTTTGTATTTTTGTCCGAAAACTTTTCGCCGGTAGTGTATATGGGTACAGCAAGAGCTGAGCCCATCAGTTATAGATATAGTAGAAGCACGGTAAAAAAATAACTTTCAAAAATCAAAATCTCGAAAACTATGGCGCGTCGCCAAAAATCCTTTTTAGGGAAGTCCTATAGCATTGAAATGAAGGTGTATGCCAAATTTCGGATCGAAATTCATTTTCCGCCTTTCGGAAGTACACCCAGACATTTTTACAAGTTCTCTGAACAGTCGCGGTTGCGAAAGTTCTTCGGCTAGTCACATTTTTCTAAGTTTTATCATAAATATTTTCTTTAAATATTCGGCGACTTCCTGTTATCATTGTCTATACGAAATCTTCAGAATTTTTACATACTTAGAGTAGTTTATATCAGACATCTAGAGTAACTTAGTATATAAATTATCCGATAGAAATGTGCCCAGGATGTGATCTCCATAAAGTGCTGCGTAAATTAAACATTTTTTGAAATGGTCATTTTTTGTTAAAAGTTCGGTAACTTGGCTTGAAATTTTATCCGTATACTGGGATGTTTTTTTTTTTACTTGATTGTAGCTGAAAATCAGTTAATTGTTAAATATTCGGGTTCGTGAAAGAAATACCTTCAACGCGTTGTTCTCGAAATTATGTTTTTAAAATCGGCAAACACGATATCTCTATAACCAATTGGCCGATTGAGCTTAGATTTGGCATACACCTTCAGTAGATTGTTTTTCAACGTCGGTAGCAGCATTGAGTGG
This sequence comes from Ophion ventricosus, assembly GCA_963932345.1. Classification (NCBI taxonomy): domain Eukaryota; kingdom Metazoa; phylum Arthropoda; class Insecta; order Hymenoptera; family Ichneumonidae; genus Ophion; species Ophion ventricosus. Next base: position 15,655,340 of record OZ010716.1, on the reverse strand, counting down.
AAATAATTTTTTTGTTTATATAACTCGTAGAATGGTCAGAAAAATAGGAAAAATTGATTATCTATGTTGAGCATACCATTTAAAAAAAAAATTTCTGCTGAATTTGGTACCAAACACCACAATACTCATAGATTAAGAATATGTATGGTTTTTTTTGTCACATTCATACAACATCCACAACACTGTTCGCCAGTTGGGGGCGTTTTTCACGCACCGCTGTAAACAAACGTACAAAACTACATGATCTTAAATGTTGTTTTTTAATTTTTACATATTCTTGAAGGATCAATATGTGTAAAAAAATTCAGCAAATAAACTGGACCAGTTTAACAATTATTCCATTCTAAAAATCACCTCCAAAACATGCCCTCTAGACAACAATGCGGCCTTAATGTGTATGTGTATGTGCATATATATATGGGGGAGGTATGAGAAGACATTTTCGATCGTTGCAAAGTGATTTTGATATTTATGAATGAAACAGATGGCACGAGAACCGAATGGTGGATGTACATACCCGGTGGACTACGCGATATTCTACTCGGTTTCATCGTTGGAAGTTTGCTCGGCGTTTTCTTCGTTTACTTTCCTCATCGTGCTGCGGTATCTTAACGTCCTTCAAACAAGAAATCCCTTTTTGTACTCGTTATTCTCGTTGGTCCTTATGAAATTTTAATCATAATCGTTTATATTGTTGAGTTAGACTGGAATCAGGATTTCTCGAAAATCCTTATGTGTAATACGTGTCCACACACACACACACACACACACACACACACACACACACACACACACACACACACACACACACACACACACACACACACACACACACACACACACACACACACACACACACACACACACACACACACACACACACACACACACACACACACACACACACACACACACACACACACACACACACACACACACACACACACACACACACACCCACACACACACACACACACACACACACACACACACACACACACATATATATATCTACGTAGAGAAAAGTTACCTCTTGCACCTTCATTAAATATGAGGAAATATAAGAATTATCGAATTTACGTCAAATATAACTCTGTAACTTAAGATAGTAGTCTCGCCACAGTCACGTTGAAAAGTTTATTCTCCGCTAAATCGATAAAAGCTTCGAAATATTGCGAAATATCGTTATAATGTAGGTTGCACATCTTATCAGAATGTAAAAACTTATAAAGTAATTATGAAAACGCCTAATATAATGTTTATTTAACCCTCACTTTTGTATCAGACTATCCATTCCGGCTACTAATACGTGCATATCCGTATAAGTAGATACTCGGCTTACACGGATATGCACACACTACTGTAATCTAGTTCCAGTCTGCTCCAGTCACTTCGTGGCGCTAGCGTCGCTGAACATTGCTTAAGACCTTAGGCCACTCTAGGATTGTCCAAAAATCGATTTTTTTTTGTTAAAAATCTACCTTAGTACCTATAAAATTATATTCCAAAAGATTATGGATGTGAAAAATCTCTAAGTACTCGATTTTCGAATTCTAGCACAACCCCTCTTGATTCATGTCGTGACTTTCTACTAATTTTCAACGCGTTTATCTGAAAACTACATTTTTCAAGTCGGCCGGTCTCATAAATCAATCGAGTTTCAACCGAATCACTTGAAATTTTAACTGTATATTTAAAATTACATTTTCTGAGGCACTACGTAGGATTTTTTATTATATTGCATAATTCCCTTTTTATAAACATTTTTCAGACGATTTTCTCATGGCATTTTATACATTTTGTTTTAGAAATGCGCCATTTTGACATAAACAATATATCAAAAAAATCCTAACGTACTTCTATAGCTATTCTTATATATAATCGAAAAAACTTTAGTGTCTCATCATAAATTATAGGCGCTGTTGGTCCGGCCGTTGACCTTCCAGAAATAAAGGCGTTATCGGAAAAATACTGCACAGTCGCCATTTTGCCATGTATCGCTATGAAAAAAATAATTTTGTATAGTCAATTATGTGTATAATAAAACCCCTATTTTGTAATTCCGATTTATTTTATGGTTGCGCTGAAAAAAAAATCACAAAATATGCCCTTTTTTGCATCTAGAGTGGCCTAAGGCTTTAATTTAAATAGCTATATCTCTGAAAAGAGACGGTCAAAATTCATGATTTTTTTAACCACTTCGTCATATGTTCCTCTGTAATAAGGAATTTAAAAAAAAAATTGAAAAGTTTCGAAGTTATTGCGTGAAATGTGAAATTTTTCACTGCTCCCCATAAAAACACGTGTAAAACCATGAAATCTGTGATTGCCAATATCTCGAAAACGGAACGGTGAAACCTTTTGAAATTTTGCAGGTAATCATTTAATAGTGTTCTGAATGAGTCCTCAAAATCAATTAAAAAATCTATAGAAAAACGCCTTGACGAGACTACTACCTTAAGTGCAAGTGGTAGCACTAGTTAATAATTTTCTCTACTTGATTAACACGGAAAATTCGCCCTTTATGTTCAAAATTGAATAACTAATCAACCTAGTTAATCAGAATAAGGTTAGAATTAAAGTGCGTTTGATTTCGTTTCGAATAATTTGAAATTGAAAAGAAAGGACAATTGTGAAATCATTCCTTTACTAACGTTCAGACGATTAAAATCCAGCCTTGTTGAAAGGGTAACATTATTTAAAAAAAAAAACTTGTTCATATGTTTATCTTCGGCAACGATAAATTAATGCGGAAGCAATGTGCAAGTTCCGAACACGTTTTTTTACGAGAATGCTTGCATTTTTTAAATAGCTGTGATTAATAATAAAAATAGGGATATCGACATTTAAAAAATACGTTTTTCGATGCTGTGCGGTTCAGCTCGAAAAATTTTCAACCGCTTTTGCGAAATATTAATTAATTAATAAGTTGTGGAATTATTTAAATTAATCCTCTTGCGCGAATGTCCAATCCAAATCAAAAAAGGAAAAAATAATCCAGCTTTACCACCCAGACTCAAATTAAACAACTTTAATTTGGCATGAGTTTTTTGTACCGCGTTACGCTGTTTAAAAGATTAAAAGAGTGAGAGATGAAATTCTTTCATTTGTTTATTAAAAAGAATCATTAAAAAAGTAATATCTTTCAGAAATACGTCTCATGGTATCGTCTTGGTTGTTTGATTCTCGGTGCTCTGATGTGCACCACCGCCGCATCGACCATAGTCATTACAGGAGGTGGATATCTCGCTACGATTGTAATGTCATTTATCGCAACAACAGGCTGGCGTCTCACGGACACCGCGTTCGATGTGAGTTCCTCTATGTCGTTTCGTTTGGTCCGTCATAAATTCGTTTTATTTTTTCATTCGTCATTCTTACTTTTCTGTGTTATCTTGGTTCACGATGACAGGTCACCCCTATGAGAAAAGCGGTTTTTTTTATCTGGCACTTTATGCAACCGATTCTCGTCGGTGGTATCGGAGCTGATATTGATTTTTCGAAATGGTCAGGAAGCAGATTTGGTCTTCACGTCGTTTGTATCCTGGTCGGCTTGACGGTAATGATAATTCATTGGACTTCACGTCATTACTATTCATTATAATTATTGTAGTTATTATTGTACTTATTGTCGTAATTGTTATTGTTATTATAAAATCGTGTGCAAACGAAAATTAATTCTTCATCAGAACCATTTCCATTGTTACTACGTTGGTTCAATGCAATGTATAGTTCAACGTAGTACAAAATCATTAACAAATATAACATAATTATAGGTGCGCAGTATCGTCTGCATTCTGACAGCTCATCGAACAAACTTCAATATGAAAGAGCGTATATTCGTGGCGCTTGCTTGGCTGTCGAAAGGAACGCTACAGGTGAATGAATACGAGATTTATATTCCAACTTGACGAAATTTATTTTTATCTACCGGACAGGATTGCAAGTTTGCCAAGTGATGTGAATATATTGGGTCTATGCATAATTCCGTAGCGAAAATCGAGTTAATTTCAAACGTAAAGTATTTACCAAAAAAAAAGCGGCTTTAATCAACTAAATACCGTAAACCGGGGTAACTTTGGGACTAGAGGTACAACTTTGGAATATCGCGTCATATTCGTCTTTTGAATTTTCCACCAACACCATGCAACTACCTTGCGGCAAATATTTGCAGCTGTAGTTGTACTGACGTCCGTCGGCAGTCCATATTGTTTTTCACCGTTCGTTGCAGCGTTTTTAGTTCATGTTAAAACTTTCATTCGCCTTCGAAAAACTGGAAACATTTCACTATCGGCAGGTACGTGTATTTAGAAGTACATTATTTGACACCTATTTGAAGTGTTATTTGTACCTTTGATTTTGTCGTTTAATTTTATAACTTGAAAGTTGTAAATTTTCAGCACTCAGTGGGGCAACATTGGGACAGTCTCAAAGTGATTTGGAAGAATGACTTACTCTATCAACGCCACCCCCACAATCATCAAGTTTCTACCGGAACGTTCTGGTGAGACGCGAAGGTGAGCTTTATCCGGGACGGATCTCTGAGATAAAAAATTACGGGCAAGTACTTATCTCTGTGATGAAGAAGTCTGCCCTAAAGTGGAAATGGCCAGCTAAGCCTGACGAAATTTTGTATTCGAAGGATGAAATCGTCCAGAAAATCAACTAGCCTGCTCGAATTGGCCGACGGGAAATTTTCAAAATTCAAGAACTAATACTGTTTACGAATAAGTTTTAAATTCACTTAAGTAATTAATTTATGTTAAAAAGTTTCTTACCTTCCTATCAAAATTTGTCCATCCTTCCTGACCAATTATGTTTTTTTAAATCCTAATATTTTAAAACTATTATGGTAATTTGTAAAATTCTAATACAAATTTGAAATAAAACCCTTTGTAAATGTTTTAAAAATTGTGTCTTGAGTCTCTATTAAAATACTTCTACGTAACATTCGGAAAGATTGATTTTTCCCTAGTGTTTCTAAGCAAAAACAGTACTGTCCCAAAGTTACCCCAATTGGGTCATTAAATGATTTTTTTTTCATTGCAAAGATCACATGCGGTTTTTAAAGTAAAGTACTTTTCTTTTCTTTCAACAATTAACAATGATATAGCACTTTGAAATTGATGTTCTGTTCACTTTGAAATTGATGTTCGGATGCTCTCGGCTCGGCAAAAACGCGCCGAGAGCATCCGAAGTTACCCGAGCGCTCTGTGACGTCACCGCTCGAACGCCAGTATACGAACTACTTGTGTGATACGAGTATTCTGTCAACGATGGCAACGACAAAATCGTATAAGCCTTGTTTCTTTCGTCCTTGTATAAATACGACGAAAAGTGCCCCTAATAGGTATTTCTGAATGTGCCACAAGACATAAAACGTCAAAATCTGTGGCTCGCTGCAGCATGACGTGTCAACCCGAAATCACCGTCCACTTATTTTTGCTGTGAATACCATTTTGATGTCAGTGTAAACGTGTTATAACGTAAACTGTATTGAAATATATTTTTTTAAATACGTCTTTTTCAAAATGCTGATGATACGTAGCGGCAATAACTGACACAATTTATCAAGCCTCTCATAACCTATAAATGTTTAGTTATCCACCGTCGGTAAATTACTCGAATTTGCTTTCACGAATCCACTTCCACACATTGTTGCACGAAAATTAAACTATATTTCGACTTTTTCAGAATGCTCAAGATTTTTAGATGTAAAATGACACCAAATTGTTCTTTTGTATACACTCGCCCGTAAGCCGTATTCGTAGCCTATTTTGTCGCGTTCGAGCGGTGACGTCACAAGCGCCAGAGCCGATAGCGTGACATTTCGCGCCAACATCTACAATTTGAATTATCATGATATAAAAACAATTAATAATTATCTTTAGAATTATTTCATAGGAAAACCCTTTTGACATTCGGTTTTAATATCACAAAAGATCAATTCCAAAAAAAATCAAACATTTTTTTTACAACTCAATTCATGGTGTAAGATTGGAACAAAGATGAAGGATTTCGATGAGGGTGTTATTGGTTGTAAAGTAAAATCATGCACATGTTTTGAAATAAGAAGGTTAACTTCATATAACACCATAGTCTCAGTTACCTAGCTTAATATATATTAAGTTTACGGTATGTTCTATTCTGTTCAATGACTTTTTGCCATCTCTCCACGAGCTTCATTATCCCTCTTTCATGGAAGTCTTGAGATCCTTGGGCAAAGAAGTCATCCGAGCGTTTTTTGCGGACGTCCAGAGAACTGAAGGTTTTATTATACAAACTGTTCTACTGCGCCCGGTACAAGCGATAGTCTGAAGGTGGAAGATCCAAACTATACGGTGGGTGCACCAAAACATCCCACCCATGTCGCAATTACTTTTGCCGGTTCATCAGAGAAACGTGTGATCTAGCGTTGTCTTGGTGGAACACTACATCCTTTCTGTTCGCCAATTCGAGCCGTCTGGGTAGTCGCCCCGAGCTTCGACTATGATTTTTTTCGACTGACATTGTTGTAAACAATTCACTTTCCATCGCCAATAATCATTCGCTTTGAAAATGTTACGTTTCAATGGCGTTTGAGCAGCAAATCGCAAGCTGAAATTCAGTCGATTCAATTTCTGTTTACTCAGTTCGTGCGGCACTCAAACATGAAACTTGTTTACCATTCCAAGCTTCCGTAAATCCATCGAAACAGTCGATTGGACAATGTCGATGTTATGTCCAATTTCTGTAGTCGTCGAATGCCGGGCGGAGTCGATTAAAGCCTTGATTTCATAGACATCAGTAGTGAGTGGCCAACCGGAGCGCGGAACTTCTTGGAGATCAAAATCTCCACAACGAAACTTCGCGAACCACTTCCGACACACACTTTCGCTTACGGCAATCTCCCCGTACACGGCGCATATCTTTTTGTGGGTTCGCAACGCGTTGTTGCCTTTTCGGAAATCAAAAAGCGAAATGTATCGAAAATATACGTTGTTTCCTTCCATGTTAAAAATATAATTCAACTTCCTATACGTCACGGATATGGATGGATACTTTTTTCAAATGTCGGCACAAGTTTGAGCTTTCACTCAATATATGACACTTCATATGGTTGACGCATGTGCGAGCGGAGAAACAACTGCGAACGACATCTGTCGGAATTTCCCTACGGAATTATGCATAGACCCAATACATTAAATACCATTTATGCCATAATATGTTCCTGTACTAAAAATTAATCGAATTTTCAAATGATTGCGAAAGTTGTGACAGGAAAATAATCTTTTCTTTTACGAGACTCTATTTCCGCGAAATATCATCGAATGATTACAAACTTTAAACCGGCAATTAAAGAATTACAACAGTTATACCGGAAATAATACATTTTTATGAAGTTTCAAGCTCCCTCAACGAGTCTGCATAAGCTTGGGGCCAAAAAAACAAGTCGATGTTCATTTTTTTTTCTGACGAGTGTATTGGAATGACGCGATCGAGATTTTACACAACTAACACATAGTCTTGTTATATAAGCAACTTTGTTATATAAACAAAGTGCCGGAGTTACTGTATGTGGTTTTGGCAACTAGGCGATCTAAAATAATAAATAATAAATCGGTGGTTCTGGCAACTAGGCAATCTAAAATAATAAATAAATAAATGTCCTTTTAGTATAACAATAAATATAAGAAATTATGTAAGAAATAATAAAAAGGAATAATTCAGATTTTTTATTTGAAAGAATAAAAAAAATAAGGAAATGAGAAATTTTGAGTATAATAATTTAAAAAAAAAGAAATTTAGAATATTTAGAAAATAGCAATCTGTATTAAAAAAAAAGCTTCGATTTTCGACCAAAAAAAGAACTTTATTCATTTGTCCCTAGGCTCTCTCCGAGTTTTGAGTGAACCGGGGAAATAGATTTCGAAATACAACTCATACTGTTTTATGAAAAATAGTTTTGAAAAAAAAAAAGGAAAAAAGGGTACATCGCACCATAGCGGTTCGCCGTAGCGCAGCGCGCGATTTTCCTCTCGAAAAAACCCAAAACCCAAACAAACTCGTTCAATTTTCAGAGTGTTTACAAAATTCTTGCTGCAAATTAAAGTTAAGACCATAGGCTATGAAAATATCCAATACAAAAATCGTATTTTTGAAATTTAACCCTTACGCAGATCTCTCAAAATAATTTACCGGTTTATCGATTTTTCAAAAATTATATCCGGACACACATTCCACGACACTTCCCACGTGTCCACAAATTCAGCAACATATCCCCGGAGGGGAACACGTTTTTCGCGGTTATAAAAAAAAAATCCGTACACACAACATACAAAGAAAAATAGAATACTAAGCATTTTTTTTCGATTAAATAAAATGCTTTAGCATTTCGAAATGCTAAAGCATTTTATTTAAATTGATTTAAATTTATTTATTTTATTTGAATGCTAAAGCATTTTTTTGGCATTTTTTTTTTCGTAGGACAATTTGAAAAACACGCGGTGTACAAATACGTTTTTTACTGAACATACTTCCGGATTGTTTCCTTCAAATGGCAATAATCATAATTTTTTAGAATTTCTAGCATATTTTCACTGGAAACTCGAACAAAAATCACTACGAGAAAAAAAATTGAATAGACTAGGTCGAAATGATAATGCGCGAACGAAATATTGTTACACAGGCGGCCCTGGCTCCAATGACCTACGAACACGCGAGACTGGAAGAAGATCCTGTCAGGCTGGAGATCGCCCTCGACATAGTGAGAATATCGGTCTTGGCGATAATATGTCTAGCGCCACTGGGCGCAATTGTTATGATGATAAGCGGACCGTTGCTCCTCAACAGAATGACAAACGAGGAGGCAAAGAGAGACAGATTCTTAAGCCAGTTGCGTATGACGAGTCAACTTCAACCGATCGTGACGGGAAAACAACGGGGTGGACGCGCAGCCGCATCCTCGAATCCATGAAATATCTCTCGTATTTTCCTTGTTGCCGGTTTTTTTTTTTTGTTGCCTTCTCATTTGCTGCGGGTTTTGAGAGTGTAAACATTGAACGTCGCGAGTGTACGAGAATTTTTCGCGTCGCCCGCTTTCCCTTGCGGGCAAACGTCACAACGTAAAAAAAGAACGCAGGGATTAAAGCAAAAGAAAAATAAGAGGAAAGCAGTCGCTAGTAGAGGTCGTGAACGAAGAAGGATTTGCGTTCTGTATATATATATACACGAGCCCTCAGGGCCTGGAGAGCGCAGTCGCGGAAATGTCGCATCGTTATTTTCTTTTACCCTTCTCTCTCTTTCTTTCCTACGAACGAATTTTTGCCGCAGCCGCGTGTATATTTTCCTTGATACAAATCTACACGTTGGCCTACGTGGATGTGTGGGTGTGTGTGTGTGTGTGTGTGTGTGTGTGTTTACCTAAGTATAGTATATACTTCTCGCATAATTGAGATAGTATCTTCGCGTACATTAAGACTTTTAAGAGCCCCAAGGAGGGTCGAGCCATCCACAAATTAATGTCAAAGGATACGAATTTTATGTTTCCAGACACTGGTACGCTCAATAAAAAGCTCAGCTTCGACGCTTTCATAAGTTCCATTAACATTAATTTAAAATTATATTCATATATTTCAATCGCAGCAATTAAAAATAGTTTAAATTAACAATGCTGTAAAGTTAGCTTCCGATTACATTTCTTCCGATTACATTTCTCTTTTCTAGTTTTCTCTCTTCCAATTATCTCTTCCAGATACTAAGGGTATGTACAAAGTCAACGTGACCTCCCGAATTTTCGAACAGAGTTTTCTCCGTTCGACTTTTAGAAGCGGACGGATAATTCTTGTGTGGAGTCGAAGGGCGCATGTCTGTAAACTTGGTCCTTTCTTGACAGCGCAAACAACTTTGAAAATCGTTGATTACAGGCTTCGTTACCAACTCGGCGAGTATTTAACATCACGCTAAAGTCTTGTAAGGTTGATGTGTGCGCGAGAGCCATCGCATTAGCGGCACTAAGGTCAGAGCGCGTGAGGCAGACAGGGAATGTGGTCGGCGTTACTAAAAGCACCTACTTGATTATTGGAGCGATACTCAATCCTTTTTACATCCTAGAGATAATGCACATAGGCGTCTGAACCTTAAAAACTCAGGCAAGGTTATCGGCTATTTAGTCTCAATGAATATATCCAAGGTTGATATAGCGTAGTACCTTATGAAAATGCGTCATAACTGTTCTCTTGTTCAATTTTATTCGTGTTTTGCAATAAGATGAATATGAGAACAAAACACGTGGTGTTTCAGAGTTGTAGAGGATTAAAATGGTATTGAAAACAATAGAGGTTACCGAATGTTTCAATGAGAATTCGGTAATTAAGGACGTTCTGTAGGTACACGTATGAGCTAAAAGTTTCGGCCGCAGCGTATAGTAAAATCCAATGCCTATATGATACTGTTGGTTATACATTTTTGACAGAGATTGTACACTCTGTATTCCTACAGAGCGGTGCTACAATCGTGCGTGACCAAAAACTTCAAGTTCTCAGCCACGCGCTAATCAGTTTTAGTAGTTCCCAGCTACGCGCCAATCAGATCGTCGCAGCTGGTTGTGCCCGAGTTCCTTGTGAATAAAATTAATACTTTTTAAAAGTCGATATCTTTTAAACTAAGCGGTAAAAAAATTAGCTTTTTTTTTAATGCATCCCACAATAGTACTGCATATACGAGTGGTTTTATTTTAAAATCGTAAGATCCGTTGAGAACCCATAATGAAAAATGTGAACAAAGTCCTATCCGTTTATGTGTTAGGTATAGGGATCGCGTACAAAAAGACCCATATTTAAATGCAATTATCTCATAAACTAAACGGTGAATCGAATTGAAAATTTGGGCATTAGTCCATGAAGGTCATGTCTACACTATACGTAAAATTCAGGCAATTCCTAAGATTTGACAAAAACTACAGAACTACCTTAAGGACAGTGATTGGTCTATAAGCAGAGGACTCACTCTGAAGCAAGGTAACGACTCTGAATTCGGCACCATTGCTTTGATAGTCATACTAAGTTGTTATGTGAGAACGAGAGCCCAAAAACACATTGAAATCCGTCAAATTCGTGCGAGAGTAAATAATTTGCAAATTTATAATCGATCATGAAATTATAGCAACAAATTGGCCACGTTCAAATACATTTTTCATGTTATTTTCTCGTTTCAAATGTTTCTCCCGGTCGGTCAATGCGAGTCAAAACTGGTACAAAACTGGTACCTCAATATTGTAGGAAAAATAAGAAGAGCAAGTAGCAAAATCCAGCTACTTGATCATTTTCGTAGTGAAACTAACTTTTGACTAGCTACAGTTGGAGATATTCGATTCTGAATCGAGCTTAAGGAGAATCGATTTTTTCGATAAGAAAAATCGATTTTTCGTATCGATTCTCTGGCGTCCGATTTTATTGAGAATCCATTTTCTCGATAAGAAAAATCGATTTTTTGTATCGATTCTCTGGCGTCCGATTTTATTGAGAATCAATTTTTCTAGGCCAAGATCGATTCTTTGTCTGGATAAAAAATAATCGATTACTCTCCAACGCACCAGGAAAGAGGCGCGATTCGATTTTTTTCACCAGGAAAAAGACTGCGGCCTTAACCCTTTATATCACCGTGTGACGGTTCTGTAACAAACCATCTAAATCCTCACAAAATCCCATCTTAACATTTAAACCTTTCTCAAATCAATGTCACAGGACGGCTACAAACCGTTGTATAGTTTTTTTAGTGCAATTCATGCAAACTAGATGGCGTTGATTCGATCCAATTTTTTTTCGGAGTTCACTTGTCTCGAGAATGCACGATTCGAGTGTGTAAAGTTTGCGAAAATGAAAAAAATATAAAGACGACCAAAACTCCATACATCATAAAGGAATGTTATAAAACAACCCAGATAGACAAACGTGCTGTAAAAATTGACGTGTCAGCAACATAGCAGTAAGATGACAACGTGGAACCTCATACTGTGGCACCATTATGGTGTATTTTGCTTCCGCTTTAGGCTGCAAATTTGCGATACAGTGCATGTTTTGGCGAAATAAATGTCTAATGCTAAGATAACAAGTTTGCAGCAAAATTACGCAACAATTACCTGCAGCAATAACGATATTGATGCAGCAAGCACCAAATTTTGGCTGGTATTATCTTTGCAGCACGTTTGAGTCATAAATGAACCACGTTGCGCCGCTCCATTGCCAGTACAAATGAGATAGTTTATGGCAGCATTGAGAGAGAGAGAATTTGAAAAACGTTGTTTCGGCAAGGCGAGGGCACATTGAAGGCATGCTGTGATGCTCCGTTGCCAGTTCAAACGAGGCAGGTTATCGCAGCATTCAGACAGAGAATATGGAATACGTCATTTCGGCAAGGCGAGGGCATATTGAAGGCACGCTGTGATGCTCCGTTGCCGGTACAAACGTGGCAGGTTATCGCAGCATTGAGAGAGAACATTTGGAATACGTTATTCCATACATATTCCAGGTGAGGCTGTGGGGTTCCACCATTTCGCCGCTACGCGTCTCCACCATCGTTCCAGTTTCTCGTCAGCGGTCGCAGGCCAAGCGTCTCTATATACACAACGTCTCCCTAGATCCTACCACTTAGTGTTAGGATCTAGGGGTGTTAGCCTAACACCCAGCGCGTCTAGGGCACGGGACAGTGGCACAGCCCTAATGATAAGTCTAGTACTGTACCTGAGACGAACCGCTTATATATATATATATACAGGGTGGACCACGCAACGTGTGCACCTCTTTTACGACCAAAATATGCGTTGCACAAAAAAATGTTTTATACCAAAGTTACATGGTTTATAAGGCTACACTATGTGGTGCATTTATTTTTTTTATAGGTGGAGGCGCTTCGAAGATTTGAAGGTCAACTTTATTTTTTCAAATGGAATGCTATATTTTTTATAGCGGAATATGATAGAGTATCGAATTCTGAGTAAAAAAGTATAGACTTTATTAGCCCTAGAGTCAATAGCTAACGAGTAATTTCACTTTATTACTTAAAAATTTTCTTCACGTAATATCAAGTGGGAGATTCATTCATTCATTTTCACTTTTATCTTTCTGATAATAATCACGCACAATCACCGAAGGATACTTTAATACTGGATTACAATCATTGAGAAGATTGTGAATCATGATAAGTGTGTGTGATTTGGTAAATGTGTTCATATTGATAAACACTGTGATGTAAACACTGCCATTCAGAAATTTGTAGTAGATTTGAATCTCCAACTTGATATTACGTGAAGAAAATTTTAAAGTAATAAAGTGAAATGACTCGTTAGCTATTAACTCTAGGGCTAATAAAGGTCTATACTTTTTTACTCAGAATTCGATACTCTATCATATTACGCTATAAAAAATATAGCATTCCATTTGAAAAAATAAAGTTAACCTTCAAATCTTCGAAGCGTCTGCACCTATAAAAAAAATAAATGCACCACATAGTGTAGCCTTATAAACCATGTAACTTTTGTATAAAACATTTTTTTGTGCAACGCATATTTTAGTCGTAAAAGAGGTGCACACGTTGCGTGATCCACCCTGTATATATATAATGATCTAATACAATAATAAATATAATATACAGGCTGTCCCAGGACGGAATGTCATCCCTGAAATGGGGGGTTGGCCGTGAAATTCTGAGTTGATTGATATAAGCATGTATGGTTCCCAGATCAACCCCTGAATTATTATTAATTTTTAAAGACGGGCCAATCAGGCGCGCTCGATGAGCGGGCTTACGTCGGTGAGCGATACGCGCGTGTGTGGTGCCTGGCGGAGCGGTGCTCCTACCGTCGGCACTCGCGCTCGTCGGTGTGAGCGCTTGCATGTGGTAGTGGGTGCCTCGCTGTACGTGCTTTCGTGGATGGGTAGGACTCTGCACCCGTCTCGGTGTGAGCGCTCGAATGTAGTAGTGCGCTTCTCCTTGCGTATTTCATTTCTCGTATTTTCAATCATCGAAAAATAAAGATCAATAAGTTTTTAAATAAACAAAAGTTTTTAATAAAACAATTAAACAATTGAATTTTTTTGTTACCCGATTAGCTCACACATTTTATTTTTTTTCTGTAGCGGGAACATTCCAACCGTCTCAAGAGTCTTGATAGGACATAAATCTTGTAAAATACTTAGATACAGACTTAGATAAAAACTCTTAGGCTTTATGACACAAATATACAAATACACGTATTATGTTTTTATGTTTCTTCTCGGACATCTTATGTTAAAAACAAGGATGCAAAGCGGCCTGTTGAAGCACGCACCCGCTCCATTTTCTTTACAACAAAACTCGTGAATGCAATCTAGTACCTTATGCGTAAGGTTAGGTTAGTTCGCTCCCTAACGTGTAGAGAGGTAGTCAAGTTGAGTCTTTTTCGTTAGTCGACTTTTTCGGTAGTCAACTTTTTCGTCTATTCCGGATATTAATTATTAACTTATCATTTACACGCCTAAAAGAAGCTTATAATATTTTGTTATGCAACAATTTAATTTATCATAGCTTTTATATTTTCAAATTGTACGTAAATAAATCTAAATTACGGATGAAATTTGACTTCGGCCAAACTCGACCGAATTACCTTAAGCTTTTTTTCGTTTGATACCGTATAAGGTAAGAAAATCGTTTTTTACAAGATCAATCTTTTACGTTTCGATTCTTTGCAGAATCGGTTCTCAGACATCCGATTAAGGCGGGATCCTGAATTAGCCGGTTCGAAAAATCGATATTTTGAGGAATTTTTTTCGGGTAAAAAAAAAGCAAGTTTAGCGAATTTTTCAGATTATTTTATTACATGTCTGAACATAAGAAAACAATTTTTTTTAAAGAAAAATATCAACAGGCAACCGATTTTTATGCACATTCGTTCCACTGCTGTTTCCATGTGGCGTGACAAATGGAGCTCGTAATTTTCATCTGAAACAAAAAAACCAAAAACCATTTTAATTGTGACATATTTTTCTTCTATATGAACTAAAAAAAACGAAAAAAAATTTGAAATTTGAATGTTTTTTCGGGTTTGAAGTAGAAAATGTGCTTTTTGTGAAAAAAAAAATATTTCAACTTGCTAAAAAAATTGTTAAGAATTTTTTTTCGACAATGTTTTTAGTTCCAATAGAACAGAAAACGATACTGAAGCGAACAAGCTTTGGTTTGTTTCGATTGGACTTCTAGTTTTTTTGTAATCAGATACGCCAAATTAGAAAAATCGTAAAAACGAAAACTCGAGAAAACGGGCGCCCTAACTGCCCGAATACCTGCTCGACACTCCACTACGTTCAGTGCTGTATCTTTGGAAATATTTCGAATTGGGCTATAAAACTTTGTCTAGACATTCTTAGATACATCAGGAATAGATTTAAACAATAAAAAAAAAATCGATTTTTTGGACCTTCTAATTCAGGATCCGGCCTTAAGAATCGATCCCAAAATCGATTTTTTCAGAAGATCGAACACCCCTAGCAACTGTGCATGTACTACCTTAAAATAATTGTAAATTGCCTCAAGCAGATGGCAACGTAGACATTAACACAAAAATCTTTATTTGATTTGGCGCGCTTCATTGTAGGCCTGCATCACTGCATCATTCATTCCATTTTTATACATAAATTCACACATACATACACGAGTTATTTTACAAACGTGTACCTCGCATTGCGAAGGCGTCTCTTTGATCAAGGCAAAATTATTTAAAAAACGCCGGTTCTCGTAGTGCTCTTCTTCTTCCCTCCCGTGTATGGTTTCAGGCTTTACACCAAGTACCAGGGCTCTCAGTGCTCGAAAGAACAAAAGAGCGTTTGCCAGTGTTCCCCTCGTGCCATCGCCCTACGGGCGGAAAACAAAAAGGCTCGATTCCTCCGTTTGCCGGGTGACCCTGCGTTCATCTTGATGCCTTCACGATAAGCCCACTTCGCGATCCAGCATCGCTACGAACCCTCCTTTCCAAACCGTACTCACCAGTTATGCTTCGCGCGCGCGCGCGCGCACGGCTTCTCACCCGTTTCGCTACACGTATTTAATGATAGGGCACATGAGAGCCTTTGACGTTTCCCCCGTTATCCTGCTACTCTACGTCTAGCTTTGTCTCGGCCGCCATTTTTTGTTTTTCTCATCCGCGTTGCTTTCGACATTGCGTCCAAAAAATCCACGGTTGTCTCATGATCGGGGCTCCTTTCGTCGAAGCATTTCGTACAAAGTCTCTCTCGTCGCGAAGAATATCACTCGAAGTTTCAAGTCGAAACTGGTCGAAACTCGATCGATCGATGCACGGAACAAGCAAAGCGGGCGAAGAATTCGCGCGATTACTTGTTCTTTCGCGTCTTTCTGTATGATGCTCGTTCTATGAAGAACGCGAAACTACGGCAGCACCGACCGGCCACCGACCCTCCAAACGAACTCCGCGAGACGTACACGCAGCGCCATCTCGCATGCGCAACTCAAGAACGCAAGGCGCGCTGAGCTGGTAAAACAGATTTGACGAAGGTTCTCGCAGAGCTCGCACAACTCTCACGGCGGGAGAGCCTATGTCGGAAGCAAAAAAATCAGCAGGGCAGTGCTAACGGTCACATCTTTCGTCGTTGTTGCAAAGTATATTGGTGAATCGGAAAAGTGCAAAAGTCGCGAGACAGAGAACGACGAAGAGTTCTTTTTCCTTTGCGTCTCGTTCTCTTGCTCTCTAGCTTCGTCTTGCTCCATCTCTCCCTTCCACCTCCCCCCCTCCTCGCCGGCGCGCTGATGTCACCGAAGGGAGATATCAAATTCGTACGATAAAATTTTTGTACAATGACGAATGTGCTTGTGTGGTTGTGATGAATATGAAATTTATCGTTTGCACGAGACAAAGTGTTTAGTCTCGTTACATGACGAGGGCTTCGCGATCCTCACCGTTCGTTCGAAATGGAGGTGAGCTCGTGTTGCTTTTTTCTCTCTCTTTCTCTCTCACTCTCTTCACCGAATTCCATTTTTCTTTTTTTCTCCCACGACCAATTCGCGATAATTGATCAACGATCGTTTTGAGAATTGCTGTACTGGAAACGCGTGACGCATTTATCTACACGACATTTTTCGTGCGATCGATCGTTTTACGTTAAACCCTTTAACCCTTTCTCGCCCCCCTCCTATCGGCGTTTTAACCGAAAATCCTTTGTTATTTTGTCTTATTATCCTTCCGCGGATGCGTAAACATCGAATGAATTTGTTCAATTTTCCATCCATCGCTACTACTCGTCTTGTTTTCTCAATCTGTAATCCCTTGCAAATGATTCCAGCCAAGAGACACTAAATTCTAAAAGTACACATGGTAATGTAATGTTTTTTTATTTATTTTTATTCTCAAGGACACAATTGGACAAGTTGAAATTCAATGTACACAACGCTGGGCCCCCTTCGTTCCTCACTGGATATTTGTTCCCAATGCCACATTCTTCGTCCAAACACTGACACAATCTCGGTCTCTTACGGATCAACCTTGAACGATAGATGTAATTGTTGTATGTTCCTTTTAGGAAAATGGAAGGGACAAAGGTGCGGATTGTTCAAAAAACAAGGAAAAACACGAAGAAAGTCTTCAAAATGGAAAGCCAAGGCATTTTTTACGTAACCTGATGTACAGAGACTTTGGTATCGGCACGACGAATAAAGCCAGTACTAGGGAATTAGAGCCAGTAGCCGAAACTAGACTAATCCTCAAAGAGCACAAGGAACTGGTGGGTCACAAATGAATTGGTTTTGCTGTAGCATGCGGTATGGAAAAGTTCATGTTGAATTGTAGATATATATACATGATATAGCGTGTTGGTGAAAGAAAAAAAAACTTCTAAATCATTAAAATTGTATGTTACTTTGTTGTAACTAAGACAACAGCTTCTTTATAATGACAAAGATTTCATTATTGTAATACAAAAGTTAATTTTGTTGTAATTTTCCAAATTTCTTTTGGCAGGTTTAAGCTACAAAAATCAAACATGTTTTAAGACCTATAACCTAAATTTTCAAGATGTCCTTTTGGATAATATTAAGAAAAGAAATTATAATTCTCGTTGCATTCGAACGATGCAAACTTTAACCCTGCTCTTTGTAATGTTTGTAAAATGTTTGGAACAAATATATCCATGTATTATAATGTTTGGAACAAATATATACAAATATATAACAAATATATATACTATAAATGTTTGGAACAAATATATCCATGTAACAAAATACATTGTGAAATTCAAGTAGTACATGCACAATAGCGAGTTAAGGGGTTGCGTGGGTTTCGAAGCCAAAAAAAAAAGCATATTTTCTCTATTCTTTACAAAATATAATATATAAATTATTTGATTTAAAATCTGAAGCACATAAAAGAGCAACATTTCAACAATATTTAAAAAAATTTTACATCCAAAATTTGGGAAATTCAGCCCGTGGGACCTGGTTTCCGGAGACCTTTAAAAAAAAAAGTGACCTCGTGATGGTCAGGACAACTCATGATAGCTTGATCTAAAATTAAAAAAACCAAGTTTTTTCTGTTAGTAGATAAGTATAGCTCGTGATTAAACGAAGGGTTTTTTAAAAAATTGAAATTTGAATTTTTGGCTGAGTTGTATGCAAAATAGTTCAATTTTTGGTATAATTTACACAAGGCATAGCCTTGTAAAATTAGTTGTAATCGAAAAAAAAACTTAGTTCAATCACTAGTCAATGTCATTTTGAAGAAGTGTGCAAAATTGTAATAAGATCGTTTTTGAGAAATCGTGTCAACCGACTTTAAAAATAGTGTTTTGAGAAAAATGCGTATACCTGCGTCACTCCTGGCTGGTTTTGCCCAATGGGGGGAATTCCCAAAGGCTCTCTCTCCTAGACTTTTACTCGGATTGATTTAAAAATTTTGAGAGAATATTCTAGACATATTGTACTATTAGATAATAAAATTTAAAAAAAATGGATTTGTTGAAATTTTCAAACCCAAGTAACCCCTTAAAAGAGAATTTTTCTATCATTCAGATACCATTATTTTATTAAGGAAACAATCTCTATACGATAAAGTATAATTTTTGGCTCTATGCTATGCAATCTGTAACATAGTGCAACCATCTTTGACTCACATTGATTGACTTGAAGGAAGATTTCTTGCTATAAATTCACTGTCAATTACAAATTTGCAAATGATGTATTCTCGTATGACTAATAAAGTTTCACTATTTTGGTTTCGCGTGGGCCGTACGCTCACAGCTGATTATACCCGTTAACTACATGAATATTGTTACGAAAAAATTATCCATTTACCATTTAAGGCAAAGGCCTCTGTTGGATTTGGAAAATAATGACGGTACAAAATAAATATTAAGGAGTAATACGACTCCAGATATCTGAAAATACGGTACACTCTGAGACCTTCTTGGCATTAGAAAACAAGTAAATATTGAATCAATTCAAAGGACTTTGAATCAATTAAAAAATTGCTTTATAAAGCAATTTTTTTTTGTACAAAATTGTGGTACTGCGACATTGTAAGCATGAGCCTCTTTTGCGCAAAGTACTTCAGGACTTGCAGCACAAATTCCACGAATTTTTACTTTCAACAAAAATGTTTATAATTTACGTAATAATCGCCACAGAAAGAGGTGAGGGATTATAAAAAAAAGACTGGTTTGCATAAAAATGTGCACTTAAGAAAAAAAAAGTGTTATTTTCTGAAAATAGAATTGATTATTACACGAAGGGTTTTCAAAGATTGAAAAACCTCTGTATATTTCTGTACAAATTTACTTTAGGAGATACTGTGAAAATGTAAAAAAAATGCGTCTAGATCGTTGCGAAACAATATTTCGAGTTCAACGGTAAAAATTCAGTTAAAAACAGTGATATTTCGCAATTGGACCCTTAAATGATACTTTAGCGAAACAAACGAAAAATATATTGTTTTACGACCCCCGACAATAGTATTAGCACTTAAAGTTGACTCAGACTATTGAAAACGGTAAGAGAATATTTTTTAAATGTATGTTTTAGAAATGTAGCCTGCCCGGTGTGCCCAGAGCTACTTTTCTAATGGTGTTCAGTCCCGACGGGTTAGTATACACATACCGAATGTACATATTAACTTAAAAACTCGTTTGTTATGTTCTCTCAACCGTACAAAGCTCTCAACTATGACTTCGGTTTACTTTGATAAGGTGACCAAAAAGCTTTGGGAAAATACGAAAATAAAACAAAATGTGTATATATTTATTTTTTCATTTAGAACAAAAGTCGCTTCGACCCATGGAAATCATTTTATTTACGTGACTGATTTCACCACGGGTAAGAATATCAAAACACTTTCGGGACACCCTCGTACACCTTGGTGCATCGCCTTTCATCCGTGGTCCAATGACGTACTCGCTTCCGGTTGTTTGGGCGGACAAGTCAGAGTGTGGGATCTCAGTGTCAGTATAAATTAATCTAAGACTACTCCTATGTATATTATTGTAAATAGTTGCATTATATTCTCAAATTATGTGAAGTTCACGATTCGAAATTGGCTCGAATAACCGAATTTCCGTTATTTGTTTCTTTTTTTTCTCACAGGGTGGAAGCGAAGTCTGGAACGCCGAGAGCGAAAGCGGAATAGCTTCCCTCGCGTTTCATCCCACCGAACGTCTGTTAGTAATCGCAACGTACAACAAGATACACTTTTGGGATTGGAGCGAACCGTCACCTTTTGCCGTCGCGACAACGAGAAACACCAAGGAAAAAGTTAGGTCCGTTGATAAATGTGTCAAAATAACGAATCCTACGATCGTTGATCGTTGGTTGGCTTCAGCTTAAAAAAAATAATCATAAGCCTCGGGCTTCAATTCGCACGTGTGTCTAACGAATCTTGAATAGTTTTATCTAATTTTACCCAAGTTTTCAATATGCCACGAGAAAGCAGAAAAGCATTTTGGTGGAAAGTCTTCCAGTCTAATTCTATGAGTTAATAATTAACAGAAAACATTTCGTAAGAAAAGGCCCACTTTTTGTAGATATTTCGAAAGATCTGTTTTAATTTTTATGAAAATTTCGATCGCGCGCGAGAGAAAATAAAATGAGTTAATAAACGAAGAAATAAAATAATAATCGAAATGTGACATAAGTACAGCTCAAACTTGAAAAAAAAATTATTTACGTTTCATAATAAAATGTTAAAATGGTAATGTTTTCGTTACAGATATGTGGCGTTCGATAAATCGGGACAAAAGCTCATAACCGGAATCGGCAATACACCGGATATTTTTCAGTCGCAGTGGGATATTGGGCCTCGCGACGGCATCAGCACGTCTCAAATTCGGTGAGCAGAGTATTACCGTAAGGCAAGCACGGAGAAATAGACGGGTTTACGCGTGCCAGCAATCTCTTTGAACGCGGGTCACCTCTTCAACGTTTCAGTCACATACGGGACGATGTGATTCGCGCGAATTTAATGCTGCGAAATCGCATCGTTCTCGCTGCTTACTCCTCAAATTTGAATACCGATCAGCAAAGGAACGCAAATAATCATAGTCCCAGTATACACGATACTACCGAGGATGATACAGATACGGATTATTACAATCAGATTCGTCGTTTGATGGAGGTCATGATACCTCCATCGGTGAGATATTTGATAGAGAGAAATTACGAGCATCGTCATCGTCTCCATAATGAAAATAATGACGACGAATCGTGTCAACGTGTCAACTTTAGGTGACGATATTTAATTGGGTCCTTCAATGAATTTTTTTTTTCATTGTAAAGATCATGTGCGGTTTTTAAAGCAAAGTATTTTTCTTTTTTTTTCTCAACAATTAACAACGATATAGCACTTTGAAATTGTTGTTCTGTTCGGCTCGGCAAAAACGCGCCGAGAGCATCCGAAGTTACCCGAGCGCTCTATGACGTCACCGTTCGACGACCGGTATATGAACTACTCGTGTAATACGAATATTCTGTCAACGATGGCAACGACAAAATCGTATAAGCCTTGTTTCGTTCCTCTTTGTATAAATATGACGAAAAGTGCCCCTAATACATATTTCTGAATGTGCCACAAGACATAAAACGACGAAATCTGTGGTTCGATGCAGCACGACCACTTTGATGTCAGTGTACATATGTTATAACATAAACTGTATTGAAATATTTTTTTTTAATACGTCTTTCTCAAAATGCTTATGATACATAGAGACAATAACTGACAGAATTTATCAAGCCTCTTCTAACCTAAAATTTATTAGTTATCAACGGTCGGTAAATTACTCGAATTTGTTTTCACAAATCCACTTTCACACATCGTTGCACGAAAATTAAACTAGTTTTCCACTTTTTCAGAATGCTCAAGTTGTTTTCAGATGTAAAATGACACCAAATTTTACATTTGTGTACAGTTGCGTGTAAGCCGTATACATAGCCTATTCGGTCACGTTCGAACGATGACGTCACAAGCGCCAGCGCCGATCGCGTGGCATTTCGCGCTAACATCTACAATTTGAATTATCGTGACATAAAAACAATTAATAAGTATCTTTAGAATTATTTTTAAAAAAACCGTTTTGAAATTCCGTTTAATTATCACCAAAGATCAATTCTAATTTAAAAAAATCGAACATTTTTTTTAACAACTCAATTACCAAGTTACCGTTCGCATCGTGTATTGTTCTCGGTGTGCCTGTGCTGAGGACTGCCTAAAATTCAATAGGCGAACAGTTATCGTCAGCGAAATAAGCGACTTTCCTTGTCACGTATATCAAGTACAGAAGGATGAAAGTACAGAAATAGCCGATTTTCAAGAATATAAACCTTTTTTTTCTACAGAAATTCGGATAACGCGTCGCGTACCGCGCGATCGCCAATTCCACAGACGGGTAGCGTAACGATTGAAATGCGTCGAAACAGGCACGCAGTTCCGTACGAGACCGAGGCTAACGATGGTAACCGGCAGGTCGATGACGCTCTTCCCAGCGTACCAATTTCACCGACGGAGATCGACAATACTTCGAGCGAGGGAGAACCGCCACCGTTGGAACCAGTATCGGACACGGAATCGTCTGAAGTAGAATCACGAAGTTCAGTGGCACCGTCTCGCACGTCCTCGGAAACGACGATTGATACGCCGACGCAGACGCAAAGTTCAAATGCACATTTGGAAAGACCCGAGCCGATCGTACGTGCGCCAAAACAAGCGCCCGTTTGGCCGCGAATAAGAAACGAAAATCGAGCTCCTCCGGTTACTGCAACTCCGACGCCGAATTTATATCCACGTTCAAATTTATCGAACGTGGACATTTTAGCCGCCATTTGGCCACGTACTCAGGGTGAACCTCCAGCCCGTCCACCTCCTGTACCCGTTCGCGCTCTGCCCCCCGGTCTGCCTACGCATCCCTTTCTGAGGCCACTCTCCAATTCGATATCGCAATCGGGTGCATCTACTTCCACCAGCCCGTCTGCGGCGGTCACGGCAACCGCGTCTACGTCGAGCGGCGCCTCAGCGTCCTCGTCGGAGAGCCACGAGCGCCTCGAGATCGAACGGGCGATTGAACGTTTGTGTGAGAATTCCGCGCGTTATAGAGAGAGAGCGACGAAACACACGAAGCAACGAAAGCCAACGTGCACGGACACTCCTGGAAAACCATCGACAAATGACACGAACGACGAACAGAGACTAGACGAAACGACGAACGTGATGGCGGCTGCAGGTACGAGCTCGTCGATCAGCGACGATCACGCGGAACCAAACGGACGAAGCTCGAAGCGAAAGAACGGGGGAGATGCGCCGAGTATGATGGAGAGAAGGGAGGCGTCGTGGAAAAGTCACATTCGAGATGCCTCGGACGATGATACCGGAACCGATCGCACCGCTGATGGTAACGCTTTTGCCGCACTACTCGAATATAATTTCTCAGATATTACGACGGTTCAGGAATGATAGATTATCCGAAAATCATTATCTCGCAGTCTACTTCGTACGAACCACTTCGTTTGGATATTTTTAAACATTTGATACATGTAGTATGAGCAGAGTAGCTACTGAAAAGAGAATTCCTCAATGAAAATGTTAAAATACCTCTGTTTTGATATCGAACAAGATCGTAGTATGATAAAGTATAATCTTATATTTGCATAAAATCACTCGATTGTATGCTGTACAACTTGTAAAATAACTAGCTTTTGCCCGCGACTTCGTCTGCGTGGAATTTAGGATTTGATCCAGAGAGGAGGTAAACAAAGAGACAAAAAAGTATGAAATAAAGAAAGAAGGTAGAGTGTCATATTCCTCAGGAATGGTGGTAGATTGACTGACTGCGGTAAAGGCTAGTAACTAATGAATTAGTAGAATAAAAGTGCCAATCTTCAACTCCAGCAGCATACAATGTCATTGTTTTCAATAGAACTATATGGCTTTACAATATAGTTCTGTAAACAACATTGTATCAACAAACAGCCCACATATAGTTGATCATGCGAGAAGCTAAACCTTCTTTAGTGTACCTCTACGCCCTTTAAGGTAGTAGTCTCCCTAAAGCGTTTTTCTATAGATTTTTTTTAATTCTGAGGACTTATTCAGGACACTATTAAATGATTACCTGCAAAATTTCAAAAGGATTCACCGTTCCGTTTTCGAGATATTGGCAATCAAAGATTTCATGGTTTTACCATACACGTGTTCTTATGGGGAGCAGTGGAAAATTCCACATTTCATGCAATAACTTTGAAACTTTCCAACAGATTAAAAAAATCTCAATTACAGAGGAACATATGAAGAAGTGGGTAAAAAAATCATGAATTTTGACCGTCTAGTTTCAGAGTTCTAGCGATTTAAATAAAGCAATGTCTAGCGACGCTAACGCCACGAAGCGACTGGAGTAGACTAGAACTAAATTACAGTAGTGTGTGAATATCCGTATACGCAGAGTATCTACGTATTAATAGCCGGAATGGATTGTCTGATACAAAAGTGAGGGTTAGGTAAACATTATATTAGGCGTTTTCATCATTACTTTATAAGTTATTACATCCCGATAAGATGTTGAACCTACATTATAAGGATCTTTCGCAATATTACGAAGCTCTCAATCGATTGAGCGGAGAATAAACTTTTTAACGTGACTATGGCGAGACTACTACTTTAAGGAACATATCTTCCGAAGGTCATTGAGATAAAGCAGGGAGTTCGATCTTCCCATAGAAACCTCAACACCCCATTACACCCCTAATTAGGGGTTCTTTTAAATAATCCTAAAATATGCGTTTTATTATTTGTTTTGAAGAGTATTTATACCAAGTTTCAAGTCCATACATGCTAGGAATACAGTTTTCCATACAAACTTTTACAGCCCATTTCACCCCCTTAGGAGTTGATTATCGAAAAATCCTTTTTTAGCGCCCCTTTACACCTGCCAAGAAACATATCTTCCAAAATTCATGTTTTTATCTTCAGCGGTTTAGGCTGTGCCTTGTCTACATGTCGGACAGTCAGTCAATCACGGAACTGTTTTAGATGCATAGATGAAGCAGGGCCTAAACATTTTTACAATTGAACACAACGTACAAAAAGTGTTCAAACATTGCAATTTTTCGCATGTGAAATAGTCCAACAAATTTTTATACATTATTGAGATGTTTTTTAAGAACATGAAACTAAATTTTGTAAAAAAATCGAGAACTGAATGTTGGAACGTGTTTGAAAAAAAAATGATCGATTTTTAGCATTTTTTTCCCGGAATTTTGCAATAATAAATTTATTTAAAACAATCTAATCTTTCCAACTTTAGGTTCATGTTTTAAAACATTATATTACGTAAACGTGTTCCAAATTTGAAAGTGATCCATCAATTAGTTTTTGAGTTATGATTTCCGCAAATTGAAAAAATGTCGTTTTGAGAAAAACACGTTTAAAGTGTCACAAACGAAAAACTCAAAGTCAAATGTGTTTAATCAAATGATAAAGTCTTACCGATTAATCAGCGATTCCAGCACCATACAACAGTCCTTCCTCTTCCTCATGCAACTCATTTGAAGCTTGGCATTTCCTCTTTACGAGTTTTTCGAGCTTCTTTTGTCTCTAATAAACTTTTTCTATTTTGCCGAGCCACGCGCATCTGATCCATTTTCTCGGCATATCCGTAGCTCTGCCTGCCAACTACGATTTGTAATTCATTCATAACCATGAGTAGGGCTGAATTTCCTTCATTGAATAAAATAGCAGCAAGAAATGCCGCTACCTCGATTATTTTTTACCCAGAATGGAGATGTTTTGGAGCTAATCGCCAAACGGTCGAGTTTGGATTTGTTTGGGTTATGAAAACACAAACAAACTACCTAACTGAGCGCTCGTGGATACCTGGGCGCGCTTGGGAGTCGAACAGAGAGTCTTTATCAGAGTCTATATACATACCGGTAGAAGGAATCCGAATATCGTTTTGAAATTTCCAGGGTGTATTCTTAAGATATTTTGCTAACGATTTATGGAATAAAAAAAATTGATTTATTGAAGCATCTAAAGTGGTTGCCCGCCTTAATTGTTGGTAGCATACAAAAAAGATTCAGCAGTGATTTAAGTACGTCCTTGTTCTACCCTTAACCGAGTCTAAAAGTCAAATTTCGTTGAACTTTTTGTTCCCAGCTGGTGACACATCGTCCTCGAGCGACGAGGCTCAAGCGACGTCTCAGCGGCAAGTCCCTCAGCAGCAGCGGGTTGGGAATTCCGGTTCGCAACGTCTGCCGAGTACATCGGGTTTCACGGTGTCGTCACGTTCGGCTTTTCAACCGAGTCAACCGCGACTCGACGGAATCTGGGCGCGTCGTTTTCCGAGCAACTCATCGAATCGTCCCAGAGGCGATCGGGCGGCTGCAATCGCGGACGAAAACGCCGATGGTAATGACGAAGCGTACGTGCCACGCGGGGACAGAGGTCGCGGTATTGTTCCATTTTTATTGCGACGACTGGATAACTTAATGAGATCAATCGGTGATAATAATGAAAATGAAAATAACAACAACGTCGGCAGCGGCAACAATAACAACAGCAACAACAACACTACTGACGAGGAGAACGGCGAAGAGTCGGGCTATTGGTTGCTCGAGGAAAACAGCAATTCCGATTCGAATCACGAAAACGTGACCGAGGAGCCTGGTACGAGTGCTAGCGCGAATTCGAGAAACTGGACAAGCCGTTGGATTCCAGTTGAGTGTACACAGACTAATATACGCCCGAGCGGTGCGACCAACGAGAACTCTGTGAGACGATCGGAACGGGGTACGGGAGTAGCTCGCGGAACGACCGCAACCGATATCGACTCTATAACCGATAGAAATCAATTGTCACCGGTCATCGTAAATTCGACGCGTTACGAGCAACCGCCATTATTTCCATTTTCCTGTTTACGAGAGAATCAAGCGAAAAAACGCGAAGAAGAAAACCGAAGACGATCGGCAGCGAGGGAAAATTCTGAGGAAACACGTGTCAATGAAACAAGCGCTGCTGCGACATCATCGGCTAGTATCTCTTCGAGCCCGGCGTCGAAATCCTCAAATCCACCGTCGGAAGAATCAGGGCCCAGTCGACCTTCTTCGAGCACGGCTTCTTCGGCCGCCAGGGACAGCCGATCTTACCTTGATTCTACCGGGCTCGAATGCTTAGTCGACTCAGGAACTCTCACGAGGCTTCCCCGATTTCTCGGCAGTATACCTGTTTTGGTGAGGTACCTCCAGATGCGTTCCCTGTTCTGTAGCCACGCGAGGGAAACGACGAATTCTCGTAGCATTTTTGAACACACGGATGAGCCAGAAGATCCCGTGGGATCGCGAGAGACTGAAAGTTCGGTGGGGGCTACTGCGAGATCGGACGATATGGGTTTTCGCGGTTGGACCCCGCGAGTACTAAGACCGTTTCACCCTTGCGATCAACATTTCTACAAATGCTGGAGCGAACGTTTGTTAACGGCGTGCCGGGAACTCGTTCGTTTGGGTCAAGCTAAAATTATGTGGGACCATCTTTGCAATCATATACGCTCGCTGCTCGGTGGGTGTGAGACGAACGCGGAAAACCGTCTGAGCACGGCCTCCACAGCTACAAATCCCGTTCGAACTACGACCGCGCGGCCTTCGACTCTAAATTCCGCGACTATGGAGCCGTTGCAATTGAGTCCCAAGGCGAAACAAAGATGGGCCGAATTACAAAATATATTGCGTACACTGACCACCAATCTCAGGAGACAACTTTTCAACGAAGAGAATCAACCGAGTACGAGTACAGCGGGTTCGAGCGTCACCCCGGATGACGTACCCTCGACGTCATCGTCTGGTACATGCACCGAAGCGAACGAACTCACAAAACTGTGGTCGGAAGCGCAGGATCTGCATTGCTCGTTCGGAATTCTCGAAAAACCTGAGGACGCGACGAATCGTCGAACGGATTCGTCGAACGTAACAGAAAATAATGTTTCTCCGGTCGACAACGAACAGCCTTCGACCTCGAGAAGTTCCATCGGTGCCGATCGTCCCGATGCAACCGACGGAGCCACGGAGAACAACGCGAGGGCATCCTCGGCCAATTGCAAAAAGGAGAATCCCGAGAGCTCGAGCGAGTGTGAGAATTCACCACCTCGTCCAGCCAAAAGAGCGAGACTGGAGACGAACGATGACTCGAGAGAGGAGGAGTCGAGGGACGACGAAAGTTCAAAGAACGAATGTAAACATTTTCTCGCTAGCAAATCGAAAGCGAATCCACCACCGGGGACGCGTACAGAGGATAATTTGCCCAGCGTGGCGGATTGGATTTCAAAAATAATTCTCGAAGCTCACCAAAATGGTGTGGATCCGAGATTACCATCGAGACAAGCGAGTTCCGATTCGTCCGCTAATCTCGACGACATTAGGTCCCATGCGGAAGAAACCGCTGGCACGTCACATGCACCCGGGCCACCGTGTAACAATGACGAAATGGCAAGTGGCTTGCAACAAGATATCATCGATCATCAGAATAATATGAATTCCAGCGGTCACCGTACGTCGGCGGATAATCCTCACGATGGCAACCCACTGAGACGACAGGGGGCGATCAAACGTCGCGTCGAATCGTTAGTTATACTTTTCTTTTCTCGCTCGCTTAATATTTTTATTGTTTCTGCTTTATGCCTATATGGCAAAAAGTTCGTTTAGGGTGAATTATAACCGGGAATAAGTTGATGGAAAAGTCATGGGTTTCCAAGTATTGAAGAAAACAATGAAATCGACGCGAGTATAATTGCGATTCAAATTAAAGATAATGTAAGAAAATATAAACAACGCTTATTGAAAATAATGTATATTGTTAAAGCAATATAATAATCGCTAACGTCCACAAATTGACGCAAGTGTCACTTAAGGAATGGAATAAATATGTTTCTCGATTCTATTCTATATAGCGATGGCAATGAAGCTACGAGCAGCCGATCCACCGCAACGACGTCGCTACCGCCATCCGATTATTTCAATACGGCGATTGGAACGTTGCAACGATTAGTGTTGGAGAATAGAATATCGACGTCGAAATTTTATGAACGAAGGGCTATATTCGACAGTGATGCCGAATACAGATTTCTTATGGAATTTCCACGATGTCTCGCCAGGTGATAGAACGTAAATTGAATTATTGATATGAAGCGGAGCCTTTGGAACTCTATTCGATCATATGGTGTTTCGTTTTTAGATGGCAATTATATACCATTGTACATCATTTGACTCTACTCTTCGAGAAGAACAAGCCTCGGAACGGTTCGAACAGTAACATCGTTCATCTACAAATCAATCGTGAGTCTGCTGACCCTAGTGTAATGAGAACTAATGCAAAATTTAATGTATGGAAATATTTTCATTAAGTTACGATGAAGCGTGAAAATTGTAATAGAAGTTTAACACGTTGTTGCAGAAATATTGCAGATACTGGGTCTGGCACGAGCGCTAACGGTATTGCTGCACACGCAGTGGTTATGGTTGATACGCGAATTGGAATCGTTTCAGCCGGATGTGCGCGTCAGAAACGACAATGAAAACGAGTCCAGGGACTCTTCCGTTCGTGACAGTGAGACGAGCCACACTGATACGCTCTCGAACGAAAGCGTCCAAACTCACAATCGTTTTTCACCGATTGGCACAACATTTGCGAACAGGAATGAGAGCAACGTTGGCCATTCGAATCCTCGACGAACCGTCACCGAGGAAATAGTCTCGCGTATTCGCGAACTCTCGAGACCTTTCGACTTTTCGTTAGCTATGAACTTGAGAGAGGGCGATGCCCGCGCAAACGCGTCATTACATCGCGGACGAAGATTTAACATTCCCGAGCCGCCACGCGACGCGTCGAATCTTGATAACGCGAGGGCCCAGACACGCGAAAGGACGAGCATGAATGTACCGGCCGTGCACGTTAACAACGTACCGGTAAACTTTATCAACGTACCGAGAGTATCGCCCACCTATAGATATCGAAATTATGCCGAACGAGTGGAGGAAGTGTCACCGCCAATTTTCAACGGGCGACGATTCCGCAGCAGGAATGACTTGCGATTACGAACCATGTTACTTGCGGTACACACTCATTTGTATTTGTTCATAGACTTTTTCAAAACTCAATTGATTCGTCATATATTAACGGCAAGTATGCGAGAAGCAGTCGTTTTACGTGAAAAATTATTGAACGTAGGACACCGAGAGACGCAGACGAATTTACGGACAGAATATAATACGAAGGACACTGCTGCGAGCTGCGCAAAATTTATACGTGGGATACGGCACGAGGCGTGGAACCGGTGGAGGTGGCGGACAAGATCCCGGCAACGATAGCGACGATATAGAATCGAGAGGTACCCTATCCCTAACTGCGAATGATTCTACGCGGTCGTGGAACATCCTTCGGTTTCATATTTTTTAAATTACTCTCAATTGTAGAGTATCTGAGTCGGCCCTGTGAAGACGTCACCAGTTACAGGGTACAAGCATGGGATTTTACGCACGCGGATATACCGGATGTTTCGAATCGTGAGGAAAAATTAGTAAAAGTCTATTAAACTGCGGATATTCTTTGCCACGACGTTAAAACGCCCTTTTTTTTTAATGTTGTTCCAGCCGAAGAAAATGTTGTTGTGAGAGCATGTCAGATTCACAACGACGCGAGTATCGATATATCGTCGGACGGAAAATTATTGGTTACCGTGTTGCGACCTCTCGCCATGGGCGAGCCAGCCACAGTGGGTTAGTCAAGTTTTATTCAATATATTTAAACACGAAAAGATATAGCGAATGAGCGTTTCCAGTACCTATGCAAAGCTTGGCCGGCTTTGTGATATTTTTCTTTCTCTGTTGCGCCTTTCGTTATTGAATGTTTCGTGGTAAGTCATATGCATAAACGCGTGGCACGATTTAAAAAAAAAAAAAACGCTGTTTTTTCAGGAGTTTACAGCTTACAATGGGAATCTTTGGGTGAGAGGTTGCACTCGGCAAATGTCAATACGTCGGTCGTATCGGTATCGTTGTCCCCGACGAGAGAACATCTGCTCGTTGGTATGGCCTTGCGACGACCTCACGGTCTATCTCGATTACTTCCAATGGCCTTGATCTACAAATTGGTTGATCCGACGTCCGACGACAAGGATATGTTGCGGACCAAAGCCACGAAAAGACGCATACCCATATATATACCTTATGAACGAGCGGGCAGGCATTTGATAATGCCCAACGGCGATGTCGTGAATATACGAATGAGACTACAACGTGAGAACGATGAGGAGGGGGATGGTCAGGATCAGGAAGAAGAGGAGGAAGAGGACGACGAAAACGACGTTCGGGATCGTGCCAACGACAATTGGTGGAGGAATCGTAATTTACGCGTTGATTCCGATCGCAAAGATGGCCGGGGTATGAGACTGTTGCGCGAATTGGTACTAAGCAGATCCAATACCGTTGGCTACATCATTCTAAATTGCATCAGATGGGCCCCTCAACCGGGCCAAGGAATGGTATACGCGACGAATACCGGTCAACTTAATATTCTTCATTGATCGTCTAAAACGGATAGCGCGTCTCGTCACGACAAATTTCGGCCGAACGATAATTTTCAAATTTCTCGTTCCGTATAAGCTTTCGTTTTTTTTTTATTTTTGCTATTCGTCTGAAATCAACGTTCGTTGTAACGAACAGCGACTGCGAACGTGTGTGCCAGGAACGCGTCAGTCCTATACAGTCGCTTAGAATTATGTCGTTCGACTAATACATGTATTTGTATATCTATGAATGTGTCAGCTATCGTGCTGTATGACGTATCGATCGCGATTGATCCTAAATATTAGACGACAATGTAACGAACGTAGTGGACGAATATTCATTACGGGATATTTTTTTTTCGTTTCCACTATTGTTTGTATCTCTTCGTTGATGAATTTTTAGTTCCGTTTTTTACTTGTTGCCCGTAACTACGATTCCTCGCTACTAATAATGCTGGGCTGCCAACGATTCTCATATCTGTAATTTGATCGCTTATCGACTCGACGTCCTCATTTCAATTAAGCAACCACACGGAAGAAATTTAGCACAAAGGGAAGACACTACCCGAGAAAGCAATACTGCAGCCGTTTTGAGGGCTTTCTCGGTTTGCCGCATTTAGTCATCTACGTTCCCATATTCTTCTCAAGCAGTGAATATTTGATCGAAGCCGGAATTTTGCCAACTGTTTTCGCGAAAATGAAGACACACCCGAAAACGCATTATTCACTTGGTATAAATGAAATATTTTAAAAATTCAACGTCATCTTGATAATCTCATGAATCGCAACAAAAGTTACGATGGTGTTCGATAAAAATCCAAACTATAAGAATAAATAAAGTTAAAAAGAATTTAAAAAAATGCATAGGAATATGCTTTTTCGTATGTTTTTTATACTCGAAAATTGCATCGTCGTACCACAAGCTTTGGAGCAATTCCAGAGTTTCGCTTGCTGATTAAGGCGTACCGGTAGGTTTTTCCGTAAATTTTTTCCTCGAGATTGACGAGATCACGACCGAGCGTGATTTCAATTCATTTGTCGATGCAAATAGCATACTAAAGTAAGTGTTTTTCTCTCAAATTTCTATGATAAGATAACACTCGAGCCTGGTAAGCGTAAGTATCTTTTGTGAGCCGTGCTTCGTGGTTTGCAAAAACCAACTGTTTTAAAATTTTCTGCACGATAACAGCTGGAAAAAGACATAGATTTGAAAAATCTTGTGTTCCAGAAAAATGGCGAGCATTTTAAAAAACAGTTATGTTTTAGGAAACAAAAAGTTATGGGAAATTCTTTAAAATCGTAGTAGTTTTCAACGAATGAAACAATCATTACGTGTTTCTGTGGAGAATTTGGTTTAAAAAGTACTATGCAAATTTACAGTGTATCGGACAAGTTAAGGGGGAAAACTCTTTACAATGTTCAAAAAATCGATTTTTTTTTCACCTATTTCGCAAGTATAATATATGGAGAGTATACTGGAAAATCGAAATATAAAATATGTACGAAGTTATAGCACACAGTCGAGAGCGCGCCGGGACCGCATGCTGTGAACTAGGGAGTCTAAACGCGATTATCTCGAAACTGCATTTTCAAAAACTGCTCATGTTATAGCTCAAAAAGTTATTGATCGATCTGGCTGAAATTTTGGGAGGTTTCTCACTATAACATTATCGGAAGGATATACCTAAAGTTTTAAGGCTATCGCATAAATAAATTACTTTTTTGGGGTAAAAATTGTCGAGAAAATGGTAAAAAATATGAAAATTTAATTAAAAAGCCGACTTAATTTTTAATTTTATACTTTTTTATATTTTTATAGGTATATCCTTCTCCTACACATGTCAATAATCGAAAAATAATTTCGTTTTCTACTTCAGATCAATAGAAAAAATCAGACAAATAGAGCACGCAAATGACGCTTAAAGGAATACCTTATACCGCCGCCGTTTGGTTTTGTTTAAAAAATAATAATACACTCGAAATTTGTAATAAGATAATGTCAAAAGTTTAAAACGATGCGATTATTTTAGCACCTTTAAAAAAATTCATGAAAAATTACTAATTTTCGGGCGTCTAAAGGCGTTAGGCCACTCTAGGATTTTCCAAAAATCGATTTTTTGTTAAAAATGTACCTTAGTACCTATAAAATTATATTCCAAAAGATGATGGGTGTGAAAAATCTCTGAGTACTCGATTTTCGAATTCTAGCGCAACTCCTCTTGATGCATGTCTTGACTTTCTACTAACTTTAAACGCGTTTATCTCAAAACTACATTTTTCAAGTCGGCCGGACTCATAATTCAAACAAATTTCAACCGATTCACTTGAAATTTTAACTGTATATTTAGATTTACATTTTCTGAAGCACTACGTAGGATTTTTTTATTATATTGTATAGTTCCTTTTTTATAAACAATTTTCTGACGATTTTCTCATGGCATTTTATACTTTTTGTTCTAGAAATGCGCCATTTTGACAAAAAACAATATATCAAAAGAATCCTACGTACTTCTATAGCTATTCTTATATATAATCGAAAAAACTCTAGTGTCTCATCATAACTAAAAAATTATAGGAGCAGTTGGTCCGGCCGTTGACCTTCCAGAAATAA
Source organism: Ophion ventricosus (assembly GCA_963932345.1). Taxonomy (NCBI): domain Eukaryota; kingdom Metazoa; phylum Arthropoda; class Insecta; order Hymenoptera; family Ichneumonidae; genus Ophion; species Ophion ventricosus. The sequence continues at coordinate 15,620,690 of OZ010716.1, read as the reverse complement.
AGGCGTCATCGGAAAAATGCTGCACAGTCGCCATTTTGACGTGTATCGCTGTGAAAAAATAATTTTGTATAGTCAATTACGTTCATAATAAAACCCCTATTTTGTAATTCCGATTTATTTTATGGTTTCGCTGAAAAAAAAATCACACAATGTGCCCTTTTTGGCCTCTAGAGTGGCCTGAGGCTTTAAGTTATGCTGCCAGCCAATTTAAAAAACGTTTCGGGCAAAACACCTCTAAAGTTTAACACAAATTATTTTGAGTTTGAAAGTGAATACTCAATAGTCAGAATAGCTACTTTTTGGTATCGGACAACTGCGCCTATTTTGAAGACAGTAAAGTATGATTTCAATGTACTTTTATTCCGATCCTCTAAATTAGCGTTACCCCTTAACATAGGAGCCTCGTTGGACATTTAAAATGACATAGAAAAAATCATTCGAGTCGCAGGCTACAAATGTCTGCAATTCCAATATGCATTTTAAAAGAAGCAAAGAGACTGCAAACAACTTGCATATTAGGCATCCTTGTACTTGCGGTACAAGCAAAAAGACGTCCCGTACGAATTTGTTTGCCATTCCAGATGCGCACCCGGCGCCTGAAACGTCTGGCGCCCAATTGTCAGGTGCGCCCCTGCCATCGCGAATTTCAGACCGCCCACGACTTTTTTACAATACCTATTTTCGTTCAACTTGCATAGCACGCGACCTAAAAAGCGGACAAAGAAAAACCACGCAACAACGCTACTATATCGATTATAAATCATTTGAAGAAAAAAACAATTGCCTGTAATATTACAAACAAAATTTTCCTTTCTGTTTTTATCTAAAAAATTATTATACAGTGCTATGAGAGGCGTGCATACGTCGGTCGAAATCAATTCCCAACGGCGGTCCACAGTGCTTCAAATGTTTGCAATCACTAGGAAAAATTCGTCAAAGGTACAAATGTTTTGCTTACAATCCACGCAAACTTTCTTCATAAAGGTACTACAAATTCATATATTTATCACCTGAAATGAAAAACAACGTTTTTGTTTCACAGATCGGAGTTTTTGAGCGTACAATAATTGACCTCTTTAGGAGAAGTTTTCATGATAATTAGCACAAAACTGCTCTCTTTACTTCATCTTTGAAGACATATCCTTTTCCACATTTTCCTACTACGAAATCGGCATAGTTTCGAGAATATACTCTATGGTGCATCGTGTTTTTGCCGTTCATGGCTCTGTGATCCCGTCCCTCGTGTACTCGTGAAAGTATTTATGTTGTGCTTGAGATTGAAATTTAAATGTTTTTTTTTTTTTGGAGCACTATTTCTTTATGGTCTACGTTAAAAATGACAGATGAGCGATCGACTTCCGTGGATCGAATCTCTGAAGTCCATACAATGCAATATCACTGATATGCGTTTTTATGAGATTTCCTCAGATTACGCGAGACGGACAGAGGAATTTGAGCCTCGAGTTATTCATCTAAAGGACATAATCACAAAAGCGTATTTCGAAACCCACACATACCTACAATACGTTAATCCGTTTTTTTTTCTCTCTAAATTCATATAATCACCCCACTGAGAATTGTTTGGAATTTGGAAAATCGTCCTTCGAATAACAATGTGACGAAAGAAAAAAGCAAATTTCGTTGTATTGAACAAATTGATTGCTGACACTCGAAGATTTAAGTACAAATGTTTATTTATTGACGCTTCGACGTGTCTAAATAAACATAAAAACTCCCTATATCAATAAGAGGACAATAAATCAGTACATTTATGTTACAAATCGTAAACGACGTAATACAAAAAATTCGTGCTGATCATCGCACGTTGTGACATTACCTCGCATGCTAATAGAAATGCAGTTGCAAGAATTTATAAGATTTTTTTTTTGTAATTTTTTAAAATATATAATTGCAGGTTCGGCTCGGTATTCGTACCGCTTATCGTTCGATTCGGCACATTTTACTATATGTATGTATGCATGTGTATGCGTGTGTATATATATATATATACACGGATGCAGCAGCGTTGACGGCGACGACTAATTCGTATACATATCCTAAGAAGACTCTGGATTGTCACTGCGACCTCCAGTTCAAATGGAATTTCTTATCTTCCCCTCTTTTTTTTATTTACCTTATAAAAATATATATTAGAGTCCTTCTAGGTAATTACCAATGCCTCCGTTCGTTTCTTTGAATATTGCGAAACCGTTACGAAGAACATATCATCTTCGAGTTCCCGTGTTTGAAAAATCTCATGGTGTGTGTTAGTTACATGAATCCAAGTAGCAAGCCTTAAAAGAATTACACATATCTCAGAAGGAAGTTGACGCGAATACGTATGAGTCTGGATCGTCGAATGTCTCCGTTATACATACGCAAAAAAAAGTTTTTGTTGACTAAAGACACATTTATAAAGACGTAATCGATTAACACTGCGTACTTAAGTAGAACAAAATTATACGAAACTCACGACAATCGGTGTATTTATTAAACCTATTATTCGATTTTTTTTCAATCAATTAGACTTTCTTCTATCTGGATCCGTCACCATTGCTATCACTTATACTTTTGAAACCTAAAGTGAACAAAATCTCACACCTTGGTACTCGATTTTTCCAACAGCGAGACCTCGGGGTGCCTATATATCGTTCAGGATTTTAAAAAACTCTCGAGTTTGAGTTTCCGTTCGGATTCATTATGCCTTCGATCTCGGATACCTACAGGAAGCTCTCGGAAAAACGCGGCGTCCTATTGAGTCTCAATGATCTTGCTACCAAAATTTTTTAGGCAAATTAATGAGGTTAATGGTACATATTATATGTGTGTGTGTATGAATGTATCTGTGTCTGTGTGAATATTAAAAATTCCGAAAAGTTGATAGTGTCGAATAGAACTCTTTAACCCTGAGTCATCGAGCAATTCCTTTTTTTTTAATTTCAATCGACAGAACATCGCTCGCCGATTCTCCACTTCGGAATGTGTACTCTTCTTCGTGTCTACGATACTTTCATACTTCATCGATCTCGTTATCTTCTTCGACGTCGCTTTTCTTCCTTACTATTGTTGTCACAATGATTCTCAATTCTTCGCGGTGTCGACGCGAATCGATAATTTAAAAAAACGCCCAGCGAGAGTGAGCCAGAGAGAGAAAAAGGCAAAGCGAGCGAGATAGAAAAACTCGCCTCGCGGGCGAGTGACGGTCGTCAATAATGGAACGAAAAAAAAACAATATATATATATATATATTATTTCCTCGTATGAAATTATTAAGATAGAATTGCAATGCTACGACGTGGTCCACCCATGCACACATTGTCCAAACTTGACCATTTCTTAATACCGTTACGAAGTGCCTCGGCCGTAACTTTGTCCTCGTAAACTCGCGACATCGCCTCGAGCTTCTGTGCTTTTTCTTTGCTGAGAGGCTCACTCGGGAATGTCAGCTCGTTCGCTTCGGCCAGGGTGCGTAAATCGAAATAATATTTCGCGTACACGCTCGACGGTACGTTTATATTGAATTGAAGCATCTCCAAAAATTGTCTCTCCAGCTCGTTCCTGAAAAATTTCCGATTCAAAATAATTATCAATGTCAACTGGTGAAATAAGATATTCTTAAAAAAGATTTTAAAAAATTTAGAAACGAACAATTTTCTTCAGTTACGTTGAGCAATGAAATTCAACACGTTTACTCACATATCCTCGACGGTAATGTCTTTCAATATTTGACAATAATCGACGTTCCAGACCGCCTGATCGTCCCATACTTTGGAGGCCAGTAAAATTGCAGCTAAAACTATTCGCTTCCAATTCGCCGGGGTTATATCGATTTCCGCATAGGTCAATAAACGTTCGAGATAGACCAAAGTTATGATGGCACATTCGGCGGTAAGCTGAGCCGCATTGAAAAGCGTTCTTACAAATTTGTATATCTCCTTATGCTCCGGATTGTGCTTGTCGTAATCATCCGCGATGCAGTCTCTCTGTTTATGTCGGATCAATCGTTGCATCATTATTAATGAGCCAATTGTCGATAAGACCTTTAAACATTGTACTCACCGTCAGTGGATGGATTTTTTCGTCGAATATGTCAATTTGACGCTGCGACGTTCTGTTCTTAATGTGATAATAAACGGCGAGAGCAACACATTTCACGGTGTTCTTTAAATTTGGTTGAGATACCGTACTGTCGTCCAAGTATATCGTACTACAACTACTGCTCTTCTTAAGGGGTCTTGTATCGGCTATTTGGTATTGACTCTTTTTTCTCACCATCCCATCTGCCAAAGATCGAATTAACAGCTGTAAGTTACTTCAATCAAGTACAGATGAACAAGCGACAATGCCCACAATTATATACAAGCGCCTTTAAGGGGTTACGTGGGTTTGAAAATTTCAAAAAATCCATTTTTTTTATATTTCATTATCTAATATTGCAATATGTTTAGAATATTCTCCCAAAGTTTTAAGTCAATCGGAGTAAAAGTCTAGGAGAGAGCGCCCTTGGGAATTCTCCCCCGTTGGGAAAGACCGGCCAGGAGCGACGCAGGTATATGCATTTTTTCTCAAAACACTATTTTTTAAGTCAGTGGACCCGATTTGTCAAAAACGAATACACTGATCTTATTGAAATTTTGCACACTTCTTCAAAATAGCATTGACTAGTGATTGAACAAAGGCTTTTTTTTTTCGATTACAACTATTTTTACAAGGCTATACGTAGTGTAAATTATACTAAAAATTGAACTATTTTGCATACAACTGTGCCAAAAATTCAAATTTCAATTTTTCCTTCGTTCAATCACGAGCTATACTTATCTACTAGCAGAAAAATTGTGGTTTTTTAATTTCAGATAAAGCAATCACGAGTTATCCAGACCACCACGAGGATACTTTTTTTTTCAGGGGTCTCCAGAAACTAGGTCCCACCGGCTGAATTTCCCAAATTATTGCATGAAATTTTTTGAAAATATTGTTGAAATGTTGCTCTTTTATGTGCTTAACATTTTGAATAAAATAATTTATATATATTTTTTTTAAATACAGAAAGTATGCTTTTTTTTGGCTCCGAAACCCATGTAACCCCTTAATAAATGGCTCGTTTGTTCGTCTTGCGGCATTGGACTGGCATAATTTATGGTTACTTGTAATAGTCATTTCGAGAAAAATGTATCTTACTCTCGATGGCTTGTTTGGAACGTTCCATAAATATAGTGCCGGTGCAAGGATGCAACGAAGGATCGGAGTCCCAATCCTCAGGCTCTCTTTCGCTAATGTGTTGCAAATTTGATACGCTGAATTCGCCTTCCGGTAGATGCTCCTCGAGTCCGCGAGTCCCATTGTCCCCGGTCAGTTCTTTTCTTCCTGCTTGAGGACTCGAGTAACCGCAACAACTGTTACGGTTTCCCATTCTTCCCTACGAGATCTACTATATATATATATATTTATATATATATATGTGTGTATATATTTTTTGCGTTCTCGATGATGGCTCAAATTGTTTTACATAGGCCCTGTTATATCGGCCTCTGCTCCGTTTGTATTTCTCGAACGTTTTGCTCGATACTTAGCGGTATAGAGGGTTTGAACTTCCAAAAAGATGCAAAAAAAGAAAAAAGAGGTAACGGCTTCGACGCCCCGGAGGGCCTGTGCACGCACGTTTGTTTAGCGAAAAACGCTCACATGTCGTTTTTCGATTGATGATCAGCTGATCGAAACTTTATCACGTATGACAATGGACGTAAACGTTTCTCGACGCGAGTTTTCGTAATTCTTCATAATTCATATCACACAGTCGACGTTTCCACGCTATCGTAAATCACAAAACAAAAAAAACGTGTTACGAAGATTTTGTTTTCGAACGAAGCGAAATTATTCTTCCTCGGACACGATATATGCGCACACTTTACGATTTTTCCACGTTCCAACTTTCTTCAAGTCCCACGAAACCCGCTCGGTTATCTCTACGGCCACATTAACGCTTTTTCTAACGCGGCAGATCGAATTTTCATTGCTTAGCGAAAATCGCAACAATCGTGGAATGTTGACGAGTCGAGAATGAATGAAAAAAAAAAAGAAAGAGAGACAACGCCTCAAATCGTGAAAAAAACCCACCACCCTTTTGCCACACACCGGTCGCGCCGGACACTATTTTTTTTTTTTTTTTCTCGGAGCACAGTGATGCTCTTCACCCCGAGAGCGTCAATTAAGCAAAGTTAAGCTGTTTCGGGATTACCTCACGTGACACTTAATATCGTGAATGAAATTCTCAATAAAAAATGTCGCTCAGAACCAGGTTTTTGGATACGAGGCGGGCAAGGATGTTTTATTGTTATCCATAATCGTGAGAACTTGAGAAGGATGGGAAACGAGAGGAGAGCGAATACCGGACACGCCGCATAAATTTCTTATAGGCGAACTTGTGATTTCATGAAAGTATGAACGAGTATGCGACGCCGCGAAGCTTACTTTGACAGCTGGCGCGACCACTGCGGTTATATCTCGTACTGCAACATTACCGACCGCGCACCTTTTTTATCTTCTAATCTCTGACGCTAATCATTTCAATTGGAATTCTTTTTGTCCGGTATAGCCCTGATTGTGAGTACACATATATAGAACTACGAACGCGAGCACTGAAAATATTACGGATACCAATGAGCTCCGTAGTATCACTTCCGCCCGTACCGGAAGCCCAGAATTTGAAATCTGTAAACTTGCGCCACTTCCCAGGTAGCAAAATGTTATCTATATGGTATCCGAAAGATATCCCGAAACGAATATGGATAACTTTTTGATTGTCCAAAAAGATGCCTTTTTATATTACAAATAGTATCACTAATGACCGCTTCGCGGATAACTTATTTGTATCCAATTAGTTAACTATACGGCAACTTTTAATGGTTGACAAATTGACAACCAGAGGTTAACTTTTATCGGTCGTCGGTACGTTAGCGTAAAGTTATCAAATAGATATATCCGAATGATATCTTCTTGAAGACATCAGAATGCCAAGATGCCACAGGCATCTAAAAGTTGTCCAAACGGCGTCCATAAAGTTGACAAAACGATATCGAAACGGTCTCAAAAAGTGATATCGAACGGATATCTATTTATTGGCGATATATATATATATATATATCCTTTTCTTTATTAAAATCAAGTTATTAATAGTCTAAAATATTTAATATAGCTCGATATTAACTATTTTTAATTTTTACATGGTAACGATCGTTAACAGACGTTTATATCTGAGCGCGTATTTATAGATACGTAAATCCGTGTTCAAATATAAACTTTTTATTAACGATGTTTATGATGTTATAACCAAAAATAGGTAATATTGGGCTATATTAAATACTCTAGACTAGTAATAAGTTTATTTTAATAAAGAGATAGATAAGATAGAGTTATGTCGGTTTAAAAGTGGGTTGTAAATTAAATACAAGTATTACCTAGTTAATTAAAAGTAAAATATAATTTACTATTACAAAAAAATACATTAATGGTTTTTTGTTGTCGTTACGGGGACATCTTTTGTCGACCGTGATTTCCCCAGCCTTCAGCCGGTCGGCCCCACGACGAACGATCCCTTGAATAACCTAAAAAGTAAACGTGCGCTCTTAGAATATAAAAAAGGTACATTAAATATACATATATCTACTCATAGGCAATTAGGAAAATATATTAGATGCATACTCACGTATATATGCTTGAACACCTTTTTTTTAATTGATTTTATTATTTCGCACTTTATTGCTCGTCGGTCATCGGAATAATGGCGCACTATGTAGGTACGCGAGCCGATATGAGAGTATAATAGTCATCCGTTAAGTGTCATCTTTCGGACAACATTTGGATGCCTTTTCACTATCTCCCGCCAATTCCAAATACGTCAAATGACAACACATTACCGATGTCCAAAAGATATCATGAAAAAGACATCTTATGTGATTAGTCTTTAGGATATCCTTCGGGCAATAGATAATAGCAGACAGATAACTTTCTGATATCTGAAAATAGTCATCAATTAGATAACAGTTTGTGATATCTAACAGACATCCGTTTTCTACCGCAAAAAGATATCATAAAAAAGATAACTTCGAGACAACATTAAACGGGATGTCGTTTGAAAGATGTCGAATAGTTATCTTACGGTAATGTCTTAAAGATAACCTGAAAACGGTAACTTTATTGGCGTCAATTGGACATTTATGTTGCCTGGGTTGCGCCACTTGTGGCATTTTGAACGCGACAGTCAGTGCCAGAGCGATGTATTGTCGCGAGGTTATGTCAGATAAATAAAACAAGTTATAAAAATTCATAAACATAACGGTAAACGAAAATTTATAAAAATTCATAAACGGTAAGCCAAAATTGATAAAACTTTGTAAACTGACGGTAACCTAAAGACGCGACGACATCCCAACTTGCCTGTTACACGGAACATTGAAGTTTAGACAATGCACAACGGAGACAACGAATTGCCCGAGAACGAGGAGGAATTCCTCGTTTATGTGGAGTTTGACGGTTCGATTGCGAGCAACTCGCTCACTAATGAAAAATTGCAGCTCGATATGATCGGTCTGGACATGGAACATCCCATCATGCGAATCAACGGGAAGGTTATAAATTACATTATTGTAGTAACGTTTTATACCATAATTATACATATTTGTATTACTTTTTTCTTCACTTCAAGTTACTTTTGTATGTTTCATAAAAACTAGCGCCAGGTTTGGGGAATCGCAGAAAATACAAAAAAAAAATTCAAGCCGAAATGATAATTGTGTTATTATTTCTATTTATCGTTGACATTTCTATCAATATTATTATTGCCATTGTTATGATTGTCATCGTTGATATTATAATTACAATAGAACCCTGAGAACATACGATATAAAAGTAATGAAAAATAATTGGTTTTTCAGTTCTACGAGGGAACGTATCACAACGCCGTTGGCACTTACCTATTCTTCGAGGGCGACAAGAATCCGCAAGTGGACGATCCGGTCTTCGATGCTACGCCCACAGTGAAATACGTTGCAAAAACGCGCAAAGTTTTGAAGATGAATCGAATCTTTGCAGAGTTGAAAGCTGATATGCTGGGCGATTCTAACGATCCTGAATGTATACCGAGTATGAAAGTAATAGAAAGATCCGGAATACCGCCGATATATCGAGAAGGAGCTTTGAAAACGTGGGAACAAATGCGTGACGACAGGATGAAAGCGTTGAACGATTACTTGGAGAGACAACGCATCAGGGATGAAAAAAGATCACAGGGTATCGAGCTTGACTCGGCGTCGGACGATGACCATCCGTTTGCAGTCTATAAACCCCGGACGAAGCAGGCAAATGCAGAGGAACCCGAAAATCAGACTAATATTTCGTTGCAGGAGAAGACGCTTTTGGCACGAAGTGAAGAAAGTGAGAATGAACCTGCGGAGGTTGACAAAAGAGTTAACAAATTCGACGTAAACGTTTCCCCTGTGGTAGATCCTGGACCGTCGACGTCCAAAATCAGCAAATCTTGGAATGATCTGGAAATGGAAAATCAGGCAGAAAGTTTCTCCACTTCGGAGTCTAATGAAGATACTTTCGACCTTAATCTTCCAAGTTTCAAGGGCATGCACAAAGCCCGGCTTCAAGTAACGAAAAGAGCAAGAATCCGGAAGTACGGCAACGCCAGTAAGAAAAAATCTAAGAAGACAACGCAATCCGTCGTACGAACGAGCAGTGGAGAAGTGTCGGATACGATGAGGAAGAATAGAAATAAGAACTCCTGCAAAATGGTTGAGAACGACGAAGATAAACGGACGGAGGAAAGAATGGAGCTAAGCGACGACAACGAAAAACCAATGAACGAAGAACAAACGGAAACGCTGGAGAGTATGGAGTCTTTGTCAATATCTCAATCGACTGAAGAATCAACGAAAATTACAGACGATGATGTTACCAAAGATCTCAAAGAACCGGAATCCACGCTCGACAAACGAAAGCTCGAAAAGCAACAAAGGCGCGACGAAAAGATACGCCATTTGTCGAATCAATTGAAGAAAGCTGCCGAGGAGCGTAAACAAAAGAATCAACGCCTCGAAGATGCTGGTTGAACCAGAAACAACAAAAAAAAATCGAAACGCGCTTATTTCCGACGTACGGCCGATGAGACACGGGTAAGTTTAAATTAACCAAACACCAACATTAAAATGCGTAAAACATTAAAAATATTAGGATTGTTACACATTTCCTTCTTGTAAAAAAGAAGTACCGATTTGTACATTACTCGCCTGTTGCAGTTAACAATAATCAATGCCAAATGACCTATGATTGTCTCGATGATAACTGTGGAAACGGGCGTTTTACGGAAATGAGACTTTTCAAATCCTTCCTAAAAGTAATTTGTGTTTCGGCACTGCCCAAAACATCATAGCCAAAACAAGATATGCTAATAGATATTTTTATGTGAGAAAGACTTCGAAATGCAATTTCGAAGTGAGATTTCGTGCCAACGAACCAACTCCTATATCGTAATTTAGTCAACAGGAAAAAAAAAAACGTTACGCCCATTCGTGTCACTCGTAATAACGATACGTGGAATCTTGTGCGATTGATATGGCAAATATTCGTGAATGATCAATTCTTAAATACTGAATTCATACACGGAAAAGCTCGGTTCACCGGCGAATCGTTTCGGCAATATTATTATCGTTGATTCTTCGTTGATATAACATTTATCGTAAAAATGGTCCGGCATGTGTATTGTGTTTAAAAAAAAATAGGATAGCCTTCACCAATCAAGATCGCCCGGCAATTCATCGGGATATTCGCCTGTGAGGCAAGCCGTGCAATGACCTATGTAACTGCTCTCCCGATTGTCCATTCTGTATCTTACAGCCTCGACGAGACCCTCCACCGAGAGATAAGTCAGGCTATCGGCACCCACATGCTTTGCCAATTTGATGCTGTCCAAACGATTGGCAATCAATTCCTCCCTCGTTGGTATATTTATGCCCATGTAACACGGATATTTCAACGGTGGCGATGCTATCCTTATGTGTACCTGTGAGGAGAAAAACTATTTATAAGAACCCGGAAATATTTCCATTTCCAATATCAACCATAGGCCATTCATTCACAATGTAATCAGCCTGTAATGTAATGTTAAAATATGCAAATAATTTTCATTCATTCACAATGTAATCAGCCTGTAATGTAATGTTAAAACATTGAAATAATTTTCATTAACTACAAAATTATTCGAATTGTCCACATGGGTGAAGTTAAAATTTGTTTGGAATAATAAAGAATAATGATTCACCTCTTTGGCACCAGCGTCACGCAGCAATTTGATTATTGGACCGATCGTGTTGCCTCTCACGATAGAATCGTCAATAAGAATAATCTTTTTTCCTCTAACGTTCTCCGAGAGAGCACCGAATTTCTTCGCCACTCCGAGTTGTCGAAGCCTCGTGCTCGGTTGAATGAACGTTCTACCGACGTATCTGTTTTTGCAGAGTACCTCGGCGAAGGGGATTTTCGACTGGAATCAATACCGGTATTGAAGATCAATGATTAATGACCTCGAAGTTCTTAAGTGAACAAATTGCTGATAAAGAACAAGTGTGTTAAAGGATCTGCGTGAGCTTGAAACTTAAAAAATACGACTTTTTTATTGCATAGTTTTTTAGATTACGGTCTTAACTTTAATTTGCAATAAAGATTTTGTAAAAAATTGACCGAGTTATGGTGATTTTTATGGAGCGTCAGATCGCCTACTACGATTTATCCTCTTTCCTTCTGCTTCTTTTCCCCAAAGTATGTCTTAAAAAACGGTGTAAGTCGTTTCTCAAAATCTATTCGTTCGATTCATTTCGAATATGGACAGATAATGGTTTATAAGATTTTCTATCGTATGACCGGATGATCTGTTATCCATTTGTTGATAACAAATTATTAAAGTCTTTTTTTGTCTTGAAAATCGAACTGTTTTTCTTAAAACTTGATATTTTTGTAATTTTCAAAATTTCAAAAAAGTACCTGGTCATAGGAAAGTTTTATTATAATACTAAAAGAATCAATATTAAGAATCAAAATATTTGTTCCGTCGTACGGGGGCTTCCCCCTTTACGTATTCATCTTATTCCATTTTTTTAAATCCCCCTATAATACTAAAAGTACATTTTTCATTTTTCATTTCAGACCATCCTACGAGCCTGAATCACCTGTGCCGACAATCAGCAACGCTTGCACTTTGTTTAAATAATAATAACTTTATTGTTTATCAATGTTGTGCAATAAAAAAACCCCAAACTTGGCAGGACTATGTGCTAATTGTGTGTAAAATCCCAACTTCACATCCCAATACTTCCACGAGAAAAAAAATATAGAAAGGTGACTCGTTTTTTTCGACACCAAGCTTGTGCAGACCCGTTAATGACAGAATGTTTTATAGAGAGCAACAATAGAAATTCTTACTAGACCCACGTTTATTCTTAAGTTTCATTACCAACGAGATATTTTTGAAATTTTAGTTCGACTTTTACCTGTCTAGCGTAGCCGTGAGCAGCTGCGGTTCCGGATTCGGGCACCGAGCTTACTATATCAGCCTCGATCGGAGACTCGATAGCCAGGACTCTTCCGCATTGCATGCGAACCGAATACACCATCTGGCCTGAAGAGTATGGTCATAATTATCGATTGAAATTATGTTACCGCCATTCATCAAACCCGTGAAACTCGTGTTGCATCGAATAAAAAAAAAAAGGATTTTTTACCCTCGAAAATACTGTCGCTTCTCGCAAAGTAGACGTACTCGAATATACAGAAAGCCTGAGGTTTTTTGTCCGGTCGCTCGACGATGTCGATCGTTTTGATGCCTTCCCGCGTCAATTCGACGATTTCTCCGGGAAATACTTCTCTCACGTAACGAGCACCGATACTGAGAAAACCACAGGATTCCGAGGATATAACCCAACCCTCGGCGTCGTCGTCGTCGTCCGATTCACTTCCTGCTACGGGAGGAAATCATTTTTCTCTTTATTCAATGCGAAGAGAATGTGTCAATAACGTTCTAAGCAACCTATTCCCCGTTCAACATTTCCTCGAATAAATTACCGAAAAAGCAAGCCAAATGTCCTCTGGAAAAAAAATCACCCCGAGAAATGTTTCCGAACAGAATTGGTCCTCAAGCAAAAATTCTTCGTATAAAAATATTCAGACTGGAAATAACTATGAATTTTGAATATTATTCTGATTTAATTGGCGGATTTCAGACAGTCGATTATACTTCGTAACAATAATTAGACTCCGTTTTAGAATTAATAAACTTCGGTCAAGTACAAATAGAATTCAGTCAAAATAACGACCTCAATTTACTTTTATCAATTAAAATAGTTGATAAAAATAATTAAGTTGACAGTCGATATACGTGAAGGAATATCACAACGTGATAATATTGGCTGTAATACTTTTTATAGACTTTAGACAATGATAATGTTCAAGTCGAAATATATCAAGGGATACATCACAAGGTAATAATATTCGCAATACTTTTCAATCAGCACTATTGTTTGAATAAAAAATAACGCAATTTTTTTATTTCGGCGTTAGAATCGACGTGTTTTTGTGTTTCTTGAAAGAGGGTCATCAAAACTTGAATGACACCTTCGATTTTAATCGAATCCAAAAATATTCAAAAAGAAATTATTCCATTCTGAAGACTGATTTTATTTGGAGAAATTAATTTTTTAAAGAAAATTATTCTCGGCAGCAATTATTGACAGAAAATACTTTTTGCGGGAGATTTTTGTGGAGATAGTTATTATTGAGGACATTTTTTAGGGGCTTTTTACAGAGATATTGTATTCAGCGATATAGACACCGTACACTTTGGAGATTAACCCAAATTACGTCACATACCGAGTTTACCGATCGGCACAATTTTTCCCAGACAAAGTGGACGATTGCCGTAAGGATCTCGCACACCGTAGATTTTGTCTCTCTGCATTATGACGAGGGAATACGAGAGTGGCGCCAATTGCATCAAATGTTTTATCCGCGCCGCCCAATCGGGACCGTTAACTTCGCCCTCCGGAGGATTCAAGCACAGCGCTTGCGTTATGAGTTCCGAATCCGAATGCGTCGACAGTCCAACACCACGACCGAGTACCTTCAAACAAAATTGTATGTATTTTATTGTTAGTATTTAAAAGTCCAAGTTCTACATGGCAAAGTGAGGCTTCGAAGACACAACAAAACGTTATATCTTGCTTTAATTTCCGTACATTGAAATACTGAGTAAATAATCGCCATGTCATCTTTATAGATGACAAATGATCGTGCCAAGTACACCTTCATTATATGATAATCTATCGTGATAAAATGATTTCTTGTTGATTTTCACAAAGTACCATTTTCCTCAGGGATTCCGTATTGACGAGTTCACCGTTGTGAGCCACGGCGAGAGCACCGTGTGCCGTGTGAACGACGAAAGGCTGACAATTGACTTCTTCGCTGGCCGCACTGGTGCTGTATCGCGTGTGGCCGATACCAAGATTGCCGCGCAACTTCTTCATGTTCTCGTCGTTGAAGATATTGTTTATCATGCCCATGCCTTTGTGGACGTGAAAGGATTTTGCGCAAAGACCCTCGCTCGTAACTATACCGGCGCTCTCCTGTCCTCTGTGTTGCAACGCAACAAGTCCTGCGAGTGATGCGACGGCATCGATTATATGGGCGCGATCGCGAGAATTCTCTTCTTAAAAGAGGAGCAATAAGATTGCAGAGTGACGGTGCCCAAAACTCACCGAGACAAACGACCTGACCGACGTCGATCTGCGATGGCCAATCACCGGCTGCTATACAGCCAAACACACCGCACTCGTGTGTCAAACCGGAAGTCCTTTGTCCACGAGTTTCGCCCTTGCTGCGAGGTCTTCGCGTCGTTACCTTGTCGTCGATCGATAAACGGGCCAACCAGCCCGTCTCGACTACGTCAGTAATGTCGCAAGACATTTCTTCTTCTTCGCGAGATAATCTGTCGACAAACAAGCGCGCGAGAACGATAATGACCCGTCAAGTCCGGTGCTTCACGATTTGCTCGTTGAAGCAGCGAGAAGCGAGACTAAATAGCGACCAACGTTTAGCTAATCTGCCAATAAGTGATGAAATGAGAGAGAAAAGGTCAAAGAACACACGACTTTTTCAAAATACGTTATTTATTATATACATATATATATATATAATGAGATGCTAGCTTGCCGGAGAGCAAAGAAATTCTACTTCGTCGCAGTAATAAAAACAAAAAAGGTTGCGGGAATGTATAAATCTTGAAGGGGATCTAAAGTGTCGATTTTCGAAGAGAGTTTTAATACCCAATTTATATATATATTTATATATATATATATATACTAGCTTCTACCCGCGACTTCGTCTGTGTGGATCTCTCAATTCGTGATAAAATGCCCCTTAATGGATTATTTTTTTCAAGGCTGTCATACGTCATTCGGATTTTAGTAAAATATGTGATATTATATTAGATTTTATCCGATCTTGATTATATTTTAGTCGTTTGTATTCTATGGGGATTAACATTTCATCCTTAGATTTTTTAAAATATTATAATTTAAAAAAATATTAGACGTTAGGTTTTATCAAATTAAAATTATGTTTGATTCGTTGTATTCTATAAGAATTTGAATTTGATAATTACATTATATTTGACACGACTGTTGTAATTAGAAAAATATTAGATATATTTATATTAGATTTGATTTGTTTGTATCCTATAATAAGAATTATATAAGACTGATAATTTCATAATTGAATTAGATTTAAGTCGAATATTAGAATTAGAAAAATATTAGATGTATTTTTCATCGCCTATGTGTTATTCGAAGTAACTCTCTACATGTGTGCCAATTTTCATCAAAATCGGTTCAGCCGTTTAGGCGTGATAGTGAAACAAACATCAGGCATACAGATTAGAAAAATATTAGATATTAGAGTTAGAATGAAAAGTATCCTGTGTCATAAGCTATCTACATTTTAAATTTCATTGAAATCGATCAAGCCGTTTTGGCGTGATTGAGTAACAAACAGACAGATAGACAGACAAAAAGCCAGATTTATTATTTTAGTCAGGATATATATATATATATATATATATATATATATATATATATATATATATATATATATCTTTCAATTAGATATTCACACTCTCTTCGAAAATCGACGCTTCAGATTCCCTTCAAGATTTATTCATTCTCGCATACTTTTCTATTGATATATGTACAGGGAGATGAGGTATGAATGAAGAAATTAATTTATTTATCACATTGCTAAAATATTTGGCCATCATTAATCGCGTTTGATGGAGGTGGCGAATAATTTCGTGATCTTATCGCCATTAAATAATGCGATAGGTTGTTTACAATAAAGTGCCTACACTATGGCTCACCTTGATCACTCTGTATGCGTCATAAGGGAGATTAAGAAACATTCAAATACCTCAAGCCAGAATGATAATCGTGAGATAACAAAAAAAAAAACTATGTTCAATCTCCTGTCAAAACGCGTTGATCGATGAAAGAAAAAACCATATTGTGAGATACATCTCAAGATATAATTTTGTTTTTTTAAAGTGATACGCGAGATTATGGATTTTTTTTTACATAGAATGGATTATGGATTTTTTCTGGGCTGGATGGGGATAGATTATGCGTAAAAATGATAGTATTCCGCGGCTTGGATGTTGAAACTTGTGAAATCGAGAATATATCTTTATTCCTATCTCGAAGACCCCACGGGGATCTTTCCAGCTTTTCATTATCACCACTGCTCTTATAAACTATTGACCCCCCGCAATGCAACTCCTCTGCCTTTAACCGCCGTCCTTCTTGCCCAATCACAAATATCAATTATTTCTCAACATAGTTTCATCATCGCTCATAATGCGTTGAAAATCAATGTTATATATTGAAGCGCGCGAGTTCTCAGGCTTTCATCAGCCTTTCCCAATGAAAAATCTTTATGACTTGGACTATTCGCTTTCGAACAATCAATATTTATCGCCATCTCGACTGTTGTTTCGCGAACTGAAGAAAGAAACAATGCGTTCAAATTGTTCAATGTTAATTTGAGCCTACCATTTCCAATTGTTTTTTTTTTTCATATTTTTATTCTACAACATCGCAACCATGATGTGTCGAAATTTTAAAGCGTCATTCCGGATAGTCAGAATTTTATTACGTAGCCCTGAATGCGCATTTTCAATGCGAAAACACGAACAAAAAACTTTAAACGTGTTTTACCCGAAGTGATCTTTTTTCAAAACAGTTGACGTGATAACTGTTTGAATTATTAATCGATTTTTCGAAATCTTTCTTCATTCGCTTCCTAATCGTAGGCGCTATCTCGTGTATCGCAATTATTAATTTATCGCTGCTCGTTATTTTTTTTAATCATGTATATGCAAACGCGAAAGACTTTTATTTCGACTTCAGATTGCACGCGATAACGGAAATCATATATTTTAATAATCATGAATGTTCCATGTGAGATTATGTTACGGGGAGATACAATGTCAACAGTGAATCCATGTCCTTCACGCGTACTTATTTTTCACGTACAGAAGCTTGATAGAATTGATTTGAAAATAATATTGTGTAGTGATTTAAAAGGCATTTTCTGACGGTTTTGTTAGGAGCGTGGCTCAAGCGGATTTTTTAAAAATATGTCTCAACGAACGGCTTTCTAAGCAATACATTTTGAAAAACATACAGTCGAACCTCGATATAACGAAGATTTGTCGATTCCCCTCCGATGGACACCCGAAATATTGATACAACGAAAAAAAAAAAAAAAAAAAACTATAGATAGAACTCTTTACAAGGAATTTTTGTGAAGAAAATCTCTGTATAACGATGCGTTGGATAAACGAAATCCTATCCTTTCGTTCCCTTCTCTGCTTCTACGGAGCCTGTCTAAACTTGCAAACTTTTAAAATTAAACCAAATATTTGTTTAATTTAAAAATAATCCGCTTTTAAAAATAATACGTTATATAAATTATGCTTTAATTGCTAATTGCTTTTAAAAATTGCTCCAATTTAAACCATTCTTTCTTGATAAAAATATCCCTATATTTATAATACTAATATATTTTTTTTAAAGACAGAAAGGTTTACGGGGGGGGGGGCTTTAGACGCCTAAAAATGAGTAATTTTTCATGATTTTTTTTAAAGGTGATACAATAATCGCATCATTTTTGAATTTTGACATTATCTTATTACAACTTTCACGTGTTAAAAAAAAAGTTATTATTTTTTTTCAAAACCAAAACGCGGCGTTATAAGGTATTCCTTTAGGCGTCTTTTGCCTGATATCGAAAAGTGCTCGTTTTGTCTGATTTTTTCCATTGAACCGAAACAGGAATCGAAAATATTTTTCGATTATTGACATTTGAAGGTGAAGGATGGACCTATAAAAATATTTTAAAAAGTATAAAATTAAAAATTAAGTAGGCTTTTCAATCAAATTTTCATATTTTTGACCATTTTTTCGACAATTTTTACCCCAAAAAAGTAATTTATCTACGGGATACCCTTAAACCTTTAGGTATATCCTCCCGATGATGTTATGAGAAACCTCCCAAAATTTCGGCCCGATCGATCAATAACTTTTCGAGCTATAACACGAGCAGTTTTTGGAAATGCAGTTTCGAGATAATCGCATTTAAAGTTTCCCTAGTTTCACAGCATGCGGCCCCGGCGCGCTCTCGACTATGCGCTATAACTTCGTAAATATTTCATATTTCGATTCTTCGATTTTCCAATATACTCTCAATCACTTATACTTACGAAATATGTGAAAAAAACATGGATTTTTTGAACATTGTAAAGAATTTTCTCCCCTTAAATTAGAGCAATTTTTATTTATCCTTTTTTAAAATCTCAATATAACGAATTTTTTTGAAACATGACCTCGATATAACGAACTCTTTTTCTCTTCCCTAGAAATTCGTTGTACCGAGGTTCGACTGTAATTACTTTTTTCAACTCAAGCTACAAACATCGAGTATCAGAGTTGCTCTCAAAGCTTGATTTGTTTTTTTTTTTTTTTTCGTTTACTATCTCTATTATCGCTTGTCTATAATTTCCAAAGAAACGCAGCTGACAATATGCGTTAATTGTGTGGACGCGTGTACGTCGTTACAAGTTAAAATAGAACGAGCGAAAAAGTCGTTTCGAGTATAAGAGCTCTATCCATTCAAGGCCACTATATTTTTCGATGCTCCGCCCTGAGGAGTTTGTGTTACGGCGTCAAATTAACCGAGGCCATCTGTTATGAGGACTTCGGTAACCAGATATTATTTAGTCTGGATGTGCGCCCTATCGCGAGTCTCGAGCTTATCAAAATTACTGGCCAGTGAAATTCCAAGACTCTTGCCAATTAGCAACTAATTAAGACGAACAAAGAAAGAAAAAAATTTCGTTCTCGTCATTTGTTACCGTAAAAGTGCCAATATTTTTATTTGTCCGTAAGTGCAAAAGGGTAAAATTAGAATGTAAAATAACAATGTAATTTTTGCGGTGTTCGCGATCGACGCAGGTGTGAATTTTGGCATTTCCTGTACCTACTTGTTGAATGGGAAATTCCCTCTTGTGACCGAACCGAATTGCCCGTAGATCTTGATGGGACCTTGTAATTCTTATTCCATCCTTCTGAAAAAAAAAGAAAAGAAAAAAAAATCAACGGTAAAGAAAAATGTTACCTTAAATCGCGAATATTTATCGTCTACGAAGTGTAAAATGATATTTTTAAGTTAATTTTTTGGGGTTATATATATATATATATATATATATATATATATATATCTGTTGTATAGCCGTCTTACCACGTGCGTCTTGAATTTATGTCGATTTCGCGAACAACGTCGACAAGGCACACGCGTCTCAAACGAGAATAAGAAGAAAAAAAAACGAAAAAAGTGTATTCACGGGTCGCTCACTGACACACGAATGAGAGCTTCTATCCAATGGAAAGGGCCTTTTGAGACGCCGCACGGTTTTACCACCTCCCTCCATTTACTATCTATCGTTCTTTCGGTCGCTCGCACTCTAGCCATAGTAGATTTACGAATTCTCATCTACCACGTGCTCCTCTCGTATATCCGCGAGGCTGCTTCACATTCGGAGTAACAGCGTGAATTTCTTTTTTTTTTTTCCCCCATTTGTGTAGACTTTTTTCGTCGCGAAAAGAAAAAAAAACGTGTTCGATATTTTTCCCATGAGGACTTTCGATCGTTACGATCTAAAGTCAACAACAATTATCTGCCCTAATTCGTCTCTTTGTTGACTCCATCGTATCGGCAAAAATGATTTACAAAATTTCATGTTTTTCTGCAGATACGGAATTCTATTGACGTGACTGTGTTTGTAAGAAGAACAAAAAAAAAAACCCCGAACGACGCACATGGGGGGATAAGGATCGGAAGAGAGTGGGAGACGCGATTTTCAACATTGACTCGTTTGAACTCTGCGGGGTGAACAAGATAAGACGATAAAAAAATTAAAAAAAAAGTAAAAACGTTTTTCGAGCCAATCCCGCGAGCGTGGAACGTAGTGGGGATCATTGGTGCGCGAACGAAGAAAATCCTCGTGGCGTGTTCGCTGAGGCGGGCATTAGCAGGGAAGCATCAGAACTGAGATCATGGCTGGTAAGTTTTTTTTTTTAATAAATAAAACAAAATACTCCGAAATCTCGATTTATCGTCTTTTATTACTGACTGATACAATGGTTGACTCTAACAAAAATATTTCCAACAATTTTTATTCTAGACGTTTGGGGATTTTGCAAAATATGAAGGAGTAAATTTTCGGAGCGAGGATAAAAAAAAACATTTCTACGGGACTGTACTTTCGAGCGTGTACAGGGAAGAGATAAATTTCACGAACTCGCTCCGATTTGCCGGCGAAACTCGTTCGCGGAGCATTTATTTTCTTTTACAACTCGTGTCCTTTCCTTTCGATAACTTTATTACGAATTCAGTTGATTCAGGCGACTACGGGAACGCAACGATGAACGAATATTGAGACGAAATTGATTATCGTTTTTGTGTTGTTTGTTTGTTTTTTTTTTCAGGAATAAAAACGGGAAAATTGATAATCGAGGGCAAGACGAAACAAGTCTTTGAGCTCGTCGAGGATCCAACTTTGTGCCTTCTACAGAGCAAGGATCGCATAACAGCCGGGGATGGAGTTAAATCACACGCGCTCGTGGGCAAAGCCGCAATCAGCACGGCCACTACGGCCAAAGTATTTCAACTTTTGAATCAAGCAGGATTGAGAACTGCTTTCGTCAAGGTGGTCGGTGAAACGGCTTTTGTCGCTAAGAAATGCGAAATGGTGCCGATCGAATGGGTCACTCGTAGATTGGCAACCGGAAGCTTTCTCAAAAGACATCCAGGTGATGTGTTTGAATCGCTTCGATACTCGATCAATTTATTATATTGATTTTCACGAAAATCGGTAGCCTCTCTAAGTAGATGAAAACGAGGTAGAAGGGACCAAAGATAAAAATATTTAATTTTGTTCTGATTATTCCCAAAGATTGCGATAATAAGTCGAAATAACGAAGAATAATAACGTAACAGAATCAAAGAAACATTTATTTGATTATTAGTCGACTTTTTGTGCGTAGAAATCAATCTGGTTATTCAACATCTTAAATGAGTTTCTTTGGGTTATTTAATCGGTTATAATGGACAATGCAGTGAAACTTTAGTTATAAGTTTTTCAAGAGTTATGCGTAATTCGTGATCACCAGAAAAATTTCATATGACAAGAATAAAGAGTTATCGATGAATTCGTGAAGAAACTTTTTTTTTCGTCAAGATCCAAACAGATTTGGATTTTAAATATTTTTACAAGTACATACGTTGTTCAACCAATTTCAAAATATTTTTTTCGAAATTGGTTGGCCAGTGTCGCCAATGAAATAATTTTTCAAATGTAAGGAACTACAGTGAAACTTTAGTTACAGGATTTTCAAGGGGTACAGTAAATATGACGTATAAATGAGAATAACGTAGAAGTAAAATACAGTATGTATCTGAAAACTCTTTAGCATTTGAAAATGGCGATTGGTGCATAATTCGCGATGTTTAATAGCAGTAACTCTGTTATGCGAATGTTATGTTTTCCAATTGAAAATTTGATTGGTAGTAATAAAGTAATGAGCCAACTCAATTTTTTTCATTTTCGTTCAGAATTTTTCTTCAATGCGAATTTGTAATATTATACATTTGACTATTTAGACTTGTAAATAACAGACACGTTTCTATTAATAAAAGATATGTAATTAGATTTGAGTACTTGCATATATAGGACAATCCCAGAGTTTTACAGTGGAAAAAATCAAGGTATGGTTTGTAAAAATTGTTCTATATTTGTTTGTTTGCTTTGTGTCACAGAACACTAATTAACGTATAGCTGAGAAAAAACAGACCTCGAAATGGACGCTGGGGCACAATAGTATATTATGATACTAGGACGAAAAACTTGTTGTAACGAGCGTGAGTTTTTAGCACGAGCCGGAGGCGAGTGTTGCAATCACACTCAAAAAAAGTTTTTCCTTCGAGTATTGTACGAAATTTTATTAAAATAAAATTTCGTACAATACTCGAAGGAAATCTCGAAATTTTATTTTAATAAAATTTCGTACAATACTTGAAGGAAAGACTTTTTTTGAGTGTGAAAATGGGCGTTTTAGTACGCGAAGCGTGCGTAAAACGACCATTATCGTACCGAGTGAACTAAAATTAATTAAATATAAGCACAAAAAACGTACAAGCGAACGACATAAAAATAAAACTTTATTACATTTTTCATAGGCGGAATCTGCCGGGGTCAGAGAAATTTGACGTATAAATGATAAAAGCGTATAAGTGCAAAACGTATAAACGAGATTTCACTGTATTTATTAAATGATTTTCCCCAAGGTTGAGATTTAATTGATTCGTCTTCTCGCGCCCGAAAACCATAAATTGACTATATTTCATTAAAATCCAAAAGCCCGCGTTTTTATTTGTGTCACAGTTTTGGATTAGTTGGATAATGCTCGGTGAGAAAGCCGAGGACATCAATATTTTTATAGTTTCCTGCGTTTTTTCTTAAAACCGTAAATACCAACTTAAGACCGTCAAAATGAATAATAAACAAGGATCGTACAAACATATATTTGATCTTTAGTAGATTACTAATTCGTAGAGGTTAAGCTAGATATTTAACTCCGTAAATGAGTTTTCTCAATGCCGAGACTTCGAACGTATGAATACGAGTTTCCAATTATTGATGTTTCATTGTTTTTCCCAGGAGTACCCGAGGGTTATCGCTTCAACCCGCCTCTCCAAGAGACCTTCTTCAAGGACGACGCGAATCACGATCCCCAATGGTCAGAGCAGCAAATAATATCGGCCGGTTTCAAGCTCAACGGTCTCGTAATCGGCAAGGACGAGTTTGACATAATGAGACGAACCACCCTAACTGTATTCGAGGTGCTCGAGAGAGCTTGGTCAACGAGGGACTGCGCACTGATCGACATGAAGATTGAGTTTGGAGTCGACGAGAACGGTGAAATAATGGTTGCCGATATAATCGATAGTGACTCTTGGCGTCTTTGGCCTTCGGGTGACAAGAGGCTGATGAAGGACAAGCAAGTCTACCGAAATCTTTCGACCGTGACCGATGCCGATCTCAGCACCGTGAAGAGAAATTTCGAATGGGTCGCCGAACAGCTCGATCATCTCGTTCCCCCGCCCAGCTCATTGGTCGTCATTCTGATGGGCTCGCCATCAGACGAGGAGCATTGCAAAAAAATTGCCAAACACGCTCAAGCCCTCGGTCTCAATGCGCAACTACGAGTCAGCAGTGCACACAAAGCGACCGAAGAAACTTTGCGCATACTCGCTGAATACGAGGGCAGTGGGGAAAAGGTACGAAGAGCATATTTCTTTTCCTTCTTCCCCGCTCGCAAATATATATACAGGGTGGACCATTTAACGTGACCATCCCAAATATCTCCGTTACCTTTAGAGTGACGAAAAAAATGTCACGAGGTAACTTGATTGATTTCGAAGGGCTGATACAGTGGTGAAAAATTCATTTTTGTCAAGGTCATAGTTTTTGCGTTCTCAAGGTCATCAATGCTTTTTAAAATGGGAACATGTTTTTTTTAAAATTAAGACGCTGTTGCTGATATTCGGACGAATCCAACGACCTATGATATCATGACCTTGAAATGATTTTTCACCAAAATACACGTGTAAAAACGGGAAATCGTGATGGTATTGACAATAAGAATATCCAAATAATGTAATTGAATTTTTTGTGCAGAAAATTTATTGTAACAAATGTTCGAAGTGATGGCCATTAACCTCGGCACATTTTTGCAGACGTCGGATGAATGATTCTCTTGACCTTCGAACAGTTTCTGGTGTGATAGCGGCGCAGGCTCTTGTAATTCGTTCTTGCATGTTCGCCGGCGTCGTCGAAACATCATGGTAAACACGATCCTTTAAAGATCCCTCTGCGCGGCTATCACACCAGAAACTATTCGAAGGTCAAGAGAATCATTCATCCGACGTCTTCAAAAATGTCTCGAGGTTAATGGCCATCACTTCGAACATTTGTTACAATAAATTTTCTGCGCAAAAAATTCAATTACATTATTCGGATATTCTTATTGTCAATACCATTACGATTTTCCGTTTTTACGTGTGTATTTTGGTGAAAAATCATTTCAAGGTCATGATATCATAGGTCGTTAGATTCGTCTGAATATCAGCTACAACGTCTTGATAAAAACAAAACATGTTCCCATTTGAAAAACCATTGATGACCTGGAGAACACAAAAACTATGACCTTGACAAAAATTAATTTTTCACCACTGTATCAGCTCTTCGAAATCAATCAAATTGCCTCCTGACATTTTTTTCGTCACTCTAAAGGAACGGAGATATTTGGAGTGGTCACGTTAAACGGTCCACCCTGTATATCCTAATCCTAACTAATATTATAAAGCTGACCTTCTGTCTGTTTGTTACTCGAACAAGCCAAAACGGCCTCGATCGATTTCAATGAAATTTAAGATGTATATTGCTTATGGCCTGGGTTAAGACATAGGATACTTTTCATTCTAATATCTAATATTTTTCTAATTATAATATTATGTACTCAAAGCGTAATATAATTATGAAATCAAAATTATTATATAATCAAGGAAATTTAAAATGTAGATAGCTTATGACACATAGGATACTTTTCATTCTAATTCTAACATCTAATATTTTTCTAATCTGTATGCCTGACGTTTGTTCCACTATCACGCCTAAACGGCGGAACCGATTTTGATGAAATTTGGCACACATGTAGAGAGATACTTCAAATAACACATAGGCTACGAAAAATACATGTAATATTTTTCTAATTATACCATTCGTGTCAAATCTAATGTAATTATAGAATTCAAATTCCTATAGAATACAACGAATCAAATATAATTTAAATTTGATAAAATCTAAGGTCTAACATTTTTCTAATTATAATATTTAAAAAAATCTAATGATGAAATTTTAATTCTCATAGAATACGAACGAGTAAAATATAATTAAAATCGAATGGAATGTAATATCACATATTTTATTAAATTCTGAATGACGTATAACAGCCTTTAAGAAAATAATCCGTTAAGGGGTATTTTAACACAAATTGCGAGATCCACGCAGGAACTCGCGGGTAGAAGCTTATATATATATATATATACACGCGATTATCGCCAATAGCGAGCATCGCAATATTTTTCAGCGTTATATATATTTATATGTATTTGTATGACCCGTCATTGCCTCATTGTGATAATATAATCGTAACGTCACAAGCGCTTTGATAAGACAAAAATAGTTACGACAATTAAGAATTATTCGTTGCCCTCGTTGTGTCGGGTTTGATTTTTGTTTACCCTCGTTTTTCATACTTTCTTTCATTCCCCGCCCATCTAGGTGGTGTTAATCGCTGTGGCAGGGAGAAGCAATGGATTGGGGCCAGTTCTCTCTGGCAATACACCGTTGCCGGTCATAAATTGTCCTCCGGTCAAACCGGACAACGTGACACAGGACGTTTGGTCGTCTCTCAATCTTCCATCAGGTGAGTTTTCGTACTATGCTATTATTTTCATAATAGTTTTACGCGTTGTAACTGCTTCAGCGTAAGATTCGATCAAGGGACGAGAATTTTTTGGCTTATTTTCCCTTTCGTGGTGCTGGACGAGCGTGTCAAAGATTTTTGTGGAAACTCATTTTAAACGCTTTCTCAACAAAGATGTTTAATTGTCACGAAAGAAAAATCATTTACGAATATTTTTAGTCCATCGAAGCAATTTCAAATGTTTCTATCGTCATAATAGATTTTTTCCAACCGTAATATCGTCTTTTTTCGATGGTGCTTCGAATAAAAATATCGATAAATTTTATTTGATTTTTCCAGGGCTCGGTTGCACAACTGTACTGTATCCGGAGAGTGCGGCTCTCGCGGCGGCTCAAATTCACGCTCTTCACGATCACGTTGTATGGTCGCGTCTCAGAGTCAAGCAACTCACGAATTTCATCAGCCTGAAGCAAGCCGACGCAACGTTACGCAATCTGACAATAAATTGCGACGTATAGGAGAGTACGAAGAGACAAGAATTTTTTTTTACATTTATCGTTATAAGTTTGTTTTCTGTGGTACTGCGCTTTTTTTCGTATTCCGAAACACACAACGCTTCGTCGATATAAATGTTCATGATAGCGTTATTCATTTATACCATGCTCCTGTTGCTTCTCGTTGTTCTGTACTGGGTACAAATTTACAACATTCGATTATTTCCGACGAGACAAATTTTCGAGTAAATCTGCAGATTCAACGGATCGCAATCATATGATGAACTTTGATACTGTATGAGATATCTGGTCGTGTGTACAGAATTTATTTGTCATTTGAAATATTTACATAAACGAGTGAACGTGTAATATTTTACAAGTGTTCCTTACGTAATTGCGTACCTATAAATTTACAAGAGACGAGTCACGATTGATTTTCCTTAGCGAGCGCTTCGATCTCGGAGATTTCCTTTGGACAACTGGCCGTTAAAACGAGTGGGCCGTTTTCCCGAATTAAAACGTCGTCCTCGATACGGATACCGAGACCGTGAAAGTCTGGCGGTGCCATCTCATTACGCGGGTTCACGTAGATACCTGGAAAAAAGTAAAAAAAACAACGTGAGAACGTTCGAAGATGGAATCTTTTATCAATGTTTATCTCCATAGAGAAAAGATTTGCTTTTGTAAAGAATTCAACACTTGCGCGAGAAGGAAAACATAGATCATAATTGCTGTTTGTTCTACCTGGTTCCATCGTGACGACCATTCCCGGCTTTATTCCCACAGTCCTCGATATCAATCCAGTGTCGTGAACGTCCATACCGAGATAGTGGCTCACGTGATGAGGACAATAAGTGTAAGCGGCGGCGCGTAATTTGTCGCCGCTCAAGCTAGACGGGATCAGTCCAATTTCCTGCAATCTCTGACCCAAGAGTACACACATGTCGTGAAAAACTTGATCCAGCGTGGGAAATTCGTTGAGTTGGGAGATAAGAATTTTTTGGACTTCAAGAACGATCTCGTAGAGAGCGCGTTGGTGAGACGAGAACGTTCCGTTTATCGGCCAAGTTCTCGTTATGTCTGACGTGTATCCGTGATATTCGCAGCCTGAAAAACGAAAACGTCACAAAATAAGACGGGTGAAACAATTGCCACGGTGTGATAGTGTTGGCGAAGAGCGGAGGCGCATTTGCTACCGACCAGCATCCATCAGGACCATTTCTCCGTTTCGAACGATTTGATTATTTTTAATGTAGTGTATGACATTGGCATTCGTTCCAGCGGCAACGACTGGTGGATAGGCCAAGAATTCAGCTCCGTTCATGCGACACTCGTAATCGACAGTTGCAAATATTTGATGCTCGCTTATATCAGGCTTCGAGACTTGGATCGTTTTCGTTATCGCGGATGATGCTGTTTCGCAACTTTTTTTCATCAGAGCGACCTCTGCTTCGGTTTTAATGAGACGAATCTCATGGAAAATTCTCTTAGGCGATATCAATGCTTGATTGTTCGTCAATTTAACAAGATTCGACAATTTTCTGTGCAACTCCGGCTGCAAGATGCACGTATTGTCGTACCAAATCGAACTTCTCTTGCCGTTCTCCGTCAGGTGGGAAACGAGAAATTGTTCGAAATCCGTGATCGGCAATGCTTGATCAACGCCGAACATAACGACGGCAGCGTCGACTCCGGTTCTCGGGCCGTCCCACAATTCCGAATGATGATCTTTTTTTCTTAAGAACAGACGTGACGCGTAAGTCTCACCGTCGATGGTGACGACGAGAACGCTGTCAGGCTCCTGACATCCGGCGAAATACAAAAAGTCTGTGTTTTGCCGAAAAACATACGGTATCTTATCAGACATGTGGACTACACTCGACGACGGTATTACGACAACGTGAGAACTTTTGGGATTCTTTGTCACGTACTCGTCCGTCAGAATACGTCGTACCAGTTTGTCTCGTCTCTCGCGAAATTCTTTGAGCCTCAAGCCGGGCAACAATTCGCCAGGCTTTACCAGATGAGGATGCGTCTCGTTGGTTGGTTGGCCGTACATTATCGCCGAACGTGCTGTTGGAATTGAACGGCACGGCGTGATCTGCGCTCGGAGATTTGTGGAGTAAGTCTGTATACCTGTACAAGTTGATCCATCCGTTATCGTTATTGTCAATTATAGCCTCATATGTTTGCTCTAATCGAGACAAATGTTTCTCAACTGAACATAATTATTGGTCATTTTATCCTCGGTCATTGGGATTGAGATACCACCGAGGAAATAAACTGTCAAGTGTGAACATAATTCAGACGAAGATACGCAACGAAGTAGTGTGAAAAATGTGTACAGGTCCGAGCAATTATTGAACCTAGATCATGTAAATCCAAAATATATTCGTGATAGAATGATGAAGAAAAAAAAAAATGCAAATTTGTAGATCAAAACCGGGAGACCAATCACAACATAACCTCAAGCGATTGACCGCCTTAATGCAAAACATTGAAAGGATAATCTGGAATGATGCCCTCACCTCGTTTGTCGAGTCCGAGGCCAACACGTTTTTTCGTAAACCACAATAATCTTCGTATAAACATAGTGCTTCACAAATCTAACAGACAATTTTGACACAAATGAATAACAAGTTGGTGCGCTGTATATTTTTATTTGGCGGGCCGGAAGTCGCGGTATCGTGTGTGCGCGATGATGAAACGGTGATTGGTCGCGTGAGAACGGAAGTGCAGGTGGCGCTACGAAACTGACGTATCCCATTGGCTGAAAGCTGCGTGAAAATATTGTCTGCTCGTACGATATATATATGCACTCTGTAAATATTTACGTTTCGCAATCAATACGCCAAAGGATATTTCTCCCGTATATACACCGTTTAATTGTTACACCCGTTACTCCCGTAACAAAGTAGCTCTTAATTTACAATTAGACAGAAGCACGCGATACACGAATAATCCCGTTTGTAACAGCAATTATGTAACGAAGTTCGTATACCACTGTACCTTCGTAGGACGAGCGAACGATATACGGGAAACGCACAGGGGAAAGTCGTGTCCTGTCAATTTCGACGAACTGTCAACGAGAGAACCAAACATGCGTATAACGTGGAAAAAAAACGCCAAATGATGGGATTTCGGGGCTTACGAGGGATGCCAACGCTACCAAATAGAACAATGATGAACGTCTAGGTACTTGCCATGCCGTGTAATAATAACCCATACCTTACAATAAGATTTTCGCGCCTAACCTCCCGTCACCAAAAAGCCAATACGGCCGTTTTGTTATTATTGCGAATGATCATTGTCATTCGTAGGATTATTGTGTCGCCTCCAAGGATCGTAAAATGAGTGGCCAATCGAACATCATTGTAAGGCCGCAAACATGTATGGACGAAAAATGGCTGAAGGTCGATCTGCAGCGGTTCCTTTCCCGAGATGGCCTTGCCGAATTGTGGAACGGTATGGTACGAGACGGAGAGATAGTGAGAACTTTCGCCGGCGGTCTCATCAACTCTGCCGGTGTTGTAGCTAAAAAGGGTAATGTGTTTTTTTTGCATCTGGTTCCTTCATATTTTTAAAGAATAATCTTCCTAGAACTTATCACTAGGGCTTATTCGCACCCCAATTTTTATTTAAAAAATGAGGTTTTTGCTGATTTTGTCTGTTTTTCAGACTAAATGGTTTTTTCACTGTTTAAATGTTAATTAAATCAGATGTCACACCATTCTCTTCCTTATGAAAAAACAAAGAAATTCATGTATGATAAAGTCCATTGATCCCTGTAGGATTGATTTTATGATTGAGACAAGCACGGGGTACATATAAACGCCAGTCATGCATTTTAAGAAAAAATGAATCACGAGTTCTTGGGACATAAATAATGAAGCGTTGAATCGTAGGTGCCAGTGGTCATTACTACTGCAATTCGCGGGTATTGTCTTGCTTGTGCTGCGATGGCATTTGCGGGCCCCAGAGCGGCTGTAACTGTGGACCTTGTCAAAAATTGGATGAAGAGGAAGCCGCCCGAACCTCTGCTCTGGTAGACAAACCTCTTCCTGCACAGAGTATGATTGATTTCTGGTTCTGGGGATCGCAGCCTAGTAAGAATTATCAACGATTCTTTGAGTTATTAGCGTCAATCCTTGCTCCGCATGATTCCGTTACGATTCGTTTGTTCCGCAGCTACTAACGATTTGACATCGTGCATCGAATCGTCGATCAAAGATCAGAGGATATTGTGTCACGAAGTCGCGAACAGTACTCTGTCCGCGACTCGTCTGCGACAGCGCTTGATAGTTGCTCGGAGATACTTTACTGCTCTGTCGCGTTACAAGCCCCGAGAGAACAAGGAAGTTGCCGCTACGGCGTCGAAAACGTTTCCCAAATCTCAGAAAATGTGAGTCGCGACTCTTGATCGAAGATCCCACAGGGAAAGAAATAAATTTATTTTAGACGAAACAGATGGATATTTTTTGCTTTCAATGTTACAGAGGTAAACCAAGCGAAAGAGCAGCCGTAGGTTTGGCACGAGTTGGCACCCGCGCAGCTTTAAATTTTTCCTTCGCTTATCTTCGTCGCGCCTGGGGCTCTGGAGAGGATGTCGATTTTTGCCGGGAGATACTCACAGAATCATTAGAGACGTTGCAAGCGTTGCCCGAAGCGACTCTGTTCGACGAGAACAACGTGTCCCAAGTGTGGTTGGACGTGGTTGAGAGATCGGTAAAATTTCTTCGTCAAGTTGTGACCGGAGACATGGTGAACGGGAGATCGTGGTGTCCCTTACCAGTGGCCGATCAACACACTGCACTCTGTCTTCTTCTTGAGCTTGTCGCTCAGCGCGGCACGCTCTCCAGCCTCTTAGATTCGGTCCTGTTGCTCCTACATCTGAGCGGAAAATCGAAGAGTCAGGACAATCGGGTTATGGCGCCCGGGCTATCGGCCCCTCTCGTACCCCTATTGCGTCGTTTGAATTCCATAGCGGCACCGAAGTGTCGTCGCACCGACGAGAACGTATGTCCGGGACCTTGCGAGGTTCTCCTCAAGTATCTCGTACTGCCGGACGATGACGGTATCGCCGTCGATCTGCGGAAAGCCGCGGTTGTCATAATGTGCAATCTGAGCCGGCTGGCAACGCCCTATCTACCGCCCCTCGGCAACGCGGCCAATTTCTCAAAAACCGAGACGCAGACGTATCAGGAGGTGATGGCTTGGGGAGCTCTCAAATTTGGCCACGGTACGGCACCGTTTTACTGCGACCCGATCGCCGAACTTGGTGTCAAACAGATGTGCTGTACCGAAGGCGCTCTCGTTATACTGACGCAAGACGGTAAAGTTTACACGATGCATTACGACTCCGAGAGTCAATATCCTCAGAGAGTTTTCGGCTTTTCCAACAAGAGCGTCAAGATGATCGCGTCGCATCCGGATGGCAAGCATTATCTCGCGTTGACGCAAGACGGCGTACCGTATTCATGGGGTAACGGAGCCGGCGGCCGACTTGGTCACGGCGATAGTACCTCCTACGACGAGCCGAAGATCATTGAAGATCTAGTGGACGAGGACGTTTCTTTTATTGCGTGCGGAAGTACTTATTCAGCAGCGATCACGAGCGCTGGGGTATTGTACACCTGGGGCCAAGGAAATTGGGGACGGCTCGGATTGGGCAGTTCTTGCGACCGACTCGTACCAATGGCCGTCACTTCACTCAACGGCCAAACGATCGTTCACGTTGCATGTGGTACCGGCGACTCGCAGACACTGTGTTGTACCGAATCGGGCGTCGTGTATTCCTGGGGTGACGGCGATTACGGTAAACTCGGTCGTGGCAGTTGCGAGTCCTCCCAGACCCCAAAAATGATTCGAGACAAGCTCCTCGATGTGAAAGTCGTCAAGGTATACTGCGGCGGACAATTCTCCGTCGCTCTGACCGCCGAGGGCGAGGTATACACGTGGGGAAAAGGCAATGCCTATTGTCTCGGTCACGGTAACGAGAATCATGTGAGATTTCCAAAATTGGTCGAGGCTCTCAAAAACAAAAGGGTAAAAGATCTTTCGGTTGGTAGCGTTATGGTGCTCGCGCTCACGGACGATCATCAGGTTTACGGTTGGGGCAGAAACGATTACGGGCAGATCGATCCGGTCCTCGATACCACCATCACGGAGCCCACTCTTTGTCCAACTCTATCCAACAAAGGTATCGTTGGTGTGGTCTGCGGCACTAATCAAAGTTTCGCTTGGTCACTGTCAACGAGATCTGTCGCCAACAGAGTGGCCTTCGTCGTTGATCTGCGCGAGGAAACGTTTAAACTTCTCGACATGCTATTGGCCAAATCGTGCGAGGGCTTAACGGGTACCAGGCCACCAACCCAGGACCGCGAGTGTCTTGCTGTCGCGACCTTGAATCTCCTCAGACTCCAATTACACGCTATGATAACCCACAACATCGATGGAAAATGCGTGGGTCTCGGCTCGACCCAACTCTTGAATTCGCTGAAACACGGATGCGTCGGACTTGCCAGTGGACCAGGAATATTGGCCACGATACAGGAGGCCGCCCAAGCTGTCCTCCAAACTGGCTGGAGTATTCTTTTACCAACGGCCAACGAGAGAGCGAAAACTCTTTCCGGATTTTTGCCAAACTCGAAAAGTCTCGAACAACCGAACACGAACAAGGGACAACAGTTTATGGCGGATCTTTTGGTTTCCAGTTTAATGGCCGACGGAGGATTGGAGCAGGCGCTTAAAGCGGCGGTTAAGGCCGAAATCGTCGATGTTTCGGACGAAAAGGAGATCGCCTTGAATTCCAGATCAACGTGCGAGACGAAGCAGGCGAAAGAGCTCAACTCCGAGAAACAACAGAACATGACGATCTCCCTGCTGCAACTGGTCAAACAATTGATACGCAACGGAACGTGCATAACGCGGTCGAGATTGCAATCCCTCCAACGACAATCAGCGCGCAACGAAGCCGAGCGCAAATTGGACAACTCGCCGAGTTTGAATCTTCTTCTGCGCTGTCAAAGATTGCTCATAGCTCAGATATATCAATGCTCGAAGAGCACCGAGGATCCACAAGAAGCCGAGATCGTGGGCGCTGAATCATTGCTGAAAAAATACATAATTCAAATATGCAATCACGTGACGGAGATACTGCCGACTGCCAGCGAGATCGTCTCTACGAGTACCAAGAATTTTGTTGTCGTTGCGAAAATCCTGAAAGGTGACATAATCAATATTTTATTGCCAGAGCTTGTGATATGCATGATACTTCTTCAGGTTGACAATCCGATGTTACTGAACGGTATGAATTGGCTGGATGTGTTGGGTCCGGTGTTGGACGTGCTCGACCGTTTCAATCGTCTAACGCCATCCACGGAGCACGAGGACGCCGACGATTTGTCGTGGCCCGGTATAATAGTTCCCCAGCAGGGTAGCAAAATTTCCGTTAGTGAAGAACCGACGCTTATACGTTGGGCCGATCTCGAGAATCACAATCGCGACGGTGGCCTCTGGATAGTCATAAATGACAACGTCTACGACATACAAGACGTTTGTCAAGAGGGCACTTGCACTCTCGAAATGTTTCATCGTTACGCCGGTGACGATACTGGCGGACCGTTGCCAAACGTGACGCGACAATTACCGGCGCAATTGACGCGCTCGATGATGGACTCCTGTTTTGTTGGTTATTATTGTCAACCCGAGCCAGACACGACACGCTTTACCATCGAAGTTATGGACGTTTGCTCGTCCCTTCTCGATATGGAAAGAGCTCTGGGCTTTCTTCTCGGTCTTCTAGCCCACAGAATGCGTCAGAGTCTCGCTCTACTTCCCGCCGAGGAAGAAGCCAGTGCATGGCTGAACGCAAATTTTCTTCGCGGTGGCCTGCAAGTACTTCAACCGGCGAATCCGTACGAGGAAGAAAAGGGCGAAGCGCGAAGCAACAATTCCACACCGGCGAGCTCACCAACGAAACCTACGATCCCGGTGCGCACCAAAGACGAACAGCAAAGAGCCTCGGACGATCGGGTCGCTTCGTTCGTTCATGCGCTCGCCGAGAATCACAAGACCGATCCTAACGTTCAAACCTTTCTCGCCATGGTCGACAAATTTAGCAAATCCAATTTGTTGTTGTCGCACGTTGATTTTTGCAGTGATCATCCGGTCGAGGAGATCGGCCGCCTCTTAATGGCCGTCACGATAAAGCACTTGGCCCTCGGCTATCAAACGTTGCAAATTGTCGAGCAGGAGCGCGCAACGGGAAATGGAAAATTGTCAAAACCGCTTATCGACATGGTGCGTACGATACACCAGACCAAGTGGAATCTCATAAGAACGAGGCAACAACAGAATCGCAGTTACAAGGAAGTTTGCGCGCCCGCTCAAGAAAAATGCCGTTTTTTACTCTACGAGGTGAGACCATCGACGAGTTACGAAGTCAAGGCTTATCGAGAACTCAAAATTTTACACACGGTTTCGAGATTTCGACGCGCGGTTCGCACTGTCATCACCGACATCAGGAGAAACAAAGAATCACCGAGTAAAATAGAGGATATCGTGAACGCATCGATACAAAATTCCAAAACCCGGCCAAAAATCGAGGACGGCTCGCTACCGACCACCAAAGATTCCACACCGATCGCTGAAATACCAATTTCACAAAAGTTCGAAGATATACTCAGTACAGCGAACGTCATAATGCAATTGCACGAGAGAGTCAAGACGAAGGCTTTGACGATTGATCCCTACGAGCTGATGACCAACGTCATTAATTTCGTCGTTGCGGAAGATGGTGGTGACGTTGAGACTCTCCGCCGAGCGATGTACTGCCAGATCCAACGTGCGAAGCTTCGGGAACGTGGAATCGTCATGATGCAGGAGCTATTGAAGAAGGACTTTCTTATAACGTCGGTCAAGTACTCGCTGTTGAACGGATGGCTCGGCTTGACTCACGAGAGTGCCAACGATCTGACATCAGGAATAACCCATGCGTTGAACAATATTCAACTGGTCACGCCGTACCAGAAAGTGAAGATTCAATTGGCTGAAGCGGAAATTTCGTCCTGGGCCATACGAGCGCTCAGAGCTTACGTAATACAGGCGGAATCACCGAGCAAGGGCAAAGCCAGCGGGAAGAGCAGCTTGAATCAGGGCACGTACACGTGGCTACGAAAATTACCGAGAGCACGATTTCTCTTGACGATTTTGGGAATGCTTACGAATCATCATTGCGCCAATGAGATCGGTCTCATGGTTAATTCCGGTCTGCTGTCGAGTATTTTGAGCCTATTGAGGCAAATTGGACCGTCGATGAAGGAAGAGAATCCGCGACAGAAAGACGCAACCGCCATTTACGAGGATGCGATACAGAAGAGCAAACCACCGGCGGTTCAGTTGACAGGCACGGAGCTCGCTGCACTGATGAAAATTGGCACCAGGGTGGTGAGAGGCGTTGACTGGAAATGGGGCGACCAGGATGGTCCACCACCCGGCGAGGGTCGCGTCATAGGTGCCCTAGGCGAGGATGGTTGGATAAGAGTACAATGGGACAACGGTACGACCAATTCTTATCGTATGGGCAAAGAGGGTAAATACGATTTGAAGCTTGCCGAGCCACCAATCCCTCAGGAGAGCGATTCAGACGAGGATTCCCCGGTAGACACGAACAAAACCATCGTCGATCCCTCCCGCGAAATTCATCCAACGACGTATCTGAAGAAAGCGTCAACTTCCCTCTTGCGCATTATTTTGCTGTCATGCGGTGCAAACGCCGACAGCATACAACCGTCAGCCGTGACGATTATTTCCTCGGTTCTACGCGGTATAATGTCAGCCGTGAACAAAGCGGACTCGAGTATGGCGACGCAATTGGCGAGGGAACATCACGAGACTTGGGCGACTCTGGGATTTTTGAAATCGATCGCAACCTCGCACTCACTGTGCAGCGCCCTCAGCACACCAGCATGGATCGATTTTCTGCTGCGTCTCATCGCGGAGGAGAACGATCCCGATTTGTCCAAACAGATAATGGCGGTGCGACTGTTGTCCGCGGTCTTGACCTCTTGGACAACGGACAATCCGGACATGACGCCCTTCCTCGAAAAGGCGTTTCAACTACTAGGACAGATAGCGCTGATGTGCGAAGCCGGCGATAATTCAGAACTTCACGCCAATAGGTGTCGAGTGTCCCTCACCGCCTCGCACAGTTCGACGCTTGCCGAGGAATTGATCACCTTAATACGATCTCTGCACTCGTTGCCCGCGTGGAATTCAACATTGAACGCGTTTCTCACCGCCAAACTGTCTCTTGCTTCGGATCTATTGAGCGACGGGCCGCTTTTTCACATTCAGATGAACGAGAACGGCGGTGAACACGGCCTTCTCGTACAACAAATGGCAATGGCGGCTCTAATAGTCGTCGGGGGTCTTGACGATCGTCCACGGATCGGTGGAACGGTGGAGATTGACGGCGAGATGGGTACGATTTGCAGATTCACTCCGCACTCCAAGCTTATCGTCCAGATGCACGACGAGACGGGAGTTCGCAAGAAAGTACCGTTCGCAGCGATAAAAACATTGACGGACAAGTTTCATTTGGATCGAATGACCGTGAGCGATTCTCTTCTATCGGCCTGGGCTAATTTGTTGCTCGGTCATTGCAGGCTGGATCGAAGACCAGGTGGCATGCCTGTCATAGCTGGTGTCGTAAATTCCTCGGTTTTGCAGACGCAGCAGGAACAATTGGCCGCGTTGAACGCCGGTAAAGCGCTCCTTGGACATCAAAACAAATTGCGTCAGGTACTGAAATGGCGAACGTGCTCCGAGGTCGACGACGATCATTCCAACACGTTGCTACAAGAGATGCTGATAAGAGCGACCAAGCCGCAACCTCTCAAGCCGATATTCAAGAGGAAAGAACTCGAGGAAGCTGCACTAGCCGTGTCTCAATATCTTGCCTCGGAACTGAGACACACACCGATACATCGCACGGGCCTCGCTTCGGACCCGACAACGCCAACCTCCGAATGTTCACTCGTTTCTCTCACTTCCAGTCAAAAGAAGCACTGCAAGAGCAGCGCGAGAAAAACCGGAACTTCCTCGTCGGCCGTTCCACTGGTCACTCAGCTGACGGAAATGGGCTTTCACAGAAAAATCGTTGAACTTGCTATACGGAGTTTGAGCATAGCAGATAGCAACGTAACGGCCGAGACGGTGGTGGCTTGGCTACTCGAGAAAGCTGACACCGGGGTTTACGGAGCCGACACCGATATGATCTCGAGTTTGGATAGCGTCTCTGACGCAGATGTTTCGAGTAGCGAGGACATCGATGACAGTCCCTCGACTCACGAGGCCAGCTCCGTACCTCAACCGACCTACATGAAGAGGTCTGACTTTCTTTTTGTTGACGAGTACGCTATTTACGTACGGGATAACGTGGCCGCGGGTATGCTGGTACGTTGCTGCAAGAGTTACGAGGAGGTCGAGTATGGTGACATTGGCCAAGTCGTAAGAATCGACCTCGAGGGACTTCACGATTTGAACGTGCAGGTGGCTTGGCAACACAAGGACGGTACTTATTGGGTCAGATTCATACACATCGAGTTACTGGGACATCCGCCCACACTGCCCGGTCCACCCGCGCTCAAGGTTGGCGACAAGGTTCGCGTCAAATCTTCCGTTGCCGTGCCCAAGTACAAGTGGGGTTCGGTGAACCACACGAGTGTCGGCGTCGTTACTGGTATAATGAACAACGGGAAAGATGTCTCGGTTGATTTCCCACAGCAGAGCAGTTGGACCGGACACGCCGCGGAAATGGAACGAGTGCCCTCCTGTCATCATGCTGTAACTTGCAACTCTTGTCATCTCTCGCCAATTTCCGGCCCGAGATTCAAGTGCAAACCTTGCGATAATTACAACTTGTGCGAAAATTGTTTCTACACGAAGCGCTCGCACAGGCACGGCTTTAATCGGATAGCCGAGCCTGGTTCAGCGGCCATTTACGCTGGTAAACCAGGAAGATACCATCGACAGGATCTGACGGAACCCTCGCTGATCGACGATTGGTTCAAGTGTATAAGAACGCTGAGCGTATCATCGCGAGAAAATTGGGCAACCAGACTGATCGACGGCTCGGAAAAGTATTGGCAGAGCTGTGGCTATCAGGGAAAACACTGGATCCGCCTGGAAATGTTGCCTAACATACTCGTGCATTCGCTCAAGATCGTCGTTAATCCGCAGGACAGTAGTTACATGCCGTCCCTTGTAACGGTAAGCGGTGGCGACTCGTTTGGTAGTCTTCTCGAATTGGCGACGATTACGGTGAGAAACACCGACGAGACTGTGAACCTATTGCAAGACATCAACGAGTATTACGCCTGCATCGAGATATCGATAAAGCAGTGTCACAACGGCGGTATAGATTGCAAAATTCACGCTTTGCAGATCGTAGGAAGAAAGAAATTGTTCGAGAATCAATTGACGACGTCGGTGTCGTTTCTTGCTTCCGATTGGGAGATCGTTCAGGAACAAATGTCGACGCAGAGAGTCGGGGACGTGCATCAGAGCTCGGCTATTTACGTCTGGGGCTTGAACGACAAGGATCAATTGGGTGGATTGAAGGGTTCGAAGATCAAGTTGCCGGTCTACAGCGAGGTACTGTCCAAGCTGAAACCCGTCCACATAGCCGGCGGCAGTAAAACCCTCTTCATCGTGACACAGGAGGGCAAATTGTACGCTTGCGGTGAAGGTACGAATGGCCGATTGGGCCTCGGTGACAACAACAACGTTTACGAGCCCAAACCGATACCATTCTTGAGCCAATACGTTATTAAAAAAGTCGCTGTACACTCGGGCGGTACGCATGCACTTGCGTTGACGCAGGACAGCAAGGTGTTCTCGTGGGGTGACGGCGAGGACGGGAAGCTCGGTCACGGGAATTGTCTCTCTCTCGACAAGCCGCGTCTCATCGAGGCCCTCAAGTCCAAGAGGATACGGGACATCGCGTGTGGCTCGGGACATTCGGCGGCCATAGCCAGCAACGGGGAACTCTACACTTGGGGATTGGGCCAATACGGGCGTTTGGGACACGGTGACACGGTCACGCAGACAAAGCCCAAATTGGTAAAAGCTCTCGTTGGTCAGCGAGTTATTCAGGTCGCTTGCGGTAGCAAGGATGCTCAGACCCTCGCTCTCACCGAAGAGGGCTACGTTTATTCCTGGGGCGATGGTGATTTCGGTAAATTGGGCCGTGGTGGAAGCGGCGGCTGCAACAATCCTCTGCTCATAGATCGTCTCCTCGGCATCGGTGTCGTTCAGGTGGAGTGCGGAGCTCAGTTTTCTCTCGCCCTCACGAAGTACGGTGAGGTTTTAACGTGGGGCAAAGGTGACTACTTCCGTTTGGGCCACGGAAACGATCAGCACGTGAGAAAACCGACGCTGGTCGAGGCGCTTCGCGGCAAGAAGATAATCCATGTAGCGGTCGGTGCGCTTCACTGTCTCGCCGTGACGGACACGGGACAAGTTTACGCCTGGGGCGACAACGATCACGGGCAACAGGGAAACGGCACGACGATCGGCAATCGCAAGCCCTCACTGGTGCACGGCTTGGAGGATGCGAAAGTCAATCGGGTGGCTTGCGGCTCGAGTCACAGTGTCGCTTGGGTTCTTACGGACCCTCACATTGCGAGCAATCAAGAACCGGTTGCGTTCGCGACCGCCAAAGATCCGCTGGGCCAAGCCCTCCTGGTTTCGGGTAACGCACAAGAGACGAACGTCGTCGGTGCGGCCAAAAACGTCCGACCTTCATTGTCCAACATCATTCTGTCCCTCGAGAGCAACGTCGCCAAGCAGCAGGCTCTTCAGCACGTTCTCAATGCTCTGCACATAATGCAAGCGCGAACCGCGATCGTTATCGCACTCAGAAGTCACACGGACGTCGTCACGAACTGCGAAAAGTCCTGCCAGCCCGATACACCCTCCGAGGCAACGACGAGCATCAGCGTTGGTCACGCGGTCTATCAGAACGTCGGTGAGATCGCTCAGGGTGGCGGCGAGGCACCGGCCAATGTTGCCGAAGTCACAAATCTCCAATCTAGCCCCCGTGCGACTCCAGCACCAGAGGACTACTCGAACACGATTTTTCCCTCGATGTCGAGCTCCACGAGTCTTTCCTCAAGGGCCTCGAGAATGTCGACAAGCGCCATGAGCGTAATTGCCGCCACGCTTACCTCGAACGCCCAGGTAGTCGGTGAGGCGGCATCCACCGAGCCGGGCTTGGACGAATTCACGTCAAGTCTGAGCGAAGACGACGCCAGAATGCTCGTCGATCTTCTGAAACTTGCGGTTGCAAATAGAGTTTGTAACTCGGCGAAAGACATAATCTCGAGTGTTCTCATTGCCCTGGGAAAAACAAAATCGTTCATAAGAAACATGCTGTTGGAGCTTTGCGTCACGGAACTCGAGGACACAGCGGCAAATTCGAGTTGTTTGAACAACGCGCCACAGCCGATCGTTCAGGAGAGTCCGCATCCGTATATGGACGACACTACATTGACGGGACACGTGAAGATACCGGGCGCTGAAGCGCTCAGGGTCGAATTCGATCGTCAATGCGCGACGGAAAAGCGTCACGATCCGTTGACGATAATGGACGGTGCGGGACACGTCGTTGCCATAAGATCGGGCATGGAATGGAGCGAGTGGGCCGCCGAGATAAGGATTCAGGGTGACGAGTTGCGATGGAGATTTTCCTCGGATGGCTCGATGAACGGTTGGGGATGGCGTTTCACGGTTCATCCGATATTAGCGATTTTGGCACCCCACGAGCTGGGCTCGGATCGAGCCGTACTCTCGCAACCGGCTATCGCCCTCGCCGAGTGTCTGCTCGACAACAGTCTCATCAGCTCGGATCGTAGTATCGTCGGTAGACTCGCTAACGCGCTCGCCCAATGCAGTCAGCTGAGTACTCTTACCGCACAGCAGCGCATGTGGGCCTTGAAAAAATTGCAAATGGTCTACGTAAACGGGCCGGGTTTGCGTCCCGACGCGGCACCTCTGACTTCTCTGCTCGGCTCGTTGCCCCAGGCACTTCTCCGACAATACGAGTACGAGGATCCCGCGGTGCGCGGTGGAAAACAACTCATGCACAGTGATTTCTTCAAAGTTCTCGTCGCGCTCGCCTGCGATCTTGAACTCGACACCATGCCCTGCTGCACCGAGATTCACAAGTGGTCCTGGTTCAGGAGATACTGCCTCGCCGCGAGAGTCGCCAAATCACTTGTCAACCGTACTCCACTGTCGAAAAACTTTTGCCTCGACGTTACCAAGAGAATCAACGAAATGATTACGGAGGAGGACGGTGGCACGAGGGATCACGAGAATCACGAGCTCTTCAAAAGAGAACACGACGAACAATTGTTACTCTGGCTCAACAGGAGACCCGAGGACTGGACCCTCTCGTGGGATGGATCAGGAGCTATTTACGGCTGGGGGCACAACCATCGAGGCCAGCTGGGAGGCCTCGAAGGCGCCAAGGTCAAATTACCATCGCCCTGCGAGAGTCTCTCCGCTCTGAGACCCGTACAACTCGCAGGTGGTGAACAAACACTTTTCGCCGTTACAGCTGATGGAAAAGTCTACTCTACAGGTACGCGTTCCATTTATATACGCGCTATTAAGGGGTTACATGAGTTTCGAAGCCAAAAAAGGCATATTTTCTCTATTTTTTTTAAATATAATATATAAATTGATTTATTCAATATTATAAGCACATAAAAGAGCAACATTTCAACAATATTTTTTAAAAATTTCGTCCAAAAATTTGGGAAATTCAGCCGGTGGGACCTGGTTTCCGGAGACCCCTCAAAAAAAAGTGTCGTCGTGGTGGTCAGGATAACTCATGATAGTTTTATCTGAAATTAAAAAACCATTTTTTTTCTGTGAGTAGATAAGTATAGCTCGTGCGTGACTGAGGAATTTTTCAAAAAATTGAAATTTTAATTTTTGGCAGAGTTGTATGCAAAATAGTTCAATTTTTAAATTAAATTTTAAAATTAGTTGTAATCGAAAAAAAACCTTCGTTCAATCACTAGTCAATGCTATTTTGAAGAAGTGTGCAAAATTTCAATAAGATCGGTGCATTCGTTTTTGAGAAATCGTGTCCACTGACTTCAAAAATAGTGCTTTGAGAAAAATGCGTATGCCTGCGTCGCTCCCGGCCGGTCTTTCCCAACGGGGGGAATTCCCAAAGGCTTTCTCTCCTAGACTTTTACTCCGATTGACTTAAAACTTTGGGAGAATATTCTAGACATATTGTACTAGAAGTATAGACATCTAGTAGACATAGTGTACTATTAGATAATAAAATAAATAAAAAATAGAGTTTTCGAAATTTTCAGACCCAGGTAACCCCTTAAGTTGTCCTAATCGCGGTCCAAACGTTTTTGCGCCCAAGTGAGTCATTTTTCACTGGGTTTTTCGAACAATAGCAGTACGTCTGTGACGTCTGTGACGAACAATAGCAGAACGTCTGTAACGTTTTCTATGCAAAGCATCTTGGTGGAAGGGTCCCGCTACCTGCTCGCGTTCGAATCTACCCCGTAACGGTTTCCAGGAAACAATGTAGCCATGCAGGTTTTTGTCAAACAGATTGTACGACACGGCTATTGATCGAAGAAGGATTATCGAAATTCTTCACAACTCCTGCGTAAGAAAAAAGCCTGATTATTATTTTTAATTGATTCCAGGATATGGAGCCGTCGGTAGACTCGGCATCGGCAGCACGGACTCGGTTCTCGTACCCACCCTCCTGGAATCCATACAGCACGTGTTTATAAAAAAAATAGCTGTCAATTCGGGCGGTAAACACTGTCTGGCACTGAGCTCCGAGGGACACGTTTATTCGTGGGGTGAGGGCGACGATGGGAAACTCGGACACGGCAACAGATTGTCCTTCGATCGGCCGAAACTCATCGAGGCTCTTCTTGGTACGGAAATCGTTGACATCGCATGCGGAGGACACCACAGCGCGGCCATCAATAACGCTGGATTATTGTACACTTGGGGAAAAGGTTGAAAGTCTTGCTGAATTTTTAAGGTTTTGCAGTTAAATAAGGAGACCTTAGAAACTTTGTCATGTCCGTTCGTCTGTCTGTGACAACTTCACAAACGCGACAGTTTTTAATGTATATGCTTCATGGATAAGCGCGAAAAAATCAAGACTTATTCGTCTATGTGATGAATTTTTTTCAGGCCGATACGGTCGTCTGGGCCACGGGGATAGCGATGATCGATTAAAGCCGAAAGTTGTTAGCGCTCTTCAAGGCTACAAAGCAGTTGACGTTGCCTGCGGCAGTGGCGATGCGCAAACGTTGTGCGTGACCGACGACGACAACGTGTGGAGCTGGGGCGATGGTGACTACGGGAAACTGGGCCGAGGCGGAAGCGACGGTTGCAAGTGTCCCATGAAGATTGAGTCCCTCG
The DNA here is from genome assembly GCA_963932345.1 of Ophion ventricosus. Taxonomy (NCBI): domain Eukaryota; kingdom Metazoa; phylum Arthropoda; class Insecta; order Hymenoptera; family Ichneumonidae; genus Ophion; species Ophion ventricosus. The sequence continues at coordinate 15,576,505 of OZ010716.1, read as the reverse complement.
CTGGGCTGGGAGTCGTGAAGGTCGAGTGCGGGAGTCAATTTTCCGTGGCTCTCACGCGATCCGGAGCTGTTTATACCTGGTAAATAGTTCATATCGAACGAACCCTTTTTCACGAATTTATTGCAAAAAACAGTGACTGTGCTCGTCGTAGTTTTTTACTTTAAAGAATTGCTATACCAAGTAAAAATAATCGGAATTATTATAAGACGAATCGGGTAATGACTCACAAGTGCAGTGCGTCTCGAAAATGTTTGGGATTTTGTTCTCCCGTTTTTATTCGGTTTACAAAACGAAATAATTCAGATTTTTTGTGCTTAAAATAATATTGATTCGTCGATCTATTTGGAGGATGGTGTTGCTTAATCCTTAAAATGCATAAAAACCCTCTTAACAAAAAAAAATAAACCCATTGTTAACGAGAAATAAGTATCGGATTTTGTAAATATTGATTTTCATTGAAATGGCAAGCATTTAAAAAATGGTTCGATTTACAATGAAATAATTGTGAAAAATTGTTTATAACAAAAGAAGGTTTCGTCAAATCGAGAAATCTTTACGTATTTCTATGGATAATGTAGTTTAGAAAATAATGTGAAAATTCGAAGTGAATCCGATGAAAGATGTTCGAATTATGCTGCAAGCCAATTTGAAAAACGCCTCCAACGTTTTGTTTTACATTGTCTCAGGTTTGAGGGTGAAAATCCAGTAGTTGAAACAGTAGTTTTTGGGTCCCCGGCCAATCGTACCTTTTCTGAAGGACGTAAAGTATAATCTGGCGTCAAAACATTTTTTTTCTTCTGATGCTCTGGAGTAGTGTTGTCGCTCAAATGAAAGGAAACGACACAAAACTCCGGCCACCCGCGCGAGTATCTGAACTTGTAGATCATTAACATTTAAAGCCTTAGGCTTATTATCAGTTCGAAAATTAATCTAGTTATTCAACTGCCTTATTACGGGGATATTCCAGTCTAGAGGCCTAAATTTCAGGCGTTTTTTCGGGCCGGATAAAAAATATATTTTTTTAGTATCCATGTTTTAAACTTTTTGTTGATGTTTCAAGAGATTACAAAAAAAAAATTGAAAAAGTTATGGACCTCTAAATATGACCGTAAAAAAAGGATTGAGGCGATTGACGTCGTTCCAAAGCTCTCGTTTATCTGAAACAGAAATAAAATCAATTTTCTTGATCAATAAGAATGTCATTATGGCAGAAATCGAAGAGAAAAAAAATGTTCAAATGGCAAGCTCTGAAAAAAGGTAATTGTTTAGCCCTACTTTTTTTAAAGTAATTTTTCTTCAATAGTAATATTAATAATTCCATAATGCCCGATGTAGAGGCGATAGGGGAATATATACTGAAGGTCGATACCAGATTTGACGTCAATCGGTTGAATCGAACTCGAGATTTTATGCCAACCAGGTTGAAAAAAGTATTTTCGAGAAAAACGCGTTTAACCCTTTGTGGTCGCCCTGGGTAGAATCGACCCGTCGATCAATTTTTGGCGTAAATATATAATAGTTCCCGGCTTCGAATGAGAGTGCATTCACCATCTTACGTGGAGTTTGAAGTATCCTTATGCCATAAAATTTACCCTCTTCACATGTCGGAATAAACACCTTTTGCTACTATTTTTCCCAAAAGTAGCATATCTACGGAGTATCACGTCCAAATTTTAGGTAAAAATGTTGAAAATTCACGGGACTATGATTTTTTGAGCGAAAAAGTGCCTTTTTTGCGTTTTCACCTCTTTATGAATTTTTTTTAACATGTCGCTATTTTATTTCTTAAAAATAATTTTTTCGTACACCATCTAGAAAGTTCAAAGCCTGTTCCGTGATTTTTTGAACCACTTCGGACAAATGGTTTGGTCATAATACTTTTTTGAAAACTGACTGGGTAGAATCGACCCAGGTGTGACCACCACGATTGAATTTGGATATGTGACCACGAAGGGTTAAAGTTTTGAGTACAATTTCAGACAACCGCAACTATCTAAGTGGTATAATGACATGTTATACTCACGTTATATTAATCGGCTATTTCTGCCTCGTAAAGCGTGTCTCCCTCGACTTCGAAAGGATGGTTTTCTGAAGCTCGTTCTTCCCTGCGAGCAGTTATAGCTCCCTTAGAATCACTATAACTTTATAAATATTAGGAATTTCAAAATTTTCTTTTGAGGATATATTCTACATATTAAGAAAATGCTAAAGAAACGACTTTTTCCAAATTTCGACGATACAATAACTGCTTAAGTTTCCCGAAGTCGTATTTCCTCGAAATCCTGAGGGCGGTTTTCCAGATAAAATTTACAAATATACAAGCACGCAAACAAACGAACATTTCTCGCTCGTTCAAAAGTATAGAATAGATAATAACAAATTATTTCACAAATTGGTAGTTCGCCAAATTCTTATTTGAGTATTCGTCGATCGCGTACACGAAAACAGGGGAAAAGGAGATTATCATCGATTGGGTCATGGAACCGACGACCACGTGCGAAGGCCTCGAAAAGTGGCCGCTCTTCAAGGCAAGAAGATAATATCGATAGCAACGGGTTCCCTGCACTGCGTAGCTTGCTCGGACAAGGGTGAAGTTTTTACTTGGGGCGACAACGACGAAGGCCAATTGGGCGACGGGACGACTGGCGCTCTCCAACGTCCTCGACTCGTTCACGCGTTACAGGGCAAAAAAATAACACGAGTGGCGTGCGGTAGCGCTCATACCCTGGCGTGGAGTACGACGAAAGCGACGCAGAGCCGATTGCCCGCCGCTACACCGATGGAATACGATCTCGTCAAAGATTTACCCTTCGCTGCTCTCCACAATCGTCTCGTACTACTGCATCATTTCGCCGAACTTCTGTGCCCTTCCCTCGTCATGTTCCCGACCTCGGGGCCCATGGGCCTCAACAAATTAGCACCGATGCTCGTTTACAGTATTAAAGAGGCAACCTTCCGAAAGGTCGTTCAAGCCACCATGGTAAGGGACAGACAACACGGTCCTGTCATCGAGTTGAATAGGATACAAGTGAAGAGAGCACGCAGCAAAGGCGGCCTTGCCGGCCCTGACGGTATCAAATCCGTTTTTGGTCAAATGGTCTCGAAAATGTCACTACTCACCCAGGACGTTCTATTCCTGCCGCATCGAGTTTGGAAAGTCAAATTCGTTGGTGAGTGTATTCGATCGATAATGAATATTTTTTCTTATGTTATGAAAATTAATATATTAAAAATAATGGCACATCTAACCTCGTTGAAATTAAAAACCGGTTTTGTTATTTTTCTCCGACACTAATTATGAACTCATGAGAATAATTTTTCGTTATTCAGCTTCTTGATTTATTCGTTAATTGCATTAAGGGGGGCACTGCCTATAGAACGCCAAAAATCAGATATAACCAGTCGCCGTGAAGCTGTCCGGTAGGGAGGCCAAATGCGGTGTACACTCCAGCACCTCGTAGGATGATCTGAAACAGTCTGCGTAAAAAAAATTTATTAGTATAAACATGTGGTCACTTGATGAACTAATAATATTGGAAAAATAATGATAATTGGCTAAAGGGGAGGCCTTAGAACAAAACAGTTGATTTTTTCGGAAAAAAATCGACGTTTGACCCAGCCAAAAACATGTTTATTTTGATAATTTTTAGTCGATCTTAAGTTCATCAATTGGATACAAGTATCATAAAAACGTGTGCCAAATATGAGCTTGATCGGTCAAATAGTTTTTGAGTAATCGTATACACCGATTTTCAACGTATTGAAAAAAAAGTTTCGAGATAATCGTGTTTAAAGTTTCGGCAAGAGAAAAACGTATGATTCTGTGACTTATCGACTAGTCAGCTATTCCCGCACCATATAATAGTCCTTCAGCTTCCTCGTAATACTCATTTTTCCCATCTAACAGCTATTATTGAATAGACGACTCATCCACCTCTCCACATAGTGCCTATATCTGCGCGCAGGGCTCCAAATGGAGCAGAAACGAGTCACGCTCAAAGGCTCTCAGGACGTCATTTTTTAGAATTGACCAACATCATTAACTGCATCGTATTCTACAGGTTTCAAACTATAAATTTAGGCAATAAAAAGAAATGCATTTTTTGAAACCTCTATAGGGAGTGCCCCCTTAAGGCCTTATATACCTTTAGATGGTCGGAAAATAAGCCTTCGGTTTGGGTTTTTTTTAAATACCTAATAAAGCAATAAAAATAAGGTTTGGAGGGTTTGTTTTACATATCTGTAGGTACTCAATTTATTTATTTTTCCAAAAGAATACAAAATGGCGGCCCGTTGGCCGGTGGAAACAGAATTACGTTTTTTAAGCCCTCCACGGGCGAATTCGTTGAAGACGCGCATGAGCAAGTAGAACGAAAAATTATAGTTTTTCGAAATCTACATGAGTTACTAGCCAAGTACATGAAATTATTACAAAATATTGATTTTTCTGAATTTGGCATCATTTTGAAAATAATTCTATTAAATTTAGCATTTTCTACTAAAAAAAAAACAGCCTCAATGTGTTTATAAGAACCGGAACTGTTAATCGGTCATTAAAAATCGTGTACACTGCGCTAGAAAATCTAAGCAGCTACAGTTGAAGGTCAAAGTCAAGAAAAAAGCTGATTTCAAGAAAAACGCGTTTAAAGTTCGAAAACCATCGGCAGAATGTTTGCAAAAATTTGTTTCCACCTAAAACAACTTTTGCATATCATTCTTGGGATGTTTATACATAATTTAGGCCATTAACTAAAGACGATACCTTTTTTTTAATCAAATGTACATAAGGCCTTAATTAATTTACATAAATTACTAACGATTTCTACGTGAAAAGGTCACTGGAGTAAATGTCGTAGAATCGTAAAAATGCTTGAACCTTACAGGCGAAAGTGTCGACGATTGCGGCGGTGGATACAGCGAGAGTATAGCCGAAATGTGTGACGAGCTGCAGAACGGTTCACTTCCGTTGTTCATCCCAACGCCGAATGGTCGCGACGACAACGGAACCAACAGGGATTGCTTCTTGCTCAATCCTACCGCAAATTCCGATCTTCACAAAGCGATGTTTCAGTTTCTCGGGATATTGATGGGTATCGCAATTAGAACCGGAAGTCCGCTTAGCCTGAATCTCGCCGAACCCGTGTGGAAACAATTGGCTGGTATACCTCTGACACCGGCCGATCTCACCGAGGTCGATCGGAATTACGTGCCCGGATTACTCTGCATTCGCGACATGAATCCGGACGAAAAGGTTTTTCAGACCCTCGAGATGCCTTTTTCGACGCCCTCGGCGGTTGGACACGACGTCCCGCTGTCTAACAGGTCGGTATTTTTCTTTGCTGGCCATTTTAACGCTCTAATTTCCACAATATTTTTTGCATTGAAAAAAACGGCAAACTAATCGGCGGGTCAATGGTTTTATCGATCAATCGTAAGAGACTGTTTTTTTTAGATGTAGGGGAAAGGTGTACGAGATGATCCCTTTAAGGCAGTCTTCCCGTGTGAAGGCTCTTTTTTTCGCTGTTTTTTTTTTTTTTTGGCAAACTAAATAAACATACAACTGCGAACTTTTCACCACACATTTATTCATATTTTGGGCACACTTCACAATTTTTTCAGCCCGAAATCGTCGCTCATTGTTAAAGTGAATGGCAACTTAGCGACTCATCTTCAAAAAAAAGTTTTTTTTGCGGTGACCATCATTGCGGGCGTTCTGCTTATCTGAAACAAAAAAAATCAAACGGCATTTAAATCTGTGAAGTATGAACTAGTTTTTGAACTAGGATTATTAAAAAATATTGAAAGGTAAATTTTTGGCATCTTGTTGAACATTTTTTCGTGAATTTTGGTGTTTTTTCACGACTTCTTCAACATGAAAAAAACGGCTTGACGAATCAGAATTATCCTAGTTTGCAAAGTGTCTATGTGAGTACTGAATAAGTCATTCAAATTTCAAAGGAATTCGTTCCATAGATTTCGAGATATCGTGGTCATCAATTTGAACAATATAGTTTTGAAAAAAACGCGTTTCAAGATTCAAATACGAATATCACCAATAACATTTTGACTCATCCTTAATCTGCTATGTCTGGTCCATGAAGTGAACCTTCAGTTTGCTCAAAAAAATCCTGCAAAGCCGATTGTTGCTCCCTGGTATCAGTTCTCGCTCTTTTAGCGAAGTCGGTCGAGCGTCGTTCGAAGCGGCAAATACGCGCTTTATTACGGCGATGGGCGTAAGCTTGAGTTACGTGGCCAATTTGACATCCCATTGTGATTAAAACTTTCAAAATGCTATCAAATCCTTCATTGAAGATAATCGTGGCAAGAAAAGTTGCTATTCCAACGATCTTTGTGCCAGAATGCAGGTGTTTAGGAGCGAAAATCCAGATCAATGAAATTAATGATTCATTGTTATTTTGTGTTTGTGCTCCTAAACATCTGGTCAACAGTTCATCTCGTGATAAATCTTCATAGACTGGTTTGAAGACTTTTTGAACTTCTGCAGTCAGAGGTGGCTTATCGTGGTGAAAATTATTGAGTCCTTCTCTAGCTTCAGCCTTGCGCCATTTGCACTAGCTGTCTTCGCCTGTTGGACAATTTTGATGTTGAGGATTTGCGTCTGTAGAACATTTGTGGTAGAAAGTTGCCCAAATTTCTTCCTTCATTTCTTCCACCGAGTTTGCGTGTTGGCGAATGCCTAAACCGTAAAATTTAGTGAGCTCGTTAATGAGCTTGTCGGGATGTTTCGGGGGGGGGGGGGGGGCATTCTGTTTTACCAAAGAATATCACTAGATATCGTTAATAGTTTCGTCGCACTCGAAAATGATCATTTTACCCCAAGGAATAAACTCGTACACCTTTCCCCTAGATACGGCAGTAAAAAGTTTTTATAAGTTCCGCTACATCTTTTTCGAGAAGCAAAAAAAATTACAATTTAAGGGGATAACACTAATCCAGAGGCTCGAAAAATGGGTGTAACTTTAAGAATTTTTCGCCCTTGATAAAGTAAATCGAAAATCTATTTGAAGAATTTTATCGTACACTTCTCAAAGTATATAACACCATTAAGAAAAACCCTGTAAAGGTCGCTTCAAACAAACCCAAGCCCTTGAGTCTTGGAAGTGTTTTTTTTCTAGAGGTCCTCTGGAGCTTCCATCATAAGCTAAAGTTATGATGTCCAAATATCAAAGTATTGTTTTTCATAAACATGATAAGCATTTGAAACAGAAGTTTTATTTTCAGGAAAAGAAAATCGTGAAAAAATGTCTATAACAAGGAGAGATTTCAACAAATTGAGAAATCGCGGTGCATTACTGGGGAGAATTCATTTTAAAAGATACTGTGAAAAAATTTAGTGAACGAGACCTGTTTGTTGAAAGTATGCTGCAAGGCAATTTGAATAAAGTTGTTTCGGGAAAAACGCCTCTAAAGGTTTGGATCACATTGCTCGAGTTTGACCGTGAAAATTTAGTAGTTAAAAAATAACCTTTTTAGTTTCAGACCAATTGCGCGGTTTTTAATACACCACAATATGATTGAAGGCAGTATTCTAGTCTTGAGGCCATTCGGGCGTTTTTTTGGGCATGATAAAAAAAATATATATATATTTTTATTATCTATTTTTTACAGTCTATTGATGTTTCAAGAACTTACAAAAAAGCTTTTGCGCAAAAAATAAATAAAAATTATAAAAGTTATGGTCCTCTATCATGATTTCAAAGCTCCCATTCATCTGAAACCGAAACTATACCTATTTTCTTGATCAATAAGAATGTCATTACAGTAGGTACCGAAGAAAAATTATTTTTTTGACTGTTTGAAGAAACGTTAATTGCCCTCCCTATTTTTTTCACATTTTATAACTTTTTAAAAACAGTAATCTTTATCATTTCGCAATACCCGAGGTGGGGGCGATAGAGGGATATATACTGAAGGTCCATATAAAATTCGAAGTCAATCGGTTGAATATAACTCGAGATTTTATGTCAACTAGGTTGAAAAAAGTGGTTTTGAAAAAAACACGTTTCAAGTTTTCAGTACAATTTCAAACAACAGCAACTATCTAAGTGGTATAATGGCATGTTTTACTTACGTTACATTAATCGGCTAATCCTACTTCGTAAAGTGTGCCTTCTTCGACTTCGAAATGATAGTTTTCTGAAGCTGGTTCTTCCTTGCCAGCAGTTCTAACTGGTTCTAATTTCTTCAGAAGTTTCTGAAGCCGGTGTGGCCTCTCAATCCAGCCGTATTCAAATCGTTATAACTTTGTAAATATTGGCAATACCGAAATTTCCTTCTGAGGATATATTCTTAAGAGTCTATACTTTAAGAAAATGTAAAAAAATTCGAATTTTCAAACTTCTAGACTAGAATACTGCCTTAAAGCTAAAAAACGTTTTTTTTTCTACCCCCTGGCCTTGTGTTACTCCTTAAGCAGTTTTTTTTAAATAAAAAATTGTGACTTGAGCTGGAATTTCATTATCAACGAAGGAAATTAAATGTCAGCAAGAGTTATTAACTGCGGCCCGATTCACGATTTTGTATAAGGACCTATGCTCAATCGCCGAGATGTATTATTACAGATCAATTAAAACGTATTGAAACGTATTAATTAATCCGTTATAACATATATAAACGTATTAATTAATCTGTTATAATATATATAAACGTATTAATTAATCCGTTATAATATATATACACGTATTAATTAATCCGTTATAATATATATTATATAAATATACAAACGGATTAATTAAAACGTATTAAAACTTCGTAGTTTAATCAATGGACGCATCTACGTCTAAAGAAATCAGTGTTCTTCAACATTCATTGGTGAAACGTTCGAGCTTTTTTAAAAGAAGCTCAATGGAATCGTTCCTAACACTGCCATGTTTCTCCAATTTGCAGATACCGCAAAATAACGCCCGACAACAGACACGAGTACGTGCGGTTAGCCCTGAACTATCGTCTTCACGAGTTCGATTCGCAGATAGAAGCTGTGCGCGAAGGGCTATCGAGGGTTGTACCCGTGCCTCTGCTTGCCTTGTTCAGCGGTGCCGAGCTCGAGACCATGGTTTGCGGAAGCCCAAATATTTCCCTGGCCCTGCTCAAGGGCGTCGCCACGTACAAGGGCATCGAAGGGAATGCGCCGCTCGTACAATGGTTCTGGGAGGTGATGGAGGAATTTTCTAATCAAGAGCGATCGCTGTTCTTGCGTTTCGTATGGGGAAGGACGCGATTGCCACGGACGATAGCCGATTTTCGTGGTCGAGATTTCGTACTACAGGTCTGGTATTTCTGTAACGCGAAGAACTTAATTTCTATGCCGCGATGGTAGTGGCTTTTCACGTGCCTCTTTTTAACATTCACAGGTTATGGACAAGTACAGTCCGCCCGATCACTTTTTGCCGGAAAGCTACACGTGCTTTTTCCTCCTAAAAATGCCGAGATACTCGTGCAAATCTGTGCTTAGACAAAAGCTAAAGTACGCGATACACTTTTGCAAGAGCATCGACACCGATGAGTACGCGAGGGTCCAAGCGGCCACGAATTCTGATACCGACGACTCGGACAGCCTCGCCAGTGAGGAACACACGTCACTATAGTTCCGATAAGAGATGAGCGACGCTGGAAGACAATGAAGAAACGAAGAAGCAGAAGAAGAAGAAAAAAAACAAAAACAAAATAAAGCCACTAGCACCGCTTCGACCGTAATTGCCGACCAACGATTACTTCGCAAAGAAATTATTTGTCCTAATCAGTATTTCAGACATTATTCGCACGTAATAACTAAGGAACGGGCTTGAAATGCAAATGGGCGAACGGCGAGAAAAGGGGGAAAAGAATAAACGAAGGAGACTCGAATCGCGTATAGGGACACAGAGATACTGGCATATTTTGAAATAATCACTTGCTGCGGAAAAAAAAGAGAACAAAAACGAAATGTAGATTCGTCAAAGCGTATTTTAAAGTTACGGCGGGAATAAAAAAGGAGGAATAAAGGCTTGGACAGAACGTAATAACATATTTGTCTACACTATTCTAGCGGCATATAACGCCACTTTTTAATAATAATCATTAATTAATTTATCGAAGTTTTTATTTTCATTTTTTCCACACCGTGAAAAGTCGTTGAATCTTCTGAATGGCCAATGGGTACGAGCCAGAACGATTCAAATTGAAGATAAAAGTGTATGGATACAAAGACGGTAGAAGTACAGAGAGAGAGAGAGAGAGAGTGAAAGAGAGAGTGATCGCGAAGGACAGAGAGAGAGGGAGAGAGAGAGAGAGAGGGAGAGAGAGAGAGGGAGAGAGAGAGAGAGAGAGAGGGAGAGAGAGAGAGAGAGAGAGAGAGAGAGAGAGAGAGAGAGAGAGGTATGATGATCCTACAAATTTTGGAAGTATGAGTTCTGACGTATGACTGATATGAAAAAGAAAATGGATAATAATTTGTTATTATATTTAAATCGTCGATCTATCGAGACTTGTTCGAATATTAGTTAGACATCATTTAATTCAATTTTCACGCATTGTAAAGTTATGTTTATCATAGTTTTTCCTTCCTTATATAAATGTCATGATTATTAACGAATTATAATACGTAAAACTCTAGCCTTATGATTCCAGTGATCCAGTGATATAGTAAGCAAAACACGAGAAAAGGAGACGAAAATAAATCTATGATATACCGATTCGAAAATTTTTTATTTTCATTCCGGAGCCTGCGATTGTTTTTGTCCTCGTCACTATCGATTCTTTACAATAACAAGCGGGATGGAAGGCCGATGACAAAAACCGCGCAGATTCGCTCCAAGCAGCGGTTTGGCTAAACGACAACTTTCTGATAACTCCGAAGAAAAATACATTTCATTTCCAAGGTTACCAAGAGTCGGAGGAGACTCTTCGCACCGCGCGTATATTCGTTTTCTTCAAGGTCGACTTGTTTCTCCGGTAACGAGTTTTTTGCGAAGTTTTTTCGAGGGCAAAAAAAAAAAGAAAAAACATACTCGAATATCCGATATCCTTGCCACTATACGCTCGCGGTGATTTCGTTTTTCTCGATTATTTTATTTTCCTTGAAATTTTGTTTTTTTTTTAACTGCAACTTGTGCTTTTTGTTCCCCGCAGGATCTCTCAACGTCGACGAGTGTACATCGCGAGGTATAGGCGAACGCAGCCCCACGGACGCGAGTACAATACGAGATTGAAGAATTGCACACATCGGACAAGTCTCATCGGAGCGGAGAGTCGACGTGCGTGAGTGCGACTGGAACGTAGTTGTTGTAGAATAATAGCGTGGGTCGCGAGCCATACGCACAGTCTCGTGCGAATTTGTGCGTGAGCGTGGGCATCTCGCAATAATGAAGGCGCCGCTTACATTGCGAAGAGATTTTTTCCCGAGTATGTGTGCACGCGACCACCAATTGTCAGTGTCGGACCACGTGTGCACAGTGTAACGTTAAACAAGCCGTTTCGTATGCTCGCTATTGAAACATCGATTTTGTCAAGCGGCGAAATCTTCACAACTCAACGAATTTACAAAACAATAACGTGAACAAATCATATTTTTGATCCAATAATCGACGTTCCAATGATCACCAATTTGCATAATTAACAAAAACTAACCATCTGTCAAGTACGTAGGATTCTGCAGCGTGATTCGTAACACGCGGGAAGTACGACATTGTTATTCAATTGTCATAAAATAGCAGGGAAACGATTTTTTTTTCTTTTCGACGTACGATTTCGTTTGAACGAAAAATCAAATTGCCACGAAATGAACTTTCTCTTCTGATGCATGGCTTTTTTTAAAACAAAAGTTATTCGCTATTTGCCTGTAAAATAATCACTTTTTCTAATCAAGTTTTTGGTGTATCGCGATTTTCGCGGCTGTATGTGACGTAGAGCAAAATAATAACTGAAGAGAAACGCAGTTTTCAGTTAACTTTTGACGATAGGTATAAACATTGGAAGGGAAGTATTCGTAGGGGCTGCTGCCTTTATAACTGTTATTTGTCGGCGCTACAAGAAAAACGTGTCCTACAAAAAACGCTACAAAAAAAATCTGTGTCCTATCAAAAAGCGAATCGCGTCGACGTTTACGAGAAAAAGCTAAGAATGTATCGTTGAAAAAAAAATATATACCAGATCGCTTCGATAATTCATTGCTTCCGGAATTGAATATTCGTCTCGAGGATCGTCGGAATATTCACAATGCTCGCTCAATTCGGGACAGTCGATGATGAATTCAATGAGTACAAACAAAGCGGCCTGTTGAGTGTCTTTCATTTTTAATCACGTCGATTTTTCGTTAGCTCCGTTAACATTTCGAGGAAGTGACACGATCGCGCGATTAACATATTCACAAAAACGTATCGAAGAACAAATGATGGACAAACAAAAATCCAATTATTCGCAATATTATCGCAAGATGTCGTCTTTTTGTGGCCGCTTTTGAAAATAAAAACGAACGTATCCTCACGGACGATCGGTAAACGACCCGGGAAGAAATGTGTATGTTTCATTATTGTAATGAGCTTATCGACGCCCCCTATTCGGTGATCCGGAACGGTCACTTTCAAGAAACTCCACACACACACACACACACACATACACGATTGCAAGTACATAATGAAAAGTGTTTATCACACGCTACTGAGTAATTCTGTGATAAATATATTACTTGATAAACAAAGACGAAATCGGGAATGGAGTAAAATGCTGCGATAAACATAATGAATAAATATTGTTATTCGCATGAGGGCGCAGCGATTAAACGTGTATCGCGTAGCGCGGTCAATGTGATTTTACATTTGAAAAAATGAAATAGAGATAGGGAAACACTGAATAAAAAAAATATGTTGCAAGTTGGAGGGAATCGTATTATCGCTCTGAATTACAAAAAATCGATACATACGCGTTTAAAGTGGTAGCGTGGTGCAAGTGTTACTCCACACACACACATACGCAACGCGCGAACATTCGGTGCTCAAGACTCGCAATCGTTATTCCAATATAAAAAAAAAAAAGAAAAACAAGTAACGACACAAAATATATACATATATTTATGTCTTATGGCGAGAATCAAGGCAATTTATGCGTCGGTGGCCGCTCAGTATTGCGGTAGCTTCAAGACCGTCATTGACAAGACGGAGACAATGTTACGATCGGCAAGAACAAAAGTAACGTATTTTATTCCTTTTCACTCAAAGATCATTTCATCTAATTCGAAATAATTTCATTTTTCGTTTGTATTTTTTGTTCAGCTGCTCGTGAAAAACAATATAAGCGGACGAAGAAATGTTAACGCACAGGCGAAGGACGAAACTAGGAGCACCGTTACCGTACCCGAATTTGCCGATGTTGTGATAATAGGTAAGCTACTCCACAAAACATATATCAGCAAAAATGTGAAAATAATGGCCCAACAAAGTAGAAACCTCCCTTAAATTATTGTAATATTTTCTTCGTCATAGTACTACGAGAATTTCGTATTGTTGTGAAATATTGAGATTTATTTGTTTCCGTAATTGAATGAAGGTTATTGCGAATAATAAATAAAGAAACTACTAAATCATTCATATCTTGAAATATTTGATGTTACAGGTGGTGGAAGCGCAGGCTGCAACGCACTTTATCATTTGGCGAAGCAAGGCACGAACGCGATACTCTTGGAACGTTCGAAATTAACGTCGGGAACAACATGGCACACTGCCGGTCTTTACTGGCGTCTTCGACCGAACGACGTCGATATACAGTTGCTGGATTCAACGAGAAAATTGCTCGCGGGTCTCGAGGAAGAGACCGGTGTCAATCCAGGCTGGATACAGAACGGAGGCCTCTTCATAGCACGTTCCGATGTAGGCAACTATATGAAAACGACATATCTTAAGGAGATTGCGCAGCTATCGCGTAATGTTAAGAATTTGTTGAAATTTGTTGAGGATATTTGCGGACAGGTGTTACGAATGTGCAAAAATTCTTGACATTTTTATGAATAACTTCAACGAAGGGTGAAGCGTTTTTTCTGCCTCGTTATCGAGATATTTTTGAAATAAAACAGAAAATTTTAGCTGGTTTGCGTAAAACGATAAAGTGCGCTGCAAAACGTGGCAACGTTGCGGTCAAGTCGACCATTTCGAATAGGCGCCATAATTAGAAACGCACAAACTATTGCTTTCTCGTTAAAAATTTCTTAACGCGGTTTCATAAGGAGTATTTACATATTTTTTATTATTGTTATTTTCCTTCCGCATGTTTACAAGAGAGAGAGAGAGAGAGAGAGAGATTACAAATTCGCAAAAAAGATGATCATTAAAATGTGTTTATTGCCGATCAAACAAACATAACGGATATTTGGCAGAGTACAGAAAATATTGAAGCCAAGCCGTGTTTTTCTTCATGTTTAATATTTTTCATCCATAATTCCTCTTGACAGAAGCCGTGCAGTGCATGTGTTTCGACGTAGCCTTCGAATCAATTATGCGTGGTCCCTCGACGGCCCATTAATTTTCCGGCGCAACTACTTTTTTCTCGCTGCTTCCCATTTTCTACTTGCTCTAGTCGACGGTTGTGCTGTTTTTTACTTTGGATTTTTCCTTTCAATCGTTTTATTTTCGGCAAGCACAAAAGCTGAATTCGCAAAGGATGTTGAAAGCTAAGCGCTCACGATGTGGCCTTCGTATCTGAGTTCAGTGATACCAGCTACTGAAAACTAAATTGGGCGTTTGCCACATTTCAACTTGGTTAGTATCGGATTCGTGATGGAAATAAACAAAAAAGGATTAATAACATTTCTAAACATTCAATTATATGCATTCCACATATTTGTTAGCTGTTCAGTTCAGTTCAAAATTTGGTATTTATTCATTTATCTTTTGGTTAATACATACAATTTAGTGTAGTGTTTTGTGTGCAAAATATATTGTGGATCAAGCTCCGTCCTCAATTTAGGTGTTCATCTTTTTGTGTTTTATTAATTATTCTTAAGTGCTCCATTGCCTTTCGACCTATATATTTTTCATGATGGGGTTTAACTCGCTTAAATCTAGTCTTAATTCTATGAGTGCGATTGTGTGAGTGTGATTATGGTATTATTTATTAGCCCAAATTTGTTTATTTTACGTAACCGAAAATTTGATTATTTGCGGTTAGCAGCCATTACAGGCGCCCGTGTTTAAGCATATGCGTTTTTGCCACCTGACCTGCAAATACCCTTAGCAACCTCCATAATCGCAATCCAGAGATTCATGAGACAAGTTTAATTAACGGACTTTTTATTTCTAACCGGTTTAAACAGCGACGTTGTACAAGAATTTTTTTCAAGGGCAAATCGCAAAAATCTCCAAAAATATCCATTAGATATTAGCTATTGATACTAAAGTGATGTTACAGTCTCCCAAACAAAATTATTGAATTTCGAAGATAAAAAATAAGCTGTCACATTTTGAAAATGAAACTTTTTTTTCGTGTTTAATTTCGCGCTTTAAATGTTTCTAAAAAACTTTTCAAATTTAAAAATAGCTTAACAGACTATAGGGAATTTATTCCCGAAGATTAAAGAAAACTGCATTGAAATATATTAAAAACCGTTCATGCTATCGTGCAGACCGTGTCGAAAAATGTACACTACTCCGAAGAATCAAAGAAACAGAACATTACTTCCCATTTTTAAGTGTTTTTTGAAACGCTGTATCTCTGTGAAAAATGGTCGTATCAAGATGAAAAAAAGCATTTTGAAGCTTCAAGTCTCTAGTTTTGAGATCTTTTCGCAAAGTTTTTTTGTGAGCTACGGTTATCTCTTAATCATAAGAAATAGCGCGAGACAAAAATTTTCAATTTTTTTCTTTTTTTTTCCTTAAGGGTCCATGGGCTCGGGAATTTTTTTCCAGTTGAACCAATGCAAACGTCAGTTAGCTTGTTTATTCAGCTACAATTTCATTTTTTGTCAGTCTCTCTACGACAATTTTTTGCTGAGATATCCGACTTTGAATGAAAAAGGATCCTTTTCTCTTTGATCATCGATACCTCAGCAACCAATAATCACACAGGGAATTAAAAGGCAGTTTTGAAAACTTAAATACATTTCCTACAAGACCCTTTCACTGATTCTTGAGAAACAATTTTTTATCCACCCTTAACATTAATTTGAAAAAAGTAAAAAAAAATGTCTTTTTCTGGTGTTTCAATAAATCTACCACTACTTCACAAATATTCATGGAAAGACTAACGTCGCCAAGTAAATTTTCAAATTGATCCATCGAACCGTTTTTCCGGACCGATAGATAAAAATTTTACAAAAATTTAAAGGAACAAGTGTATCGTTCCTAAACATCGTGTAATCATCATCGAAATGAAAAGAACAATTTTTTCCGACTTTTTTCACAACTTTGCACTAGTTGCCCGTTAAATTTGAGAAAAAAATTAAAAAAATATATATATTTTTGATTTTTTTTTATCTGTAAAACATTTCGAGAAACAATACTGACTCATATTATACACGATTCGACCTTTGCGTACCATAATTTCACGCATCTTCAATTACATTAAGTGAAAGTTGATAATCTCAAATTTTTATTTTATTTTTTAACATTTTTTTTTAATTTTTAAATTTTTCGAATTTTTTTTCTTTAATTTAACAAGTAACTAGTACAAAGTTGTGGAAAAAAGTCGAAAAAAATCGCCTTTTTATTTTGATGATGATGACACGATGTTTAGGAACACTTGTTCCTTTAATTGTTTTGTAAAACTTTATCAACCGGTCCGGAAAAAAGGTTCAATGGATCAATTCGAAAATTTACAGGGCTATTGGGGGTACATTAAGATGAAAAAAAAACCTGGCAACGTTAGTCTTTCCATGAATATTTGTAAAGTAGTGGTAGATTTACTGAAACACCACAAAAAGTCATTGTACTTTTTTTCAAATTACGGTTAAAGGTGGAAAAAAATTTATTCTCAAAAATCAATGAAAGGATTTTGTAGGAAATGTATTCAAGTTTTCAAAACTGCTTCTTAATTCCCTGTGCAATCATTGGTTGCTGAGATATCGATGATCAAAGACAAAGGGATTCTTTTTCATTCAAAGTCCGATATCGGAGCCAAAAATTGACGTAGAGAGACTGACAAACAACGAAATTGTAGCTGAATAAACAAAGCAACTGACCTATACATTGTTTGAACTGAAAAATAAATTCCCGAGCCCATGGAACCTTGAAAAAAAAACAAAAAAATTTGCAAATTTTTGTCTCACGCTATTTCTTATGATTGCGAGATAACTGTAGCTCATAAAAAAATGTTGCCAAAAGATCTCAAAACTAGAGACTTGAAGCTTCAAAATCCTTTTTTGTCATCTCGATATGACCATTATTCACAGAGATACAGCCCTCCAAAAAAAAAAACTAAAAAAAAAGGAAGAAATGTGCAGTTCCTCTAATTCTTTGGGGTAGTGTAGTTTCGAAAAAAAATCGCGTTTAAACCTCCCCGTGTCCGGAGCACGACTATCCCCATAAATTCGTCTCTAAGTGAGACTGCAAAATGTTTTTCTTCAAAAACGCCTAAAAGTAAAGACAACAAGAAAACGATTTTTTTAAAGGCTGTACCGTATGTCATCCCTCAATATCCGTATTTAATTCGTTATTTAGAAAGAAAACTTTATCGGTATTGGAAACAGTTCGAAATCTCTCAGGTTTGTGTGGGTTCACCGAACAATTGAACATTTTCTAACACTCTGGGAACAAAAAATAATAATTTCAGCTCCGTATGGAAGAGTACAGAAGATTATCAACAGCGGGAAAATCCTTTGGTATCGACTCCGAGATATTAACACCTAAGGAAGCTCGTGACCTTTTTCCCCTTCTGGACGAGAATAGTTTCACAGGAGCACTGTATTCGCCAGGCGATGGAACGATCGATCCCGCAATGTTCATAGCCGCCTTGACGAAATCGGCCAAGTGTCACGGAGCTAGGGTAAATATCGTGAATTCTTGTGTTTGGTTAAAAAAAAACTGTCTTAAGGAGTTTCGGGACAGTTTATCTTTAGGGGAATGAGGAGGGGAATTCTATTATTCATGAGCAGGACGCCAACTTCTACACACCAATATTTCGTTCAGCAAGGACACAATTACTGTATTAATTTTTCAGTACTGCATTTATTATTATTTTTACACAAATGTATTGATAACGTGTTTTCAATTTTATATCAATGCGTATTTTTTTATTATTTTATATTAAGAAAAAAAAAGGATAAGTTTGGCAACAGCGCACTGCTTGTATTGCGAGTTTCTTTTTTTTACGGTTGACAACACTTATTTTATTACCTCGAGCATCAGCGAGTACAGTAACTCGCGCAGCCGATTGAAAAAAAAAACATTTACATTTCTTCATTAAACCAAATCAATTCCGAACATCAAATGTCAAGTGTCAAAAATAAAATATATCACTTCTCTTTAAAAATGAATTTTATTAAACGTATAACCGCGCCACGACGATTAGTGGCCTTCAAACACGCGTGCCATTTGACACTCGTGCGACGTTGCCACACTTCGCCTCTACGTTTCGTCGGTGGAGGACAAACTGAACGTTTTCTTTGCAAAAATGCCAATAATTAATAAACGGTGTAGAAGGCCGTTTAACTTTTGGTTGACATGATTGTCATAATGTACTGAGTCGTTTGATAGTTTTTCATAATATTCTTAGTATTCCTTCACACTATTTCGTGCGTAAAACCGTCGATCAGCGATGAGTGTACGTATCTTCCTACGTTTAAAAGTGTTTTTTTTTTCAATTGTAAGTTTTATGGAAATGGTGTGGATGGTTGATTTAAAATTTGGAGGGTGCATTTAGTTTATGAAAAAGAATCTACTGTAAAAATTTCAATAAAATGCTAACATTTCGGGACTTGTCCCGAAACTCTTTAAAAATCCAGTGGACGCTGAAAACCGCTCACGACTTGTTTTCAATATTTGTAAAAATAAACGCTCAAGTTTGGAGTGTAGCATAATAATTCAGTACCTTTTTTTTTCAATGTTTCCAATGTTTTGTCTACAGGCATTGGCATAGGCACGGTGGGCTGGGATGAGCAGCCCCCCCCCCCCCTCCCCAGAAAAAAATCGATCCAAAATAATGAATGTCAAATAATCGATTAATTTTATTCAAGTTTCACCCATGCGGGCATAAAGAAATAATATAATAAAATTTGAACTATTGACATCGTCGTAATTTGTAGAAAAAGTAACTATTTCATTACGTAAATTAAATAGTTATTCAATTTTCACAGTTAAGTCAAATGTGGGCACAAGCAATACATCAGATTTGCCAGAAAAATACTGGAAGATCAACATTCAACTACCATGTAGTAGATAATATCATTGTAGCTCTAAAATGCCGATTTGAGAATCTACCGTTAGCTCGTGTAACTGATGCATTTTTTTTCAATTGAATATGAAGAACAGAGAATTTCATCAATAACTATAGGAAAATAATAATTGACACGGCAGCCTTAGAAGCCTTGCAAAAATTCTCGCGAACTCAACGAAAACTGATTCAACTTTTTCCTATCTTGAGGTTTTCCTTGAATCCTTGTCGCTTTCGCGTTACACGTTATTTTTCAAATTGTCTCTTTTTTTTAATCAAAATATCTTTTAAAAAAAATCGTACGAAGGTTTAAAAAAAAAGACAAAATTGAAGCTTGAGCTTCCCCCTTTATGATTCCGGTCAAAGAAAAGCATAATAAAAATTTTATCTGTAAACGGGGTCCACCAGAAAAGGAACAAAAAAAGGCAAAAAATGGTCGTTTTCAAAAAAGGGTACTAGTCGTAAAAAAAAAAATAGTAAAAAATTTAAAGAAAAATGAATTGAAGGTGAATTCCTCCCCTTCAAAATGCCGTTTATTAAATTCATTTATATCAACTATCGGCGAAATGGCATAAAAAATCGTGCCGGAATTTTTTAAAATTTGTGTCCGGAATCTTTTCGCCGGTAGTGTATTTACAGGTGAAAGCTTGATTCTAAAATTCATCGACTCGGTCTAACACAATCTAACAAAGCCGTCCTGTTATTAGGTAATCGAGGATTGTCCAGCGAGCAGAATATTTACGGAAAAAAATGATTCGGGGTGGAAAAGAGTGACCGGTGTCGAAACACCGTACGGAAAAATACGCACCAGTTGCGTATTAAATGCCGGCGGTGCTTGGGCCGGGAATATTGCTCAAATGGCCGGCCTGAATATTCCTCTCGTACCCATGAAACACGCTTACATCGTGAGCGAGTCCATACCGGGAATTCAAGGATATCCAAACATCAGAGACCACGATGGTAACATATATATCAAAGTGCACGGTTCGTCCATGTCCATCGGGGGTTACGAGTCCAATCCCATAATAATCAAATCCGTAAGCAATGTTCTTTCGAATTTTTCTTGTGAATTGCGTCTCGTTTTGACTTTTTTTTTCTTCCTATACTTTGTGCAAGCGATGATGATCGGTGTTTTGAACGTATCTTGAAATAATTTGTATATTTCCAGCTGGCCAAGGACTTTGCCTTCAGCTTGTTCGAACTAGATTGGAACGTGTTCAACAGACACGTAGATGAAATGGTAAAATTGGTACCAAAACTTGCCACGACGGGGATCAAGTCAACGATTTGTGGCCCCGAGAGCTTCACACCGGATCATAA